>CM016625.1:120912235-121542689 GCA_005393395.2 Gossypium australe
CCACTCCCTATGATCAGAGCTTGATTCACCTGTGATCGAGAAAACCTGAATTCCTGGTTGCCAACCCTTCACTTTCACGGACAATCTCTCTAAAAATTTCAAGGGGACAAGATACTGACTAAAAACAAGGAGTTTCTCACCAGCTGACTCACACAAATTTAACATATTAAGAAAAAATTTTGCTTTGACGCCCTCTCTAACATCTAATGTGTTTAACAACTCATCCATCTTATCATCTGTTGTGTCAGAATTCTCAGAGAAAGAATTCAGTTTTGGATGGAGATAAACTGCACTACCAACAGATGAAATCTTGAATTTCCTTTGAAACCTTCTTAACTTGTGAACTTCATCCTTCTGTCTAGGACCAAGACTCAGCACAACAGTGAAATCAACAAGTCCAGGAAGCTCATCCAAGAAATCACCTTTATAGTAATGAAGAACTTTGCTGGTCATCTCACGCAGATCATGGATGACTGAGACTTTTCTCTCAAAATTTTCATCTTTCTGCAGTGTGTGCTCCACCAAATCATAAAAAGCTGCATCTGCTCCAGCTTTTAACTGCTTCTTCACCCCAGCTATATGCACCTTGCTCATTATCCGCTTAATTACTGATTTTGAAGTATCCAACCTAAGAAACTTTGGTCGAACAAGGTTCAATATGTTAAATACCTCTTTGACATGATTTTGATAAAGAGTTCCTGAAAGCACCACTTTTCGAGCTGTTTGCACTTTTGCAAGGGATTGTAACACATCGGTGTTCTCATTCCTAGGTGTGTGGCCTTCATCCAAAATTAAAATTGAAGGTGCTCTGAGCAGTATCTCTCGGCAAGATATAGAAGTCTGGCTGGTTCCACCATCACAAATTATGGTAGAGAACTGCTTGTATCCCAAAAAAAGGATACTTTTGCACTCAACCCACTTCTTCAAAACATCCAATTGCTGAGATCTATTATCTGCTTTCACAGTATAAAAATCAAGCAGTGGAATATCCTCTACTTGCCATGTTTCAAACTCCTTTTTCCATGTAGCCAAGATGCCCTTTGGAAGCACAACTAGTGGTTTAGCATGTGGATATTTGGCTAGGAAACTCTGCATGAAGCTGATTATCATAAATGTTTTTCCAGAACCAGGGGCATGTGCCAAGATGCAGCCCCCAGGGTTATCTGCCACCAAATTGCTCAGAAGAAAATTAAAGCCTTCTACTTGATGAGGTTTCATTTGCTTCATATGCCTTGGATGAGCAGTTATGCCGGTTACTGCTAAATCATCTTCAGAGAACTTAACTCCAGTTTCAATTGACTCTCTAATTTTGCCATTTCGAGGCTCTAATGCATAAGCATTTGTGCTCTTTTTGGCCTGCGTAGGTAAAGGAGAAAAAAGTTTAGATAATGAATCTTTCAGCCAGGAAT
Organism: Gossypium australe; assembly: GCA_005393395.2. NCBI lineage: Eukaryota > Viridiplantae > Streptophyta > Magnoliopsida > Malvales > Malvaceae > Gossypium > Gossypium australe. Next base: position 120,913,645 of record CM016625.1, read on the forward strand.
GAGCTGACAAGTCCTATTAGTTGGATTTAACCAAACCTGAATAAATCACCAAAAAACAAATTGAGATTGTGTTATTTCATGCATATAATAACAATGCCATTACCAAAAAGCATTTCAAATTTGAATTTGTGCATCTACTGATAAAACAAAAAGTAAATGACGCAACACAAGCCACCTCCACAGGAGACAATAGAATCAAAATACCAGAGTTTAACCTCATTTTCCACTGCAGCTAATAGACACAAATATAGTAGGTCAACCAAGTGTAACAGGGGTACAGATCCCTGCTACAAATTGGCTTTCATACTAGAATAAATTATCCCAGCCATAGAACTCTAGAACCAAGCCATTCACTTTTGGAAAAGCTTCAAAGATCACTTCACGTTGAAACAGCACAACTAAATCGGCACATCCAGGATGACTAATAGGTGGTGCTACATCAAAGTTTAATACTGGCACAAGCTAAATTAAAATCCATTTCATTTACTAAAGCATATAAGGGTGCATTTGTTTCATGGAAAATATTTTCCGTATTTTCTTGTGTTTGTTTCATGGTCAACAGAAAATGATTTACAACTCAACGGAAAATAAGCCCTTTTTCCTATAAAATAACTTACCCTCTTGAAAAACTTACCCTCTTGAAAAGTGCACCTCATTTTCTAGAAAAGAGCTCCTTTATATGTAATTCTATTTTTATATAAAAATTAACTTAAATCAAGCCTAGTATTATTATATTAATAATAAATTTTACTTTTAATTTAAATTTGAGAATATTTGAAATATTAATACCAAATATTCTAATTATCAATATTATTAAACATACATATTTAATTATTTCTATTTAATAATATAAAATTATTTAATATTACAATTTTATTTTAATAAAAAGTTTTAAAGTTTAAATAATATTATTCATATATTATTGAAAAATATTTATATTAATATTTTAATAATAAATATAAATTACAATTATAAATATATTAATAATAAATGTTCTATGGTATAAAGGTTAAAATATGCCGAAAGTCCATGTCCTCTTGACAAATTTGGAATTTAATTCTTATACTTTTATTATCACGAATTTAGTCCTACTTTTCAGATTTAGGTCTAATTGTTAATACTGTTAAAATTGTTTTGTTAATTTTATTGACGTGACATTTTTACATAGAAGATACTCACTTGGTAACCATGTAACTAAAAAAATCACGTGTTAAACTTGAATTTAACAAAATAATTTTAATAGTGTTAACAATTGGATTTGAATTTTGAAATCTAAAAAGTAGAAAAAATAGAAGTACCGGGACTAAATTCTAAATTTACAAATACAGGTACTTATCACATATTTTAACCTAGTATAAAATATGAATTCTTTAATTATATAAATATGAATATTTGTTTAAATCATGATTAGCTTCATTTATCCCTTCTAACTTTAATGTGTCAATATGCACTCTCATATATGTAATTTAAATTAAGTTGTAATTAAGCATTATTTATTATTAAGTTTATATATGAAATTAATTTTTACAAAATATTATCTTATTATAAAATAAATTTTGATTGACAAAAAGAAATTGTATTATAATATTTTGCAAATATATTTATGTCGTGTTCGTTTTACTAAGAACAACCTTTATAAAATGATTTCAAGAAAATTTGTCAAACAACAGACAAAATCTTAAGCGGAATCATCCAAACACTAGAAAATATCAGTTTTTCCAGAAAATCAATCCATTTTCCAAAAATCATTTTCCAGAAGATGTTTTCAACGAAACAAACACAGCCTAAGGCTAGAACCAAATTACAGATACTTAAAACCTAATTTGTAATATAATGTAGGGAAGTCATACTGCTCAATAGCATAAGCTTGACTTACCTTGTTATATTGGATGTCAATTATAGTCTCAATCCCTCTCTGAATGACCCCGCAAATTCTACACACATAACCAAGATCATCCTTCAAGACAAAAGAATGATCACAATCTTCGTCATCTTCTGGCATGTGCTCGTTTGAAGGATCCTCAATAGCATCCTATCAAAAGCATCATAAGTCAAAGAATATAGGACATCCTTTCTAGGGAATAATATTGCCTGCAGTTTAATAATTATAACAACCTAAAACTGATAATTGTATATAAAACAAGATTTTTCTTATCCTTCCACGATGGTGGGAAGCATGTAAGCAGATTCAAAAAATCTGACCTAAAATAATAAAAGCAACAGTTGTTTCTTATTGCCACAACCAAACAGTGATGAGATATTTTACACCACAAAAAATGAGAAAAAGATGTTTAATCAGAACATGGTGTAGAAAACAAGATTTTTCTTCTTCTTCCACAACAGCAAGAAGCATGTCGCAGATTCAAAAAAGTCTGACCTAATATAATAGAGGCAATGAAGGAGTTGTTTACTACTGCCACAACTGGAAACAGTAATTACATATCTTACACAACAAAGAATGAGAACAAGATGTTTAGAATCGGAATATAGTGCATGTAGATAACTCAAAAGGGAAACAATTAGAAGGAAAGTCCTGAAACATAATACACTTTTTCAAGTCTATTTATGCTAATAAACGATGTCAAATGCGAGTTAAGTTAAATAATGAATTAATTTCATCAAGCAAAATTATCTGGTTATGAACTCAACAGTCTTACATGTTTTCCCTGACACCTTCTCAACCTAAATGCACCTTATATGGAATGAATGAGAACAAAGTAACAAAAAACAAAACAAAACCACATAGTTGTCTCTATAGCTTCAAAAAGAGCAGCTAGAACAGACGCATGCACAAATGTTAACTCAATACAGAGAGTAATAAGACTTGACCATCTATTTCTGAAAAAAGCACAAGCATTGCTTTTTCAAAAGAAAGCAAATAATAATAATAATAATAATAATAAAAACAATAAAGAAGACAACAAATATCCACCAATTAAAATTCAAGAGCAGTATAAAACACCTTGGAGAATTCTAATGCCATTGACATCTCCTGCCAAATATCTCCCAGACCATCATCTTCATTCTCCGTTTGAGCATCAACATCGTCTTCAACACCAACATAAACACCTTTATCCTTCTTGATATCAAATTCACTGGTTAGACTAATCTTCTCTTCCTTGTAAACTCGGTTACCCATAGACACCCCAAACTGAAACAAATTAGGCTCTCCAACCTGAAATACATCAATAACGCCAATCATTGGATTAAAAAAATAAAAAAACAGTAAACATACAATTTAGAGTTAGAAGAGTACCATGGTACCCAATATTCACTCAAGTACACATAAAGAGAGTATGTAATATTTAAACACTCAAAATACCCATAATCAACCATTAATGTGTCAGTTACATCGAACATGCCTAAGATAGGATTGACTTGAAACTAGTAAAAACTTTAAGAGAGTTGAACGTAGATAAAAAAATAATCAATTGAGGGTCTACAGCTTCGTTGTTTCATTATATTTATCTTTTCTATTTACAAATTTGATATAAATGGAATAGATTTAATCTCTCATCGTCACATAGCATATACAACTTCTAAAGTCAATAAACTTTAAAAATTTCCCGCAAACCAGCCATTTGCCCTTATAGCATCCCAGACAAGTGATGCAAGAAACATTACAAACGTGTTCTCAAACATCATTTCATTTTGCTCCATCTCAACCATATTGTTTGCAATCAGGGATAGGAAGAAAGCATCATTGTTGTCCTGAGTCGGAAAGGCTTTAGCAACTTAATCTCCCCCTCACATACACATTACAAATACAAAAGATCACCTTATACTTTCTACATAAGCAATAGGGCAAGATTTTATGGATGTGCTAAAACTCATATTTAAAAGTTAAAAGGGCCTGAAGAGAAATTTCAGAGACTAGCTACTTCAAATATCTGAATGCTGTTTTCTTCCTTGTTTGATGGATAAATGCAAGTGAAGATAAATTAGACACGTAGGAAATTATACATGACAGGATGATGAGACTAAAGTTTGCATGATTATGATCCATGAAAAATGTGAAAGCAAAAAAAGAAAATTTCCTAGAACATTAAATTATTTTATAAAACTAACGAATGATAAATTCAATGTTCATATTCATTATCCATTCCTTTGGCTTTTATGTTCTTTCTTCTTCCTCAAACACAACTCAAAATCTAAATGTGGACAAGAACATACCTTTATCTCTTTATAGATTAAATTCCCAGACGGCTTCCTCAATACAATTTCCTGAACCGGATGTAGAGATCTAGGATTTCTATTGTCTTCATCATCTGAATCCAGAATCACTACTGGTGACACCGATGATGTGATGTCATTCCCAATAGAGTCATCCTCCAAGTCGATAAAATTATTTCGTGACAAATGGGAAAGTTGTCGACTTGGGACCTTTGAAGCCTCTTTCCTCGGTGTCTTTTCCACATCCGCCGACATATTTGAAAGACGAGGATGCAAAGCAAGTACCTTGCTTACCAATTGTGTATTCCTAGAAATAAGGGCTTCTACATCTTTTGTAACACTTCCATATTTACCACCAGTATTAAAAGTTTCAAGCATTTTAGCATATGCAAGTGGGTCACTGAAATCAATTGCATTCGGTGAGACCTTAGGTTTTTTCTTTTCATGGCCATCTTGAGGATTTGCAGCAGAGATGGTGCTGTCATAATCTTTTGAATCACTCGATAATCTTGTCCTTTTACAACCTTTAGAACAGAATTCTGTAGACGATCATAAAGAAGAAAATCAACATTATACGAAGACAATAAAATGGGAAAACTTAAAACAAAAGCTAAGAAATACCATATCAATGTAAGTAAATAGATAACAAATTCTAAAAGCAAATTGAAAATCCAGTAAACAGATTAATAGATTGAAAAAACAACCAAAAAAAAAGTAAAACTTAAGTAAAAGATGAAGATCATATACCAAAAGCTTAAATATAGAATGAAAAAAAATTAAGAAAGAAAAAAGAAGCTTATAAACATATAATAAACCTTGGCAATTAATTAAATATGAAAATACCGTTTGAGATTCCGTAATTTGTAGGCAAAACTGGCAGGGGAGGCTCCATTCAATCAAATGCTGCAGCTAATTAGGGGGGAACAAGAAAAATTAAAAGGAAATACCTTGAAAATATGAACAGGAATTGAAACTATGGAACGAGAGTTTCAAACCCTAAATCAGCACAAATTAGAGAAGAAATTAAAACTAAATAACACTTTTTTCTTTTGCAGTTCGAGCTGAAGAAATAAACAAAAACACACGCTAGCTGAGTTCTCAGTACATCTGAGTGAGTTCGAATGCAAAAGAGTACGTGAGAGAAGCACAGCTTAGGCCTGTTACCAAGTCTCGTTACTTTTGAAGACTTTTTTTAGCTTCTGCTGTTTATTAACGTTTGAAGACGAACTGGGAAATGCTTGCCTGTATCTTGATACAGGATATAGGGGTGTAAGCCTACAGATGGCGTGACTACATTAGATAATATTTTGGAATTATGACGTGGACCAATAACAAAGCAGCATATGGTGAGGCTACGAATAGAAATTGTCCCTCGAAAAGAAAGTTTCAGTTTTCGCATAGTGAGGCTGGTAGAAGCCTTTGACAACATTGTTGGTTGGGAGAAGAATATTGTTCATGGTCGTCATTGATCTCTCACTCTAAATAAAAATAAAATATTTCAAATAAAAATATATTTTTTACTAATGATTTTTAATTTAATATTAATTTATTTATTAACATAATTTTAATATGTCTATGATGGATATATATATATTTATCTTTATATAATTTTGGTATATATATTTATTATAAAAATAGATATAGTTCTTAATTTTATTCTTTAATTTTTCAAATTTTAATTATTATACTTTATGAAAAGTGATAAGTTAATCCATTTGCTAACCTTATTAAACCTTATTGTTAATTTGTTGTTCTAAAAATTAATAGTTCAATTATTTATATGTAATGAATTAATAAAAATCAATATTTCAACGATTTATATGCAATAAACTAGTAAAAATATTAGTCGTTAAAGTTTATGTATTTACCAATAACTAGAGTAACCTATTAATTATCTTAAAATATGATAATTAAATTCTAATAAATTAAAGTAAAAAAACCAACTTTTGAATTTTTGTAAAATAAAAGGATGAAATTCACAATTAAAGTACTGAAACTTATTTAACCTAAAATTAAGTTATGAATAAAATTATATCAAATATTTAAGACAATTAAAAATCAAATTTAATTTGATTCACGAGTTAATAATCTTACATAATATTAATAATTAAAATAAAAATAATATACAACCAATCAAATAAACCTAATTAACAAATCATGAATAAGATCACATGCAAAAATTATGGTAACTAAGGGTTTTGTTTTATGTTAGGAATTTGGAATCTATAGAGTATTGTTATTTTCATCATTTAACTAGTTATCATATGCATACATGGCAATCATGTGAATGTATAGTGGGTTATATGTAATGGTGTAAAATTTAAATTTGTAGTTAAATTAGTTAAATTATCAATTTTTAGTTCAATTGACTAATCGTTAGTTTAAACATGAAAAAAAATTCAAGAAAATATGGAAAAAAAACAAATACAAATAAGTAATAATAGAAATATAAACATTTATTTTATAAATTATAACAACAATAATTAATATTCAAACTCGAATTAAATAACTCGAATAAATAAATATTTATTTATAAATGTTCAAATTATTTGAGTTATTCGAATTGTAAAATTTAACTCGTTTCAAACTCGAATTACTTATTTGATCCAACTCGAATAACTCGATTCGATTAACTAGAAATTTAAATTCTTTTCTGAATCGAATCGAGTTTACCTCGCTCCTAATTCAACTAGTTTTTTTTACTTATTTTATGGTATCGGATAAATTGATTAGACTTATCAATTCTTAATTCAATTGGCAATCTAGACTAGTTCTAGCAACTAAGAACCAACAATCATATGCATCCATATATACTAGTTTATTGAAAAAAATAAATTTGATATATTAAAAATTTAAATTAAATTGTTAAAATTAAGTTTAAAAGAGGAAATTAAGATAGAAAAATAATATATACTCTATACTAATATAAAACCTATGACAATTCAATAGATGGCTCATGTTATTCTCAATAGTAAAAACATTCCTCACAAGTTTTGGGCAAAAGCTATCAATACAACAATGTACATTATCAATCGTGTAAACTTGAGGCCAAAGACGAGTATGACTCATTATTAGTTATGGAGAAGAAGGTGTAATACTCTTTCACTTGACTCGATCATCGGATTCAAACTACAGTGTGTCACATTTATTATCATCAGAGCAACTACAATCAATTCACAATTTAAATGATAATTATCTGACAATAAACATTCCTTGATCATACTAAAGAAAATATATATTTGTTTTATAAAAGCACCTAATAACAAACAATAAATCCAATATATATTTTTTTACTAGAATATAAGGTATAACATTTAATTAAAACATCATCCAGCTACCACAAAACTTAATTTATTCGGTGTTGGGAAATGTGCCTATTTTGTAGTAAACATGTAATTGTTTTTATGTAATGAACGATAAATAAATAAATAAAGTTAATTTCACATTTCACTGTTATATCTTTTGTGTTTTTGTCTTTCATGTTTTGCATGCATAGCAAAATTATGACAAACAAATATTAACTCATTGATTGTTTAAGTTCAAACTAATGATAAGTAGCATTGTAAGAACGTTTACATTACGAGAAAGACAACTTACCTTAGTAGATAATCTAAACGAGTCTGTAATCCCGTAAAAGAATCAAAATGAGCATTTGATTCAAATGCTTAGAAGGATTATTATGTCGTTTACAATTCCAATTTGGGAGATGTTGCGGGTAACAAACTACGTGAAGATCCACTGCTTTAATGACGCTGACGATAACGCCCTAGGAGACCCACCAGCACCACAACTTCCTGCAAACATTCAGATGGCTCGGAACAAAAAAAAAATTTAAGGGATTATGCTTTACCAAGTCTGGATATGGTCCAAGAAAGTATAGCAAGGCCGACAATTTCAGCTAATAATTTCGAGATAAAACCAGCTATGATTCAAATAATCCAGAACAATCTACAGTTTAGGGGCATTACTACAGAGGACCCTAATCAACATTTAAAATTGTTCCTTCAAGTCTGTGATACTTTTAAGTATAACGGGGTCACTGATGATGTTATTAGTCTTCAGTTGTTCCCCTTCTCCTCAATTGATAATGCTTTTTCCTGGTTAGACTTGTAGACATATGGGTCTATCACGACATAGGATGAACTCGCTGTAAAGTTCTTACAGAAGTTTTTCCCGATTAACAAAGCAGTACAACTAATAAGGGAGATTGTTGTTTTTAGATAGATTGAGGGAAAAAGTTTCTATAAGGCATGGGAATGATTCAAAATGTTGATTCAAAAATGCCCACACCACGGATTTCCTGAGTGGATGCTACTGTAGGTGTTTTACAATGGGCTGGATTCAAATGCACGATTTGGATTAGACGGAATAGCATGAGGAGCCCTTATTAATAGAATGTAAGAGGATGCGTACAAGATCATCAAGAATATGGTACTAAACTTGTGCTAGTGGCCAATTGAACGATTCACATACGGTCAGACTCCTGCTACGGTAAAAGCTATCCAAGAGGATGATAAGTATCAATAGTTAGTGGATAGACTCAATCGTATCGAATCGGCTTCTACACCGTCTATGCATAGGGGAGACAAACTTCTCTTCCACTATATTAACAACCTTTCTAAGGATGTTAATTATGTCAGAAATAGGGGTCGAAACCTTTACTCGAATACATATAATCCTGGCTAGAAAGATCACCTGAATCTGAAAATTGGAGGAAATCAAGGAGCAGGTAATAATTTAAATCAAGTTAAAAATACTAATTACCAACCTCCTTATTTGTAGAAACCCCAGGATAGGGTTAACCCAAATGACCATACAGCATGTAGTCAACGGCTGGACAAAATTGAGGGAGAAATACGGTAAATGAGAACTGATGTCAAACAGGTGCAGTTCGAGTGCACCAATTCAACAAGAACATTGACTAAACTTGAGGATCAAATAAGCCAATTGATAAGCATGATAGGTGACATAAAAAGACAAATCGGTACAGTTATTCCCAGAAACACGAAAGATAATCCATGGAGAGAAGGTATGGAGCATGTGAAACTAATTGCACTCTGATAGGGCAAAGTATTGAGTAGCCCAGAAACCACTACTCCAAAGACAATCGTGAAAAAATAATGACAATCCTCAAAAGGTATCCCTAGAAATAGAGACTGAGCCAGAATCAGAGGAAGTAATCACACCGGCAACAGAGACAGAGAAAGAAGTAACAAAAGATTCTGCTGGGACAAAAATCCCATTCCCTTCGATACTAGAAGAAAAGCAAAGGCGGGATGAGGATGAATTTGTAAGTTTCCTAAACATGTTTATAACATTGAAAGTTAACCTACCTTTAATTGAGTTAATTGAAAAAGCTCCAAAGTACGCCAATTTTTCAAAGGAGATACTGGCTAGGCGTAAGAAACTTAAGGTATGAGAACAAGCTACTTTAAATGTTTCCTATAGCGTGATTATTTCAAGATAGGTACCTCAAAAATTGAAAGACCCGGGGAGTTTTACTATTCCCATAGAAGATAGGAAGTATTCGAGCTCTATACGATCTAGTAGCTAGTATTAATTTAATGCATCTACCAATTTTTGAAAAACTCGGGTTAGGGGAACTAAAAACTACTTAAATAACATTACACTTGGTTGATAGGTCTTCGGTACATCCCAAAGGAGCATTGGAAGATGTGTTAGTCAAAGTGCGAAGTTTTATTATCCCCGCAAATTTTGTGGTACTTGACATTGAAAAAGATTGTGAGATACCAGTCTTATTAGGAGGACCCTTTTTAGCCACTTCGGGATCCACCATTGATTTAGAAAAGAATGAATTAACTATGAAAATCAATGGTTAGACTAAAACTTTTAAATGCGGCTATCAATCAAGCAATGAAAACAAGAGGAAGTTTGGGGAAAATGTAAAAAATTATTAATTTCTAACGTCCTTGAGTTAAGGGACATGCTTCCTTTTATGCATGCAGACAAAATAAACAGGTTTAAGGAAAGAGACAAACGGGCACAGGTGGAACAGCATGATGGAAGATAGAACAATACTAGTAGAATAGAGAAATCCTCCATTGGTGAATTGGTGACATTGTCGCATGAATCCGACAGTAAAACTTAAAAATTAGTTGAATTGTGGTTTAAATTTTGTAAATTATTATATATGAAACTAATCACCTAGTTTAGATTTCGAATTTTACTTGGTGTAGGTTCATCTCTAAACTGAAACATCCTTAAAGCTGGAAGTTTTTAGTCGAAACAGAGTCAGTGTGGAAGGTAACATAGAAAATTTGCTTCAAAATTTTACATTTTATTTTATTTTTCTTGTCTTTTGTGTGCTTGAGCTTGTAGAAATACAAGTGATTGGTTAGGAGCATGTACATAGGTTGCTTATGTTTATGAATAAATTTGGTATGATGATAGGTGATTTTAAACTTTTGATTATTAGGCTACTAAGTTCTATATGTTACACTATAAATAGGTATTAAGCAATCAATTGTACCAAGTGATATAGAAAACACAAGGAAACGAGCACACTAGAACAAATAATAAATAGTTGAATTTGTATTTTTTTGGTTGATTAAATTTGTGCATGTCGAGATATTTAATGATGACCTAAGGCGAACACATCCAGAGCCAAAAAGTTGTCCTATTTATATTTCACCTTTAGTACTAATTTTTGAGCATGTTGACACTTCTTAATGAACTACATTACAAAACCGCGAGCCTGAAAACGCCAATTTGTATTTGCCCTTGTTCTTTGGTCCTGCACTGCACGATTATAAATGTCTGGTTATACGTATTGAGGGCTAAGTAGATACATCATGGCGGAATTGTAAAAATAGAGTGAAAAGGAAAGACTAGTGTGATATGGGAATTATAGGTTAGCCTAAAAGTGTAAAACAAAAAGGAAAACCCAAAAGGAAAACCCTTACAAGTAGAAAAAGTACCTGAAAAGCCAAAAAGCATTCTTGAGTGAGAAAAATTGAAAAAGAACAGTGACAAAGTCACAACAATAGAAAAAGCTCATTCAGTAGTGCACCAAAACTCATAGGCTAGCCATAGTTACTATGTCATGCTATGATTTCCTATCTGGAGAGACAATGAAGGTGAGAGAAGGAGAAATAAGGTGGTGAGCGGGTAAGGGTTACTAAGGGGGAAGAAAAGGGATCAATACGATGTGCCAAACTATTTTTGTGTTTGTAACCCTTTTGATACTTACTTTTTTTTAATTTCATACTTGTCTTAAGCTTCAGAATGTTACAAGCCGAAAAGTCCTATGTGACTTAAATATCCTTCTACATGGATGGACATCATACTAGATATGTGCAAGAACGACTATTTGTATTCTGCTCGGACAATCAAAATACTTGTATGATTTGTTAATGGATTCCTATAGGAGAGACCCTTACTTGTATATTTTGTAACATACTGAACTTAGATGCTTGAAGTCAAAGGTGGTAAGTCAACTATTCATCATGTTGAAGTTGTTAGTAAGCATGAAATGCCTAAAGTCATATGCTCCGAAGTCAATACTTGTATCATATTTGCTCAAGGGTTGTCATGTTTCTTTGTCATATTTGTTTATGTTGCTTGAGGACAAGCAATGACTTAAGTGTGGAGGAGTTTGATCTTCTGAGATTCGATGTAGCAAATTAAACTAATTTTCACACTTAAGAATCCTGAAAACAAGCATTTTCATTACAATTTAGTTAAGTTTATTTAGTTTTTCTTATATTCAATAAAATGTGCAAATTGAACCTTTTATTGACCTTAAGGGCCGAATGAGGCATAAAAGAAAGCTAACGTACTATGTAAGTGTTCAAGAGACGATTAGAAGGCATTTTAGGACGATACTGGACGCTATGTCACAACACGGGAGGACTGATGTCGCAACATAAGGAACAAAATGATGAAAACTCAAGTCTACCTTCGATGTCGTGACACAAATTGAGGGTGCCGCGACATACCCCTGAAGATAGTTATAGAGGAGCATACTAGTTGCTATGTCGCGACACAGGTTATGGTGTGTCACGACATCAACTTTGGGATGAAAAATAAACACAAAGTAGGGGTGTTTTGGTGTGCACAATCAAACTTAAAGCTTGGGAACGTCAGCTGACCTAGGGTTAAGGACGATGGACACCTGAAGGCTATAAATAGGCTTTTTTGGCATATGTTAAAAACACATTGGCATTAACCTAGTTTCTTCCGTTAAATTTAGTTTTGTTTTCTTTCTTTCTTAGGTTTCTATAGTTTATTTTATTCGTTGTTTTCTTTCAAGAGATTTGAATTGTGGAATCATTCAACTTTGTGGATTTACGCTTAATATCAATACAATCAGGCTCTTTCATTTACTCTATGTAACACCCCCTACCCGTATCCATCACCGGAATAGGGTATGAGGCATTACCTGAGTTTAACGAATTAATATTATTTTTATTATGAACTCAATATAGTCCCTTTATAAATATCCAATCTTCCCTGCAATTTTAAAACCAACCAATCCAATCCAATTCAATCCAATTTGATACCAAATCATACTTCCATTATAATTATATTATTTAGCATATTCATCACTCTTTACTTTAATACATATTCATTAAACAAGTTTTAGTATTTATATAATCATCAAACATCTACATGCCATATAAATCAAAAAGGAAATTTACAAAAGCTACCGGAGATAATCTTGATAGTGTGATCCTCAGTGTTGATCCGATCCTTCGTATATTTATACGTCAGTCTACATGAGACATTGAATACACTCAAGTAAGTTTATAGAAACTTAGTAAGTTCATAGGCATAAAATATAAATCTTACCAAACATTCATACACTTATACATTATGTACAATTACTAAGTTCACCTGTCAACCACAATTTGGTGAGTGCTCTTGTATAATCTCACTACCATTTATCCATTTACTTTAACTATTTTAGGCCCTTTTTGTCACTTACCATCCTTAATCAAATTAGGGAACGGTTACAAAAAACTGAGTACTTCACTTCCACATTGCCATAATATAACTATGGTCTTACGTATGATCACTTATCATTTTCCGAAGCCATAGCCCTGCCACGGTCTTACACAGATCACATTTATCACTTGTCACTTATAACTGATCAGATAAGCGTAGCTAAAGCTACCACTTATCACTTATCACTTGTCACTTGCCACTGATCAGATAAGTGTAGCTAAAGCTATCACTTATCACTTGTCACTTGTCATTGATCAGATAAGTGTAGCTAAAGCTACCACTTATCACTTGTCACTGATCAGAAGTACTTAAATCTGATGTTCCGCTCAATTTGATCATTTATTCGGTTTTCGCATTGTTGTTTTATTCTCAATTCATCAATAAATATATCTCATCATACATTATATAATTCATGAAATTAACATTTAATCATTAATTTTCAGCCATATGAACTTACCTGAGTCGATTTGCAGAATTTGAGAAAATTCAGGGACTAATCAACTACTTTTTCTTTTCCTCGACTTGCTTTGGGTTCTCGATCTATCATTGTAAAATCATTCACTTATCAGTATTGATTTCACCTTTACCGTATTTCACATCCTTAATGATTACAACCCACATATAAGTAACATTATCTATAATTTCACTATTTACTTATATGGATATTCAAGCTGTCCATCCGTGTTACAGTCACTAAATTATTTTTATCTTGAGCTACAGAACTTCAATTTAAGACTCGTTAATTTTCCTTGAAACTAGACTCACATATCTTCTTACCATAAAATTTTCAGAATTTTTGGTTTAGCCAATAAGTACAGTTTATTCTTTAAAGTCACCCCTATTCTTCTGTCTGACAGTTCCGACCCTTCTTCACTAAAAATTAATTATCTCCTTTTACAGAATTCGGATGATGTTACCATTTGTTTTTATTGAAAATAGACTCATTCAGAATTTTAAGAATATAAATTTAAGACCCTAATTATTTTTATACAATTTGTTATGATTTTTTAAAGTCAGAACAGGGGAACTCGAAATCATTCCGACCTTGTCTTACAAAACCTATTATATCTCATGATTTACAATTCCATTGCTTACACCGTTTCTTTTATAAGAAACTAGACTCAATAATATTTAATTTCATATTTTATTTATTCTCTAATTCAATTTCTAAAACTTTTGGTGATTTTTCAAAATTAGACTACTGCTGCTGTCCAAAACTGTTTTAGTGCAAAGTGTTGATTTCCATTTTGCCCCAAATTTCACTGTTCATACAATTCAGTCCTTGATCAATTAACCCCTCAATTAAGCTAATTTTTCTAAATTAATAATTTACCTAGTCATTATAAGTTATTTCAAAACTATTGGGATTCATAATTTCCACATAAAAACCCTAACTTCAAATTCTTTTAAAATTAGGTCCCAAACATTCACTTTCTATTCAATTCTTTCAATAAAATCAGCATATAAGCAATTTAAAGTTCTAATTCCATGCTAAATCATCATATACTTCCAGAACATATTCATAGCAACTTCCAACTTCATTCATAAAATCTAAAACTAATGAATTCAACAAGTGGACCTAGTTGTAAAAGTCACAAAAATACAAAATAATCAAGAATTGAACTTGCTTGCAGTAAAAATATGAAAAACCAGCTTAGGGAAACCCTTCATGGTGTTTTTGCTGATGAGAATGCAGAAAAATAAAGAGAAATCTAGATAATTCCATTTTAGTCCTAGCTTTATTAAGTAAATTTTGCAATATTCTAATTTTACCCTTAATTCTCCTTATTTTCTTTCTGATTTCATGCCCTTGCCGTCCAGCCCAAATATACCTTGGGTCTATTTACCTTTTAAGCCCTCTTTCTTTTATCATTTAAGCTATTTAATCATTTCTCATAACTTTGCATTTGTTACAACTTAGTCCTTTTTGTTCAATTAACTATCGAAACTTTAAAATTTCTTGACGAAACTTTAATACTAACTTATTAACACTCCATAAATATTTATAAAATATTTATGGCTAGATTAAAAATCTCCGAGGTCTCGATACCTCGTTTTTTATTCTAATTATTTTATTTATTTATTTATTTTCTAGTACACTATTTACTATTTCAAAATTTTTTCCTAACTTCACATTTAACTTATACTCACTAAATTAATAATATTTTCTACTCACTTGTCGAATTTAGTGACCTCGAATCACCGTTCCGACACCACTGAAAATTCAGGCTATTACACTCTATCTTCTCGATTTAATTAGCATGCTTTCTTTTCACATAGATTATATATTGTTTATGAAAGTCATGAGGAACTAATTCTTCTATAGGGGATTAGCGAGTGGAGATATGATATGTTATCTATTTTGTAGGGTTACTCATGGATCAACTGTTTGGGAAGGGGAGAACATGAAACAAACCCTAAGCCTGACAACATTAGGAAGTCGTCAAGGTGGGAACCAGGAAGTCATCAAGGTGGGAATTAACCCAAAATTGGTATGTCCCATCTGTGAACACCTTAAACCCATACCAATTTGGACTTTGAGGTTAGAAGATAAGTAGTTCTTGCTGACTCATTATGTTAGGGGAAGATCGAAAGATCCTGCTAGGGTAGTGACTAGTTGATTGACGAGAAACCTGAAGTGACAATTAATGGATATTACCGAAGCAAACTAATCACCCATAATCAGATTTGATTTATTCTTCCTTTATAACCTCTTAAGTTTTATCTTTTTATGTTGTTTTATTTTTATCATTATAAAACCCCAAAAATCCTTTATTTTATACTCTTCGTACTATAACTGAATCTAAAAGTACTAATTAGATCTTTTAGTGCTTAGGTTAAAATTGATCTAGCAATCGCCTCCCTTGGGTACGATCCTCGGATTACTCACCCATTCTGTTGTAAAACTATATTACAGCTAGACCTGTATACTTATATAAACCACCTAGTAATTCTATATTTTATTGCAGTATTCACACTCTGGACGTTAGTACGTTCTGAGGTGGTCAAGTTGTTGGTGTCGTTGTTAGGGAGGCAATGTCACTAAGTTAATTTTATTTTTTGCACGTAAAAGAATAATTAGGAAATTTCCCCGTTATAGATACTATTTTACTTTATTTCAGTTATTGTTACTAATATTTTCTTTCTAGGTTAGTGCATGACTCGCAGTAGGGGCACATCTATTGTAGCAGCCACAGATCTGGAGAGAATAATCTGAAGAAATCATTGACAACAACAACAGCAACAGCAACAGCAACAGAAATAAATGCAAGATCCACCACTACTAGCTGCAGGTAAGGTACCACGTGAAAATCCACTATTTTAACGACGTTGACAGTAATGCCCTAGGAGACATTTAAAGGATTATGCTTTACCAAGTCTGGGTACGGTCCAAGAAAGTGTAGCAAGGCCAGCAATTACAGCTAATAATTTTGAGATAAAACCAGCTATGATTCAAATAATCTAGAACAATTTACAGTTTAGGGGCATTATGACAGAGGACCCTAATCAACATTTAAAACGGTTCCTTCAACTCTGTGATACTTTTAAGTATAACAGGGTCACTGATGATGCTATTCGTCTTCGGTTGTTCCCTTTCTCCTTGATTGATAATGCTTTTTCTTGGTTAGACTCGTAGGCACTAGGGTCTATCACGACATGGGATGAACTCACTAGAAAGTTCTTACAGAAGTTTTACAGAAGTTTTTTTGTGCCAATATGATTGAGATTTTTCTCCGGCACTTTTTATAAGGGTTATACTAGTCATATTGCATCGTTTCAATAACCATGGATTTTACTGAGTATTTTCTTTTTAATTCGAATATCCTACACTTCTACAAATATAATTACCTATTCGTATCTACCTTTGTCACTTGATATATTTAATCTCTTTTCCTATTTACAGTCTAATAAATAGAACTAATTAGTTTAAATATAAACAACTTAAATTATTAAATTTCAAGCTAAATTTATGATTTAAACAAACAACCTAGGTGTATGCTCCTAATCAATCACTTGTATTTCTACAAGCTCAAGCATAAAAATGCAAATCAAATTAAAAAACTAAAAATGAAAGAAAGAAAATAAAGTAATAAACAGAAAAAATTTAAACATTTTCCTAAGTCACCCACATACTTTATTCAGCACATTGTCCCTAATGTGCAATTAAAAATACAAGGGAAAGACGTTACCCAATTGGCATGATACGGGCAATACAATTGGTGGGACTACTCCCCCTCTTGGTTTTTGGCTCAATCTTATAGTACCTTAAAAAATTTGGGGTTCTTACTAAGAAAAACTAAACACATTACATATATAACATTAAAGTCTTAGAAACTAAAATTGAAATCATCCTGTATAAAATAAAAATATTAAGTCCAACTTTAAAAAAATAAAAAATAAAACGAAATTGTCTAAAATTAGTCGGAATCAGGATCCGACGTTTCGTTCGCTTTCTTTGGTTCGCCTTCTGACTCCTCCTCTGAATCTTCTTCAGGATCTTCATCTTCCTCTAATTCCCTCTCTTTCTTCACTAATTTGCTCAATTAAATCGTTACATTGTACTTAGTTATTGGAAATTGTGGCATCTTCAATCCGTTTTTCCTTGCATGGTCTTCATCTGGATTCTTACACCCATCGAACGATCTATTCCAAATCGAGTAACACATTCTCACCTTGATATGGTTTGGTCTTTATCGCTCTCTTTTGTTTTCGATTCCTTATAATATATTCCATGCTCGATTCCAAGATCAAAAACTTGCTCGGTTGTAAGACACAACCCAGTCATCCCATCGACACCTTCGCTTATCGGCATATGGATGTTACTAATTGCAGAACAGTAATTCCACCCTGTTTTCCCGTGCACATTGAAGCATGCTCTGATATATATATCCACGTTCCCACACAAACTCGTTCCTTTGTTAAAATTGCATACAACAAAGTAATTTGGAATGTATCGATATTGGACATGTCTGTCGTTGGGCAAAAACGAGTACTAATGAATTTCAACCACATCTGCACCATCGGAGCTAACTTTGCCTGAGAGAATGATATGGGATAGTCCATTCATAAGTGTTGTTTCCACTCACCCTTCCTATCCGTTAGAACCTTGATTGTGTCATTCATATTTTCTCTCGGGAAATACATTAGGTCAGTTCGTTGCATGAAATCACAAAGATATAGCGGAACATCATAATGTATGCTTGAACTTCAGGAAATGCAAAAGATTCCCTAAGCATCAGCTGTTGGGAGTCTAATGTATGCTCAAGTATATACGTATCCGGATATTGAGTACATTGTTGGGATGTTAGGAAGACATTTAAGCAACCATGGTATGGACCATTGGATAGCAACCAAGAGAGTTATGAGGTATCTTTAGAGAACAAAAGATTACATGCTCACATATCGGAGGTTTGATAAGTTAGAGATCATCAGGTATACAGACTTCGATTTTGATGGAATATTGATGCAAAATTTTGTCACTAAAGTGCAAATTGTGACAATAATTTGTATTCATTTATTCTAATAATAACATGAACACATCAAAGTCAAAGCACATAGACTTTAAGTTCCTAGTTGTTAAAGTAAAAGTTCAGAGTGGTTAGGTGCCTATAAAGCATATCGGGATAAACTCTATGATTGCGGACCCGTTTACTAATGGACTACACCCAAGGTTTTATAAGAGCACATTGCTCATATGGGTGTAATGTCATTTGAGGATATTTGGTTTTAGTAGGAGTTTGTACTTTAAAATGCTTTTATGTTATAGACACATTTTTAGTTATTTTAATTTATGGATATGAAGTTTATTTTTTGCAGAAATAAAGTTTATTTGGTTTATTACACTCTGATTTTGGTAAGTTTTGATTTTACTAAGGTTTAAGGAGGAGCAGTTGGAAATAGATATGTTTGGATCATATTCATGTAATTTACATACTACACATCCATACTTGATCTATGTTATTTGGTTGTGTTAATATACGTTATCAGGGATGGATTTAGTTACGATATATGTAACGAAAGTCGTCTTGGTTCTAGATAATATAATTAATGGACGAGATTGTTTAGAATACCTTTTGGATATGATAGTAAAGTTTTGAGCTCATAAAGTTATATAATGACATGTAATTATAAGGTAATCGATATATATATATATGTGTGTGTGGTCCAAACGGGAGATTTTAGGAAAAATATGGACATCACATATATAATAAGCATAATTACATATTATTTACTGTTATAAAAGATTAGCCCAAATTAAAAGTGATCTAATTTGGTTAAGATATTAAATAAAGTATGGGAAAAATATGTGTAGATACTATAGTAACTAATTTCTAATTGATGATGAGCTTATTAGAAATTAGGGTTTGTAACATCCTGAAATTTAGAATTTTATGTTTTGCATTATATCATGCAATAGGCTAGTTAAGAATGTTAATTGTGTATGTTTAGGGGTCCTAATAAGGCTTGGGGATGAGTTGGGCCTTAGTATAATTTTTGTGTTTAAGCATTTTAAGGAGAGATAGTAAGAGGCATCAATGCTTAAGGAAATAATTGTGTATTTTGTTAGCATAAATGGACATATGGCAAGGAGGTTGTGGTGTCAAGTGGAGAGCATGGAGGGAAGGGGTTCAAATCCCATCTATTGCAACTTTTGGGATTTAAATTTTTGAGCTTCTCAAGTGTTGCATGGGAAAGAAAGAAACAAAAAGAAATTATGGTATGGAGGGAAATATGGGAAAGTGGAAAGAAAGAAACAAAAAGAAATTATGGTATGGAGGGAAATATGGGAAGGTGGAAAGAAAGAAACAAAAAGAAAAGGAGTAAAAAGGGGAATAGGTTGGCATTTTTCATGGGTGATGTTTTAGAAAGTGTTTTTGGTCAACACTTATCCCTTTTTGGAGAAGCAACACACGGCTTGGGAAGGAGTATTTGGGTAGCCAAATTCTTCATTTGTCATTTGGCAAACTTTGGTGCTTGTTAGGCCAAATTCCTTTTAGCATTACTTTGTGTCATTTTTTTTCTCCAAACTTCTTCTTCTCTAATCCATATCCCCATAGCCGAATATTCTTGCTCATTTTTCCTCCATAGCCGAACCTTTCATCTCTTCTTTATCATTTCTTCCCATTCATGTTGACACTCACTCCTTTTATCAATCGAGTTATAGTGGAAGGCTGAAACTTTGATTCATCCGTAGTCATAAGTCAATCGGTGGAAATCGGATTCATCATCGTTTAGGTAATGAGTTTCTTCTTGGATTTTTTGTTATATCTCTACTCGACTATGTTGCAAATCAGATTGAAGTTTCGACTAATCGATTATTTTTAGGGACGAAATCACTCGATATTCTCTACTTGTTAATCCTTCGGAAATAGTGGTAAGCCGAATCTTACCCCTAAACAACTACTTTCTCTCATCGTGGTATTTTTCTAATCGAGTGTTGGGGTGTCATAGGTGCCGACGATCAAGAAGGTTTAGTCCTTACCGAAATCAGGTGTGTAATCTCATACCTCTCAAAATGTTTGCATGAAATGTTCTGTGATTCGGTCGAAAGACTGAAAAGCCACAAACCGGCATCTGTGATCACTCGGGCGTACGTATGTTCGAAGTGGTAACCATATTTTGCAACGAAACAGTTTTGGTTAGCAGCAGTGACGTGATTTTGAAAAATCACCGAAAATAGTGGAAATTGAATTAGAAGGTGAAGGAGATATAGATTGAAAGCTAATTGAGTCTATTTTCTTATAAAAGAAATAGAGCAAGAAAAGAATTTGTATATTTTGAGATATTTAAATATTTGTAAGACTGGTTTAGAATGATTACGTGATCCCCTGTTCTGACTTGGAAAAATCACTATAAATTGTAAAAAAATAATTATGGGACATGGTTTATATCCTTAGAATCCTTAGTAAGTCTATTCTTATTTAGAGCAAACAAAAACGTTATTTGAATTCTGTACAATGAGATATCTGAGATTTTGTGAAGATAGGATAGAACTATCAAACAGTGAAACAAGGGAAAATTTAATGAATAAACTGTACTAAATGGCTAAGCCAAAAATTCTGGAAAAATTTCAGTAAGAAGATATATGAGTCTAGTTTTAGGAAAAATTACGGATCTAAATTTCGAGTTTCCTAACTAAAGTTATAGTCAATTTAGTCAGTACAACGCAGATGGACAGTTTTAAATTTTTATGCCCAAATTAATAGTTAAGTCTGGGTTGCGAGAATACCGAATTACCCTCAGTGGGTACGATTGCCGGATTGAGATAATGCTTAATGGGCCGTTTTGATAAATTGCTATATGGGCCAATTTGATAATTTGCTATATGGGCCAATTTGATAAATTGCTATATAAGCCAACTTTATAATTTGCTATGTGGGCCAATTTGATAAATTACTATATGGGCCAATTTGATAATTTGTTATATGGGCCAATTTGATAAATTGCTATGTGGGTCAATTTGATAATTTGCTAAATGGGCCGATCTGAAAATATGTGAAATGGGCCAAGATAATATTGTGCTTAGTGGGCCAAATTAATAAATTGTTATAATGGGCCAGAAAATTTGTAAGAAATATTTGAATGCATTATATACATGAATTGCATGGGATGGGATAATGATGAAGAGAAGTTCTGGTAGCTCTGCTACATAAATCTGGTGGCTCTGCCACAAATCTGAAAAATGGCAATGCCATATAAATTTTGTTAATCTGGTGGCTTGTCCTCAACTTTGATAAATGGTTTAATGCCTACTTCTGGTGTGCTGGCGGGGTGGGTGACTAAAGCTCCCCACAGGTGTGTTGGTTGGTACGGGTGGTGTATAGCGGATGGAAAACTAGGTTTGGTTTGGGAATTTCATATCATATGCATATTATATATGATACATTTATATTATTGTAAACGGGCTTTGGCCCAAATAATTGCTTAATGGATTTTGGCCCATTGAACAACGGTAAGAGGGTTACACATTGAGTTCTAGTAACTCACCCCATTTTTCCTTACCCCTTTCAGGTAATGATCATTGATGGAGACTTGGGCCATGGATGACTCGGTGGAGGCCATACTACAAAAACGGTTTAATTTAGAATTTGGATTTCTTTTAGTACTTTTAATTACTTTACTATTTGAGTTAAAGTTGTAATAAGGCCGCTAGATTAATTTTAGTTTTGTTTATTGTTTGACGAATTTATAATTTGCTCTAAGTACTTCAACTTGAGATTTTTCTAAAAACTTAAATAAACGTTTTTCTAAAATGGATATACAAAAAGGGTTTCATAATAAACTTTCATAAATATTTTTTTAAATCGGAAATTTTATCTTAAAATTTTCATCAACACTTTTCGAAAATTATTTTCAAATTCTTTTAAATCTTCTCGAATTACTAACGATATTTTCAAAGTCGCGGTTTATAAGATTTCGTATCTTAAATTTATCGATTTATCAATCAATCTTTTATTCAATAATACTTTATCAAATTTATTAAAAATGGGAGTTTGTTTTAATCGATTTTAAATCTACTTATGTACAAATAAAAGGACTTCGTAGTATTTTTCTCATGTGACATGTCAGATCCGGTCATTACGCATGGGCCAGGTTTGGGGTGTTAAGGGTTAATGTGCAAAAGTTATATATTAGGGTTATGGTCTCAAAATTATACATACGTAACTTTTCTAATATCTCATCTTTAGAAAAGAAAGAGCAATTTTTGTAACAGCCTGTTTTCATTGAAATCGGAACAGTGGTTTCAGGACCACAAATTCGAAATTGGAAGAAAATTTATTTTAATATTATTTTATGGTCTACAGTATGATAGAAGTATCGTATGAAAATTTCGTTTAAGAAATTTTACCGTTTACATGCCTAACTTGATAAATAGGACTAAATTGCATAAAGTGTGAAAATTGAATTCTAGTAGTTAAAAGTATCAAATAGCTATGGAATTTAAAATTGGAGGCCCTTTTATAGCAAATAGACCATCTAGAGTAGTTAGTAGATATGAATGATTATTCATCATTGGAAATTTAATAAATTAGTAAGGTTAATTTTGGAAAGTTAATAAAATAATTATTATTATCATTCATTCTCATTATCTTTTATCAAAAATAAGGAAACCCTAGCCATGGAAGCTTGAGTTCTAGCAAACTTATTTGGATTAATTAGGTATGTATTTGTCTCTTTTTTAATAATTTTTATGTTTTCGAGATTGTAATAGCTTAATCTAACTATTTAGAGGATTAATTTGCAAAATCGTTAAAGTATTAGGGTTTTTCATGGATGAGTATACTTGAATTTTGAAGTTTCATGATAGAAAATGAAATGTTGTTTTTAGATAAACAACTTTTGTAAAGAGAATTTTGATAAAATTATCAATTAGGAATTAAATTGAAAAGATGAAAAATTTATGGAAAAATTCTAAATTTTGTGAAATACATGGGTTGCTATTGATATGTATGAAAATCGGCTAGGCTTGAATAAGGATTAAATTGTATGAATTTCATTTTTCGAGCCTAGGGACTCAATTGTAATTAATTAAAATATAGGGGCAAAATAGTAATTTTCCAAAGATGTGTGTTGGATTAAATTAAATTGAAATTATATTAAATTGAGTTAAATTCATTCGAATAGATCCGGATAGACCTAATACGGAGTTAGATCGAGGCAAAGAAAAAGTATTCGATTAGTAGCCTTCGTATCTACATATACTTATCGAGGTAAGTTCGTGCAACTAATTTGTATATTTAAATGTTTTAAATTGAATATTGTTGTGTGTGATTTGTATAGATTGCCACATTCCAATAATTATCGAGTCTCATTTGAACCTTAGAAATTCGAAGGATACAAATGACATGTCATTAGGGTTCCCGATATGGTTGTGATCCTACATGTGTTGCGGACACACCACAAGTCTCTTGAGCTTCTCGATACTTGGCTCTCATGAGCTTCCTGATATTTGGCTCGCAAGAGCTTCCCGATATACAGCTTGTATGAGCTTCCTGTTACTTAACTCACATGAGCTTCCCGTTATATGGCTCGGAAGAGCTTCCCGTTTACATGCTAGTATAAGCATACAAGTACATGAGTTAACGGATTACAGATTTGTACACTTCATGTGTACTACCCGTGTATCCAACAATATTTTAAATTGTTCAACGAGCAAAGTTTTGATATGAAACAATATGAGTTCGAAATGAACAATTACGGGTATGTACTTGAATTACATGGACATGATATAACATGATATATTGAAATATGAGATGGATGATACATGTATGTGAATCTTAACAGATGATTATGTACATCCATGTTTATTGGTTATGGAAAGTGTTACATGGCTAACATGTTGAGGATATGTGTTTAGGCTTTTGGCCAAATTGGTTTGGTAATATTAGCATGCTTACCTTAAATGTGATTAAATGGTAAGTTAATTTCCTTGTTATACAAACTTACTAAGCTTAAATGCTTATTTTGTATTATTTTCCATATTTTATAGTAATTTGGAAGCTCATTTTGGTTGGAAGCTGGTCGGAGCAACTTCACACTGATGTGTCTTTAACTAACTATGATCACAATAAAGGCAAGCGAACCTACCGTTTAATAGTATAGTTATGGTAAGACCGGTAATATCGTATCCACAAGGACCAAGAGTACTAGTAATTACTATCTTTCTATTATCTAGCCTAAGAATTGGAGTGATTTCTTTTAAACTAAAACTAATTAAGAGCATGACAGAGAATGAATTGGGAAAATACTTTTTAGACAACTTTATGAGAGAGACAATACCTAAGGAAGAATCCACCTAGACTTCACTTATTACTTCTGATTCATACAATTTATTCACTTGACTTAGTCTGTAGAAATCCTTGATTTATATTAATATCTTTTTCAAGACTAAAAACAACTAACTCTAGGTTGATTAATTGAAATCTCTTTCTAATTAAAACCCCTATTGTCGCATTAACTCTATCTATAGATTCCCTTATTAGATTTGACTCTAATCCGACAGATTTATGTCGCCTTATTTCTAGGGTTGCAATCAACTCCGCTTAATTGTGTTGATCTACTCTTAAACAGGGACTTTTACTCCTCTGAATAAGCACATTCGACTTGAATCAATAACCTGAATTATCAAAACAAGAATAAGAACTCACAATTAAGAATAAGAACAAGTATTTATCTTATAAATCAAAATAGTAATAAGATCTGTCTTAGGTTTCATCCCTCTTAGGTATTTAAGGGATTTAGTTCATATTGATAGGGGAAAACATCTTAAAATAAGGAAAACTACAAAACATAAGAAAACCCAAAAACTTCAAGAGAAATTGATAGGAGATCTTCAGTCTTGATGGAGATCCTTTATCCGAGCTGATCCCGACGGCTGTCTTTGAGTATTTTCTGCTTTCTATTCTGCGTGTCATTTTAGGTCCTCCTTTGGGGTGTTTATATATGCTTTGGGATGCCTTTCTTGGCCCACAAGTAACCTTTTCCGAATAGAATTAGACTTGGGTTTGGCAGGGACACGCCCGTGTGACACGCTCGTGTTCGATAACTTAGGCCGTGCTTGCTTCTGCTCGTCACACACGGCTGTGTGGTCTACAACTTAGGCCGTGCTCGATTCTGCTCGTCACACACGGTCGTGTGATCTTCCTGCGTGCTATAGTCCAGGCCTTGTTGATTTCTGAGGTAGGCCTATTTTGTCCCTTTTTGGCCCGTTTATCGTTCTTTTCGACTCCCTAAGCTCTCCTGGGTGTAAAACATGAAATTAAAGGATTAGGAGCATCGAATTCATCAAATCTAATGAAAATTCATCCAAAAAATAAGCCAAGCATGGGGTAAAAATATGTATAAATAATGGTTTATCAAATATCCCCACACTTAAGCATTTGCTTGTCCTCAAGCAAAATCCTCAACTCACAATTAAAATTAACTTCCTTAATTCATAATTCTTCATCAATAATGTCTCATCATAATTAACAGATAATTCATACATTGATAATTTAACTAAAAGAGTCCTAAAGATTCAAACAATTTAAGTCACAAATTTTTATGGCACAAAAACATGGGTGTTTCCCCTTACCTAAATAATCACCTTTAATTCAAAACCAAGAATTGACATCCTCACTAAAGATTCATTCAAATCACTCAAAGTGTTTTAAGCTTCAAATTAAGCACTCAAAAGTCAAACATGAAAAGTTATTACCATAGGCTTGCATGAAAATCAAATCTCCACCACTATAAAATGAGATGATATACAAATCAAAAGGTCTTTAACGGGTTGTAATGAGGCTTGGGTTAAAGGTGTGGATAAATTCTGAAAAAAAAGAAGGTTAAAATCGAGATCGAATTAACAATTTACCTAACTAGAAAAATGAACTAATTATTGAATAATTATATCGATTGAGAACTTATCACTACTAACACGAGCTTCTTCTAAAGATGTGAAATTAACAGTTTAAGCTCATAGAACTAAAAATGAATAAATTTCCAACATTTTTTTTAAGAATAAGAACAAGTTATAAGATGAATTTAACAATTGAAATAAAAAAAAAACATAGTTAGACAACTGATCAAATCAAATCTCGACAAAAAAGGAATCAATAAAGTAGAAGAAGCAAAAATTTAGTTTTGGTTTAATATTAATGGGTGAGTTAAGAAACGGTTTATTAGGCTCAAAAGGGTTCACTAGGGGTTAATTATGAAGGTAGGCTTTTAATGGAATAAGTGGGTTAAAACCTAGGTGCCTTTATCATCTCAGTATATCAAATCAAGGGTGTGGTCTTGACATGCATAATCGAAGCAAGTTCTAGAGTAACAAATCAATATTGACACACTCATAACCAATAATAAAGTGAGAAAGAAAAATATATGCTCTAAAAGGCTCAAAAACTCACAAAATTGATGGTTTTTGATGTCAACCTTGCAAATTTCAAACTTCAAAGTAATATTTAAATTTAGGGAAACAACCTAATAAATTTTTAATTCTCAAAATAGACTTATCATGCTTGATTCTCTAATGTCTTAAATTTTAAACCATCTATAGAAACTTTAGAGATCAGATTCTATTACTTCTGCTAGTTAGCTTACAAGTATAAAAAGAGAGAAACTATCCTAAGGAAGGAAACAATCCTTAAAAAACTGTAACATCCTAAGAATCAATAACTATGATTAATTTCTATTTACAGAGGATTTCTTAGTAATCTATCCTTAATTTTAGGAATTCCAACACTCCCCCTCAAGCTGGAGTGTAGATGTTTATCAAACCCAGCTTGCCAACAAGTTCTTCAAACATGTTTTTGTTCAAGCTTTTTGTCAACATATCTGCAACCTGTTGTCTGGTAGGTAGATAGGTAACATTCACTTCTCCTGAGTGTATTTTCTCTTTTATAAAGTGGCGGTCTATCTCAACATGTTTGGTACGATCATGATGCACAGGATTGTGAGCTATACTGACAGCAGCTTGGTTGTCACAATACAACTGCATAGGTCTAGTATAAGGAACTTTTAGTTCCCTCATCAGTCTTTGTATCCAGATTCCTTTGCAAATACCATATGCTAGTGTTCGATACTCAGCTTCTGCACTGCTGCGTGCTACCACAGACTATTTTTTACTCCTCCATGTCACTAGGTTACCCCAAACATAGCTACAATAACCACTGGTAGAGCGTTTGTCATTGATAGAACCTGCCCAGTCAGCATCAGTATAAACTTCCACATTTCTGTTGTCATTTTTCTTGAAGTATAAGCCCTTGCCAGGAGTTCCTTTTAGGTACCTTAGTATCCGATATGCAGCTTCTAGGTGTTTCTCCCTTGGGGCATGCATATATTGACTTATAACGCTGACACTAAAAGTAATGTCAGGACGAGTGTGAGCTAAGTAGATAAGTCTCCCTACTAAATGTTGATATCTCCCCCTGTCGACTCCTTCTCTATCCTCATTAGTAC
Source organism: Gossypium australe (assembly GCA_005393395.2). NCBI lineage: Eukaryota > Viridiplantae > Streptophyta > Magnoliopsida > Malvales > Malvaceae > Gossypium > Gossypium australe. Next base: position 120,941,725 of record CM016625.1, read on the forward strand.
CCAACTTGAGATTAAACTCAATAGGAGTTTCAGCTGGTTTACAACCCATCAACCCAACTTCTGATAGCAAATCGAGGACATATTTCTTTTGGGAGATAGAAATACCTTTTTGAGACCTTGCTATCTCTATGCCAAGAAACTATTTAAGATTTCCCAAATCTTTAATTTCAAATTCTGTTCCAAGAAATTCTTTCAACCTCTCAATTTCACTTGTATCATCCCCTGTCACTATTATATCGTCCACATAGACAATTAGAATGCAACATTTTCCTTGTTCCGAATGCTTGTAGAACATGGTGTGGTCTGCCTGTCCTTGAGTGTACTTCCTACTCGTCATGGCTTTTGCAAATCGACTAAACCACGCGCTTGGAGATTGTTTCAGCCCGTACAAAGACTTTTTCAACTTACACACTTGGCCCTTACTTTCTTCAAATTCAGGTGGGAAGTCCATGTATACTTCTTCATTTAACTCCCCATTGAGAAAAGCATTTTTAACATCCAATTGAGTCAAGTGCCAATTAAGATTGACAGCAAGAGACAAAAGGACTCTAATTATATTTAGTTTGGCAACTGGTGCAAATGTCTCTTCATAATCAAACCCATAAGTTTGAGTGAAGCCCTTTGCCATAAGACGAGCCTTGTATCGGTCAATCTGGCCATCAGGTTTGAATTTAGTAGTAAAAATCCATTTGTAGCCTACTGTTTTCTTTCCTTTAGGCAGATCCGAAACTTCTCACGTTCCATTATTCTTGAGGGCCTCCATTTCTTCCATCACAACTTGTCTTCATTCAGCTGACTCAAATTCTTCTTGTATAGTTTTTGGAGTTTTTACAGAATCAACATTAGTCACAAAAGTTTTATAAGACTTAGATAAGTTTCCATATGATACAAACCGAGAAATAGGGTGTTGAGTGCAACTCCTTGTGCCCTTTCTCATTGCAATTGAAAGATAGATGGATGGTGATGGAGGTGAGACTTCATTTTCAGAACAGCCCTCGGTTGAAGATGCGATTGGCACTGCTGTATCAGTTTTAGAACGGCGATTTCGTCAGGAATAAACCTGCAGTTCGGGCACCTGCTGTTGCTATTTTCCTTGATCAGGGGACTGTTCAATGATGGTGTTGTTATCGGGTAATATTGTGCTAGTTTCTTGCAGCAAAGGAGGAACAATAATAGTGTCTAAGTTGGGTTTAGGTTTAGTGATAGTGGTGGTAGGGTTGTGAGGTATGATGAGGAGAGTATTAAGGGTCTCATCTTCATTAAACGCCTCCCCCTGAAGATGAGAAGCTCTAAAGAAAGGTTCGGTTTCAAAGAAGGTAACATCCCGAGAGACAAATATTCGGTGCAAGGTTGGTGAGTAACATTTATAGCCTTTTTGAGTAGGGGAATACCTAATAAATATACAGGGGTGGGCTCGAGGATCAAGCTTGGATTGATTGGGTTGATGATTATGGACAAAGGCTTTGCAACTGAATATTTTTGTTGGAAGATTAGGAACACGAATTAGAGGAAATGATTTGTGAAGAGTGTTTAGAGGTGTTTGGAAGTTTAGGACTTTTGATGGCATCCGATTTATGAGGTAGCAGGCAGTAAGAACAGCTTCGCCCCATAAATATTTTGGGACATTCATGGTGAAAATTAAGGCCCGAGCTATAGAAAGGAGATGCCGATTTTTCCTCTCGAGAATCCCATTCTGTTGAGGAGTGTCAGGACACGAACTCTGGTGTATGATGCCTTGGTCTGAAAGGTATGAACTTAGGACAGAATTAAAGTATTCTCTCCCGTTATCAGTGCGGAGAGTTTGGATGGTAGAGTTGAATTGGGTTTGAATCATTGAGTGAAATTTTTGAAAGACTTTAGGTGTTTCAGATTTTTCTTTTAATAGATAGACCCAACATACCCTAGTGTGATCATCAATAAATATTATAAGCCACTTAGCACGAGTAATGTTTTTCACTCGGCTAGCTCCCCATAAGTCACTGTGTATTAATGAAAAAGGTTTGGACTGGGTATATGGTTTTAAAGGGTATGGAATACGGGTATGTTTGGACAATTCACAAATATCACACTTCAAGGAATTTATTCTTTTATTTCGAAATAACAGCGGAAGGTGCTTTATTAGGTACAAAAGATTTGGATGTCCTAACCTACGGTGCCATAGTATAATAGTGTCCTCTTTTGAAGTAGATAGAGCTAATCCCCCTTGTGTATTGTCTTTATTCCACACATACAGTCCATCATCAACCTTAGCAGTGCCAATCATCCTCCCCGATTTCTGTTCCAGTATTACACAACCAATTGCAGAAAATTCAGCAAGCATTTTCCCATCTTTAGTAAGTTTACTTATTGAAAGTAAATTACAGGATAAGTTGGGAACATGTAGAACATTATCAAGGGAAAAATTCTCTGTTATTTTTACTTTCCCCACTCCAGCCACAGGTGAGTATGAACCATCAGCAATGCGGATTCGGGACTTGTTAGGACAGGTGGTGTAGGTTTGAAATAGAGTGGAGTTACCTGTCATGTGATCCGAGGCACTCGAATCTAGTATCCAAGAGGATTGGTTATTAGATTCAAGGGCAATATTAAGAGCAGTACCTTTAGTGCCTAGAGTCCCATGACCAGTAGAGGTACTAAGGATTTTATGGAGATTTTCGAGTTGAGTCTTGGTTAGGCGCACATCGAGCACCTCATCTGCAGCATTGGAAGATAACAGGGCAGTTTTCTTATCTAAGATAACAGGGCAGTTTTCTTATCTTTCTGTTTTTTATCTGGATAACCATGGAGTTTAAAACACTTTTTCTTTGTGTGACCAACACGGTTGCAGTGGCTACACCATGGTCTGTTTGATCCAGACTCATTTCCAGCATGAGGTTTTTGTGTTTGAGGACCTTTGGAGACAAGCGCAGCAGATTCAGTAGGCTGGTCAGAAGGGATTATCGGTCTGGGTTCCCCCATCATGACAAGACGACGTTTTTCTTCTCTTCTCACTTCTGCAAAAGCTTCACCAATGGTTAGGAGAGGTGATCTACCCAGAATTCTGCCCCGGACCTCGTCTAACTCATGCCTCAATCCAGCTAGAAACTCATAGAGACGTTCGTTGTTGAGGTGAGTCATAAACTTAGTGTGCTCTAAACCTTTTCCCCACATATCTAACTCATGCCATAAGATTTTTAGATTGTTGTAGTAGTGAGTTACCTCGAGTGTCCCTTGTCGAATGTCTTTCAACTTGAGTTTGATCTCAAAAACTTGGGAAGCGTTTCCAAGATCAGAGTAGTTTTCTTTAACTGCATCCCACATGTCTTTTGCAGTCTTGAAGAGAAGATAGGTTCGGCTTATATGGCCTTCCATAGAATTAATCAGCCATGCAATAACAATGGAATTATTGAGTTTCCAAGTAGCATAAGTAGGGTCAGCTACGTTTGGTCGTGGAAGTTCTCTATTGATATATCCTAATTTGCCTCGGCCACGGATCACCATAAGAACAGATTGGGACCATTGTAGAAAATAATTCCCATCTAGTCGATGACTAGTGATCATAAGAGAAGAACTAAGATCATTTTGATTGATTCCCTGGTTAACGTTCTGAGGTATTTGTGACATCTCAGTTTCTGACAAGGCTTCATTATGAAGGTCACCCATGGGAGAAAAAAACAGAGGGATTTTTAGGAAGATGGCTGAGAAATCGGAGAGATTTTTAGGAAGATGGATAAGAGGATTAAATAATTCCTAGGGCTCCGATACCATGTAGAAACTTTAGAGATCAGATTCTATTACTCCTGCTAGTTAGCTTACAAGTATAAAAAGAGAGAAACTATCCTAAGGAAGGAAACAATCCCTAAAAAACTGTAACATCCTAAGAATCAGTAACTATGATTAATTTCTATTTACAGAGGATTTCCTAGTAATCTATCCTTAATTTTAGGAATTCGAACACCATCAATGCACAATTACCTATGACTTAATCCAAAGCATATCAATAAAAATCATAAGTCAATATAAGTTTCATTCTAATAGTAAACTTAAGAACAAGACATAATTCAGGGATTTTCAAATAATATTATAGTTAACCTCCCCACACTTAAGATGTACATTGTCCTCAATGTACAAAGATAGATAATGAAAATAGATTAAGAAAATCATAAGATAGGGAGAGAAGTGAAACTTCCTGAATTACGGATGAACTCCTTAGAAATAAGCATGATGAACTAGGCAGAGGTGAACGGTAAGAGATTACTCTAGTAGTTTGATCGTTCCTTAATAGAACCTTGAACCTTTTGAAACTGAAGAGTCATCAGTAAAGTTTTAGGGAGTTTTAGTAATTGGCTTCGTTATGGGTACTCGATAAGAAACAGCCAGAGATATAAAGAAATCAAAATATACTAATATAAATTAAAGACAAGAAAGATAAAGGGAAATAATTTAAAAATGTAAATAAAAGAAAAAGAAAAAATAAATAGACTCAAAGGTCCTCATTTTGTCGAGTCAATGGAGCAGCCGACATGAACTTATGAGGCAGTTGTGGTATATCTACTGTAAAGTGGTTGCGCACGGGGAGACCGCATCGGGATCCTTTCGTTTTTTCGAAATGAGGATGGCGGCCTTGATCTTGCCTCGAGTATTAGTCATTGTGTACGATGGCATGGATGGTGGCTGGTGTGGTGGCGGTGTAAAGAAATAATAAGAGAAAGGGGAAAGGGGAAGAAGATAGAAAGAAGGAAAGAAGAGGGAAGGGGAAGAGTTTCGAGTTGAGGGAGAAAGAAAAAAAAAGAGAAAGGAGGGAGGAGGTTGGTCAGTGGTGGGTGGAGATGGGAATGGTTTGGGGGAAGAAGATTTGGGGAAGAAAGTGAACAGGAGAAGGGGGTTTAAATAGAGATTGAGACACATGGTCGCGGCCCACACCCGTGTGCCCTGGGCGTGTTAGGTCACACGGTCGAGTCGCACGGCCGTGTGATGCTTCGTTCGTTTCTCCCACACCTATGTAGGGGTTTCCACACCCATGTTGATTGATCAGTATCGACCACGGGTTATAGGCACGGAGATGTCACACGCCCGTGTCATTTACTCAGTATTGCCCACGGTTTTAAGGCACGCCCGTGTGGGTTTATCAGCATCCCTTGTTCTTTAGCCAGTGTCGACCACGGCCAAATCGCACAGCCGTGGCATGTTTTCACAGCCCGTGTTTTGGGGAAAAGTTTCATCTTGTTCTCGCACGGTCTCCGCCACGCTGATGTACCTACTTGTGGTGTCCACACAGCCACGGCCACGCTCGTGTGTAAGACCGTGTGGGTAAGGAAACCTGCGCCTATTTGGTTAGTTTTTAGTTAGATGCTAATCGAAAATATGGACGTTAGTGAGGTTAGTGCTCGGGTTGCCTCCCGAAAAGCGTTCATTTAAAGTCTTAGCTCGACTCACCTTTCATTCGCATAATCATGGTGGTTCGAGGAGTTGAAATTCTTCATTCATGCTATCAATTTTATTAAAATAAGGTTTTAGACGAGTACTATTTACCTTGAAAGTGCCAAATTTGGAATGAGTTACCTCGACTGTACCGTATGGGAAAATATTAAGTACCGTAAAAGGGGTTGTTCCATTAGGGTCAGAAGAGGCAATACGAGAATCTGTATTATCCATTAGAACTCGGTCTCCAACCTTAATTTGACTCGTTTCATTTTTAGGCTTGTCATGGCTCTGCCTTGATTCATCTTGTACTTTTGATTTCACCTTAAACTGGGTTCGCCATTCATCTAGTTCCTCCACCTGAGTATGTGATGGTATTACATGTTTAAGTATTGATTTTAGCTTGATTTGAATGCCTTGTTAAGGCTTGTTGATGTCCAAAATGTTGATTTAGATTGATGATAAATTGGGTGAGAAATATGGCTAGGAAAATGACCTATTTTTGTCCTCACGGATAGAAACACGGGCGTGTGTCCCAGCTGTGTGTGACACACGACCAGGTGACACGGCCGTGTGTGACACATGATTTAATTTGCACAAAACAGAATGCTCATACGGCCTAGCACACGGGCGTGCGGCTTGGCCGTGTGACCCAAGTCAAAGAGTTACACGGGTATGGACACGGCCTGGCCACACAGGCGTGTGTCCACTGCACCTTTGAAAAATTTTGATATTTTCTGAAAAATTCTTTAAGTACCCGATTTAGTTTTGATTTGTTTCTAACGTGTATTTTGGTCCTCGAGGGCTCATATATAGGACAATATGTATGATTTTGATTGATTTCTGATATGAATATAATATGATGTGAAATTTATGTCTATTTGTTCTGTAAACTCCGGTAATGCTCTGTAACCCTATTTTGGCGACAGATTCGGGTTAGGAGTGTTACAATTTTTCTCTAAATTTCTTATAGCTAATTTGGAAGATTAAAATTGTAACAGACCAATTTTGACCCTAATCGGAACGGTGGTTTCGGGACCACGAATCCGAGCCCGATAAATATTTTAATATTATATTTTATGTTTATTATATATGAATTGATGTGTGTGAAAGTCTCGTAGAAAAATTTAATCGTTTGAGTGTTAATTTAACAAAAAGAATTAAGTTGCTAAGGTGACAAAAGTAATGAGCATGAAATTAGAAGGGTAAAGTGAATTGTTTATTAAACTTAAGGATTTGCATGTCAAATTCCCCATATTTTGAATATAGTGGACGGTAAGCATGCTATGAATATTATATTTTATTAGTATATTATAATTAAAGTATTATTATATTATAAGCATGCTATAATATGTGTTAATTGATTAAACAAAAAGGAAATTATTTTCTCTTCCCTCATTCATCTTCTTCCCGAATTCACCTTCAAAAAGAGGAGAAAATTCATCTTCTCCATTCGGCCATTTGCATGTGCTAGGCAAGGTAAGAGTTTGAACTTTAACTTAATAATCTATATGGGAATTGGGTTGATTTCTTTGATCATTATTGAAAACAAGTAGAAATTTGTTGATATTATGCATGTTGAGTTTCGGCGATGGGGGGGTGGTTAAATGGTTGTATTAAGGTATGTGAGATGAATAAGGATGGAAAATATGATGAAATGGAGAGTAGTAACTTAAGTTTGTAGGATTGCTAAGTGAGATTGTTGCAACTTAATCATATTGACATGCTCTTATGTTCGGCCGAATATTGAGATGGCCATATGTGGTCTTTTTCTTCCTTAATTGTTTGGGTATACATATTTTTATAAATAGAAATTGTGGAGTAGTGTAATCGGTCAAGGTTGAATGCTTAAATTTTATGTGATTATTGATTTAATTAAACAAATGAAGGAGGAAATTCGGTTCTTAGGTTTCTAAATTAAATTATGTGTATTTTTGAGTTTAAGCAAATAGATAGAATGAATGTGAACAAAAATTATTTGGCATTTCATAGATCGGGAACAAAAAGAGAAAGAACTAGATCGGGGAAAGGCTAAGGTGAACGACTAGCCGAAAATTTCAAATCTATCGACTTCTAAGGTAAGTCCTTAAACTGAATTATATTAAATAATTATTTATGAACATATTATATGACAATGTTTGATAAATTTTAGTATATAAATATGCCATAGCCGAATGTATATAAGTGTATTAGATTAATTACATAGTTTGATATCGTAATATGAATAAGTGCCTCGATGCGATTCGTGGAATTGTACGATGACGTAATGATTTTAGTTGTTAAGGTAAATAAGCTTAGTTGAATTGGATATGTAATACAGTTATGAAAGGTGTGTGAAATGATTGAACACATTGATTTATTTCGGGCTTTAAGCCTAGCAGGCCTAGTGCCGGTGATTTATTTCGGGCTTTAAGCCTAGCAGGCCTAGTGCCAGTGACTACTTTCGGGCTCTGAGCCTAGCAGGCCTCGTGCCGGTGTTACTTATCGGGCTTTACCGCCTATCAGGCTTGATGCCGGTGATGTGTTTTATAAAGGAGAATCGAATATTATTCAAGGCAAACCTTAATTAATGTATCTAGCTAACGGCTCAGGTAAGCATGTAAGGTATGTTATGTTAATATTACTTGAGTCAAGCTAATACTATGAGAACTATGTTATGTATGTTTGAGGTTAAAACGGATGTGTGTGAGTATCATATGATTGAAATTAAGTTTAATGTACTAGTATGGAAATTCGGCTTTCAAGTATAAATGCTAAGAATAAAGGAAATTTCAATGCGATAACATGGTTGATAGGAGTGCGGCACTTATACGATTTGGAGCATGTAATTCTTGCGATATACTTATTTGAGCTTCAAAGAGATGTAGGTTGAAGGAAATGAAGTCTAATTTACTTGGGTTAATGAACTACTAGTATTCGGCCTTGTATAAGTAATATACTTAATTGTTTATGTACAATACTATAAGTTGAATGATTTAAAGGTTTAAATGTTTAAATGATGTATTATCATGAACTTAGGACTTACTAAGCTAGTAAGCTTATTTGTGTGAATTGTTCTCCTTTGTTTTATAGATTAAGTTCAAGCTACAAGCTCATCGGGATCGTCAAGAAAGTCGGCCACACTATCAACTATTTTGGGTACTCCTTAGTTTGCATTAATTTAGATAAAGGCATGTATAGGAGGAATTTTGAAAATGACCTTGTTTGAGTGAAAACATTAATATTACATGTATTATAGCCATACGAAAATGGCTTAAGTTCTATGTTTGCGGGTGTGCAGATACATGGTTTGATAATTTAGTAATGCTTATGAGTATATTATTATGATGCAAAAATATTAGAAATTTTGTTTGAGCATATTCGGTTTTTAATCTAGGTATATTGCGTTTATGTATATATATATATATATATATATAGGTTGTCACGGCACCTAGGTGTAATATGTTTAGTTGTGTAATACTTATTATATTAAATATGCATGTTTTACTTGAATGTGCATTATAAAAAGATAATAATAAAAAGAAGAGAATTAATCTCAATGGTTATGTATTCGGCAATACATAGTATTAAGTAGAAAATGTTTTTGGATGTTATATTTGAGTTGGAATTTCATTTGTACCTAACGAATAAATATTGTGTGCTTGGTTTGAACATATCTATGGAAATAAAATAAGTATAACATTTTTATTAGGATGCTTTGTCTGGTTTAGAAAGTGTGTATATATATATATATATATATATATATTTGGGAGATAAGTGATTAATAGTAAATATTCATTCGAATGTCATTATTATTGATAAGAAATGAATATGTTTCTAGGTGGGTTAGTTACGAATCCAAAAGAATGGTGCCATAGTATATTCGGCCAAGGTGTAACGCTATATATATATATATATATATATATTGATTAGTAACTGATTAGTGAATGTTTGAATTATGTGATTCCACCATCTGCGTGTATTAAGGACGGATAATACAACTCGTCATACTTTTAATTTAATTTTTTTTTATTCTAATTGGTTGTAAATCTTATATTATGAAAATGATTGCATTGTTTGTACTTAAATCCAACTGAAGTCCATTTCGTAAATGAGTTAGTGTAGTAATGCCCCTCAACCCCAATCCGGCGACGGATACGGGTTAGGGGTGTTACAAAAATCGTAACATCCAAAAAAAAAATCAAGGAATTGATGGATTCAGGTACGCTTCCGTATCTAATTTTATTCATGATTTATGCTTAATGATTTTACATGCAAATCCTGATTTATTAAGTTTTGTATCAAGATTTTTTTGACGGTTCTAATATTGAAAACATGATTGTAGCATAGCGGAAAATTAAAAAAAAAAAACTTTCTAAAACTCAACATTTTGTGTTACTTATAGTAACAAACTTTACCAAATTTATTACATGTGTTTTCGACTAAGCGATTTGGCCATTTCTTGACTTTTAACCAACATGATCTTTTCTACTATTCTTGAACCCTCGGTTTACTTAAAAAGTGGGCTATAATATCATGAGCATATCATACAATGAAAACTTTTAATTTTCTAGTGAGAAAATTAAATCTCTCAATGGGATAGAAACTTAACTCGAGTTCTCATGAAAAATAGGATTTATTTAGAAAATAAATCTCACTATAATTCGACAGAGTAACTATGCTCAAAGTGGAGTGTTTATAACCTAACCTATAGTATCTATTTATAAGGAAATATCACAAGAGTTCTACTGTGTCAAAATAATATGTTAATAAAAAACACTAAGTTACACTAGGACTAGAGGTGTGCATGGGCCGGGCCGGGCCGGGTTCGGGTTGGGCCCAACTAAAATTTTGGCCCGTTCATTGGGCTCGGGCAGGGCCGGGCCTAAAATTTTGCCCAAGCCCGACCCATATAAAAATACTAAAACCCAGGCCCGGCCCGGCCCACCCGTATTAATTTATATTATTTTATATAATTTTTAAATATATAATACATCAAAAATATTAAAAAAATCAAAATAAATATTTTTTAACAAATTAAAAATAAATTTTAAAAAATATGTAGACTTAAATAACACTAAAATAGATGCAACTTAACAAGCAAATACTTCTAAAATAATAACAAAATTAACAAATGTCTTTAAAATAATAACAAAATTAACAATAAAATAAGTTTTTATATATCTAAAAAAACAACAAAATAATAGGAACATAATAGTAAAATGGTAGCAAAATAAAGAGAAAAACAATAAGAAAATAATTTTTAAAAAATAAATTTTTTTTGCCTTTAATGAATTCGGGCCAGGCCGGGCCTGGGCCAAAAATGCCTTACCAGAGCCCGGCCCATTTTTTAAACGGGCCTTATTTTTTTTGTCCAAGCCCATTTTTCGGGCCTATATTTTTGCCCAAACCCTCCCACATTTCGGGCGGGCCTTCGGGCCAGGTCAGGCCGCCCAGCCCATGCACACCTCTAACTAGGACTACATAGGGTGGATGGCACACCTTTTTAGGAATACCAAGGTTGTCGCTCATCATGTGTAAAATGGGCTTACTAGACTCATTTATGTATTGGATACAATTATATGTGTTATCTGGTTTTTAAACCAACTCATATAATTTATTCAATCCAATAACCAATTTTTTATTCCCAAAATATTATTTATTTAATTAATTAAAATAAATATATTTACTTCACTCAATTAAATTTTTTCTCAACCCAATTCTAATCCATTAAAATCATGATGACTTTACCATACTAGAAACAAATTTAATTGTCTCATTTCGTAAAACGGAGATGACTAATTAATTTAATTTTTGCTTTAGACTTCAATTATTTAATTATAATAAAATAAATAATAATTTAAAGAAAATTAATTAAATCACTAAATTATCACTTGTTCTTAGCGAGAAAAATGTATTTAGTGCGAATAGTGACACATGCAATTTGTTTATTTCCTTATTTTTTTTCATCCAGTCAACGTACCGGTTCAAATGCAATTTGTAAAAGGTTGTGTTGAGCTAACAGAAAGATTGATTGAACATATATAATTCGGGCTCAAATATTTTTTAATTAAGTTTCGACTCTTCATCTATTAATTACAACATATTTTGTCATGGTGTCAATCCACTAAAGTACCATGATTGAATTCTCCCTTATTATATATCATTACGAAAGGAACTTAATGTATGTTTGTCTAGTAACCTTGTCATATGTATATTACCCTCATAAGATATTCTTTATATCTTTGGGTTAAATCTATTGGCCCAATATGATCTTATTCTATCCCGTGGTAACCATTACATCTTCCTTCATGAAAAAGTAATTACTATGACATAATAATTAAATCATTCATCTTAGACAAATGACCCATGACCACATTTTCTCATTAACCATGCAATCTTGACGAAAAGATATCATTTACTATTTATTGGGCAAAAAAGAAAAAAGAAAAAATAGGGATCCAATAAGATAAGTTCCAAAGTGAAGGAAAATAAGGATCCAACAAAACAACACCAACATAATTATGAATAGTCTACCATTTGCTGCCAATTTGTTCTCATTTTTTTTTTGGCAAAGATGCCAAAGAACTCCCTTTCACCAAGTAGACTTCTTTAAGTCATAAAATAGGCCTTCCACCTTTATCTTATTTTCCTCTTACCTATGAATGTCAACATTAATGGAACTCAAATCAACTTTCAAGTTCCAAGTCTTGTCAAAGAAGGTGTTGAATCAAATGCTACAACATTATATTTGTCAAATACAAGTTCAGGCACTCAATCACCAAAAATTGCCAGCACAAGGTTGATTGACAATAAATTCACCATTAGGTATTGTTATAAATCAAATTTGATAAAGGCTTTCTAAACAAGTTCAAACATCATGTCAAATCTTATCATCTAAAAAACAAAAATAATTTAACCATAGCATAAATATAAACCATAGTTCAAGTGACTATTAAAACCAAGACGAATATCATATAAAATTATTACTCCCCTTACTCTATTCACCCCTTATCAAATTGCATCTAGTTGTTCCAAAAGGATTGGATGGAATGCTACATCATCAATAATAATATTTATATTTAGTGGAACAATAAGGTTCTTTTCCATGAAACTTTGATAGACTATTCATGATGGTTGATATATCTTCAACGGTGGTCTATATGTGTTTTAACTTCATGTTTCACTCAAGCATAAAACTTTTTTTAATCTTCATAATTAAATTAAGGTTGACCTTTTCTCACCTAAATCTAGTTTTGTTGAATTTTACTATTGAAATAGTTGTCGCAACATTGTGTTTGATAAGTGAAACTTTCTTCAACCATAATCATTTAACATTCTGCAACAATATGGCTTGATATGACCAACCATTCCATAATAAAGACATATCAATTTGCCTTCTTTCTTGCTGCATACATGTTGCTTTTGAAGCGTTGTTCTTTGAGATGTTGCAACATGGGATTGAGTGAAACAGCCCATTTTTCTGTGGTGTCGGAATAGTGGTTTCAAGGCTACAAATTTAATGTGTGAGTCCGTAAATATTACTATTTAGTATTTACGAATAATATATGGTGTGATAATAAAATTTGGTTTAATGATTTTTGGTTAAATAGAAGAACAAATAGGTTCAAGTCGTATGACCTTAAAGTCAAATGGTTTTAGAAAATGAGGTATCAGGACCTCGTTTCTATAAACCGAGCTGTAAATATTTTTATAAATATTTACAGAGTGTTATTAAGTTTGTATTAAAGTTTCGTTAAAAAATTTTAATGTTTAGATAGTTAATTAAGTAAAAAGGATTAAATCGTAATAGTTGAAAAAGTCAATCGCTATTAGTTTAAAGGTGTTGATTGATTAAAGAAACGTAATTGGATGACCTTAATGGATAAATTACCCATTTTTAAGATGGTGGACATTTAAAGCTTTAAATTCTTTTAAATTTATATGTTTATATGTTATTTTTATTATTAAAATAAAGAAAAGAAAAGATTAAAAAATGAAAACATAATGTTTCTTCTCCATTTTTGCCTTGTTCTTCACCGAATCTCCATAGAAGTATATTCAAGGTTCGGCTATGCTTAAATCCTTGCATGGTAAGCTCTTTTTCACTCGTTTCTAATAATTTTTATGTTTTTTATATCATAGCAACTAAGTCCAGCTAACCCGTACCTTCGTTTTTGAAACTGTTAAAGATTTTGAATGTTGTCATTGATGAATCTTTGTGATTTTAGATGTTAAATGATGGATTTGAAGTGTTAGTCGGTATTTAAAAGTATTTTGTTAAGTGATTTTTGATGAATTTGCCGATTAGGGACTAAATTGTTGAAATAGTAATAGTTCAAGGACTTTATGTGAAATTATTGAAAAAATGGGCTAAAATGGAGGCTATCTCGGTTGGTATGGATTTGCAATAAAAATAGTTAATTTGCATGTTTTATGCTTAGGGACTAAATTGAATAAAAGTAAAATGTTAAGGGCAATTTTATAAAAATTTCAAAAATGACTAAATTGCATAAAATAAATTTTTTTAGATCTAGATCGAGTGGAAAATCAAGAAGAATGGAGAATTACCAAATAGCCCCTATACTTTGACATTTTTGCAAATTTAGCCAGGTAAGTTCGTACGATTTAAAATTTAACATTTATATGAATTGTTGAATAATTTAGATGGTACAAATGATATATTTACTTGTTGTTGATGAAAGAATATTTAAGATATGTTATTGAATTTGATGTTTGGATTGAATTGAATGCGGGATAGAGTACAATTGTAATATGGTGTGTTGTGTGGGATTGGAGTGGAGATGGTTTGGAAGGATGTATATATTTATTTCTTGAGTAAATTGAGTTTCAGCATTTGTTGCGAACTCTCGTGTTATACTATTTTTTTGGCATGTTTCGATTGGACTAACTCTTATGAGCATTGGCATGTTTTGGTTGGACTAGCTCTTATGAGCATTGGCGTGTTTCGGTTGGATTAGCTCTTTTAAGCACTGGCGTGTTACGGTTGGACTAACTCTTGTGAGCATTTGATGTGTTTTGGAGGGATTGGCTCGTATGAGTATCTAACGTGTTATGGTTGGACTGGCGATGTGCTCAGTAAGGTAATGTTCAAGGAAAGTATGTTTATGTTCATGAAATTGGTGATTTCAAATGATGTTGTTCATGTATATGACTTACCTTTTGTTATTTCAAGTGATTTATGAGTCGATGCTCTAACATGTGTTGTAGATGATGCTTAGGCTTGTGTCAAGCTTATGATTGGATTATATCATGCTTAATCTTAATGAAATACATTGAAATGGTAATATGCTTATGTTCATGAAAAGGTGGTATAAATCAAAAGATGTAATTTTTTATAAAATGGTTTATCATGTAGTTGATTCCAAAAGAGTTATGTTTAAATGCACTAGCTTGTGGTTGTGGTTGATGTTTATGCTTATGTATTGTGTGTTATGCAAATGAAACAGATGAAAATAGATAATGAAATGATAAGTTCATAGCTGAGACGAAAAATGATGAAATAAATAGAATTGTTGAGTTAAAGGACTTACTTGTAAGGAAGGAGTTTACTTATGATATATTTAAGTTTACTTATGTTATGAATAAATACACTAATTCGTGAATTGATAACGTAATTAAGCTTATGTTAAGTAAATAGAATGATAAGTAAGTAAATGAAATGGTTCACCGTTTTAAGAAAAGGTAGATGATTATGTAATTCAGATTATAAGACCTTACTATGTTATAAATGGAAAGTATTCAAGATGTTAATGAACCTATTCATTTAAGAGTTGATAGTTATATAGTTTGATAAATCTTAAAGCATTGGTATAGGTTTATTCATAACTTATAAAATTCATTATTAAAATGAAATGTTATGTTTAAAGTTTATACAAGCTTACTAAGAATTCATTGCTTACATAGTCACCTTTCTTTGACTTTACAGATTATCGAAAGCTCGATCGGGTTGGAAGCTCATCGGAGATCTATCACACTATCCAGCGATTATATCAGTAGATTTTGATGTTTTAGTTAAGGTTATAATGGCAATGTTTAGTAACGTTTATGGTATGTAGTGTTGCTTCGGATTTGTGATACTTATGGTATTTTGATGCTTTGTTGGTGCTTGTTAATATGGTTAAATTGATGCATGTTTGGAATAACCATGTTTTGGTATGTTTATAATGTGACCAAGATGGATTATTCTTTGAGGTAGTTATGAACTATTGGTAATGATATAAATGTAGTCAAATATGGCAAGTTTGGTATGGAAAGAGGTTAGGTGTGATTGATTGATGAATGGATAAACATGCACGTGTTTTGATAGGTTTGATGAATTGTGATTAAGGTGTTGTAGACACCCATTTTGTCCAAGCCCAATTGGAGGCCCATTTAAATTTTTGTTCTCTCTTGGGCCGTTCGAAGCGCACCTGATTTTGGTCAATTTGATACCTTTGTTTTTCTTTTTTTTTCTTTCTTTTTTGGGCCTGTCAATGGCCCAAATTATTACTATTATTATTATCTATTTTTATAAATAAACAAAATTAAAAACAATGTATATATATATATATATATGAAATGAAATGAAAGAAAGAAAAAGGGAGACTTTTCACATTTTGTTCTTAAAAAAAAAAAGTAAAAAAAAAAACAATAACAACAAGCATTCTAGTTTCTTTTTTTCCTTTTTTTTTTTGCCATATACATATCTTGAGGGATCGGGTTTGGGCTTTGATGAAGGGGACGTTACCGGAACATCGGTCCTCCGCTCCTAGGAGCCCTAAAAATCTCGTTTTTCCCTTCCCCTTTTTAAAATAAATGTGTTTTTTTTTAAAAAAAATGCTTGATCTTGGGAAAAGTTTTGATTTTTTTTAAAAGAAAAAGTTTAGATTTTTAAAATAAAAATATATTTTTTATTCATATTAAAGGAAAAGTTAAATTCTTAAAACAAAGTTTTGATCTTTTTCAACTATTTTGAAATAAAGTTTTTATTTTTCAAAAAAATAGTGATTTTTAAAAAAAAAGAAAGTTTATTTTTAAAATAAAAACATGTTTTTTAGTCATTTTAAAGAAAAAGTTTAATTTTTTTAAAACAAAGTTTTGATCTTTTTCAACTATTTTGAAATAAAGTTTTGATTTTTAAAAAAAGTAATATTTTTTTAAAAGAAAACTTTGATTTTGTAAAAAAAAATTTCGGCCACCGTATGGGACGGCTCTACCACCGGAGGCTGGAGAGCAGTTGGGCTCTCCGACAGTGGAGCCATGACCAACAGAGAAGGAGGAAGAGAAAGAGAAAAATATTTTTTTTTGAAAAAAATGAGGTTAAAATGAAAGAATGAATATTTTTTTTTTCATTTATAGGTGCAAAAAATGGGTAATTTATTCCCACATCTTACTTTTTAAATTTACAAAAAATATCTCATTTTTTACAGCACCGCCCTCACTCTCTGGCATATTTACACTCGTAACCCTTTTGTTTATTCAAACCTTCGATTTAATCTGAAATTTAAAAATTAAAAGTAAATTAATTGCTACATCAGTCCTCTATCTTCCACATTTTTTATCTTTTAGTCCCAAAATTAAGATATGTCATTTTGTTTTCATCTTTAATAAATTATTTATACTTATATCTTCCCTTTCATTTGCATTTATAACCTATATATTTAATGTTAATTATGCACTTTATTTTAATGTTTTATATTTATTCATACTTGTATAATTTTTATTTATTCTTATTTCGTCTTTATTTATTTTCATGTCCATTTATATTTATGTTTTTTTACGCATTCCCTTACATACATTTTAATTTTATTTATTTATGTTACTTTGATTCTTTTATTGTATTATGAATAAGATGTATTATTGATATTATTATCATCATGTCAAGATCTTATTTATTTCATTTATTTAAGTTTTCTTTTTATTATTGCTCTTTTTGAAAGAGATTTAACTTTTCACTAACTTTAGCTAATTTAATTAATTTTCCTATTTTATTACTATTCGTTTTAAAATAGGGAACTTTAGGTCGTTTTTCCATCCTATAAATATTGACATGAAGTTAGTAAAGTAGGTGTTACATTTTAATGAGACCATAAGGTTTTTACGTTCGGATTTAGGTTAGTCTTTAAGATCTTATCTACCATTTACCCTGGAAAAATTATAAATAATATGTAAGATTTTTTTTAAGGTTTTAAACTAATTTTAGATATAGTATAAGATTAGAATCTTAAATTAATATGTAAATATTTTTTAGGATTTTATTCAATATTAAAACTAAAGATTTTTGTAGGTGAATTGTAAATCATGAATATGTCTTTTTAAGTATTTTATTTTAGAAGCTTTTTAAGAAAGCTAATAAATATTACTTAAGATGTATTATTTTAGGATTTTGACGAATTTAAACATTAGATCAAAAATTTTAAAGTAAGATAAATCATAAACCCGACATAGGATACTTTCGTAAGATCTTGATAGGTTCAACGTTATTAATTAAATCTTTTAAATAATAATAATAAAAGATTAAATAAGTTGTAGATGAATTTTAATATTTCTTTTAATTCATTGGAAATTTCTAGGTTTTTTTTAGAATTCTAAAATAGAATTAATTTTAAGAATTGAAGGTATTTTACTAGAATTATTTAGGTATCCTTTAGAGTTCCCGTTAAAAGTAAAAATCTCTAATTTAAGTTTCAAATTAGATAAGTTCGGTGAACACATCTTAATCGAGTTACAAGTAAATCAGAGGCATTTTCTTTAGAGTTTTTATTTAAGATTTCCATAAGATTTTAGCCTAGATTAAGATATTAATATGCTTAAATAAAAAAACTAGCTCCTAAGGCCCCGTAGGACTATCCCTAGATAGGCGTTGAGGGGGTGCTATAACCTTTTCCACACGTAACTGTACTCTCGAACCGAGAATTTGGTGATGAGATCAAGTCTAGACTTTTAGAATTTTTCAGTAGGATTAATTCTAGACTTTTAAACGATAGGTGGCTAACCAACCTAGCCCTAATTGGTTAGTGGCGACTCTACGTTAATTTAGGCCATCCGTGTCTAGCTTTGCTTACTAGCCCTCCGTACTCTTATGTAGGCAACATTATGACAGGTGCCTTTTGGCATATTGGTTGTATGGACATTTGGTATAAAGATTTGGTCATTTTATGCATGATTTAGGTATGTTTTAAGGCCTTGTGTATATGTGCAAGTGACTTGTAGGTTCATGTTTTAAAGGGTGAGAGAAATGGCTTGATTTTGGCCATTTTCTTGTCTACATGGCTTGAGACATAGGTGTATGTCTCAGCCGTGTGTGACACATGGCTAAGTGACACAGCCGTGTGTCCCCCGTAGGTTTTAAAGGTCGCTATTTTGAAGGGTACATGGCTTGACACACGGGCGTGTGGCTTTTCTGTGTAACCCAAGTTAGAGAGTTACACGAGCACGGACACGGGTTGAGACACGGTCGTGTGTCCCTATTTCGATTGTTACACGGCTTGAGATACGGACGTGTATCTCAGTTGTATGAGTTGCACAGTCTGGCCACATGGCCGAATCATTTTTAAAGTGTTTCTAAGGCCTCGATGGCTCAAATAAGGGATGATATGCATGTGTTTGAATGGACTATGATATTATTTATGAAATGTTTAGAAAATAATTATTATAAGTTATGTTTTTATGGTAATGCTCCGTAACCTTATTCTGACAACGGATACGGGTTAAGGGTGTTACATTGAGCAACTCTGATTCTTATCCATTTATGATTATTTATTAATTTGTAGCAATGAGGCCTAATATGTTCAACCTTTCCAAAATGGTGACAAACATGTTTTTTTATTATTCTTTCACCTACTTTCAGGGGAGGAACAACATATTCTTTAGACTTACAAAATTTCACTAGTGCATCTTAAGACATTATGATTAGTTTTGACACTTCCAAATGCTAATATTTCATCTAGTTTCATACTTTGAACTTTAAACTTATTAGGAACAACCTTGGTAGTATTTTATTCTTATTTGGTAATGCTCGGCTTTGCATATTTCATCATTCTCCTTGACAACCTTATTAAGCTCCATATTAGCCTTCTCAAGTTTGACAAATCACAACATCTTTTTCTTTGACATCCTTCACAAGTTTAAGATTCTCTTATTTGATTCTAGCATTCTCTATTTCAAGGCATTGTTCAGTTAACTCAATATATTCCAATTCTGTAACACCCCCTACCCGTATTCATTATCGGAATAGGGAACGAGGCATTACCGGAGTTTACAATATTTTTTTTAACTCAATATAACTCCTTTATAAACAATCTAGTCTTCCCTGCAAAATTTTTTTTAAACCGAGACTAATTCATATCAACCAATCCAATCAACATACCTTCAAAATAGATCCATGCAAATTTATAAGATAACCTCATTACATACTGAAACTAGAAATTTGTTAGCCATACCAATGGCTAACCTTACATTCATTTCATATTAACATCTACTTTATTAGCTTATACATGCCATTGATTTCCAAAATAAAGTTTCTTTATATACCAAAATCTTGGGGTTGATAGTGTGATGTGTCTCCCACCGAATCCGACCTCCGAGCTCTTAGTACTACAAAACAGGGAAAAGGAAACAGAGTAAGCACTTTGTGCTTAGTAAGCCCATGTAACAAGAATTATACTTACCTAACATTTTCAATATAATGTAATAACCATTTATATATCCATTCAATGCATTATTACTTTAACATGCACAAACTCAACATTTAAGTTAGTCCAATAATTTTCATGTATCATTAATATGTACAATGATTGATGAGCTCATCAATACCATGATTTCCATTTCCTTGTTATTTTTCCATATTTATCCCGTTGAATTTCTCGGAATTTAGATGGATTTTCAGAGGTACACTTTAGTGTACAAATCCGGGTCCGTCAATTCATATTCATGTGCGCACATTTTTATTTCAGAGAGCACACTCCCGCGAACCTCATCTTTACAGCGGGATTACCCCAGGCTAAATCCCCTGTACTATAAATCATAGAGTATTGTCGGGATTACCAGTCCAGGCTAAATCCCCTGCAACGACATACTCGAAATGATTGGATCTGAATTACCAGTCCAGGCTAAATTCAGACCCTAATTCGGATTACCCCGTCCGGGCTAAATCCATTTTCCATGTGCGCACATTTTATTTCCGCGAACCTCATCTTTACAGCGGGATTACCAGTCCAGGCTAAATCCCCTGTATATAAACTCATAGAGTATTGTCGGGATTACCAGTCCAGGCTAAATCCCCTGCAACGACAATTACTCTAATGAGCTTGGATCTGAATTACCAGTCCAGGCTAAATTCAGACCCTAATTCGGATTACCCGTCCGGGCTAAATCCATTTTCCACATATTCTTCGGGAGGGCTATATCAAGATAGGATCACCCGTCCGGGCTAGATCCTTTTTACCGTCAATTCCTTTTCAGAGATCCATCGAATTTTCCTTTCATTCAACCGGGATTTCTTTCCCTTTTTATCAAATATATCAATGTATCATCAATCTTCATACAATGAACATTCAAATTATATCCACATCAATAACATACATTTCAAGCATCTAAGAATATAATTCAAGTTACATGAACTTACCTCGATTCTAGTTTGTATACAAAATCTACTAATCCGGAACTTTTTCCTTTCCTCGATTTAGCTTTGTGTTTGAGTTTTCCGGATCTAAATAAATAAATTCAATTATCAATTCAATACATTTCATGTTCACATGTAGCATTCATTATAATTCTATTACTATTTATAGTTCATTCAAAGATGTCTACTTGAGTCATAGTCACTAAATTATTTATTTTTTGAGCTACAGAACTCCAAATGAAGAACCATTAATTTTCCTTGAAACTAGGCTCACATATCTTCACACCGTAAAATTTTCATAATTTTTGGCTTAGCCAATTAGTACAGTTTATTCGTTAAAGTTTCCCCTGTTTCATTGTTTGACAGTTCTGCTATCTCTTCACAAAATCTCAGATATCTCACTGTACAGAATTAAAATAATTTTTTCATTTGTACCATAAAAAAATAGACTCACTAAGGATTCTAAGAATATAAACCACTCCCCATAATTATTTTTATTCAATTTTTAATGATTTTTCAAAGTCAGAACAGGGGAACCCGAATTCATTCTGACCTTGTCTCACAAAACCTATTATATCTCATGATTTACAAATCTATTGCTTACAACGTTTCTTCCATAAGAAACTAGACTCAATAAGATTTAATTTCATATTTTTTCCATCTTCTAATTCAACTTCTACAATTTATGGTGATTTTTCAAAGTTAGACTACTGCTGCTGTCAAAAACTGTTTTAGTGCAAGCTGGTTATTACCATTTTTTCCCCTAAACTTTCAATGAATGATAATTTCGTCCCTGCTCAATTAACCTCTCAATTGAGCTTATTTTTCTCAATTAACACTTTATTATATCACTTTAAACTACTTTATAACCTTTGGAAATCATAATTTCAGTAATAGACTTTAATTCCAAACACTTTCATAATTAGGTCCCAAAAATCAATTTCTATTGAAATTACCTAATAAATCATCTCTTAAACGAATTAAGGCTTAAATTTCATGCTATTTCATCATAAACTTACATAAACCAACCATGGTGGCTTTCAATTTCATCCATGAAATCAAAGACTAATGAATTTAATGATAGGACCTAGTTGTAAAAGTCTTTAAAAACACAAAATTACAAGAAATAGGCAAGGATTCACTTACTTGGTGCAAAAATCATGATATACCAGCTTAGATACCCCTCCTATGGCGTTTTTTGCTGATGAGAGTGAAGAAAAATGAAGAAATTTCTAGATATCCCTATTTAGTCCTAGTTTTATTTAGCAAATTTTGTTATTTTCCCATTTTACCCTTATTTCTCCTTATTTTCTTGCTGATTTCATACCTTTGCCGTCCAGCCCAATTAGACCTTGGGTCTATTTTCCTTTTAAGCCCTCTTTATTTTATCATTTAAACTATTTAATCATTTTTCATAATTTTGTATTTATTACAATTTAGTCCTTTTCATTTAATTACATACTCAAACGTTAAAATTTTCTAACGAAATTTTAATACCACATTACTAACATTTTATAAATATTTATAAAAATATTTCCTACTCAATTTTATGAGATCAAGGTCTCGATACCTTGTTTTACCCAATTCCTTCAATAATTCCTTTTTCTAACTAACCACTAAATCGGTAAAATTTTTCTATCGATATTTTAATACGATTTTCCTATCATATAAATATTCATGCAAAAATATTAAAATAAATTTCTCTTTAAATCGGATTTATGGTTGCGAAACCATTGTTCCGATAACGTTGAATTTAGGCCATTACAAATTCTCTAGCATCATTTTGTAAGCTTTCTTCAAACTCTTAATAGGATCATTGTCACTATCTAAATCTAGTGTCATAGATCCTGTTGCAGTATCAGATTTAATAGTACATCTAAATGCCAAATAATTACTTGCCCAATCTTCATCATCAATGCCCTCATTCTAGGATTCTTCATCATTCTAGGAGAGTGCAAATATTTATGTTTCTTCTTGAAAGTATTAGCACACTCAGCTTTGTTGTTTCCAAAACCTTTGTTACACCTGAATTCGTTAAGTCTTAAGTTGCAAAAGGGATTTGTGGATCTAATTGAAAAGTTTTCTAATCTGGTGGGTTCTTTCGTACATAAGGACAAGTGTCGGGCTGGTTGAGAAATGTTGGATTCCAACTGTAATTCGATTTCTTTTGAACTAAATAGTTTCTTAGTGGGAGACATGGTGATTAAGGTATTTCTAGTTGGTTGTGAATTGGTTTTGGTGAAAGGGGCCGGAAGGACTATATATATATATATATTTAGGAGAAGCATTCTTCTCTAAGGATAATTCTTTTATTTTTATTCTCTTCTTCTTCTTCTTTTCTCTGATTTGTTATGAAAAAGAGAAGATTTAGGACGTTCATGCATGAAGGGGAGAGGTTGAGGTCTAAGTCTTAGAAATTGAAAATCTTGTAAGCTGGTAAGCTTTCTAATATCCTTATATTATCAAAATTAAGAAAAAGAAGGTAGTTAATGATTTCAGTTGATTATTAATTTTGTTCTGTTTTAGGTAAAGCGATAGATAACCATTTATATGGCCTATGTATGCAAAGAGATATGGTTTTTATTATAATGAATGGTCTCAATTAGATTCTGAAATGATTGTTATGTTGTATTGACCAATGAGGCTCAAGTAACAAGGGAAGAAGGCTTAGTAGATGGATTTGGCGTCAACTTCCAAGTGAGTTCCAGAACTCAGTTCTTAAATGGATGTTCCTATTGAATTTTCTGTGTTAAAATTGGTTGACTCATTGTTAAGAAAATGACTAATCATTCTATGGTGGTAAGTAGATGTGTCTAGTTGTATGCAATGCGTAATAAACTTGCAAATAATTTGTATGTTATGGCGAATTAATGATGTATGGTAATTGTATGTTTATGGTATGCATTTTTGCAACTAATTGTGAGTTAACTATGTTAAGTAAGTGAAAGGTTTGGCGTGATGTATTGTTACGTATTGAATTAATAAGAATGACTGGTAGTAAATATTATTATGATATATCAATGACATGTTTGATGAGATATATGTTGTATAGTTCATAATCTTTATTGGCGAAATGTGTGTATGATATGCATTCTATTTATATGGCTTTGTGGAGGTTCGAATGGTCATGCATGGGTTGCATATGCATTTTATGTATGTAGCTTTGAAGGAGGTTCGGTTGAAATGAGCCAGGAAAGTATATTTGAAATGATATGGAGAACGATGCGCACCAGTATTTGAAAGTCCTTTGTATGGGACATTTGAAAGCCCTTAATGGGACGAATGAAAGTTCATGGCCATGGTATTACCATATATGTAGGGAACCTGTCAGGACTATCTAATGTGGGAAGTCAGTCAAGATTATCTGATGGGTGGAATGTCCACCAGGAATAATATTGTATGTGAGGAAAGTTCGTCAGAATTGTAATTAAGATTCTGCACTAAGTCAAATGGTTGAGTCAACAAAAGGGCAATCTATCATGAGAAGGCCACTATGTCGGTATTATCGAATAATATAATACTAATACAAGTAAGTCGATCCGTCGACTTTGTTCGTACATTTGGAATCTATAACAAACATGGAATTCACTCTTGTGAGAGATAATGGATTCATTCGGAGAATTGAATCTAATTATATAAGCCCGCCAAGGATGAATTTGCATGCTAATAGCGCAACCTACGCTCGAACCCAATGTACGGGCAAATTATATGGAAGTCATATTATATATGATAATTTGCCAGGTCCTTTTGGGGATGATACAAGGGTATTTTCTTGTATTTTCAAAGTGAAGGAAACTATTTATCTAAGTAATTTTGTGTCTGAAATACTATGTGAGCTACTTGTTTATGCGAAATCGTATATGAAGAATATATGGTAGTCCACCACGACTCTCTCAATAAGTATGATTCTGCATATAGAATATTCACTGTTAAGAGTCTGCCTACAAGTCATTTGTTTCAAAGAGATAACCACCAGGAGGATTGTAATACGAGTCTGAGTGTAACATCCTGAATAGAGCCTATGCATTTTCAGTTTAATTGTACGAAATGTCAAGTCTCAAGTACTATGAATAAATTTTTGATACTTTTGGAAACCTAGAAATGGAAATGGAAATGGAAAATGAAGTGGTAATGAACATTTTTGGAAACCCGAACGTTTTTGGAAACTTAGACATTTTTGGAAACCTGAAAATTTTTGGAAATGATCCAAAAATAGAAACTTGAACATTTTAGGAAACTTGGATATGTAAGAAAAATGGCAAGTTACAGAGCCGATCGAAAATTTTAGGAAACTTAGAAATGATGCCGAAATGTCAAATTTTAAAGTTTAAAATAGGAAATAAAGGCAAGAGGGCCTTAAAAGAAAAAGTTGGAGAAATTTGACACACAAACAGGCTTGGAAAAGTGGCCTGAAGATGTCACTTAGGGCCTATGGAAATGGCGCCATGTGCAAGAGCTGTTGGGCCTGGGTTCGAGTCACTTGGGAAGCAAATAATGAAGTTTTATTTTTGCTTCCAAGGCTAAGGGATGGACGGCACAAGCCTTCTAGAAATAGAGGTGTTTTATTTCCATAAATATTTGATTAATTAGGGGATAAATAAAGGAGTTTTATTCGCATAAATATGTGAATAATAAGTGATAAATAAAGGATTATCTTTTAAGAAAAATTGAGGAGATAATTTGATGGATTAAAGGCTTTTATCTTTTAAATAAAAGAGTATTATCAAAAAGAGGAGTGGTGGCCAAGTAAGGGACTCCTAGGCTGATAACTTTGGCTATAAAAGGAGGACAGAAGGGCTACTCATCCACTTTTGCTCCCTCTTCCTCTTTGCCGAAAATTCCCTAGCTCTCTCCCCCTCTCTGCCGAATTTTCTCTAGGCAAAATCCATCTCTTTTTCTTCTATTTTCTTCTTCGTTTCTACTGTCAAAGCCGAATCTTTGTTGATTCTAAGTAAAGGAGCAATCAACTACAACATCAAAAGGGTTTCTGCAACTGTCGAATATAAGGATCAAGGATCTAAGGTAAGAACAATTAATTCTTGTTCTTCTAATTCTTTTTTTTCAAGATCTAGGAAATAACCCCTTTTATGTCTCTTGGCCGAATATCAAAGGAAGAGTTTCGGGATTTCAGATTCAAGGAATTTAAGGTGAGGCACATTCGGCCAAAGGCCAATTTTTATTTATTAAAGTTAGATTTAATCTAACATATAAATTATAGGGATTTCGACAAGCATATAAAGGAATCCTTTTCAGATTTGGATTTGTAAGGTAAGAGATATTCGGCCAAGGCTTGTCTCTTTTATTTAGGATTATTTTCCATTATTTCCAAAAGCCGGAAACTGACAAGTTACATGATTTAAAGGTTAGCCGAATTCAAGGGAGAAGAACACAAATCCTCGGATTTTGATTATCAATCAAATCGGCAAACAAGGTAAGTATTAGTAATACCATTCCTAGTAGGATTTGGTTTAAAAGCGAAAAGGGTATTAATTTGGTTATATATGGACCGAATATAGGAGTTAGAAATCTAGATCGTTGGATCGGGATTTTCGGGATCTCAAGGAATCCAATAAGCGAATCAGGTGTGTACCCATACTAATCCTCAATAAATTTTAGGCCAATTATTAAATATATGAATATGCCTAAGTATGTGAATATGGCTAAGTACCACAAATGTGGTAAGGAGTACCCAGGTACTTTTCCTACTTTTGATAGGATTATGAATGTGAAATATTTGAACATGTGAATAGTAGCATGAATGAAAATTAAGTATGTTGAATATGTTATAAAATAATCGGGGCATTTGGGATATATGTGAAGGGAGAATTGAAGGTGATGACTACGGTCTCACCAACGAAATATGGTGACTACGGTCACATTATTTGAATTTGGTAACTTCGGTTACATTATTTGAATATAGTGTCTAATGACACAACGTATATGGGCGATGAGCACGTCGACTGCAGCGACTGCCTTCGATGGTGTGTAGCGGATGGAGGGTTGACTTAGTAGTCCCCACGGTGTGACTGGCAGGTACGGGTGGTGTGTAGCGGATGGACCATTAGGATTGGGTTTGGGTTGCATCATCATGTATTGTATATGAATATGAATTGATTTGAACTTGTATGCCTGATTTATTGAATATTAGTACTGTGTGCACATTGAGTCTGTTGACTCACCCCGTTGTGGGAACCATTTTCAGGTGATGAACAGTGACGGACCGGGACGGTAGACCTTGAGGTGGCCATGCATCAATTTGAAGATTCTATTTATTCGAACTTTATTTCTTTTTAGAACATTTAACTTTATTATTGGATTTTATTTGATGTAATAAGGCCATAAGGCCTAGTGGATTTTATTTATTTTTGTTTTACTTTTTATTTGTTATGTCATGAACTATTTTAATTTAAATTTAAGTAAAATTATTTCTTTAAAAATAAACCCAAAAATTATTTTGTCACCTTACTTAAATTGGATTTTCAAAATTCATTAAATGGGCTTCCAATCTAAGCCCAACCCAAAACAACACTACTTGAAAATTTTACAAGTTTTCTCTAAGTAACAAAGAATTTGAAAATCGGTTTACTTAAGGAACAAACCAGATCCGGTTCAGGCTCGTGGGCCGGGTGTGGGTTGTTTCAGTTTGGTATCAGAGCCCAGTTTTAAAACTCTCGGCCTGTGGGCTAAGGCCCAAAACATTTTCAAAGCGAGCCAAATGATTTTCTTTGAAACTAAGTAGGTTTTCTGGCATGGCACCTAAGTCTCCGACCCGCAGTCCACCAGGTAAGTACCCCTAAGTATTTGGGTGATTATATGAATTATGTTATGAACATTAGAAGGGTAGAAAAGGCATGGAACGTAGAATAGTATGATAGGAACTTGAACCCTAGGATTAGACTACTCAAACACCAAACACATAAGACTTAATGAACTAAACAAACCTATGGCTAAGTCACTGAGCTAGGGTGTGGTAACCCCTGTACGCATGTCTAGGATTGGATCCGGAAGAGCCTGGTATTTAAGCAGTCCTACTGACTCACCTCCTCTTCGCAGGAATCCTACCTGGTGCGTAGCTTCGGTTCACCCTAACTCAGAGGGCTCAGTAGGTGTGGCAACCTCTGTGCGCATGTCTAGGAATGGTTTCGGTGGGAGCTTGGTATTTAAGCAGTCCGCGTGACTCACCTCCTCTCCACTCGAATCCTGCCTGGTGCGTAGCTTTGGTTCACCCTGACCAAGAGGGCTCGGTCATAGGCTAAACATAATGACTAAAACCCGAAAGGGAACTAGCCATGTTTAAAAAAAAAGAGAACGAAACCAACAAACCCCAGTTTTAAAATCCTTAAAACTTTCCTTTGAATTTGAGAAAACCATCTTTACAAAATTTTCTGAAAAATTTCTGATTTGGAAAAATTACAAAAATGCCCTTAGTGGTAAAATTACCAAAATACCCTTGATTTGCAAAATGTCAAACCTCTCAATGGTTTTGTCCAAACTTCATTACTTTATAAATGTTCACATACCCTGAATTTCAAACTATCAAAAATACTTTGATTTTGGAAAAATTACAAAATTGCCCCTAACTTACAAAATTACCCTGACTTCTAAAAATTTTGCAACATCATCATTTTGAAAAGTGCAACGCTCAAAAAGAGAACCCTCAAAGTTTTACAACTTTTGAAATATCCCTAACTTATTAAATTTTACAAATGTACCCTGGTTTTGGAAAATTACCGAAATACCCCTAAGGTTAAAAATTACCGAAATACCCCCGGATTTTAAAATTTTCCAAACTACCTCGGGATTTTGAAATTACCAAAATACTATGTGATAAAATCACCGAGGAACTCTTCCCTTTTGAAAATTACGAAAATGTCCCTGTAGGACAAAATTACGAAAATACCCCTGGGTAGTGGAAAAACATCAACGATGAAAACTACAACGTTTCTCTGAATGAACGAAAGTTCATACTTGTTTGATGGATGAATGAATGAATGGAAAGACTGTGTGTTTGTATGAATACGAAAGAACCACTCCTAAAACTCTTGTCATAAAATTTCTTCGCGAGTAAACAAGTGAAACCAAAGTACTAATACATAAAACTTCTTAATCAGATCTCGACGCCGAAATGAGATCTAGAGGACATGGCCGTCGTGGACGCGGTAGAGGAAGAATGACTAGGTCAGAACCCGTTAGATCGGGTCAAGGATCCGATAATGAGGTACCACCGCCCCCACCACTTCCAACCGTTGGTGTGGAGCAGCAAGCTCAAACGGGGGACGATGCTGTGTCGCGGGCTGTGCTGCGAGTTTTGGAATTGGTGGCTGGTGCAGAAGGAAATTTGGGAACTCGAAAATCTGTGCCTGAACGGCTCCGAGCTAATGGAGCTGAGATGTTTCGTGGAGTGTCTGGAGTAGCACCCAGTACAGCTGAGTACTGGTTGGAAGCAACGGAGTGCATCATGGATGAGCTTGATCTGACTCCAGAGGAAAAGTTGAAAGGGATGGTGGCACTGTTACGCGATGAAGCTTATCAGTGGTGGTTAACTGTGCGAGATGGTGCCACGGCGGAGGATCTGACCTGGGAATATGTTAAGGAGGCATTCCAGAAGAAATATGTGGGAACCAGGTACACAGATGAACAAAGGAAGGCTTTTCTGGGGTTAGTGCAAGGGAGTAAGTCTGTCGCAGAATATGAGGCGGAATTTCTGAGGTTGAGCCGCTATGCTCGAGGGGTAGTGGCAACTGAGCATGAACGCTGTGTCCGTTTTGAGGATGGACTGAGAGACGATCTGAGACTGTTGATAGCACCGCATCAGGAGCGGGAATTCTCTACTTTGGTGGAAAAGGCCAAGGTGGCCGAGGGAATTAAGGATGCTACTAAGCAGGCTGTGGATAGGAATAAGCCCAAAAGAGGTTTTGGACCATCTAGAAAGGGCCATAAGAGGCCTAGGGTTGACGGGCCACAAAATCAACAAGCGGGTACGGGCTGGCAGTATCGCCCTTGTGAGTATTGCGAAAAGAAGCACTTGGGAGAATGCTGGAGAAAGACGGGACGATGTCTCAAGTGTGGGTCCAAGGACCATATGCTTAAAGATTGTCCCAAGCAGTCAGATGAGAGTCGACCGGCAGCACTGAATGCTAGCCAGACTGGTAGAGGCGGGCAGCAGCCTCAACGGGGTCGTGGTTCGGCTAATAGAGGTAGTGGTGCTGGCAGAGGCCGTGGAGCACAGGGCCGAGGTGCTGCTAATGCAGAAGCAAGGCAACCGGGTTTGGTTTATGCGGTTCGCCGGAGGGAAGACGGTGACGCACCGGATGTAATAACCGGTACGTTTTTTATTTCTGAAAAACCCTATTTTGCTCTGATTGATGTGGGCTCGACTCATTCCTATGTTGCATGTAGTGTAGTAGAAACACTAGGCCTAGACTCTGAACTCTCTGATAGACAGATGACGGTAGTAAGCCCATTAGGCCAAACTGTAGTGGTAGATAAGATTTTTCGGAATGTACCCCTAGAAATTCAGGGAGTGAGCTTTCGGGCTGACTTAATGGAGTTACCCTTCGGAAAATTTGAGCTTATACTTGGAATGGATTGGCTAGTAGAGCATCGGGCCGTGTTGGATTGTGCGGCTAAACGTATGGAACTAAGAACCCCAGAGGATGAAGTAGTAGTGATGATCGGCGAAAGGAGGAATTACTTGTCTAACGTAGTCTCAGCATTGAAGGCTGAGAAGATGGTTAAGAAAGGATGCAAGGCATTCCTAGCCTTCGTAAGTGCGTTGGGTGAAAAAGAAGAAGGTGTTTGTGGAGTCAGAACGGTTAAGGACTTCGTGGATGTATTTCCAGAGGAATTACCAGGAATACCCCCAGATAGGGAGGTGGAATTTGGAATTGATTTGCTGCCAGGAACAGCTCCTGTGTCAATCGCTCCATACCGAATGGCGCCAAGGGAGTTAGTGGAGCTTAAGGCTCAAATCCAAGAACTGTTGGATCATGGATTCATCCGACCCAGTGTGTCTCCATGGGGAGCACCGGTTCTATTCGTAAAGAAGAAGGACGGAACTATGCGTATGTGCATAGATTATCGTCAGTTGAATAAGCTGACCATCAAGAACAAGTATCCTTTGCCAAGGACCGATGACTTGTTCGATCAGCTGAAAGGGGCCGCAGTATTCTCAAAGATCGACTTGAGGTCGGGATATCATCAGCTGAAGGTGAAAGAGGCTGATATTCATAAGACCGCTTTTAGGACAAGATACGGCCATTTTGAATTTGTGGTGATGCCGTTTGGGTTGACGAACGCTCCAGCCGCGTTCATGGACATGATGAATCGGGTCTTCCAACCCTATTTGGATAGGTTCGTCGTGGTGTTCATCGACGATATTTTGGTGTATTCTAAGATGGAAGAAGAACATGATGAGCATCTCCGAGTTGTGTTGGAAGTGTTAAGGGAGAAAAAGCTCTATGCCAAATTCAGCAAGTGCGAATTCTGGCTTAAGGAGGTGGCATTCTTAGGACATGTGGTATCCGCAGAGGGGATAAGAGTGGACCCTAGGAAGATCGAAGCAGTGTTGGATTGGAAACCACCTAGGTCCGTGGCTGAAATCCGAAGTTTCTTAGGCTTGGCAGGCTATTACAGAAGGTTTGTGGAAGGGTTCTCGTCAATAGCCACGCCTTTGACAAAGTTGCTAAGGAAGGAAGTACCCTTTGTGTGGACGGATAAGCAACAGGAGAGCTTTGAAAAGCTTAAGAAGGTGCTGACAGAAGCTCCAGTGTTAATTCAGCCGGAGGCAGGAAAGGATTTTGTGGTATACTGTGATGCTTCGCACACGGGGTTAGGCTGTGTGCTAATGCAAGAAGGAAAAGTAGTCGCTTATGCGTCTCGGCAGTTAAGGCCGCATGAGGTTAACTACCCAACTCATGACTTGGAACTAGCAGCAGTGGTCTTCGCCCTTAAGGTTTGGAGGCACTACCTTTATGGAGAAAGGTCAGTTATCTACACAGACCACAAAAGTCTGAAGTACCTGTTGACTCAGAAGGAGCTGAACTTAAGGCAACGAAGGTGGGTGGAATTGTTGAAGGACTACGATTGTTCGATAGAATATCATCCGGGCAAGGCGAATGTGGTAGCTGATGCCCTGAGTAGGAAGGTTGTGGTGGATTTAAGGGCTTTGTTCGCTCACTTAAGTCTGTATGACGATGGAAGCCTATTGGCAGAATTGCAAGTCAAGCCCACATGGCTGAAGGAGGTGAAAGAGGGACAGTTGGCTGATAGGGACTTAAGTGCTAAGTTACAGCAAGTACAGCAAGGAGGATTAGAGGACTATGGCGTCAGTGATGAAGGAGTATTGTGCTACAAAGGGAAGGTCTGTATGCCGAGAGACAAGGAGTTGAGACGGAGGATCCTTCGGGAAGCGCATAGTAGCCCTTATGCTATGCATCCCGGAGGCATCAAACAGTATAGAGATCTAAGGGAACAATTTTGGTGGTCTGATCTGAAACGAGAAGTGACGGAATTCGTGGGAAAATGTTTGACGTGTCAGCAAGTTAAGGCTGAACACCAAGTCCCATCAGGATTGCTTCAACCAATCGAAGTTCCCCAATGGAAGTGGGAGAAAATTACCATAGACTTCGTTAGTGGGCTTCCCCTTACGCCTACTAAGAAGGACTCGGTATAGGTGATAGTGGACCGTTTGACCAAGTCCGCGCACTTTATCCCAGTAAGGGTGGATTATTCTCTTCAGAAGTTGGCTAAGTTATATGTGGCAGAGATTGTGAGGTTACATGGAGTACCAATGTCGATCATCTCCGATAGAGACCCAAGGTTTACGTCTCGGTTTTGGAAGGCACTTCATCAAGCCTTAGGCACTAAGTTGGACTTCACTACGGCGTTTCATCCACAATCCGACGGGCAGTCTGAACGAGTTATACAAGTGTTGGAGGATATGTTGAGAGGCTGTGTAATGGATTTCCGAGGAAGTTGGGAAGATTACTTGCCTTTAGCTGAGTTTGCCTACAGCAACAGCTATCAGGCTAGTATTCGAATGACACCATATGAGGCATTGTATGGTAGGAAGTGTAGAACACCTACTTGTTGGACCGAGTTAGGAGAACGACGAGTTTTGGGTCCAGAGTTAGTGGCAGAAACTGAAGAGAAGGTTGAGTTAATTCGAGCACGGTTGAAGGAAGCCTCTGACAGGCAGAAGTCTTACGCAGACCTTAAGCGGAAGGGGATCGAGTTTGAAGTGGGAGATCAAGTATTCCTGAAAGTCTCACCTTGGAAGAAGGTGATGAGGTTCGGTCGAAAAGGGAAGTTAAGCCCAAGGTTTATAGGACCTTATCGAGTACTGAAGCGAGTTGGGCCAGTGGCATACCAATTGGAGTTGCCACCAGAGTTGCAGCAGATGCACGATGTATTTCATGTATCCATGCTACGTTGCTATCGATCGGACCCATCTCATGTGGTACCTGTTGAAGAGGTGGAGCTAAGGCCAGACTTATCCTACGAGGAAGAACCGATTGGGATCTTGGAACGTGATGTGAAAGTACTACGAAGGAAGTCTGTTCCTCTAGTCAAGGTGTTATGGCGCAATCATGGAGCAGAAGAAGCTTCGTGGGAGCCGGAGGAGACAATGCGACAGCAATACCCTCAACTATTTAGTTAGGAAATTTCGGGGACGAAATTTTGTTTAAGGGGGGTAGAACTGTAACATCCTGAATAGGGCCTATGCATTTTCAGTTTAATTGTACGAAATGTCAAGTCTCAAGTACTATGAATAAATTTTTGATACTTTTGTAAACCTAGAAATGGAAATGGAAATGGAAAATGAAGTGGAAATGAACATTTTTGGAAACCCGAACGTTTTTGGAAACTTAGACATTTTTGGAAACCTGAACATTTTTAGAAATGATCCAAAAATAGAAACTTGAACATTTTAGGAAACTTGGATATGTAAGAAAAATGGCATGTTACAGAGCCGATCGAAAATTTTAGGAAACTTAGAAATGATGCCGAAATGTCAAATTTTAAAGTTTAAAATAGGAAATAAAGGCAAGAGGGCCTTAAAAGAAAAAGTTGGAGAAATTTGACACACAAACAGGCTTGGAAAAGTGGCGTGAAGATGTCACTTAGGGCCTATGGAAATGGCGCCATGTGCAAGAGCTGTTGGGCCTGGGTTCGAGTCACTTGGGAAGCAAATAATGAAGTTTTATTTTTGCTTCCAAGGCTAAGGGATGGACGGTACAAGCCTTCTAGAAATAGAGGTGTTTTATTTCCATAAATATTTGATTAATTAGGGGATAAACAAAGGAGTTTTATTCGCATAAATATGTGAATAATAAGTGATAAATAAAGGATTATCTTTTAAGAAAATTGAGGAGATAATTGATGGATTAAAGGCTTTTATCTTTTAAATAAAAGAGATAATATTATCAAAAAGAGGAGGGGTGGCCAAGTAAGGGACTCCTAGGCTGATAACTTTGGCTATAAAAGGAGGACAGGAGGGCTACTCATCCACTTTTGCTCCCTCTTCCTCTTTGCCGAAAATTCCCTAGCTCTCTCCCCCTCTCTGCCGAATTTTCTCTAGGCAAAATCCATCTCTTTTTCTTCTATTTTCTTCTTCGTTTCTACTGTCAAAGCCAAATCTTTGTTGATTCTAAGTAAAGGAGCAATCAACTACAACATCAAAAGGGTTTCTGCAACTGTCGAATATAAGGATCAAGGATCTAAGGTAAGAACAATTAATTCTTGTTCTTCTAATTCTTTTTTTTCAAGATCTAGGAAATAACCCCTTTTATGTCTCTTGGCCGAATATCAAAGGAAGAGTTTCGGGATTTCAGATTCAAGGAATTTAAGGTGAGGCACATTCGGCCAAAGGCCAATTTTTATTTATTAAAGTTAGATTTAATCTAACATATAAATTATAGGGATTTCGACAAGCATATAAAGGAATCCTTTTCAGATTTGGATTTGTAAGGTAAGAGATATTCGGCCAAGGCTTGTCTCTTTTATTTAGGATTATTTTCCATTATTTCCAAAAGCCGGAAACTGACAAGTTACATGATTTAAATGTTAGCCGAATTCAAGGGAGAAGAACACAAATCCTCGGATTTTGATTATCAATCAAATCGGCAAACAAGGTAAGTATTAGTAATACCATTCCTAGTAGGATTTGGTTTAAAAGCGAAAAGGGTATTAATTTGGTTATATATGGACCGAATATAGGAGTTAGAAATCTAGATCGTTGGATTGGGATTTTCGGGATCTCAAGGAATCCAATAAGCGAATCAGGTGTGTACCCATACTAATCCTCAATAAATTTTAGGGCAATTATTAAATATATGAATATGCCTAAGTATGTGAATATGGCTAAGTACCACAAATGTGGTAAGGAGTACCCAGGTACGTTTCCTACTTTTGATTGGATTATGAATGTGAAATATTTTGAACATGTGAATAGTAGCATGAATGAAAATTAAGTATGTTGAATATGTTATAAAATAATCGGGGCATTTGGGATATATGTGAAGGGAGAATTGAAGGTGATGACTACGGTCTCACCAACGAAATATGGTGACTACGATCACATTATTTGAATTTGGTAACTTCGGTTACATTATTTGAATATAGTGTCTAATGACACAACGTATATGGGCGATGAGCACGTCGACTGCAGCGACTGCCTTCGATGGTGTGTAGCGGATGGAGGGTTGACTTAGTAGTCCCCACGGTGTGACTGGCAGGTACGGGTGGTGTGTAGCGGATGGACCATTAGGATTGGGTTTGGGTTGCATCATCATGTATTGTATATGAATATGAATTGATTTGAACTTGTATGCCTGATTTATTGAATATTAGTACTGTGTGCACATTGAGTCTGTTGACTCACCCCGTTGTGGGAACCATTTTCAGGTGATGAACAGTGACGGACCGGGACGGTAGACCTTGAGGTGGCCATGCATCAATTTGAAGATTCTATTTATTTCGAACTTTATTTCTTTTTAGAACATTTAACTTTATTATTGGATTTTATTTGATGTAATAAGGCCATAAGGCCTAGTGGATTTTATTTATTTTTGTTTTACTTTTCATTTGTTATGTCATGAACTATTTTGATTTAAATTTAAGTAAAATTATTTCTTTAAAAATAAACCCAAAAATTATTTTGTCACCTTACTTAAATTGGATTTTCAAAATTCATTAAATGGGCTTCCAATCTAAGCCCAACCCAAAACAACACTACTTGAAAATTTTACAAGTTTTCTCTAAGTAACAAAGAATTTGAAAACCGGTTTACTTAAGGAAAAAACCAGATCCGGTTCAGGCTCGTGGGCCGGGTGTGGGGTGTTTCACTGAGTTTGGTAAGAAAAATTACTATTAACAGTCTACAATAAGGACTATTTGCCAATAATGGTCTTATGTGAATGTCGGTTGCCATTGGTGTAAGGCGTGTTATGGGAATTGTTCATGGAGTATCTCTTACGATTCGCAAGTAATAATCCGCAAGGATTTTTATAACAGCCCGTTTTCAGTAAAATCAGAATAGTGGTTTCGGGACCACAAATCTTAGTTAGAAAGAAAATTTATTTTAATATTATTGCATGGTCTGCATTATGATAGGAAAGACATATGACAGTTTCGATAAGAAAATTTTACCGATTTCATGTTTAATTATAGAAAGGACCAGATTGCATAAAATGCAAAAGTTGAATTCTAGTAGCTAGAAGGATTAAATAGCTATGAAATTCAAAATTTGAGGTCCTTATAAGGAAAATAGACCATTAAGAGAAGTTAGTAGATATTTATGATGATTCATCCATGAAAATTTAAGAAAAGAAAAGGACTAAATTGGAAAGTGGAAAAATAAAAATGATAACTAAATTAAATAACAAAATATCATCTTTTTCATCATCTTTCCCCAAATTATTTTCATGGAAATCCTAACTAAGAGAAAAGAGTTCAAGAAAGCTAAATTGGCTTAATTGGGTAAGCATTCTTTTCCTATTTTTAGTAATTTTTATAT
The DNA here is from genome assembly GCA_005393395.2 of Gossypium australe. Classification (NCBI taxonomy): domain Eukaryota; kingdom Viridiplantae; phylum Streptophyta; class Magnoliopsida; order Malvales; family Malvaceae; genus Gossypium; species Gossypium australe. Next base: position 120,978,747 of record CM016625.1, read on the forward strand.
TTCTGAGATCGTAGTAACCTAATCTACCTATTTTGGGGATTAATTTGTAAGGTTATCAAAGTATTAAAAGTTTTTCATGGATGAGTATGCTGAAATTTTGAAATTTATGGTAGAAAATGAAAGGTTATTGATAAATAAACAACTTTTGTAAAGTGAATTTTGATGAAATTGTGATTTAGGGACTAAATTGTAAAGATGTAAAATTCATGGATATTTTTGGAATTTTATGAATTACATGGGCTGTAAATGTTATATGAAAAATTCAGTTAGACATAGAATAAGGATTAAATTACATGAATTTCATTTTCCGAGCCTAGGGATGAAATTGTCATTTATTAAAAGTATAGGAGCAAAATGGTAATTTTGCCTAGGATGTGAATTGGATGAAATTGAATGTGAATTGTATTAAAATGAGTTAAATTTAATCATATAGATCCGGATAGACCTAGTTCAGATTTGGATCGAGGAAAACAAAAAGTATCGGATACAAACACGAACAATTATCGAGGTAAGTTCGTGTAACTAAATTGTGTATATTTATATGTTTGAATCGAATGTTGTATATATATGAATTGTGTAATTGCTATGTACATGAAATGGACTACATATATGACAAAACCCGATAAATATTAAGTCTCATTTGAATGGATAAAACTCGATGGATACAAGATTTCCCGTATTGGTTGTGGTCTTGCATATGTTGCGAGCATACCATAACTCTTACGAGCATCCTGTTATAAGCCTTCTCAAGCTTCCCGTTACATGGTTCCTACGAGCATCCCAATTGGTATTAATCCTGCATGCGTTGCAGTCATACCGCAGCTCTTTGTGAGCGTCTTGTTATATGATCGGTATGGATCCTGTATACAATGCGGACATACCGCAGCTCTTTATGAGCGTCCCGATATAGGATCATTATGAGCTTTCTGATGTGGCTCGCTTGAACTTCCTGTTATATGGCTATCCGGAGCTTCCTGATAATAACTCTTCGGAGTTACCTATTAAGCTTAATGAGCTTCCCGTTTTAAACTCTTATGAGTTTCCTGTTATATCCTGGATAAGCTTCCTGTTATATGGCTCGAGAGAGTGCTTCCTGATTATGTTCCCTAATGGGTACCCCTGAATATGAGTTGATGGATTACAGTTTTGTACATTTCGAGTGTACTACATGTGTATCCATCTATAGTTTAAATAAATTCAATGGGCAAAATTTTGACATGGTTAAACTGAACTGAAGATGATTTGTCATAGAAATGCACATGTTATATGGAAATATGAAATGAAAAGCATATGAATATGAAAGTTATTACATGATGAGCTCACCCTTGATTCTTGATGTTTACATGTAATACATGACTAACAAGTTTCTTGAGATTATATGTGTTTAGGCAAACTGCCAAATTTCTTTGGATGAATTTTGTATGCTTATCTTAAATATAAATGATTGGTAAGTTAATTTTCTGTTATACGAACTTACTAAGCATAATATGCTTACTCTGTTTTACTTCCTCTGTTTTATAGTACTCGAAAGCTCGTGAAGGTTGGAACTTGGTCGAAGGCACATCACACTATCTCTTGGACTTTTCGGTATATAAAGCAAGCAAGCTAGCTTTTGGTATAATGACATATATAAGCTAAGTTAAGCATAAAGAAGAAATATTTTGGTTAGAACTAGCCATTGGAATGGCTTGTAATAGTTATATTTTGAAGTATATATATATATATATATATTGTGTGTAGCTTTATCATGCTTTTGGTATGTGTTTGAAATGGTTAAGTGATTCAAAGTATATCGTTATATTGATGGTTAAATTGAGTTAGCACATTAAGTCCAATATGTAGATAAGTGATATTATGTCACACTTAATACATGAATTTGGCTTGATTTGAATGGTTTGAATTGGTTGGTGAACATGTTTAAGTGTTTTTGTAGGTGGAAGGCAATTTGGGTGAGAAATAAGGCTTGAAAATGGCTTTATTTTGTCCACACGGGCATAGACACGGGCGTGTGTCTCAGTCGTGTGTGTCACACGGCCTAGTACATGGGCGTGTGACTTGGTCGTGTGACCCCTGCACCTAATTTTCAAAAATTAAATTGTCCACATGGCCTAGCACATGGGCGTGTGGCTGGCCATATGACCCAAGTTAGAGAGTTACACGGGCATGGACATGGGCTGGGACACGGCCGTGTGTCTCACATCGAATGCCCACACGGCCTGGGACACGGGCGTATCACTTAGCCGTGTGAGCCACACGGCCTAGGCATACGGGCGTGTGTCCCCTGCACCTAAGAAAATTTTGAGATTTTGCGAAAAATTCTTTGAGTTCTCGATTTAGTCCCAACTTGTTTCTAAAGCATAAGTTTGGTCTCGAAGGCCCATTCAAGGGACGTTATGATTGAATATATTTGATTTCGATTATGAATAGTAAATGATATGTGTAAATTGTTTTTAAATCTGTAAATTTTGGTAATGCTCCGTAACCCTATTTTGGTGACAGGTATGGGTTAGAGGTGTTACAATTTTCCTCTTGAAGAGGTAGATGCATAAGGATCCATGAAGGCAATTAATAAAAAATGGAATTAGAATGAACAACAGCAAAGGAATCATCTACTATGACAAAAAGGATGGCGTACAATCCTAATACGAGCAAGAAAATCATGAAATTCTAGCTACGAAGTGAAATCGTATTAGCGTTTTGTTAGTAAGGTATGAAGACTTATTAAGTTCTTCAAAACTTACTTATGTTATTATGCATTACAGGTAAATAGGGGATTTTGAGAGTTCGAGAAGGGACTAGGCTAGAGATCGTCGTGCATCGGCAAATTTTGTTACTTAGTTGAATATGCATACAGTGGGGCGACCCAGAAGCGAAGTCTCAGGGTCTTTGCTGTAAATGAAATTTACTAGTTTGAATACAAATTGTTTTAATACTGAGTGATTATGTTAAAACGTTAAAGTTTACTTGATGAAACTGTTGTATATTAAATCAAAGTTTTATCATCGACATAGATTCTTGAAAGTTTTGAATTTTTCTTAGTAGAAGTGTGAAATAGATTTTTGTCTTCATTCTTTTTATTATTGCGGATAAACGTGATTGAAAGTATAAGTTAAAATTTAAATTAGAATGTAGTATCTTATAGTTCGGATCCGGTGATTGAATCGAGTATGGGGTGTTATAACTTTAAAATCCATGCATTTAATTCTTATCTTACTTGGAGGAGGTGTTTTTTCTTTCAACAAGGCTGTTCATATTCTTCGTTTCTTTATTCTTTGAAAATATTTTGCATTTTGTTAAAATCCTTGGTAAATAAGACTAGTTTCTCTCTAAGTTCAATAATAGAGGCAATTGTGGAATCTAGTGTTGTAATAACAATTTGAACATTGAATGCAATGTTCCGTTTAGCTTTCATCTTCTTCATTGTTGATTATTTTAAATTCATTTCAAAAGTTCCAAGTGAACTTATAAGCTCGTTAAGTTTGAGAGCGGTAAAATCTTTAACCTTTTGAGTTATAGTGACTTTTATAAAGAGCTTTTTCGACAAAGATCGAAGAACATTGTAAACCAATTTTACCTCAAAAAAATATTGATCAAAGACAAAATGATTCATTAGAATTCTCACATAAACATACATAAGAATCAACAATTGTTTATTATTCCATTCTTAAAATTTTAACGCGGTTATAAGAATACCACATTGATAAATAATATTAAAATTCAGATGCTAAAATTTGACATTTTAAAACTAAATGTAACACATTAAGGGTTAGTTTAACAATATTTTTGAAAAGTGCTTTTGAAAAGTTTGATTTAAAAAGTGCTTTTTAGAAATAAAATGTCCATTTTAAACATTGCATTATCAAGTAACAAATATGCATTTAAATAATATTCAAATTAGTTAATATTATTATATTTTAGTAAGAATATAAAAAATAATTTATTATAACTTGTTAATATTTTAGTACAAAAATAAAATTTAAATATTTTTAAGCAATAAATATTAATTATTTATAAAAATTTAATTAGAATATATAAACTATATTTTAAATATTTAAAATAACTATTAAATATTTATACTTAGATATTAACACATTTGTATTATTTAATTTTTTTATTTTTAAGTAATAATTTTAACACATTTGTAATTAAGTACAAAAAAGAAAAATATTATATTATTAAAGGGATAAAAAATAATTAAATTCTAAAATTAACAATTTATATAACACAACTTTTCTTCCAAAAAAATTTTCTAAGTTAAAAATATTTTTTTAACCACTATTAAACAAACCCCCAAAAAAAGTGATTCTTGAATTATCCCTAAAAAAATAATTTCTTTCACCAATCGATTGATTAACCATTGAAGGGACAAGATTTAAATGTTACGGAGTTGATTTATTCATTTGCACCGAATTCAGGCATGTTTAATTTGATTCAATTGATTTGACTTGAATATTTATTTAATAAATATAATTATAATTATGATAAAACAATCCCATTAACATACAGGGAAAAAGAGGGCAACAGTAAAAAATGGGAAGATGAGAGAATTTATTCATAAAATTTGAGCCACTTTCTTTTATTTCCTGTAGTTTAGAGGAACTTTCCTAATGGCGGCCATTTAGATTCCTGAGGGCCTGAACCGTTTCTTCACGTCTCGTGTTCGATTCCCATAAGCCCCAGAAAATGTCGAAAACTTCCTTCTCATACTCATCTCTCTCTCCCCCCCTTGTATATAAAAAGGGGGAAAAATAAAAAAATAAGTAAGATTTGCTTTTATTTTACTCTTCGTTGCTTCTCTCCTCTGAATCTTTCTTCTTGCTTTCCCTCTGGCTTGGCTTCCCAAATGGCTTCTGAAGAACAATTATCCGCCATTAAGGTACGAAATTAATGTATTCCATAAAAGAAAAGCAATATAAAGGCTTTTAGGTTAACTATAATTTCACTCTTTTTTTTTCAAAAAAATAAATTATAGGGGGCGAAAGTACTTATGGTAGGGGCAGGAGGTATTGGTTGTGAGCTTCTCAAGACTCTTGCTCTTTCTGGGTTTCAAGATATTCATATAGTAAGTCAATTGACTTTTTCTTTAATTTCTTAAAAAAATGTTTTTTTTAATTTCTCTGTTTTCACTTTCCGCATTGTTTTAGTGACGAGTAGGGTTTTTCTTTTTCGGGTTATACATACTTTTTCTTCTTTTGGTTTTAAATCTTTGTATAACTGGAGCTTGCGCTCTGGTGTTAGCATTTGACCTTGTATTTTTATGGCTGTAAAACTGTTTGTTTCATTTGTTATGTTATTCACCAAGTGCTTTGAGGTCAAGTCAATGATGTGGGTTTGAACCAGTGTTTTCTTTTTCCTTTTCTGGAATTTTTTATTCATGCAATTAAATACATATGCTTGTAGATTGACATGGACACTATAGAAGTCAGCAACCTGAATAGACAATTTTTGTTTCGACAATCCCATGTTGGGCAGTCTAAGGCCAAGGCAAGCACATCCTCAAGCATTTTTCCTTGTTTTCTTGCATTGGTAGTTATAATTCGATGACTTGTATTTCATCAATGTTTTCTTATCAGGTTGCTCGAGATGCGGTCTTAAGATTCAGGCCCAACATAAGCATTAAACCATACCATGCAAATGTTAAGGAGTCTCGCTTTAATGTTGATTTCTATAAAGAGTTTGATGTTGTTCTGAATGGGCTTGATAACTTAGATGCAAGGCGACATGTAAACCGTCTTTGCTTGGCAGCTGATGTCCCACTGGTTGAAAGTGGGACCACAGGGTTCTTGGGACAGGTAATTTAGGTTTTTCATGTCTAGCATTTATATATGTTCCCATTCTTATCTTACCTAGGTTGCCTGTCGAGGTTGCTCATATTCATGCTTTCATCTAATTTTTCATTGTGCAACTACAAATTCACACAATTTGCTTTGGTTTGCATGCTATATAACCTATAATCTAAAGTTCCGCTATTTTATGCAAATAGTTACTTATTGAAGGAACTCAATCCTAAAGCAGGTGATCTGTTTTATCCTATATACGAGCAGCATCATAGTTTCTATTTGTACAGAGTTTGTTTACATGCTATATAACCTATAATCTAAAGTTCCGCTATTTTATGCAAATAGTTACTTATTGAAGGAACTCAATCCTAAAGCAGGTGATCTGTTTTATCCTATATACGAGCAGCATCATAGTTTCTATTTGCACAGAGTTTGTTTACCTTGGTACCTTCGATTGAAGGCTTCATAAAACATTATTGCAAATAGGTCCTATGCTAATGTTATCTACGCAGAGAGGTACCTCTAAAATATGGTTGAAAGTTCTTTTTTTCATCCATTGGCGGAAAAGCATTACTGTTTTTTCAATAGTGAAAGAAAGAGTATTAAGCAATTAAATTTTATTTAATAAATATCAAAGTGTACCTTTACTTCTAGTTTAACAAGTGTGTGTATTGTTTTGCTTTCTCTACTTGTTTAGTAACATAATCTTATGTTTGCTTTAGGTTCTGAACTCCTGCCTGTGTTTGACTACCAAATCTGTTGGTTATTTGACTTGAAAAACGAGTTTTGTATTTTCTTTCAGTTATCAACTTCTTTCTATCTATAAATGCTATATGTTGATACTCCTTTTTTTCCCCTTGGCTTCGGCATTACGTTTAATGCTTTTAATCTGTGTGTTTTTGATGTTTTAATGATGACAGTATTGTATAACGATAACTCTCCTTGGTGCAGGTTACTGTACATTTGAAGGGGAAAACGGAGTGCTATGAGTGTCAGCCAAAACCTGCCCCAAAGACTTATCCTGTCTGTACAATTACGAGCACTCCCTCAAAGGTAATTATTGTTTGTTTTTCTTTGGGCTGGGTTTAGGGTGGGAGTTCATTTGGTTCTATCATAGTAACCAGTAGTCACTAACTACTATTATGATGATTAAATCTAGTTGTTACCAGGAAAACTGTTAATGATAGGTTCTAATAAAAAAATTTGGATTGTAGTTTGTTCATTGTATTGTGTGGGCAAAGGACCTGCTTTTTGCAAAGTTGTTTGGGGACAAGAATCTGGAAAATGATTTGAATGTGCGCTCTAGTGATGCTACAAACTTGTCTGAACATTCTGAGGATGTATTTGAATGTAGAAAGGGTGAAGATATAGAACAATATGGAAGAAGAATATATGATCATGTATTTGGTCATAACATAGAGGTGGCATTGTCTAATGAAGAAACTTGGAAAAACCGTAACAAACCGCGGCCTATATATAGTAAGGATGTCTTTCCTGACAAACTAACTAAAGAGAATGGAAAAACAGAAAAAGGTAGTGCAACAGATGATGTCTCTGCCATGGCATCTCTGGGCTTGAAGAATCCTCAAGATATATGGAGCCTTGCCGAGAATTCAAGAGTTTTCTACGAGTCTTTGAGATTATTTTTCTCGAAGAGACAAAAGGTCAATGTTAATCTGTTGCTTTTGAAAACTTGATTGGTTGTTAGTTCTGACCAAGGTATACTGATTTATTTTACCATTTGACAGGAAATCGGGAACCTGACTTTTGATAAGGATGATCAGTTGGCTGTGGAATTTGTTACTGCTGCTGCAAATATTAGGGCTTCTTCTTTTGGGATTCCTTTACGTAGTCTTTTTGAAGCTAAAGGAATAGCCGGTAATATTGTGCATGCTGTGGCAACGACAAATGCTATCATAGCTGGACTAATCGTAATTGAAGCAATTAAAGTTTTAAAAAAGGATAGCAACAATTACAGGTTTAGTTCAGTTTCTTAATTCTTCATTAAATTTGTTTTCTTTTTGAGTTTTTTAGGCATTTAAATATGAAGTAACTATCTAGTTCAGTTCATCTCAAGTATTGAGCACAGGTTTTCCTGTTTGTTTTAGTTTGATGTAATCTATAGCAGTCTTGTTATTACCAGGAATTATAGTTCTTATCCCATGCTTCCTAATGCAAATTTCTTTTTATGATAATTATGTGGTCTTAACCTGATTTGGATGCCAATGTAGGATGACATATTGTCTGGAACATCCTTCAAAAAAGTTGCTTCTAATGCCTGTAGAACCCTATGAACCTAACAAGTCTTGCTATGTTTGTTCAGAGGTATATCTAAAACACGTATCTGAATGATTTCTTTTTTTATGTTTGAAATCTTACTTGCTCATGGTTAATATCTTATAAACAGACACCACTATCGCTTGAGGTTAACACTCATCATTCTAAGTTGAGGGATTTTGTTGAAAAGATTGTTAAAGCCAAACTTGGCATGAATTTTCCAGTAATTATGTCGGGAGCAAGTATTATTTATGAAGTTGGTGAAGATCTTGAAGAGGATATGGTAGCAATTTATGCTGCAAACCTTGAGAAAGTAAAATTCTTCTTCCCTTGCTCCAAAAACATAAAAACTATTAATATGAATTTGTTTTCCTTTTTGCAAAACGTGGGTCTGGAAAGTACAGGAATTTTTCTTTTGCACTTTAGCTCTCTGAATTGTTTCACTTAACAGGCCTTATCAGAGCTGCCTTCTCCAGTTATTAGTGGGACTGTACTTACCGTAGAGGATCTACAACAGGAGTTCTCATGCAGGATCAATATTAAGCATAGGTTTGTCTTTATGTTGATAACCTTAATGTAAAAAATTAAAATCATTTTTCTATTATTTTTGTCGAAGTCTTTTTAAATATATGTGTTGAATGTTGGACTAGCTTCATCAAATTAATTTTTCATTTGTTGCCTGTGTTCTTCTTTGGTATTACTTGTGTGCATAATTGTTACATCTTCTCCTGGCATTTGTACCATACTCATGGCTTAAACATGAAAATTATTTGTCTAACTTATTTAGCTAAACCAAAATCCTTTTTAGTCTAATTATATGATTAGGCTGGACATCATATTATTATTCAATCATGAAGGGTAAGGGCTGATCCCAAAGTGCTTTTAATGTCTATTGAAGTTGCATCTATTGTTTTCCTGAGTTTGGGACATTTGTCCTCAAATCTGAAACCAAATTTTCTTTAAAAAAATACTCTTCATGCTCACAGGGAAGAATTTGATGAGGAGAAGGAACCTGATGGAATGCTTCTCTCTGGATGGGTTGAAGCTCCTGTGGATAAGAACAGTAATAAACCTATTGGGAATGGTGAAAGTACATCCAGTGCTTTGTCAACGGAGGAGATTCAGGAGGGTGAGAAGGATGTTGAAATTCAGGAAACTTCTGAGTCGGCTGAAAATGTTACTGGGAAGAAAAGAAAACTGTCTGAGGTTTCCAAAGGCACCATTCCAGATCATTCAGGTCTTCCTGATGAAAGTAGTAGAAATCAAAACCAACTTGAGAAGCTTGATGTTGATGATGAGGATGATGAACTCATCATATCTAATGATTGGGAATCACTCACCAAAAAGAAAAGGTTGTAATAGGTTTTTACTTCATGTTGATTGTGGACAGCACATCTTACCTCTGATTTTGTATGGTTAGGTTAAATGGCAATTCTTTTGGAGGCTATAATTGTTACATTAGGACCAAATCGATAGTATTTTGCTTGGTTTGATGTTACGAATTGTTATGTCCATTCCCTTTTTGTTGGTTTACAAGCGTAGCAACAATGTGTATTTGTCCTAGTTTTAGATTAACCAAGGGTTGTAACATTGGTATCCAGGTTTCTTTGAACATCAATGTTAAACTGCTTACTCTGATTATTAGAAACAATGCTCTCTGGAATATGAACTAACCTCTTTCACAGTTTTGCAATGCAAGCTCTTAGATGGATTCTTTGATAAACAGCAAAAAGCAATACCTATCATTAGTTGTATCATGCTTCAGGGATGACACCTTTCAATTTTCGGCCTGAAGCAATGGATTTAGCGGGCAGGAAAGCATGCCGATTGTGTCCTAGAAGAAAGGTACATCTTAATTCTTATCGTTATCAAATCTGCTAGTGCATATCCAACACTCTTGTATTTTATTAGTTAACTTTAACAAATATACACAATCAGATAGCAGATGGTATCTCTGATTATATTGCCAGACCAATGCAAGGTGAAGGTGAAGCTCAAGTGCAGTACATAAAGCTCCGTCTCTATATGGATAAGGTGTATAAAGCTGCATCTCTTTGATCTTCAATTTTGAATATTTCATCCTTAGCATCGTGATGCTCTTGAGATCCTCAATGCCACTAGTCTAGCTTTGCCGAAGTAATACCTTGACAACCTTCTTCTGAAAAGAAAAAAAAATTCTCCAATATGAGTGAACATTGAATCATCAGACATTTATCTGCATTTTTTTCCCTTCTAAATGATGAAATAACATGATTATCCAGAAACGCTCAACCCTCAAAGCTTCCATGTTAAAAGCTGTCATTTCAGTTTGATTCTCCGTTATCTGATGTGAAAAAAAAAAAAAACAGTTATTGAGACGTAAGTTATAATGCTAACTGCTGGAATTTCTACAATTATGAGTTGTTTTGTATTTTTCTTTTTGGTTTAGGAAAAAGATGGATGCAAGTTGATGTCCACATCCTTACCTAAAATCCCTGTTGTTCTTTCAAAAGGTTAAAGGCATCTCATACTTTTTCATTTATTTAATTTTTCTACTCCCTATTGCCCATTTGTTCTTTTATACTGCCTAATAACTTTGATTGTTTAGTGGTGGTGGAGAGTTCAGATTACCCATGCCATTGTTGTTTATAATAATGGTGTGCTGATGGCAAAGAATGAATACGTAATGCAATTTGTTTGTCTCAAATGCCTGGTTTGTGTGGCTCACAAGTTAAAACTTTTTTTTTTTTAAAATGAAGGATATAATTTTTGCAAAATTACTTGGATAAAGGTGAAGGTAGGAGATGAAATCTATGTTGGATTCCCGCACCCCCTCGCTTAATGAAGGGCTTTAGTGTGAGATACGTGAAGAGGGTTGCATATTTAAGTTTCAAATTGTAAATATATTGAATGTTAGGTTTTAAAGGGCGACTTAGTGGAATTCCTAGATTAAACTTTGGGTTCAATTTGGATCCCTAATATATATCTAGATTCCTAATTCCAACTTTATATGCATTTGATGAGGAACTTATTCCCATGTTAAAGGTCTCATCAGATAAGGTTCCCATTACCTGAAATAGAACCCACAATTTTTTTAGCCATACTTTTAACCTTCCATATATCCTATTTTAATCACAAAGCTAGGAACTTGTAGCTGATTTCTGCATCATCATCATTATTATTATTAGCCAGTACTGCTAATCACGCCGTAGGTGTATTCGAGTCTCGATTATGAAGGAAACAGAGGTGAGGCAGAGCGAGTCGACATTTTTATGAGAAATGCAATGGCTGCCATCCAATTAATCAACTGCTTTACCTACCATGAAATTGTTCAAACATTGTGGTTCTGGAGTGTTCGTTAATGGCTTTAATTTCCGCTGAACCGTTAATAGCTTTTGGGTAAATTGCTGCCACAACGCAATGTAACGGTTGTGTCGTAATGAAAATAACACTATCAAACTGCAATATCAGCACAATACTAGTGTGTAATGGCAACCCGTTACGTATCGCCATAACACTTGATAAATTGTGGTGCAAGACCACAACAGCCCGCAGCTGGAGCATTCCGACACATTCCAACATTGAGTATGACAAAACATACCAGGAAGGGCTGACAAACTTGATCCAAATAACCATGAGTTACTTCATGGTGTTAGAAGGCGGCTTTGTGTTTTTGATATTTGTTTTTCTGTTATTGTTTCGACTTTCAACAGCAGTGACTTATATGAGTATTTGTTTGTCTCAATCTTATTCCAAGTATGTAGAACAAATGTCTGGAAATTTATTTTATGTTGATGGGTTTTAGGAATTAACTTTCCATAGTGTAGCTGTTTCTTCCAATTTTTTCCTCAAAAATTTGCATTTATAGCAAATGTCAAGTGCATAACTTTTTTCAATATCGAAGCCTTTGTGAATCTAAACTCTGAACATCATTACTTGATAAATCTCTGTTGAAATAGCACAATTTCATATCTAAAAAAATATAAGATTGCGAAGGGAGTGTACTATTATAAATAGCAGTTATTTCTAAAAAAATATAAGATTGCGAAGGGAGTATACTATTATAAATAAGAGTTGTTTCTTCACCTTTGAATCGTCCCAAAATTTACCTTTTTCTTCAGAAGGTAATTTCTCTCTTATTTATAATTTTTTACTTCTATCTTTTGTAATGAAATATACTTGTAATTTTTGGTGTTTTTATTTGTTTTATTTATCTAACAATATTTTTTAGGGTATATATAGTTGTAGTTACATATTGTGCTGTTAAGTTACATTGTAGTAATATTCTATATAAGATGTTAGGTTTTAAGTGGGATCGTTTGTAACTCATCTAATATTTCCTAGAAATTCAACCTAATGTGATTTTTTAGTAAAGTAATTTACCCTTTTTTAGCTTAATCGCACAATAATCCCTTGTATATAATTTGGTGTTTTTAGATTGATTTGTATATTTTCATTTTGAAAAAAAATTAAATGTTGTAAATCATAAAAGTATTCTATTTATATCCTTATCATATTATTATTTTTTTGTTATATAAGATAATTTAATGTTTCTGTATTAAGGAAATTCTACAAATCATATGTTTAAGGAAACTAGAGAAGGCATTAGAAATGTTATACTAACTTGAGTAATCAAATTTTGGCAATGAATCATGTATGAATTTATACACTCAACTTAAAGAAACTAATGAATTATCATATTCTCATGTAATAACTAATTTATTTATCTTCAATTGTTGTTGTATTGAGATAAAGTGTGACACCTCATTTGGTCAAAGTTGCAACTTCAAAGATTAATCTTAGAATTAGAGATTTGAGTCAAACATTTTCACGTTGTGAGTGCAATCAGGGCGAAGTTAGGGGTTGGCATGGTTCCCGGCCCCCCTAAAATATAAAATTGTTATTTAAGTCCTTAGAATTTTTAAAAAATTTTAAATTAGTAAAGGTAAAATTACACTTTGGCCCCCCTAAAAATATAAAAATTTAATTTAATCCTTTACAAATTATAAAGATATAAATTATAAAAAATTAAAATTTTATCCGGCCCCCCTAAAAAATTATTCTGGCTTCACCCCTGAGTGCAATTGAAGTACATTTAGTTTGATTCATACAAAGAAGAGACATAGGCGACATGTTCATTATAAAATGAAGTTGAAGCTTATACGCATGAAAAGAAAAAGTGCAAAAGAGTTCGAGATGGGTTTAATTCGATACATCTCGATAATATTTTTGAAGAGGAGGATCCCTTAAATGCATGGGTTGAAACAATGAAGGAAGCTACGCTTGATAATGAAGATAATTCTTTATGGTTATAAGAGTTACTCAATGAAATTGATAATAAAAATCTTGATGAAGAAACTTACGAAAACATGGATGAAATAAACCCTACTTCATCTAATGAAGAAAGTGATAAGCTGTATTCTATCCATTCTCATGGAAACTAAGGTATGAGTAGATATCCTTATGATGTTAATCCAAGTTTGTTTGAAATAAATGTTTCTACTAGTTCACAAAATAGAAGAGGTAGGGATGATAGAACTCATGGCAAGATATGAGGACACTTACATGATTCATTTATAGGCTCCTCATCTCATAGTTATAAATGAAAATAAATTTAATAAGTTATCATCTCGAAATTTTCATTTTTTTCTCACAAATACTTTTTATCTACCGTACTTTGGACAAAATCCAAGTTATAAATTATTTACTTACCATTTATCACATCACATGCATCCTACCAAAGAAACATCTTATGGTTCTATCCCTCCACATTTTGTATGTAATGTGATGCCTCAATCCCTTTTAAGAGATACAACAATAAATTTTACTTTTATTTTTTTTGCATGGAATGAAAAGTGATTAAAATCAAGAGAGTGGTAAAACTTATATGTTTTTTTTTTTTTAACTTAAATTGATCTAAACTTAATTTTTGATGTATATCACTATTTCAATTCCATCTATTAAAATTGTGATTGTTATTGTCTATGATTTAGTATGATAATGTTTGTATGTAATTATCTTTATATACGTTTTCAATGAATTTTTATTTATAAAATTAGAGTTTTTTTAAATAAAAAAACTTATAAAAGAGTATAATTAATATTAGAATAATAAAATATAATTGCAAAATGTGTAATATAATGTTTTAAAAATAGAGATTTTCGAACACAAAATCATGCCCACAACAACTACTATGTATTACGTGATGTTCGTAATATACACAACTGCATTCGCGACGACATCCGCAACCGATAATATGGGTATTATCAAATGATTCTTGTAGTTGCAAAACATGCTCCATGTCCTACAAAACATCTCCCATAGCTAATCTATGGCTATCACAACCATGTGTTGCAAACACTTCTAGGCAACATTTCCTAACTTGGTCAATTGACATGGGACAAATAGTGTTTGTATAAATCTCCGGTGAGGAAAATCTCGAACATATAAACGAAACGCAAATAGAAAATGAAGAAATAGGACAAGGCTCCAAAATGTATATCATGCCACTATCTTTAAGGTTATATTTGCCCCCACTTATATTCGGTATGCAAAAGAGTTTCAAGCAAATTAATTTTAAAAATACAATGAATCCAATGACTATTTGCATTTTGCACTAAAGAGAATAGTCCACTAAGCACTGAGCAATCTATAACAAGAAACTCAATTTTTACAAAAAAATTCTACAGTAATACTTTATATAATAATCTAATAATATTAGAAAATGAAGGAAGGATGGAAAGAATTTTAGAATTTATTGGTGTAATTTCCAAATGAAATATCATTCCTATTTATAGAAATTTTTATATCTCTTCATGGAGACATCTTTCAATAAGTGTCTTTTCTGAATAATAACACTTTTAAAAATAGATATAATTATTCATTTAATATTATAACTATTCAAGTAATATTGTTTGAGTGATATAACTCTTGACCAATGAGCAAGAAAATTATCTTTTAATTAATTAGACCCATTCATTTATAATTATTGGAACATTATAAATATTTGAAAATATTTCAACAAATAGTACCCGGTCGATAATCTTTTTAAGAAAACCCTTCTTCTTCTTCCATCGCAAGGCGCATTCAATCTAGTTAACATTTTCTTTTGGCAGCTGTGGTTTGATGGTAGCATTTGCACATAAGGTCTCAAGAAGAACCAAACCAAATGAGTAAACATTTGATTTTTTTTCAGTCAACTGTTGCCCCCCGAAAGTACACAAAAATGTTTTCAACTACAGTGCTAACATGGTTTTGCCCCATAAGAGTTGTGCTTTTGATAACCCAAAATTAGTAATTTCGGCGACAAAGGCATCATCGAGCAATATATCGATGGACTTAACATCACGGTGAATAATTGCTTGTGCTTTACTAGTGTGAAGGTGATGGAGAATCTATGAACAATTCCAAATTCTAATACCCATACCAAGCCTCCACTACCATGATAATGATGGCAAGTCTTTTTTGTACAAATGATCTCTGAAATAAGTACTTATAAACGAGTATAATTTCTTTGTTTCATCACATTAAGGTGTTGATCGCCTAGGTAATTAAAAAAATTAAGAATATTAATAACAATTTGAATATAGCACTTGATATAATTATGTACTAAATATATAAATATTTCAGGGAATTACTATTCACAGTAAAGAAATAGCATATTTTAGCTAAAAGTTGAATTATATTATAATCTTACTTCAAAATCAATTTTTTATTATTTTATTTTGGTTTCAAAATCTAGTTTAATAAGTAATATTTATAAAATTTAGATTATAAATAAAAGTTTGAGGTGAAGTTACGGTAAAGCTCAGTTTTATGGATTCGTTAGAAAGTAATACTCGCTTAAACTTCTTATCATACTAAACAGACTTACTTAATCCTCAAAAAAATACATGAAGAAGACTTTTTTGAGAGTACCCGTCAATCTATCACTTCTTATCTTAATAAGCGTTTTGTCTAATACCTTCAAGTACCCGTGAAGTAAATACTTAATCGCTTGGACCCATGTACTGCCCAACCACCACATTTCTATAAATATCTCTTAGCATCGGGGTAAAAAAAAGCCTTCCATATAATTTATACTTTGCCAAAAATTAATCCCAAAACTCTCTCGAACCACTAATCTAGCAGCTCCCTGCACCTTATATTATGTGAATTGCCCTGGTCATACTCGTTATACTATTCGACATTAATGTTAAGACAATTGAAGTCCCTATAAGAAACCAACAATAAGCTATGTCTCTACTCTTTGAAGGCTATAGTCACTACCCGTGACAGAATTGAAGGCTGGGGAACGAATGATGTAGTAGAGGCTTACCCCCTCGTACCTGTTATTTCAACAATGGAGTAGTGAAAACACTTATTCTCTTCCTTCAAAACTCTGATAAACAACCAGGAGAAGGAATATTGTCATGGTGCTAGGAGGAAAGGGATTCTCAACCTACTGTCCAATAATATCGAAAATTACAAGCTCGTAACAAATTTTTTTAGGCTTCCAAGAGTATGTCCAAAAAGAAGCCTGAGGAAGTGAGGAACAGTTAAAAAAAAAGAAGAAAAAGATTCATCTTGGGACCAGAGAATATTTAAGAACAAGATACAGCCTCGGCCTAGGGCTACCCAAACCATCACTTCACTCAGTATAAACTTCGTTCCAAGCTTTATCACCTAACCCTTCCTGAATCGTGGGAGTAGGGGAGTGAGTATTAGTTGTAGGGGGCAAGTTAGCTGACATATCAACAATAGGACTATTACCTGGAGATACTTCAAAAGGTAGGAATGTCGATAAAAATATCTAGCTATTTGCTGTGGTGGCCTGGTGGGTGACAAACCGAGGGCTAAGAAGAATCAGGATTCACTAACACTAAAAGAGAGGATGACTAGAACTCATCAACCGCCACACTGTTAGGGACTGAAATTGTATGAATTACATCATATCGAAACTCATTCTTCTTAAAAACATGCCGAGATAAGTAAACATATTTTCCATAGACATTTATACCCACGATGCATAGGACTAATATCTTACAAAAATACATGGCTTCAACAAAAATTCAAGTTTATAAGGATTAAGTGGCCTTAGATAAGGATAGCACCTACTTTCGAAGACCTTAAGAAAGGCATGATCTGGTTTGCAACCATACAACTTCTTATGAGGCGAGAGACCATGCACCACTCGAAAAGGTAACTGATTTATAAGGTGTACAGGAGTGAGAAATGCTTAAGACCAGAATTTCATAGGCAACGCTGCTTGCGCTAAAAGAGTTGGTCCCAATTCGACAACATGCTTGTGTTTGCATTCCACCATACCATTTTGTCAGAGGCATGTGGCTAAGACATGCGATGATGGATACCACATGAAATCAACATGGAGGAGAAATTGCAAAACTCTCCTCCCCAATCAGTCTGCACTTCCCAAGTAGTACTTTTAAATTGAATCATAACCATTTTTTTTAAAATAGCTTAAAAGCAACAAGAGCATGGGACATATGTTTGAGCAAATAAAGCCAACATTTCTCATACAAGCATTGACAAAAATGACATACAATATTGAAAACCTCTAAAGTCACCGAAGATGACCCCCAAAGATCCAACTCAACTAATTCAAAGGGTTTAGTATATTTAGTATAAGAGGCTGCAAACAGTAAGCATTGACTTTTACGAACACAACAGGCTAAACACAAAGTAGAGACTTTATTAACATTCACTAAATTTTTAAAAAACTTGAGCACAAACAGTAAAGAATTGGCTAAAGGATGCCTCAACTGTTGAAATCAAACTGACTTTCAAAGTCGGCATAAAATCGAAGCCAATAGTTTCTATTCAAATTGGCCTGCAACTTTACAAGACATGGCTTTGAAATTGATTACAAATTGGCCTGCAACTCACAAAGGATAAGCATTATCAATACATACTTGCCAAAAGTTTCATGATATACTTAAAAGGATAAGTAATCATTAAGGCGGTAAACTGATACGGGCACGCCCGGGGCACCAACATTTTGCTAGTTGATGAGCTCGAATCCAAAAGTCTCAAGTGTCGTGGAGCTTGTGTGCATTTTGGTGCACTTCCAAATTGAACCGGATTAGCCCTATTCGGTTGGAAAAATAATTCCATGAAGACACATGCATGGAGGAGTTAAATGCATGATGCATGAACAGCCAGTTACAACGAATGAAGAAATACATGCATGGTTGGAGTCATGAACGTCCAAGGGAGTTTTAATGGCTGAATTAAACACTTGCAAGCCATTCAAAGACATGTTTAAATGCTGGAAATTCTTCAAACAAAAGGTGCAGCTCATCCCCAATGTTGGCCGAACCTAGACAAGCCTTTTCAGCTCCTTTTCTGTCCAAATTCGTTTGGCCACTTTCTTCTTCGTTAAGATGTCTTCAAAATGTCCCAAATGGTTGAATTTACACATCCAAAGGAGCTATTCATCTTCATCAATATTGCTGGACATTTTTCAGCCAACAGAAAGCTAATTAAGAGGTCAGTTATTCCATGGGACGTACCTAGCTGCTACATGCATTCTCAAGTGACCCAAAATTCATTCCCTCTTCTAGAAACATGGCTAATGATGTTCCCAAGGGCTGCACATGGACTTGGACGAATTTCTTCTTCATGAAACATGGCAATTGACGTTCCAAGAGGCTGAATTTGGACTTGTCCATTGATCTCCTTCAAGCATTCATCTACCAAGTTAATTGCTCCATCTAGAAGCTGTCCACTTGACTCCCATTCAGCCGAATCTGCCCATAGCCATTTAATGATTTTATTCCAGATTTTTCAGCTCAATTAATCCTTCTAGAAGTGGCCATTGACGTCCTCAATGCATGGGAAACTACAAGGAAACCTTCTCCAAAATTTTGGAATTTTCTAGTTTAAATTTTACTTAGCCTTTAAGCTATTTGGATGACTATTCGGGTAGCCATTGAAGGCCTATAAATATTTGTAATTTTTCATTAGTTAGGTTAGACCTTTTTAGACTTTGATTATATTATATGGACTTTTGTTCATTGAGTGAGTTTATCTCCTCTTCAATTTCGTACGAGTTTCGTCTTTGACTTATCAAGCTTGCTTGTGGCGTCAAACGTTTCTCTTCCATTCCCATATACCATTGGTTCCTACTTTATTAAGTAACGGGTCTTTGGTCCATCTTCGATTCCCATTTCCACCTTAAACGCTATAGAAACCGGGGTGAAACCTTCGAGTGTTGAATCGTTTCTTATTTAAGACCTATTCTCTATTTCCACCAAACTAACACAATATCACCTATCCTTTATCCATCTTCTTTCTAAAAACCGAACCTATCCTTCTCCTTATTCGAATCATTCCCACACTTAAACACCTCCATTTCTAACTTAAACCATCTTCTAAATAAATTCATTAAAAGCTTCCGCAAACTTAGTTAGCTTTCCATATTTTTTTTCATTAATTCCCGAAGGCTTGAATTACTCATCGTAGACGATTAGGCAACTCGCATACATTTCGACTCTCCCCGAGGCGGACTGTATCATAAACTGTGTTTATATATATATATATATATATATATATATATATGCATGTATATTTCGTATATTAATGTGTGTTGAAAGTGAGGAAAAAAAAGTGTGAGAGATAGAAATTTAGCAGCAGCCAATGACAAATTTATGTATTTGTAAGTTTTCTCTTTTATATAATTGTGAGTAATAAATTAGTTTGATTTTGATTGTTCATTGTGCTTCTAACAAGTGGTATCTGAGCTAGGTTCATGTCGACGTCACAATGGCAAACATGATTCAGCCGTAGATCTCGAAATTAACAAAAATAAATTATGGCAATTAGAGCATCCAAATGGAAGCCTTGCTCGCTTCTCAAGATTGTTAGGATGTTGTCGAAGAAGGATATGTCGAGCTCGAAAATGCAGCTGTTGAAGCGGCTTTGACAAATGAAGAAAAAAGAGTATTGAAAGAAGCTCGTAAAAAGGATAAGAGGGCGTTGTTCTTTATTTTTCAAGGTGTTGATGAATCAACCTTTAAAAAAAATTTCAGATGCAAAGATATCAAAGGAAGCGTGGTGAATTTTGCAAAAATCCTTTCAATGAGCGAAAAAGGCCAAAAAGGTACATTTACAAACCTTTAGAGGCGAATTTGAGACTTTGAAAATGAAAGTTTTAGAAAGTATTGATGATGATGTCACCTGAGTGAAAAAGGTGGTAAATGAAATGAAAAGGAATGGAGAAACACTTGATGACGTAAGAGCAATGGAAAAAATTTTGTGGTCATTAACACATAAATTTGATTATGTTGTTATTGCCATCGAAGAATCAAAAGATCTGTCACAAATATCAATCGATGAACTTATGGGTTTCCTCCAAGCCCATGAGCATAAAATCAAGCAAAATGATTATGCTGAAAATTTGGAGCAAGTCTTGCAAAGCAAGCTGTCCTTCAATGAAAATGGAGCTAGCAATAGTTTTGGTTAATGTACAAATAATCGTGGAGGATGCCATGGAGGATATAGAGGTAGAAATAGAGGTGGACGAGGCAATCAATCATATGGTAGAGGCCAAACAAGTGAACAATATTAGACATCAAGTCATGAATGAGGAGTTCGAGGGCAATGCCGAGGTAGAGGTAGATTTCAACAAGGAAATAAATCTCAGATACAATGTTATAATTGCAATAAATATGGTCATTTTAGTTATAAGTGTAGATCAACTCCCAAGGTGGAGGAGAGAAATCATGTAGCAGCAACTAAAGAAGAAGAAAACATGGAATCTAGTGTATTCCTCATAAAAAAAAAGTGAAAAATTAAATAAAAATATTTAGTATCCTGATAATTGTGCCATGATAAACCATAAAAGTAACATATTTTAATCCCACATTTAGCATACTTTTGGATGATTTATCCTTTGATTTATGTAAAAAGGTTCTCTTAATCATTTCTTTTCATATTTTATACTCAAGAAAGCACCCAAGGATGAAAAGAACGAGAAACGGGCTTAAAACGGACCAAATTGGGCCAAGAGAGAAATCGACATGGCCTGGCCCAAAGACTACATGGCCGTGCCTCATTAAAAGTCCGAACACGGCCTGGCCACGATTCACACGGGCGTGTGCCATGGCCGTGTCCCTGTCGCTGGAAAGAGCAATTTCATTCGGGAAAGGATACTTGGAGGCAAAGAAACACATTCCAAAGCTATTCAAACACCCTAGTAGGAATTCTACTTAAATTATGATACTTAGGGGCCAAGTAAGGCATCTCAAAGTCTATATAAACACCCAAGGGGGCAACTTGAAAGGAGGGAGTTTGGCAGAAGCCGAAATTGGCGTCGAGCTAGGCCTAGAAGCCAAGCCAGAAAGGTCATAATTGTGGGAATCACTCGAAGTTAGTCAGTTGATCCATCCCAAGGAGCCGGAATTCTACTCAAGACGGCGGATTTCTCCTCAATTCATTCAGGGAGTTTTAGGGATTTCTTATGTTTTGTTTTATCTTTTCTCTTGAGATGTTTTCTTTATTTGTTATGAAACTAAACCCTTCAGATACCTGAAGGGAATGAAACCTAGATGAATCTTGTTATCGTTTTCTGAATTATAAGATAAATACTTAGTTTGTTCTTAATTATGTATGCTTAATTCTTGAGTTAATATTTCGTGGGTATTGATTCAATTTTGATGTGCTTAGGTGGAGGAGGAATAGACCCTGCTTAAGAGTAGATCTAGCATAATTAAGCGGAGTTGATCGCACGCCTAGAGATAGGGTGACGAGATTTTGCCGAATTAGGGTGAAACCTAATATGGGAATCCATAGATCGATTTACTGCTATTCTAGGGGGTTATTATAAGAGAACGAGAGTTCCACTAATTAACCTAGGGTTAGATGTTATTCGCCTTGAGAGAGGGTTTAATATATGTTAGGGAGTCCTACGGATCAAACTAAGTGAATAAATCATATGGTTCAGTGTTAGATAACAAGTTAAGTTTAGGTGGATTCTTCCTGAGGGTATCGTCATGATCAACTGAGTTTTTCTTCTAGTTATTTCCCAATTCATTCTTTTTGTCTTTGCGTCTTTAGCTTAGTAGTCGTTAATTTAGATTTAAAGCAACTTCACTTTATTTTAGGCTAAATAATAAAAAGAAAGTTAGTATTAGTACTTTTAGTTCCTTTGGGTTCGACAATCCGGTCTTGCCTAAGCTATACTACTGTTCGATAGGTACACTTGCCTTTAATCGTTGTCAGAGTTAGTTTTCAGGTTTGATCATTTGTTTTATAAATTTTAAAGCTCTGATTTCAGCGATCAAGTTTTTGGCCCCGTTGCCGAGGAACTAAAATATTAAGAACGCTCTATTTTTATTACTTTAGCCATTTATTATTATTATTGCAATTTATTTTCATTATTTTTTTATTTTTCATTTTTATTTTTTTTACTTTGCTAATTTTTTTTTATTTTTTGGCAGATAATTTTAGATATGGCACTGAATAATTATCAGTGGCAATTCATGAGGACAGAGCCAACAAAAGCAGCCGATATCTACAACCTCGACCCAGTACATCCAATTATGCAGTACGAACCAAGTGGAGGCGTGGCGAATCCTGAGTACCCACCCTACGGATATGGCATGGAGAACGAACAAGTCCACTATATGGGTAACTATCCTAGACTTCAAAATAATTTTTATGGTAACACTTATAATGCAGGGTGGAGGTACCATCCAATTTCTCGTGGGATGATCAAAATAGCCAAAGATAGGAACTTCCTCCAAAATTTCAACAACCACCTTACCAACAGGAAGAGGAGTCGAACCTCGAAGAGATGTTGACAAAATTTATGGCAAACACGGAAAACCGTTTCCAAGAAACTGAGAGAACACTTAAAGATCGACAAGCGTCGATGGAAAAACTTACTAAGTCAGTTGGGGAAGTCAATAATGCAGTCAGTCAACTTGCAAAGTTAATGGCAGAATGACCGCAAGGATGTCTACCAAATAACACCGAGATTAACCCAAAAGAGCAAATTCAAGCCATCACAGCTCATGATAACAAAAGGGTAGACGAACCAAACAAAGAGGTAGACGAAGGTAAAATAAAGATAACACAGGAAAAGCCAAAACCAGTAATCAAAGAGTACCAACCCCGCATACCTTATCCCGAAGCGATGAAGAGAGACGATACAGAGGAACAGTCCTGTAAGTTTCTTAAACTTTTAAAGAAATTACAAATTAACTTACCGTTTCTCTAAGCTCTTTCGCATATACCCGATTATAAAAAATTTTTAAAAGAGCTGTTGACAAACAAACGGAAACTAGACGAGGCATCGCATGTGGAGCTAAACGCAATGTGCTAAGCAATTCTACAAAATAAACTGCCACGGAAATTAAAAGATCTAGGGAGTTTTACAATTCCATGTTTAATTGGTAGTTTATCTATTGATAATGCTTTAGCTGATTTAGGGGCAAGTAGTATTATTTGAAAATCCTTGAATTATGCCTTGTTCAAAAGTAAAGTCTCTCATATTATGATTAGAATGAAATTTCTTATAATTTATGATCTTTGTTGATATGTTTTAGAGTAAGTCATTGATAATTGTACATTGATGATTAAATTTGAAGAACTTGATCGCTGTAAAATCAGAGCTTTAAATATTTATAAAAGAATGATCAAACCTGGAGACTAACTCTGACAACGATATTAAGGCAAGTGTACCTATCGAACAGTAGTATAGCTTAGGCAAGACCGATTATTGAACGCAAAGGAACTAAAAGTATTAATACTCACTTTCTTTTTATTATTTAGCCTTAAAGTTAGAGTGAAGATTACTTTTAAACTAAATTGACGACAACTAAACTAAGGACACAAAGACAAGAAGACGAATTGGAAAAAACTCAGTTGATTTCGACGATACCTTCGGGAAGAATCCACCTAGACTTCACTTATTATCTAACCCTAGATTATATGATTTCTTTTACTTAGCTTGATCCGTGAGACTCCCTAACCTATATTAAACCCTCTCTCGAGGGAAATACCTTTTAACCCTAGGTTAATTAATGGAACTCTCGTTCGCTTATAATAACCCCCTAGGATAGCAGTAAATCGATCAATGGACTCTCATATTAGGTTTCACCCTAATCCGGCAAAATCTCGTAACCCTATCTCTAGGCGTTCAATCAACTCCACTTAATTATGTTAGATCTCCTCTTAGGCAGGGTCTATTCCTCCTCCACCTAAGCACATTAGATTTGGATTAAGCAACATAATTAAGAACAAACTAAATAATTTATCATATAACCTAAAAATCAAATAATAAAATCCATCTAGGTTTCATCCCCTTTAGGTATCTGAGGGGTTTAGTTCATAATGAATAAACAAACCATCGCAAGAGAAAATATAAAACAAAACATAGGAAAAATCCTAAAACCCCCTGAAGGAATCGAAGGAGAATTCCGCCGTCTTGAGTATAACTCCGGCTTCTTGGGATGGATCAACTGGCTATCCTCGCGTTATTCCTTAACTTTGACCTTCTCGGCTTAGCTCCTTGGCCTAGCTTTCACTCCGGTTTCAGCTTCTGCCGAACTCTCCTCTCAAGTTTCCCCATTGGGTGTTTATATAGACTTTGTGATGCCTTGCTTGGCCCCTAAGTATCCTAATTTAAGTAGAATTCCTAATAGGGTGTTTGAATATGTGTTTCTTTGCCTCCAAGTATCCTTTCCCGAATGAAATTTCTCTTTCCAACGACAGAGGCACGGCCATGGCACACGCCCGTGTAGATCGAGACCTGACTGTGTTCGGATTTCTTACTTGAGGCACGGCTGTGTGGTCTTTGGGCCAGGCCGTGTCGATTTCTCTCCTGGCCCAATTTGGTCCTTTTTAAGCCCGTTTCTCGTTCTTTTTATCCTTGGGTGCTTTCCTGAGTATAAAATATGAAAAGAAAGGATTAAGAGCACCTTTTTACATAAATCATCCAAAAGTATGCTAAATGTGGGATTAAAATATGTTACTTTTACAGTTTATCAGCAAGCATCAATGTTATGCCTTATAAAATGTTTAGACGACTAGGTCTAGGGAAGCCCAAACAAACTAGGATGAGCATTCAGTTAACTGATAAAACTATCAGAATTCCTAGGGATATAATAGAAAATGTTCTAATCAAAATTGATAAATTCATATTCCCAGTAGATTTTGTTGTCTTAGAAATGAGTGAGGACAATTCGATTCCTTTAATTTTAGGAAGACCCTTTCTAGCAACTGTCAGGACTAAAATTGATGTTGGTACAGGAGAACTCATTCTTCCTGTAGGTGACGAATCAATCAGTCTACAAGCTCTTGACTCGGCCAGGACATCAAGTGATGAAGGTGAGAAAGTAAATTCAGTTGATAATCAAATTGTTCAACTTTCACCACAGGAAACACCACAAGGCTACAAACCTGAGCCGAATCATGGGCTCCAAGCCGTACAAGCTCATAACAGTGAATTGTTAGTAGAATCTGACCCAAGCGAAGAACCTGTGGTAAATGAAGGTAAGGTTGAGGTGTGCCATGATATACCAAAACCGGCAATTATAGAATACCAACCTCGTGTGCCATATCCCGATGCAATAAAGAAAGACCACACAAAGGAAGAATTCGGTGAACTCACACTTCGTGTAGACGATGAAACAATCACTCTTCAAGCTCTTGACCCAACTAGGATATCGAGTAATAAAGGTACGAACGTTAATTTTATTGATAACCATTTGGTTCAACTTCTTTACAGGAAGCATCACGAAATCACCTAGCTGAGCTAGATCTTAGACCTCGTGCCAACAAAGAAGAATTATATGAGGAACGAAGCCTTAGGGTCGACAAACTAGAAGAGTATAAAACACAATTTAAAGAAGAACCGGAACCACACGAAGTGAAACCGAAGGAATCCCCAGACGAGCTGATAGGAACAACAAATCACTTCAAAATAGGGGATCAGGTATTGTTGAATAAGGAAGACCCTCGAATCCCCAATTCAGACCTCAAGACAAACGAAGAAATCACTTTTGAGGTACTTAATGTCTTCCTATACGGCACAGTCGAGGTAAGCAAGCCTAAACTCAACACTTTTGAGGTAAACACTACTCGACTTGAACTATATATCCATAACCGAATTGATCACATGAGAAAGGATTTCCACCTCCTCAAACCACCATGACCATACGAATGAGAGGTAAAGTGTAGCTTAAGACTATAAACGAGCGCTTCTCGGGAGGCAACCCGAGCACTAACCCTATTTATTTTTACATTTTTATTTTTTTTCTTCTTTCTCTTTTTTTTTTTTCATTTTCTTCTTCTTCTTTAGCACCGAACTAACCAAGAAAGCAGATTTCTAGACCACACGGCCTTGCTCACGGGCATGCCCGTGGCCGTGTGGAAGCCAAGGGACGATCCATGGGCGTGCCAGTAGCCGTGCACGACAGAGAAAAATTTCTTTTCCCAAACACGGGCAGCGATAATATCCCACGCCCGTGCCGACCTCCCGTGCGAGGTTACTGACTTGTTAAACATGGGATAAACACGGCCATGCCTTCTGACCGTGCCTACATACTGACTTGTCAAACACGGGCGGAACACGCCCGTGCCGTCTAAACGTGCCAACATTCTGACTTGACGAACACAGGAGGAGCACGCCCGTTTTAAAGAAAGACACGGGCATGCCACTATACCCACGGACGTAGCCATATACCTGAACGCGCTAAAAATTCAAAATCCCAAAACACGGGCTACATCTCTATTTAAACCTCCTTCTTCCTTTTTCTTTTCTAGATGTCTTTCATTTTCCATTATTTATTTCTATTTTTGTTTTTGTTTTTGTTTTTATTTTTATTTTTATTTTTATTTTTATTTTATTTTTTTATTTTTTTACTTTATTTTATTTTCTTTATTATTTTCTTCTTATTCTTTATGACATTTAGATTTAGCTTAGGATTCAATAAAAGCAGAACGGCTGCTTCGAGGATTCAATTTCAAACGGTTAGAGGCGCTTCCCCACGTTCAACTCCGCCCATACCCATCCGATTTCTTTTCATTGACTTCATCCAAAATTCAAGAAGTTTCACTTCTCTCCCCATCTATTGATTTTATGATTATTTTGCTATTATCTATCTTTGTACATTGAGGGCAATGTACAACTTAAGTGTGGGGGGGTTAACTATAGTATTATTTGAAAATCCCTTAATTATGCCTTGTTTAAAAGTAAAGTTTCTCATATTATGATTAGAATGAAATTTCCCTGATTTATGATTTTTATTGATATGTTTTGGATTAAGTCATTGATAATTATGCATTGATGATTAAATTTGAAGGATACTAGGGAATCACGCATGATAAGTCTATTTTTCAGAATTAATTTTTTTTTTAGGTTGTCTACCTGAATCTGAATGATATCTTGAAGTTCGAAATTTACGAGGTTGACATCAAAAACCCATAATTTCTGTGAGCTTTTGAGCCTTTTAGAGCATATATTCTTTTTCGTGCTCATTTTTTGATTATGAGTGTGTCAACATTGAACTGTTATTCTAGAACTTGCCTTGATTATACATGTCGAGACCACATCTATGATTTGATATACAGAGATGATAAAGGCACTTAGGATTTAACCCACTTACACCACTAAAAGGCCTACCTTCATAAATTAACCCCTAGTGAACCCCATTTAATCCTAACAACCCTTTCTATTGACTCACCCACTGATTTTAACCCAAAACCCTTTGTATTTGTTATCACCATTCCTTTTTAACTACCCTTTTTGTCGAGATTTGATTTTGAACAGTTCC
This sequence comes from Gossypium australe, assembly GCA_005393395.2. NCBI lineage: Eukaryota > Viridiplantae > Streptophyta > Magnoliopsida > Malvales > Malvaceae > Gossypium > Gossypium australe. The sequence continues at coordinate 121,006,561 of CM016625.1, forward strand.
TAACTATGTTCTATATTTCAGTTGTAAAAGTTCCTCTTATTATTATAATTATTTGTTCTTAAAAAAAACGAAGTATATTCATTATTAGTTAGGTGAGCTTATGCATGTAAATTTCAAGTCTTGAAGAAAAAGCTCGTATTAGAGTATTAGTATTACAAATTTTCATTTGATGCAATTACTTATCATTAGTTCGTATTTCTAGTTAGGTAATTTGTCAGGTCAATCTCGATTCTAACCTTCTAATTCAGCCTTTATCCATACCCTTAACCTAAGCCCCGTTACAACCTTGTTAAAGACCTTTTGATTTGTGTATCATCTCATTTTACATTGGTGGAGATTTGATTTTCACGCAAGCCTATGGGATTAACTTTTCATGTTCGACTTATTGAGTGCCTAATTTTGAACCTTAAACACTTTGAGTGATTTGAGTGAATCTTTAGTGAGGATGCCAACTCTTGTCAATTTTGAATCAGAGGTAATTATTCAGGTAAGGGAAAACACCTATGTTTTCATACTATAAAACCTATGACTTAGATTGTTTGAATCTTTAAGACTCTTTGAGTTGAATTATCCATGTATGAATTATCTTTGAATTATGATGAAACACTATTGATGAATGTTATGAATCAAGGAAGTTCGTTTTAATTGTAAGTTGAGAATTTTGCTTGAGGACAAGCAAAAGCTTAAGTGTGGGGGTATTTGATAAACCGTAAAAGTAACATATTTTAATCCCACATTTAGCATACTTTTGGATGATTTGTCCTTTGATTTATGTAAAAAGGTGCTCTTAATCCTTTCTTTTCATATTTTATACTCAGGAAAGCACTCAAGGATGAAAAGAACGAGAAACGGGCTTAAAACGGACCAAATTGGGCCAAGAGAAAAATCGACACGGCCTGGCCCAAAGACCACACGGGCATGCCTCATTAAATGTCCGAACACGGCCTGGCCACGATTCACACGGGCTTGTGCCATGGCCGTGTCCCTGTCGCTGGAAAGAGCAATTTCATTCGGGAAAGGATACTTGGAGGCAAAGAAACACATTGCAAAGCCTATTCAAACACCCTAGTAGGAATTCTACTTAAATTAGGATACTTAGGGGCCAAGTAAGGCGTCTCAAAGTCTATATAAACACCCAAGGGGGCAACTTGAAAGGGGGAGTTTGGCAGAAGCCGAAACCGGCGTCGAGCTAAGCTTAGAAGCCAAGCCGGAAAGGTCATAATTGTGGGAATCACTCGAAGTTAGCTAGTTGATCCATCCCAAGGAGCCGGAATTCTACTCAAGACGGCGGATTTCTCCTCAATTCATTCAGGGAGTTTTAGGGATTTCTTATGTTTTGTTTTATCTTTTCTCTTGAGATGTTTTCTTTATTTGTTATGAAACTAAACCCCTCAGTTACCTGAAGGGGATGAAACCTAGATGAATCTTGTTATCGTTTTTTGAATTATAAGATAAATACTTAGTTTGTTCTTAATTATGTATGCTTAATTCTTGAGTTAATATTTCGTGGGTATTGATTCAATTTTGATGTGCTTAGGTGGAGGAGGAATAGACCCTGCTTAAGAGTAGATCTAGCATAATTAAGCGGAGTTGATCGCACGCCTAGAGATAGGGTGACGAGATTTTGCCGGATTAGGGTGAAACCTAATATGGGAATCCATAGATCGATTTACTGCTATTCTAGGGGTTATTATAAGAGAACGAGAGTTCCACTAATTAACCTAGGGTTAGACGTTATTCGCCTCGAGAGAGGGTTTAATATACGTTAGGGAGTCATACGGATCAAACTAAGTGAATAAATCGTATGGTTCAGTGCTAGATAACAAGTTAAGTTTAGGTGGATTCTTCCTGAGGGTATCGTCGTGATCAACTGAGTTTTTCTTCTAGTTATTTCCCAATTCGTTCTTTTTGTCTTTGCGTCTTTAGCTTAGTAGTCATTAATTTAGATTTAAAGCAACTTCACTTTATTTTAGGCTAAATAATAAAAAGAAAGTTAGTATTAGTACTTTTAGTTCCTTTGGGTTCGACAATCCGGTCTTGCCTAAGCTATACTACTGTTCGATAGGTACACTTGCCTTAAATCGTTGTCAGAGTTAGTTTCCAGATTTGATCATTCGTTTTATAAATTTTAAAGCTCTGATTTCAGCGATCATGCCAACAATCACATGTGTGGCCAAAAAGACTTAATTTCAGAGTTGGATGAGAATATTTGTGGATAATTAACATTTGGAGATGTATCGTACACCACGGTCAAAGGTAAAGGCAAAGTTACAATTACACAAAAGAACAAATAGAAGAAATACATATCAAATGTTTATGATACGAACTGGGTTCGGTGTTGATTCGAGTCGTTTAGATTGCTCGATCGTGAAATTAAGTAAGGCTTGGATTGTTTTCGAAATAAATTGGAAAAGGTTGAGAAATAGGTTCAAACAAATGTAACAAAGATGGTTTAGATGAAAGATAGATGCGGATTGACTAAGGGCTAAGATAGAACCTACAATATAGGAAATTGTTGACCCGAGTCTTAAATAGCTCTTAGGTGAAAATGGTTGGGAATATAGCAAAGAAACCTTAACCCACTATCTAGCTAGATAAGAACCAGAGGTATGTTGAACGCCACACTTAGAAGTGATAAGTTCGATAAACAAGGATTGAAATGAAGCCACAAGACTTAGCTTGATAAGTCAAATCAGTCTTAGAGAGAAACAAGGAGATTTGAATTCTCACAAGTATCAAATAATTCATAAATTGAGCAAAAGTTGTCTTCAACTATCTGAAAACAAATTATTTATAGGCATGAGACAAACCCCAGCCGAATAGAAACACACACTCAGCTTAATTGAGCTATTAATGAACTTAATTGAGCTAATTAAAACCTATAAGACCTTTGATGAACTCTAATATAAGGAACGACAATGGACAACATGTTTGGTCTTCTTATTCAGCTAATAATTAACTCTAATGAGTTGAATAAACTTGATTCAATGCTTGAGCAGCTAAAGAGTCATAACAGCCTTTTAATTTCTCCTTGGACAACCAAATGAGCAGCAGCTAAAAATTAATGTCATTTGGCACACGAACAGCCCCCTTTGTGTGAATGCTTGAATATAAACGATCAAAAGGTGTGAATGGACGAATTGGAATAGCCACCATCATGTGAAAATGTTTGGAAACTGAATGGGCTTGTGTGAACAGCTCTTTACCCATTGAACTCCTCAAACAGTCACTTGGAGAAGCTCATAACAGCTGCTAGTCTTAAATTCATTCCTCTCTTTAATGCCAATCAATGCACCAGTTGGTTCAATTGGTTAATTCACCTATAAACACAATTAAACTTCAATGAGCTGTAGTAACTAAAACTCATTTAATAAGCTAAAACAAATTAAATGGCTGTAGCAAATTAATTAACTTAGAACATATTAATTGCCGAATTTATTTAAACAACTAAATAAAATTAAAACAACTTAATTACTTAAACTAAAATAACTAAACACATTTAAAGTTTAATCTAGCAACTATTTAACTAAAATTCAGCTTGCAATAAGCTGTATGAACGCATGATGTTGAGCCTCATGCTTGCTTGATGAGTCCGTCCACCTCCCCTCCCCAAGCTCGATCAATGCGACTTGTAATGGCGTCTTGAAACTTCTTGGCACGAGACCGAGTAATGGGACCTTGTGGCAACTCAATGGGATCGGCCGTAGCTTTCCGAGCTAGGATCGTATCACCAAAGGTTCCACGCCAGCAACCACATTAACAAGCTGAAATTAAAGCTTCATTTTCCACTTGGGCCCTTCGTGCTTGGGCCAATTTCGATGGCCTCGAATTGTATCATGACATGATGCGGCCGGGATCGCATCAGTTTATTATGTATCAACTTTGAAAAGCAACATCATCAGTATTGGACAGCTTCTAGAAAAAAGATGTGAAATAAATATGAAGGATTGCACACTTACTCTAAAAACTAAGAGTGGTGAAATAATTGCCCAAGTTGATATGACGTGTAACCGTCTATTTACTATTGACATTGAATCCAGAGAAGTTGTAACACCCTTCACCCGTATTCAACGTCGGAATAGGGTTACAGAGCATTACCGGACATTTAAAACAATTAAACAATACATTTCATATACATATTCAAATATCATATAATCATCAATAAACATCAATCACATCGTCCCTAATACGAGCCTACAAGGCTTATAACATGCATTCAGGGTAGTTCGAGACTAAACTGATAACTTATGAAACTTTTGAAACACTTAGAACATTTTCCAAATTACAGGGGACACACGCCCGTTTGTCTCACACGGCCAAAAACACGCTCGAGCCACATGTCGTGTGGTCGAAATGGGATCACATGGCTGTGTCCCAGCCCGTGCCCAACCCTGTGTAACTCTCTGACTTGGGTCACATAGCGGCCAACACACACGCCCGTGTGGCTAACCCGAGTACCCTAAAAATGGCCACACACGCCCGTGTGCCAGGCCGTGCCAAACTTGTAAGGTATACTGACTTATGCTACACGGCCAAGTCACACGCCCGTGTGCTGGGCCGTGTAGAGCATACTGCCTTGATTTCAATTTTAACACCAGGGGACACACAGCCGTGCAACCTGATCGTGTGTCACACACGGCTAAGACACATGCCCGTGTGAACAAAAATAGGCTATTTACCAAGCCAATTTGCCACCCAATTTGTATGTACCTAAACCAACTCAAATGGCACAAAACATAGCATATAATAGGCATTCAATCAACCTCAATCAAGCATATTTCATACCATTTCCAACACCAACTAATCCAAGATACAATCTCACAATGTACCATTCCAATTCATATAAATTTTCATTATCTCAAATCATCAACATGATCATTTTCCAAACCTACATTTGTAACACACCTAACCCGTAACTGTCGTCAGTTTAGAGTTAAGAAGCATTACCGATCAACCCGGAACATTTACAATCATTTTACAACACAAAGTCAATCATCATCTAAACATATCAAAACATAAGCATATAGTCCCTTAATGTGGTCTACGAGACCTTAAACACATGTTAGAAAGGGGTCGGGACTAAACCGAACACATATAATTTTTTTAGAAAATCAAACATTTTTCAAAGCTACAGAGGTCACACGCCCGTATGGGTAGGCCGTGTGCCTCACACGGCCTCGGACACGCCCATATGTCCAAGCCATGGCAAAGCAGGGCATACATATTGACTTGTCCACACGGCCTGAGACACGCCCGTGTGCCTCACCCGTAGTCGACACTGACTTGCACCACACGGCCAGTCACACGCCCATGTGTCTAACCCGTGTGCGAGCCTGACTTGTTTCAATTTTGCAAACTCGTAAGACACGGTCGAGCCACACGCCCGTGTGCTCAACCATGTGGACAATTATAGGCCATTTTCAAGGCCAAAATTGACACCCACACTTAGGATCACCTACAAGCATTAAACCAATTCAAATACAAGTCTCAAATGCATTCATAACATACCAAATATGCACCATTTTATCCTCTTAACATCCCTACTTAATCCACTTCAATAATTCCAACTCAATTCATCAATTCAAGAAATTAAAGTCTCATCCAAAAACATACAATGTACTCATCATTCATTCCTTACCAATTCTATCATGAAACATACCATTTCCATCTTACTAATTTATGCTAAAATGTTCAATCACTTAGAACATATATATACATCATTAACCATTGTTTTTACACATCTAAGGTACATACCAAAATCATCAAACTAGTAAGCCATATCACATGGCAAAACTTTTACACTTCAACACATGACACTAGCCTATACATGCCATATACCAAATATATACAACTTCCAAAAGTACCAAATTAGATAGCCGATAGTGCGATTGAGTCGCTGACGATCCCCGAATTCTAGCTAGCTTTAAATACACTGTAAAACAGAGAAACAATTCACACAGTAAGCTCTAAAGCTTAGTAAGTTCGTAATATAATACATTTAACTCAATGATTTAGAATCAATAGACAAATTAAACCATCATATAGATTATTTCACAAAAATGCACAATTTCATCCATAGTCAATACTCACATAACCAACCATTCATCCACATCCAAAATCATCGACCACATACGTTCCGTACATACCTTTGCCAACACTTAGTTATGAACATTCTTGCTACTCAATGCTCGTTACCACGATCAATCTTCCTAATTCATTCGATTTAATCGCACACTTAGTGCCAATTTCTTAGTCGAAGTTTAAATTTCATCGCACACTTAGTGCCTTTACATTAAACCAAATTTAACTCGGTATCACACACACAATGCCATTCTCTACTGTATCAATTTTATTTCACACACTTAGTGCCACACCTCTCAGAACCTCAACTAACATTTCTAATTTATCAATTACATAGTCTTTCATTGCATAGCACATGAGCATAAATTAAACACTTCGTATTATAAACGAACTTACCTCGAATGTCGAATTAACAAAACAGGTCGATTAATCGAGCACTTTATCTTTGCCTCGATCTCGATCCAAATCTCTCTTTTCTTGATCTATATATATTCAAATTTAGCTCATTCAATCACTAAATCATTCAATTTAGTCTAAACACACATATTTAGGGTATTTTACAAAATAGCCCTCACATTTTCACATTTCGATACTTAAGTCCCTATTTTATAAAATCATCAAATACACATAATTTCACTATACTCATGCTTAGCCGAATTTTCCTCATGCCCATACAAACCCACATATTTCATTTATTTCACATTTTAGTCCTTCAATTTACACTTTTCTCAATTTAGCCCAAATTACTCAAATTCACCAAAAATTCAAAGACAAAATAAGTTAATCTATCACATATCTTTCATATTTCATCACCAACTATCACAAAGCTCAAGCATTCATCAATGGGATTTCTCAAAATCTTCATCAAATTCTAAAATTAAAGCATGGGTTTGATAGTACGCTAAGCAACGATCACAAAAACATAGAAATTATCAAAAATCGAGCTCAAAACATACCTCAATCAAGCCTTGTATGTGCCAAAATTATAAAAGCTTCAAACCCTATTTTTCAATTTTCGGTGGTAAAAAGGTATGAAAAAGATGAGCATTTGGTTTTTTTTTATTTAATATACATTAATTGACATTTTACCATTTTACCCTTGTTGAATAACATTTAAATTCCACTAATATAAGCCCATTTTTGTCCATCTCCACTATCAAAGTTCTAATTACAACATAAGGACTTCTCATTTAAAAGGCCATGCCAAATAAGCACTTTAAAAATCAGCACACAGCTTTTGCATTTTATACGATTAAGTCTTTTTTGCAAATTAAGCACACAACCGTTAAAATTTTCACATAGAACTTCCACACATACTCAATCACATATTGTAAACACCAAAAATAATATTAAAATATTTTTTGATCTCAGATTTGTGGTCTCGAAACCACTATTCCGACTAGGGTCTAAACTGGGCTGTTACAACTCTCCCCCTTAGGGATTTTCGTCCCCGAAAATCTTACCAGTGAATAAGTTTGGATATTACTCTCTCATAACATCTTCAGGCTCCCACGTAGCCTCTTCAACTCCGTGTTTGTGCCACAACTCTCAACTCTTTAATCTCTAATACCAAAATTGGGATCGATTCTTCACTATACGATAAATCTAGCTGAATCTCAACCTCAGTAGGAGCAATCATATGAGATGGATCAGATCTGTATCGTCGAAGCATCAACACATGAAACACATTATGAATCTTTTCTAATTCAGGTGGCAACAACAATTTATAAGCAACTGGCCTAATTCGTTCAATGATCTCATACGGCCCTGTGAACCTCAGACTCAACTTGCCTTTTTGGCCAAATCGAAGTATTTTCTTCCACGGAGACACTTTTAGAAACACTTTATCACCGATCTCAAATTCAATATCTTTCCGTTTCAAATCTGCGAAAGATTTCTGACGATCTGAGGCTGCTTTCAAACTATCAAGAATCACTTTCACTTTCTGCTCAGTTTCTTTGATTAAATCAACCCTATGAATCTTATTCTCGCTATGCTCGGTCCAATATAATGTAGTTTTGCATTTACTACCGTAAAGAGCCTCATATGGTGCCATTTTAATGCTAGACTGAAACTATTATTGTATGCGAATTCAATCAACGGAAAATGTTTTTCCCATGTACTTTCAAACTTAAGAATACAACATCTCAACATATCTTCGAGAATCTGAATGATCCGCTCGGATTGACCATCCGTTTGCGGATGAAATGCAGTACTAAAATGCAGCTTTCTACCCAATGCCTCTTGCAGTTTCTTCCAAAACTGCGAGGTAAATTTCGGATCTCTGTCAGACACAATGGATAATGGTACCCCGTGCAGTCTCACAATCTCAGAAATATACAATTCGGCTAACTTATCAAGTGAATAATCTGTTCTCACCGGAACAAAATGAGCTTACTTCGTCAGTCTGTCAACTATCACCCAAATTGCATCTTTCTTTCTCGGAGATAAAGGCAATCCCGACACAAAGTCCATTGTGATTCTCTCCCATTTCCACTCAGAAACCATTATCGGTTGTAACAAATCGGATGGAACCTGATGTTCAGCTTTAACTTGCTGACATACTAAACATCTCGAAACAAACTCTGAGATATCTCGTTTCATATTGTGCCACCAGTAAAACTGTTTCAGATCATTATACATTTTCGTAGTTCCCGGATGAACAGCCAAACAACTATTGTGAGCTTAGTTTAAAATCATCTAAATCAACTCTGAATTTCTTGGAATGCAAATCCAATCTCTGAATCTCAAACAATCATCATTATCCATTCGAAATTCTGGATCAGTATTCAAACAACATTGAGCTCGTTTTGCCATCATTTCAACATCATTTTTCTGAGCATCACAAATCTGACGTATAAACATTGGCCTCACTTTCAATTCAGCCAAAAATGAACCATCATCACACAGATCTATCTAAGTATTCATTGCTCGCAAAGCAAATAAAGACTTTCGGCTCAAAGCATCAGCAACCACATTAGCTTTACCCGAATGATAATCAATCACTAATTCATAGTCTTTTAGTAATTCTAACCATCTCAGCTGTCTTAAATTCAATTCTTTTTGAGTCATCAAGTACTTCAAACTCTTGTGATTAGTATAAATGTGACATTTCTCACCAAACAAGTAGTGACGCCAAATCTTCAATGCAAATACAATAGCGGCTAGTTCAAGATAGTGCGTCGGGTAGTTCTTTTCATGCGGCTTTAACTGTCTCAAAGCATAAGCTATAACTTTGCCCTATTGCATCGACACACAGCCCAAACCATTCAACGATGCATCATTGTAAACTATAAATTATTTACCCGATCCAGGTTGAACTAACACTGGTGCCTCTGTCAATAATGCTTTCAACTGTTCAAAACTCTGCTGGCACTTTTCTGACCACTCAAATTTAACATCTTTCTGTAGCAATTTCGTCAACGGAGTAGCAATCATCGAGAAGCCTTTCACAAGCCGTCTATAATATCCCGCTAGTCCCAGAAAACTACGAACTTCAGACACATTTCTTGGAGGCTTCCATTCTAAAATAGCTAAAATCTTGCTCGGATCAACTCGTATTCCCGCAGCTGATACAATATGTCCTAGAAAACCAACCTCACGCAACTAGAATTCACATTGGCTGAACTTTGCATACAATTGCTTCTCACACAGAGTCTGTAACACGATTCTCAAATGCTCGGCATGTTGCGTCTCATCACAAGAATAAATCAGAATGTCATCAATAAACACCATGACAAATTAATCCAAATACGGTCTGAATATCCGATTCATCAAATCCATAAACACTGCAGGAGCATTCATTAGTCCGAAAAGCATAACTAAGAATTCATAATGTCCGTACCTCGTTCTGAAAGCAGTTTTCGGCACATCTGATTCTTTAACTCATAGCTGATAATAGCTCTATCTCAAATCTATCTTAGAAAACACTGTAGCTCCTTTTAGCTGATCAAACAAATCATCGATTCACGGTAGAGGATATTTATTCTTTATCGTCACTTTGTTCAACTGTTGATAGTCAATACACATCCTCATAGTGCCATCTTTATTTCTCACAAACAACACAGGAGCACCCCAGGGCGAGAAACTTGGTCGTGCAAATCCTCTATCTGTCAACTCTTGCAACTGCAACTTCAATTCTTTCAATTCTATCGGTTTCATTCTATACGAAGCTATTGAAATAGGAGTCGTTCTTGGCACTAAGTCAATACCAAACTTGACTTCTCGTAACGGAGGTAATCCCGGTAGTTCTTCAGGAAACACATCTGGGAACTCACATACCACAAGCACAGATTCAACTTTCTGTTCTTTCACTTTTATATCTATCACATACACAAGATAAGCTTCGTATACATGTCATATACTCAAAATACTTAAGTTCAAAAGTACCAAAGTGATAGTAGGATAGTGTGATGAAGTCTCCGACGATTCCCGAATCCGAGCTAGCTTTGAAATCACTATAAAACACAGAAAAATAAATAATGTAAGCTATAAAGCTTAGTAAGCTCGTATGAACTAATAAGCAAACTCACCACTTATTCACAATCAAATAATATAAACATGATATGTTATAAAACATTCAAATCAAAATGTTAACTTGTATTCAAACACAACTATAACCATGAACTTGTAACTTCCACAAATTCTATGTTCATATAGTTTTCGTACATACATGTACTGTTACGTATCTATTCTCACCATTTCATATCTTCGATATACCCGTTGAGCCATTCAGAATACTATCGGATACTCGGAAACTCGCACCCTAAGTGCCAATACATAGCTGAAGCTATCTCAATGAATCTCGCACACGAAGTGCCAATACATAGCCGAAGCTATCTCAATGATGCTTACTCTCGAGCTATAACGAGTCTGCTCACACAAGTTGATGGTCATGACATAGCTACACGGTGCTGCTCACACAAGTTGACGAGAATCCGCAAGACATGCCGGATAACTTAGCCACCGGTAGGACGTATGAACCAGCACCTAATCACAATGTAACCCCTAATGACATGTCATCCGTATCCTAATCTATTCCTAAGGTTCAACCGGGATTTCCAATGCAGAATCTTCGTCGAATAAGTCCGCAATGTCGTGTTCAAAATTTATGCAATATTAAAGCATTTAATACACAAGTATAATAATGTTTAACACATACGAACTTACCTCGGATGCAAAAACGGCGAAACAAGTCGATTAATCCAAAATTTTGTTCTTTCCCTGATCTAAGTCTGTATTTTGCTTTTCTTGATCTATATAATATCAAATTTAGCTTATTTAATAATATCTCTATTCAATTTAGTCCAAAAACACACATTAAGGTACTTTTACATTTTTACCCCTAACATTTTACATTTTTGCAATTTAGTCCTTATTTCATAAAATTACAAATTCATGCAATTCAACCAAAACCCATGCTAGACGAATTTCAATTAGGTCCCTAGCAGCCCATATTTTTCATTTATTTCACAATTTAACCACCAAATTTACACATTTCACAATTTAACCCCTAATTGACAATTTTGTCAAAAATCACTTTACAAATGTTGTTTATCTAACAACAAGCATGCATTTTCTACCATTAAACATCAAAATACCTCAACATTCATCAATGGAAAAACCCTAAACCTTTAACAATTTTGTAAAACAGTCCCTGGGCTAGCTAGATTAAGCTGCAACGATCTCAAAAATATAGAAATCATTAAAAAGGGACAAAAATCACTCACCAATTGCACAAATGAGCTTGGCCGAACCCTAGCTTCAAAAATGGTTATTTCTTCTTGATAAATCAACTAATGAAGATGAATGAATCAAATTTTATGTTTTTGTTTTATTAAATTATAACTTAATTACTAATTTACCTTTTTAACCTTATTACTAATTCAAAATTTTAATAATGCCATGCCACTATCATCCACTATCCCTTAAATGGGTTAATTACCACATAAGGACTTTTACTTTTAAGTTCTATAGCTATTAAACACCTTTAGCTATTAGAACACTAATTTTACACTTTATAGGATTTAGTCTTTTTTTATCAAATTAAACACTCAAACGATGAAATTTCTAAACGAAACTTTCACACAATCATTCTATCATACTGTAAACATTAAAATAATAATACCTCTGATTTGTGACTGTTCCGATTTGACTAAAAGCTGGTTGTTACAGAAGCGAAGTGTATGAAGAATGCAATCAAAGATGATTCATGATTGTGGCATTTAAGGTTCGAGCATCTTGTATTTTTTAGTCTGAAGTTATTGTCAAAAGAAAATATGGTGAATGGATTGCCAAAAATTAATCTTCCTGATCAACTATGTGAAGCTTGCATTAAATGAAAACAATGCAAACAGAGTTTTGAAGTTGGAAAATCTCGACGAGCCAGGAGACCATTAGAGATTGTACACTCCAACATAACAGGTCCTTTTGATATACCATCACTTGGTGGAAACATGTACCATCTTACTTTTATTGATGATTTCAGTAGAAAAAGTTGGATATATCTTCTTAAAACAAAACCAAAAGCACTTGAAAAGTTTATTGAGTTCAAAGCTATGGTAGAAAAACAGAGTGGACATTATATTAAGATACTCAAAACTGATAAAGGCAGTGAGTATACTTCAAAGCTATTTGAAAGCTTTTGCAAGGAGCACGAAATTATTCACCAATTGACAACTGCGTACGCGCCACAACAAAATGAAGTCGCTAAAAGAAAAAACTGCACTATTCTTAATATGGCAAGAAGCATGGTTAAATGTAAGCATTTACCAATAATTTTCTGGGCTGAAGTTGTTCAATGTGTTGCTTATTTGTTGAACCGGTGTCCAATAAAAAGTGTAAAATACAATACACCAAGTGAAGCCTGTAGCAATCACAAGCCAGGAGTTAAACATCTCAAGATTTTTGGATGCATCGTATATGCTCATGTTCCTGACCAGATGAGAAAGAAGCTCGACGACAAATGAGTGAAATGTATTTTTATTGGTTATGAAAAAAGAAGCAAGGCATATAAGCTATACAACCCTCTCACCAAGAAAGTTTTTATTTCAAGAAATGTTGAATTCGATGAAGTTTATTACTGAAGATGGAGCGAAGAAGACAAGAAAATTGTATGATTGTTTTCCAGTGATGACAAAGTTGACTTCATCAATTAAAAACAAGGTGATGATCAAAAACCTCCACCAAGTCTTGTTGCAACAACTCCTACAACATCATCATCACCGATCAATAGCAGCACCAACAGCTCAAAGGAAGCATCTGTAAGAATGCATAGATTACGCGATATTTATGAGGTCACAGAACCTATAGAAACAACAATCGATTATTTATTATTATGTTTAATGACAACATGTGATCCAATAACATATGAAGATGCAATTGAAGATGTCAAATGGATGAAGACAATGGATAAAAAATTGCAGCAATAAGAAGAAATGACTTGTGGGAGTTAACAAGTCTACCAGAAGGACATAATCCAATTAGAGTCAAATTGGTGTACAAGACGAAGACCAACAAAGAAGGAAGAGTGGAGAAATACAAATCAAGGCTAGTTGCAAAAGGCTACAAGCAAAGATACGAAGTGGACTATGATGAAGTATTTACTCCGATTGCCAGAATTGACAGTATAAGGCTTCTCACAACAATTGATATAACAGCCCGTTTTCAGTGAAATCAGAACAATGGTTTCGGGACCACAAATCTGAGTTCGTAAGAAAAATTATTTTAAAATTATTTTATGGTCTACTGTATGATAGGAGTATTATATAAAAATTTTGTTAAGAAAATTTTACCGATTACATGTTTAATTGATAAAAGGACCAAATTGCATGAAATGCAAAAGTTGAGTTCTAATAGCTATAAGTATCAAATAGCTATAGAATTCAAAATTGGAGATCCTTATATGGAAAATAGACCATTAAGAGGAGTTAGTAGATAAGTTTGATGATTCATCCATGGAAAATTAGAAAAAGAAAATGATAAAATTGGAAAGATTATAAATAAAGATGATACATAATAAAATAAAGAAAATATCATCAATTTATCATCATAGTTCCCATATAAAATATGGAAACCTTGGCCATGGAGAATTGAAGAAAGAGAAAAGTTATTTGGCCTAATTTGGTGAGTATTCAAGTCCCATTTTTAGTAATTTTTATATTTTTGAAATCGTAATAGCTTAATTTAGCTATCTTGGGGATTAATTTGAAAATTTATTAAAGTACTAGGGTTTTTCCATGGATGAATATGCATGACTTATGAAATTTATGGTAGAAAATGAAAGGTTATTGATAGATAAACAACTTTTGTAAAGTGAATTTTCATGACATTGTGATGTAGAGACTAAATTGTAAAGATGTAAAATTCATGGAAAATTTTTGAATTTTATGAATTACATGGGCTGCAAATGTTATATGTAAAAATTGGTTAGGCTTAGAATATGGCTAAAATTGCATGAATTTCATTTTCCGAGCCTAGAAACGAAATCGTCATTAATTAAAAGTATAGGGACAAAATGGTACTTTTGCCTAAAATGTGAATTGGATTGAATAGAGTATGAATTATATTAAATTGAACTAAATTTACTCATATAGATCCGAATAGACCAAATAAGGAGCTAAATCGAGGTAAAGAGAAAGTATTAGATTAGTAGATTACAAATACACGAATACTTGTCGAGGTAAGTCTGTGTAACTAAATTTTGTATATTTATATGTTTGAATTGAATGTTGTATATGTAAATAGTGTAAATGTCATATATATGAAATTGATGACATATCCTATAATGTTTGACAAATATAAAGTTCTGTTTGAATAAATGAAATTCGATGGATACTGAGTTCCCGTATTGGTTGTGGTCCTGCATATGTTGCAGACACATCATAGCTCGAAAGAGCGTCCCGTTATTAGCCCTCTCGAGCTTTCCGTTATATGGTTCTTGCGAGCTTCCCGTTAATAGCTCTTGCGAGCTTCCCGATTGGTTGTGCTTCTGCATGTGTTGTAGACACACCACAGCTCTTATGAGTGTCTTGATATATGGCTCTTCGTGAGCTTCCCGATATGGCTCGCTTGAACTTTCTTATATATGGCTATCCAGAGCTTCTCGATTAATGGCTCTTCGGAGCTACCCGTTATTGGCTCGCATGAGCTTATTGATTATGGCTCTTATGAGCTTCCCGTTATACAACCCGTATAAGTTTCCTGTTACATGGTTCACATGAGCTTCCTGTTATATGGCTTAAGAGAGGGCTTATTGATTATGTGCTCTAATGAGTACCCCCGAATATGAGTTGACAGATTTCAGATTCGTACACTTCATGTGTACTACCCTTGTATTCATCGAGATTTTTATATGGTTCAATGAGAAAAGTTCTGAACTGAGATAATATGGGTCCAGAATGGATTATTACCCGAATGTATCTGAAATACATGGAAATGGTTTGTATTTGTTATATGATAATTCTATTTTTATGAGCTCATATATGTTCCTTGATACCTCTATGAAATACATGACTAACATGTTTAATGAGGATATATATTTAGGCTATTGGCCAAATTGCTTTAGATATATTGTGTGTGCTTACCTTAATGAAATTGCATGGTAAGTTAACTTTCCGTTATACGAACTTACTAAGCATTAAATGCTTACTTTGTTTCATTTCCTCTGTTTTATAGTAATTTTGAAGTTCGTTGGATTGGAAGCTTGGCGAAGATATCACACACTATCCATCGGCTTGTTTCGGTATATATATAGTAGACTACATTTTGATTATAATTGCATGTATAAGCTAAATTTGGTTAATGATGGCTTGTAAATATTGAGTTGAATCTAGCCATTGGCATGGCTTGTGGTTGATACAGTTTGATATATATATAAGGTCTTAATATGTTTGATATGGATTGAAATAGATGAATGATAAAAATTCACAAAGGCATATTGATGAGTGATTTGAGATAACATGATTGATGAAAAATGCATATATGTTTATATGAACAATTAGGTAAGATTGAGTACTTGGACATCTGAGGTGTTATGACATGTATTAAACTTGGGTTTGGCTTGATTTGAGTGTTTGCTATTGGTTTATGAATGTGTTAAACTATTAATGCAGGTGAAAAACAAGTTTGGGTGAGAAATATGGCTTGGAAATAGCCCTATTTTGTCCACACAGGCAGAGATACAAGCGTGTGTCTCAACTGTGTGTGACACACGGCTTAGCCTACGGGCGTGTGAATTGGTCGTGTGTCCCCTGCATCTTTAAAATTCCAAAATAGAATGTTCAAAATTGATCATACAACTTGGCACACGGGCATGTGGCTTGGCCGTGTGACTCTTGCACCTACACACAGCCTAGCACACGGGCGTATGACTTGGCCATGTGACCTAAGTCAAAGAGTTACATGGGTACATACACGGGCTGGGACACGGCCGTGTTAGCCACACAGCCTGACCACACGGGCGTGTGTCCCCTGTACCTTGGAAAAATTTTGAGATTTTGAGAAAAATTCTCTAAGTACACGTTTTAGTCCCGGTTTGATTCTAATGTGTGTTTTGGGCCTCGAGGGCTTACATAAGGGATGATGTGACTGAATTCTGATATGATTGATAAATTATATGAAATGTCTGTTATACGTTCCGTAAATTTTAGTAATGTTCCGTAACCCTGTTCCGGCGACGAATACGGGTTAGAAGTGTTACAATTATAGCATAAAATAAATGGAAGATTTATCAGATGGACGTGAAGTCAGCATCCCTTAATGGCTATAGCAAACAAGGACAGGAAGACAAAGTCTATCGCTTGAAGAAAGCTTTATATGGACTGAAGCAAGCCTTGAGAGCATGGAACACAAGCTAGATGAATACTTTCAGAAGACCAGGTTCATGAAAAGCCCATACGATCATGCCCTATATACGAAGAAAAATGGAGTTAGTGACATCATGGTCATGTGCTTATACGTGGATGATTTGATTTTCACATGAAACAATTCAGATATGTTCAATGACTTTAAGAAAGTTATGACTAAAGAATTTGAAATGGCAGATATTAGTGAAATGTCATTCTTTCTTGGAGTCGAAGTGAAACAAATGAAAGATGGAATATTTATGTCTCAAAAGAAGTATGCAGAACAAATTTTAAGAAAATTCAGAATGAAAGATTGCAAGCCGGTAGACACTTCAGCAAAACCAAGCATGAAATTAAGTGTTGATTCATCCAGAGAGCCAATAAATTCAATGTTGTTTAAAAGTATCGTTGGAAGTTTAAGGTATTTGACTATCACGCGGCTAGACATCATGTACGCAGTGGGATATTTATTTCATATTGGCTCCGTGACATTTTCATGGTCATCGAAAAAGCAACAAATAGTAGCCCTCTCAAAATGTGAAGTAGAATACATGGTTGTTGCGACATGCACATGTCAAGCAATTTGGTTAAAGAATATCTTGGGTGAATTGTTTATTTTACAAGAAGGTTCAATTACAATTTATGTTGACAACAAGTCTACAATATCTCTTGCAAAGAATTTGTTGTCTCATAGTCGAAGCAAATATATTGATACAAAATATCATTTTATTCGAAAGCAAGTGAAGAGTAAAAATATAGAGTTAATTTACTACAAAACGGAAGATCAATTGCCAGACATTTTTATGAAGCCATTGAAAGCGGACGTATTCTATAAACTCAAAAGAAAAATTTGGAATGAAAGCTCGGTTCGAGAGGAAATATTGAAGTCAAACCGACTTTCAAAGCCGGCAGAAAATTGAAGCCAAGTGTTGCTATTCAAATTGGACTGAAACTTTACAAAACGTGGCTTTTAAATTGATTGCAAAGTGGCCTGCAACTTTACAATTTGGCTTGCAACTCACAAAGGATAACCCTGCTGGAAGTTTCATGATATACTTAGTGATAAGTATCACTAAGGCGGTAAACTATGTTTATATATATTTCGTATACTAATGTGTGTTGAAAGTGAGAAAAAATAAGTGAGAGATAGAAATCCAGCAACAGCTAGTATAGAGTAAAAATAAAGTGTGCGAGTGTTGAGAAAGAATTGGTGGCGTAAGTAAAAAACTAGCAGCAACTAGTGACTAAAATTTATATATTTGTAAGTTTTCTTTCTTATATATTTGTGAGTAATAAATTAATTTGATTTTGAGTGTCGATTACGCTTCCAACATACACATCAAATGTAACTGCTCATTACTGGTACTTAATCCACCCTTTGCTTTAGTGTAGTCTCTGTCAGCATCATTTGTATATGAACCGTCAGCCTCATCCAACGTCCCAAACTCGTGGAGTCCATCAAGCGCCACATGTCTTAGTAGAATTTCACTTGATTTTTCATCCTTAACAAAACAATAGGTAGGGTGAAATTCAAATAAACGAAATTATCTTTACCAAACTTAGAGATAGAGAGAAGATTTTTAGTAACAAGCGGCACATGCATGCAGTAAATGATCTAACAACAAAACTCGAGAACATGTCTAGTAGAAGATCTTATATTAGTTATGGTAAGACTAGAACATCATCAACCTTACTCGTAAGGCAAAGCCAGAAATTTTACTTTAAGGGTCTGAGATTTATAAATTTTTAGAGGGGTCAAAGCTAAAATAATTAAATTACATTTTTTTTTCTGGAGGGGCCAAAATTAAACATTTTTCATTCAATTAAGAACTAAAGGGCTTAAATAGAATGATATAATGTTTGAGAGGGACTTAAGGAAAAATTTTCCCATTTAACCGGGGAACCCCTGCCTACCCCTTTGCTACGCCCCCTAGTTACCTGTGCCTATGTACTTGGTCACTAATAATGAGATTCAAGAAATCATTCATCAGATTATGAGTGGCCCTAGAATGTGGATTCCAACTCCCATCAGCTCTGCCAATTGAGGATAAAACCATTGAATTCACCTGAGCAACAACCTTATTGCCTTCTGTGATATGAGCTACCTTATCATCCACATCAGTTTCCAAATTAGAGTGACAAGAATCAAAATATACAAGAGTTTTAAGTAACTATATATTCACTTGAAACAGGTGCACGAACAGGAAAGTGACCCTAAGGTAAGGGTGATTAAACTTGTGAAAGCATCGATCCACTAGATAGCCCATCTTACCACATAACTCCCATTGAAGATGTTGTGAATTGTAACACCCTCTACCCTTGCAAAAAAACTAAGAATAAGGACATGGCATCCTGTGATATTGATCCACGGTGTTCACCATAAAAGGTTGAAAACTAGAGTGCATCAGTGTTGATTGGAATTTTCAACCTTGATTAAGCATAAATCAAAAGGGATACAACACGCTCAAAAGTCTAAGGTTCTCTACTTGCATTAATTATGGCCATTAATGAATCAAACTTTTGAGGTAGGCCATTCAAGACAATATCGTTTCTATTTGCTCAACCTTAGGGATTGAGTTGCCACAAATAGTCAAGGTATCGCAAATTTCTTTAATTTGAGAAAACATAATCTAGCATCAGCAATCTCCTCTTTGCATAGCCCTCAACTTGCAGTGAAAGTGCATGACTTTCCTTGTTGAATGAGTTGAAAAAGGTCGCATCAACGTGGATCAAATCGATGTCTAAGTCTCTGACCTTCCCTGGAAGGATATGAGCACTCACAGTTGATGGCAACTATAAGATGCGAGTGTTCAATCTTGTTATACATACAAGACAATTTCTTCACCCATGGCCTTAAGAACATACTTCGGTAGAATAGGCTTAGACCTACTTCCCTCAATACCATCTGAACTATGAGAAGTACTTACTGTTTCCACTGCAAGAAATTTTTGTCGTCTAATCAAAACATTGACCCTTCCATTAGAAATTTTTGCAAGAGCAGTGTGCTCTTAGCCTCATGTTCTAGATCATCCACAAACTCTGATGTCTATGCCATGAATGAACCTTAATACCTTCAATTGCAACTTCGAAAAAATGAAGAAACGTGTAACATTGTTAATTACTAAAGAAACTGTGCTTAAATCAATCATTAACTATTTAACTACTTAAAAGTAAATAATCAAAGGGTCAAATGGTCAACTAATACACTTACACCTGAAGTTAAGTGTAGGATCGTTAGTTAAGGTTGGGAGAAACTCATTGAGGATTGGGACAGTCTTAAACTTTGAAGTTATGAAGGAGAACGTATTGGCGATTAATTATCAACCAAAACAAAGGATTAAAAGAACTGGAGTCAGAGAAAGCTTTTGACGGAATGGGCAAGAAAAAACAACACAAGTGCTAGTAATTGAATATTTATTACGTATCATCACACTTCACAAAAGATCAAAAGCATAAATTCATGGAAATCATGCATTTTATTAATTATTACACAATATCATCCAAATTATTCATGGCTAGCTCTTCAATGGCTGTGATGACCAGGCAATTTTTCCTTTATCTTCTCCATCATACTCTTCTTCTCATGTTGATCATGGTGGTGGTAGTGCTCCTCAGGCGGCGGCGTTGTTGCGTTGCTGGTTGTTGTGATTCTGGTTTTGGCAACGTAGGTTACGGTTTGTGATTGCCCCTCCTCCCCCGCCTCCGTCTTATGCTTTCCACCCGTTAGTTTCTCCTTTATTTTCTCCTTTAGCCCTTTCTTCTTCCTTCTACCGCCCATCCCATCGTCCTCAGACTAAAAAAAAAAAACGCAGTTATTTTATATATAATCAAAATACAGCCAAAACCTTGAACTGTCATCACCAATATATATAATTTTATAGATGATTTGAGGTGGTTTTCTTCACCGAGCCAGGGCTGGAGGCGTTGGAGCGCTGAATCTCTTCTGTGGTGGAAACCTCGTAATGCAGGTGCTGTGGCTGATACTGCGGCTGCTGTTCCTCCTGCTGCAGGTACTGAGGCCGCAGCTGCTGCTGCTGCTGATACTCAGCAGCGGCGGAAAGAGTGGGATCAAGTCCCATCTGACCACCATACATATCTGTCTGCTTGGCGGCTACACCAGAGACGTAAACGGGGTTACCATGTTCATCAGTCAATTGAACGGGGTCGCCATGCTCGTCAGTAAGTGGAATGGGGGTGCCGTGCACATCTCTTAAATCAGACATTTTTTTTTCTTTTTTGTACGACAAGAAAAGCCAAAAGGAAAGTAAAAAGAAGAAGAAGTTGACTAGTAGTGGAGATACAACAGTATTTGACAACTAAACAATGAGGTATAGTATAAAAAGGAAAATCCAAAGTCGGTGGGAAGAGTACGTTTTTGCATGCAACTTAGGTTTTTTTACAGATGGCGAGGCGTTCACAGATTATGCATTCACATATCGCCACGTTATATAACTGAGCAAACACGCGTAACTCAGATGTGGGAGGCAGGAGGCCAGGTAAGGCTGTGATAAAAAAAACCTAAACTCGTGAGCCCTTCCTTCTTTCACACATGTACATTGATGTTTTTCTTTACCTGGCCTCATGGAATGCAGAAAATTAATTATTGATTATTGGTTTAGCAGATATTTTGAAAAAATATTATAGTATGATATTACTGTTGGTTAATTCTTTTTAAACATGCTCTATGTTTTTAAGTTTTTTATATAAAACTTGTTTGCCCTCTCTGGCACGTCTCTGGCCTGCTATTTGGCACGCTATTTTTTTTAGGTTTTTCTTGATTTTTCTGTTCTCTTTGGCTGCAAGTGGTGAAGACGAATATCTAGATCTTGAATTTCTTCATTTGGCGGCTTCTTCTGAAACAAATGGAAGACGAGTTAGCAAGGTTATCAATTGACGAAGAAGATGAAATTTTACAGATTCAAGTTGATCGGAGTGATGAAGGGAAGGAAGAAGTATTTAGGTTAGAGACCACAGTCTGACAGAACCCTTTGAAATAGCTTCATTCTTCTTTCGTCTCTAGGAATCCCTCCTTTTTTCTTGAACCCGTACATAATTTCGAGCTCATGAGTTATCTCTATCATGTTCATATGATCCGTAAAAACCAGTAAACTTCCATTTTCCTTTTGAATCATTTTCATCAATCTCCAGATCAATATACCTTTTTGAAATTGTCGAAGATTAACACTCACCTCTTGCTTCCATGCCAAACATAAACCTACTCTTGTATCCTCTGTATCAACATCAATCCCATTAAAATATCCATAACTAGATCGAATTCTTTCCATTTGACTTTTACGAACTTTTGTTCCATAAAGAAGACCACTTGGGGATTTTATGTCTTCAGCATATGCCGAAGTCTATTAACTGCTCGCGGACTCCCCAATCCACGAACATTCCAGCTTAACAGTTTCATTGCGTCCGGTCGGCTTGCCTCTTGGCAGCCGCCGATATAAAATGGATACCCTCAAAATCCTTCTTGTTCTTCCCTACCGAGTTATGCTCATTTTCTAAAGCTGGCATCCCCTCCATCTTCCCTCTCGCTCGCTTCTTCCCTTCCTCTCCGATCAATACCCCATCCTTCAAATCATGCTCCATGTCAGAAAGACTTGATTCCAAATCTTGCTTCAAATCATGGGTTTTTCTGGAAGATAGTTCACATGGGAGCGAGGAAACTTACCAGAGACAAACATTCGTGAGCGACTAGACAGAGGAGTGGCAAATGGAGATTGGGTGGAAGGGTTTCCTGATGTTTCCATCCAACACCTAACTCATTCTTTTTTCGATCACTGCCCCCTTTTAGTAAGCACGGAAAGGGCAAAACAATGGGTAAAAGAGGCAGCTTTCAGATTCGAAGCCTGGTGGATGATGGAGGAATCATTTGAGGAGGAAGTCAAGAATATTTGGGAATCATCCTCAGGTAATTTGACGCAGAAACTAGACGAGCTAAAGAACGGTTTAAGAAGATGGGCTAGCCGAATTCAAGATGATCGAATTTCTAACTGATAGATTAGCAGACTTTCTAGATGCAGAAAGAGACGATAATAATCTGGCTGAGCTGATTGACACCAAAATTCAATTAAATTTGGAAATTGATAAAGACGAACGCTATTGGGAACAAAGGGCACTCATAAACTGGCTGAAATATGGTGATCGAAATACTGCTTTCTTTCATTGCCAAGCTACACAGCGATGAAGAAGAAATATGATTCACAAGAT
This sequence comes from Gossypium australe, assembly GCA_005393395.2. NCBI lineage: Eukaryota > Viridiplantae > Streptophyta > Magnoliopsida > Malvales > Malvaceae > Gossypium > Gossypium australe. Next base: position 121,029,702 of record CM016625.1, read on the forward strand.
GCAAGATGAGAACGGAAGAGAAATAGAAATCAGGCAAGAAATAGAAGACATTGCGAGATCTTATTTTCAAAAGCTATTTTGAATAGAAGAGAGGGGAAGAAGTGAGCATTTGTTGTCAGGAATTGAGAAATGTATAATAGAGGAGGACAATTTTCAGCTTACAGCGTTGTACACAAAAGAAGAGATTAGAGCAGCAACATTTGAGATGGGTTCAACAAAAGCCCCGGGGGAAGACGGTTTACCGGCATTGTCTACCAAAAATGCTGGCACATTATCGGTGATGCAGTTACAAAATTCTGTCTACATACCCTGAATGAAGGACAAGACTTTTAGCAGGTAAATGCTACAAACATAGTTCTTATTCCAAAAGTAGCAAACCCAATTAATATGAAACAACTCAGACCAATTAGCCTTTGTAATGTTTTATATAAAATCATGGCGAAAGCCATAGAAAACAGGCTAAAAGGGGTCATTGGGAAATGTATAGACATGGATCAAAGCGCTTTTGCACCTGGGAGGTTGATTTCAGATAATGTCATGCTCGCTTATGAACTTCTTCACACGTTAAAACAAAAAAGAACAGTGAGAAAAGGATTTATGGCTATGAAGCTCGATATGAGCAAGGCTTATGATAGAGTTGAGTGGAATTTTGTTAAAGACATCATGATTCGAATGGGTTTTGCTTTTAGCTGGGTCAAAATTATCATGAAGTGTTTAACCTCTGTTATGTATTCGGTGATTGTAAATGGCTGCAAAGGAGAGGCTTTTCAACCGACAAGGGGCTTACGTCAAGGAGATCTGCTTAGTCCATTCATATTTCTTCTGTGCAAGGAAGGACTATCTAGCCTAATGCGTCTTGCAATGCACGAAGGTTTGTTAAGAGGGGTCAAAGCTAGCAGGAGTGGGCCGCAAGTATCGTACTTACTATTTGTTGATGATTGTATTTTGTTCAGTGAAGCATCTGATAGGGGAGCTAATGTTTTAAAGGAGATACTAAAAAAATATAGAAGGTGTTTAGGGCAATGTGTCAGTTTTGATAAATCAACTGTGTTTTTCAGCAAGAACACCTCTGAAATTGAACGAAATTTGGTGGTCAGAATTTTGGGCATTAGATGTTCGAATGACCTAGAGCGGTATTTGGGATTGCCTAATATGGTAGGAAGAAAGAAAAAAGAGTCGTTCCAGGTACTGAAAGATCGAATCAAGCAGTGAATAGACCATTGGAGTATGAGGCATTTATCGCAAGGAGGAAAAGAAGTCTTTATTAAGTCCATTTTGCATGCCATTCCAACCTACTCAATGGCATGCTTTCTTTTACCTAAAACACTATGTGACGAATTCGAAAATATCATGGCTAAATTCTGGTGGCAAAAAGGACAGGGAAAAAGGGCATCCACTGGAGTGCGTGGAAAAAGCTATGCATATTAAAAGATTGTGGTGGTCTTGGTTTCTGAAATATGAGCGAATTTAATATTGCTATGCTAGCTAAGAGTTATGCATATTAAAGGATTGTGGTGGTCTTGGTTTCTGAAATATGAGCCAATTTAATATTGCTATGCTAGCTAAGCAGGGTTGGCGTTTGAATAATCATCCAAGTTCTTTATTGGCGAGAGTTCTTAAAGCTAAATACTTTCTACATTCAGATTTTTTAGTGCTCAATTAGGAAACTCACCGTCACTTACCTGGAGGAGTATCTGGGCTACTAAAGGTCTACTTCATAGCGGAATGGGCTGGAGAGTAGGACAGGGGACTAAAATTTGAGTCTGGAAAGATCACTGGGTAGTAGGACAGGTGGTGGAAGGAAGCAGACACAGAAACGAAGATCGAATTAAGCTAGTCTCTGACTTAATTGATGCTACTAATCATGTGTGGAAAACAAATTTAGTAAACTATACCTTCTCAGCCGACACTGCACAAAAGATTTTGTAAATTTTGCTGGCGAAAAATCCAGGAGAGGACTTTCAGGTATGGAAGGAAGAGCTTTCTGGCGAATTCTCGGTCAGAAGTGCTTACAAATTATTACAGAAAGCTAGTCTGGACCGTAGTAATCTATTAATACAGGCTGATCCAAAAAATTTTTACAAAAAATTATGGAATCTACAGCTCCCATCAAAAATCCTGATTACAATTTGGAAAGCTTCGTGGAATTATTTGCCTACCCTAGTTAATTTAAGATCAAAAAGAATAGCAGATAATAGTGTTTGCCTTTGATGCCGAACTGGAGAAGAGGATATTGGCCATGTGTTTCGACTCTATCCTGCAACAAGTGGGGTATGGCAGCTGTAAGAAATCCCATGGGTTAACGATTCGATGAATCAGAATTTCAGGGATTAGATTACCTGGGTTTTCAAGAATAGCAACTACAAACAAAGTCGGGTGTTTTGCAGTACAATTTGGCTCATGTGGGGGTCGAGAAACAGATTTATACACGAAGGAAAATCAGATTCGGCAAGGGAAATAGCATCACAAGTAAGAAAGTACTTGGCTGAGATTGATGGTTTAGAAGAAAAGAAGAGTACCTTGAACGCATGCAGAAGCACAAATCCGCGAGATCCAACTTCAGGGGTGACAATCTACTTCGATGCAGCTTTTAGAAGTAGAGAATCCAAATCGATGGCTGGTCTGGTGGTTATTGACAGAATGGAAGAAATAATAAACACAAAGTCGGCTTTAAACTCAAACGTTCCTTCTGCCTTTGCAGCAGAAGCTTATGCTGGGCTTCATGCGGTCAGATTAGGCACCTCAATGGGGTTACGCTCAGTCACGATAAAAGGGGATTCACGCGCAGTAATACAGAAGTGCAAAACAAAAGAGAAGGACAAGTCCGTTATCAGCGCAATAATCAGAGACATCCAAGAAGAATCGAAGTAGTTCCAAGAAGTCAGATTTCAATTCATTAACAGAAATAAAAACATGCTGGCCCATAAAATAGCAGATGAAGCATTTAAAAGGGAAGCAGTACCGTACCTGGAGGAGACGAGCAGCATATTCCTCAAGTGAACCCAGAAGGAAGATGGAGACAGAGGCCAGATTGAATCGACATAGAGGAGGAGAAGACGAATTGATAGCAGAATCAGAATGATGGAGAAGCTATCGCTTGAAACAGATGGGAAAGGCTGAAATGAAAAGACAAAGTGAAATGGTGCCCAGCTGTAATTGAATCGGCAGCAATCAATAACCTAGATTTTCTTTTTTCATAGCATTAATTTGTTTCAGTTTCTTAGAAGATTTATTTGTCGGTTTTTTAATTTTGATTTTCCTAATGGCCTGATGGAACACAATACCAGAAGGCCCAATGACTCTTGTTATAGTTCTTTTAGCCCAATAAAATGTTGTCGGTTATTATTTAAAAAAATTATATATTTAAATTCATATTTTTACTTTTTTTTTATTTTTAAGAATTTAATCTTATTTTTTAAATTAAATTCAGTAATATTGTTAATTTTATTGGTGTAATATTCCAATTTTTAATTTCTACTTTTTGGATTGTAGGAATGGTTAAATGTGTGCTACAAATTAAAGTAATTTATAAATTTTTTCTTTATATTTGTCAAATTCTATTGAATAATTATAAATTACTTTTATATAACACATAGAACTTATCATTCGTTATAAATTGATATATTTGTAATTCATTTATTTTTAAAATAAATTTATAATTAATATAAAGACAACAGTAAATCATGAAGCAGAAGCAAAGAACGGTATCATAGTAGTTGAGAATTAATTATTTTATGGTTTAAGAAATAATAAATAAATGTTAGTAATTTTTATATTTTTTATTATTTATAAATAATATCATAGCAGTCAAGCCGATTAAGCTAATATTTGGTTGGATTTAACTTTTATTGAGTTTAATTTAATTTTGGCCTGCATAGTAATTAAATTCATTTATTTATTTTTATTTAATTTTAAATATTTTAGGATAACAGAAATGTTTTTAAATTAATAAAAAATTATATTATATTAGAAAAGTAATTTAAAATTTTAAAATTAATTTAAATTAAGTGGAACACAATTCAATCGAATAAAATCAAATTAATTATAATAACCATATCTATACTATATTTAAAAATTTTGATTGAGTTGGACAGTTGGTATTAGAAGTTAATTAAACACTAATTTAGTTGGAACATAAATAAAAAAATATTATTACAAATGAGAATATTTGTATTTTTATATGTTTATATAAAATTAATAAAATTAATACAATGTAATATTTGAATCTAAAACATTGTAGTCTTCGAATTTTCAATTGGCTTATATGTAAAAACAACCCTTAAGAAAATGCGAAAAAATTAATTAAGTCTCTATATTAAATTCGCACCCAATTAAGCACCTATTGTTAACTAAAATAATCAATTAAGCCCCCTCCTTAACAGTTTCCATCATTGACTACGTTGACCGTTAAAATAAATTGACGGACCAATCGGATGGGGAGACATGGCAACTTTTGGTTTAATCTAATATTTTCCCATAAAAATGATTAAAAATCATAAAAATTTTAAAAAAATTATCACAAAATATAAAATATTATAATTTTATATAATTAATAAAACATATTTAAATTTTTATAAAAACGTATTAAAATTCTATAAAATTCATAAAAAATAAAAAAAAATATTAAAATTGATATAAACTTATAAAAATTATAAAAATTAAATAAACTTGAACTAGACTGAATCAATTGGTTGGACCGATTAGACTGAAATCAGTAAGGGTGTCGGTCTAAAGAAAGCCATTAGAGTGGTTGACCTGAGAATGGAACAATTGAATCGATTTTTTTATTTTTAAATAATTTTAATTTTCTAATTTTTAAAATTTTTATTTAATTGAACTGGATGGATTAGTTGAACTAACAAACTAGTGGCATGATTGATTCGACTACCGAACCAGTTTTGAAAACCTTGGTTTGAATATTTCATTCTAACATATGCTAATAGTTGGATAATGAAATTTTGGTTTGATAAAAATATTAAATAAAATAAAAAATCAATTCAACCACCGAGTTCCCAAGTCAACCAATCTAATGGATGTCCCCGGATTGGTACCTTTGTTGATTTCGGACCAATCGATCCAACTTAATTTTTATGATTTTTAAAATTTTTATAACTTTATATCATTTTATAATTTTTTTACAATTTTTATTATTTTTTAAGAATTCTAATATGTTTTTTAAATTTTAAATAAGTTTTATTAATTTTATATTTTTTATAATTTTTATGACTTTAATCATTTTTATGAGAAAAATATTATATTAAACTAGAAGGTACCATGTGTCACCATTTGATTAGTCTGTCAATTTATTTTAACTGTCAACGCGATCAATGAAGAAAACTACAAAGTCTTCCTTTTGAAGATCCAAGAAATTCCTGTTCGAGACTTTTAATTTAATACTTTTTCGTTTTTTTTTCATTTTTAGTTGACATATACCCTAAGTCATCTAGTATTATGAGGATAATGCGTCGGTAATGGTCAGGGATAACTCAGTTGGTAGAGCAGAGGAATGAAAATCCTCATGTCACCAGTTCAAATCTGGTTCCTGGCACATGATTAATTTGAGGGATTGAATTGATTATTTTAATTAACGGCAAAGGTTTAATTGAGTGTGAATTTAATACAGGAGTTTAATTGATTTTTTTGCATTTTCTTATGGGCTTTTATAAACATATAAGCCTTTTCAACTTTTACTGATTCAACCAGAATTTCATTTAATTTTTAAATAATATTTTTTATGAACAAAACTTTTACATATTATTTTATTCATGTTCAAAATTCGTTAATATCCCTCCTAACAATATCAAATTCAATGTTAGAATCTCCAACTTACAGTGAATGCCATATTTTATAATTTCATAAAGATAAGTTAGAGATATATGAATATATTCATTTCATGTAAAAGCAGATCTTTTATTTTTATTTGCTTATCGCTTTCTTTTAAGACTAATTTCTTTTCTTTGAGGAGTTTTTTTTAGATTAAAAATATTACTCTTATATTTGTTTATGTCTCGAGTTAAAACAAATTATGATAATTTGTCCCCTTCTTTCACATATATATCTGTAAAGTTGGTTTAAAAAGTTGTGGGTTAACTGCATTTCAGGTGTCCGAGGTACTGCGCATTCTTAAAATTACAAATAAATTAGTGTGAATCGCTTCGCCTTGGGATGCCAAATATTTGTTTGAATTTTAAGTAAATTCAAAATAGAAGTTGAGAGATTTTTACAATTAAATATTTAATTGATGAAGAGAATAACAAAGATAATATATTTTTTTAAATTAATTAAAAACTACAGAGAAAACTCAAAGTGATTGTTGAGTGCGTGATTGATACATGAATCGGAAAAAAATTAAGTATTAAATTAAAAAAATAAAAGTTAAATTTAAGCATCAAATTAGATAAAAGAAATTAAATGTTAAATTTAAAAAAATATAAAATCTAAATATCAAATTAGAAAATAAGAGTGAAGTTTAAATACAAAATTAAATACAAAAATAAAGAAAAATAATAAATTCAAAAACCAAATATCATATTAATCCTAAACTTAATGGACATAGTTTTTGTTTGAATTCTTGGAAGCCAAGTGAGAGATAGTATGATGACCAAACCTGCGAGCCCAAATTTTTTAAAAATTTTGTTCCCAAGGACTAATGAAGGTATGGTTACTTAACCATGAACAAGATTATTCTGATTTATTCAATTTCTCTTGGTTGGAGTGATTTTTAATTTATTCATTGAATAAAAATATATTCTTCCCACTAAACTTATGTTTTTGAGTATTTTGGAAGTTTGAATAATTTGACTCTTATTTCCTTTTGAGTTTGTTGCCTTTAAAGTTGTAAAATCGAAAAAATTTGATTTGTCATGTTTTTATTTAAATAGGATAAAGATAAATTAAAATTATAGTTTCGTGCAATTCCTTCTCGAAGTTGGTTTAATAAGGAAAATCCACTTGCTCATTAGTATTTTTAGAAGCAAGTGGTAAGAAATTCTTTCCTGAATTTCTGTTTATTTTTAATTATTTAAATATTCTTAATTTATTCTAGATTAGGATCATTTGATTTATCCTTTATTGAATTCCATACAACAATTTCATTCCTCCCACCATTAATTCATCACTATGCCTTTCTCGTCTTTTACTTTCTTCTCATTGTTTAACTTCTTTTTTTTATCTGAGCTCAAATACTAAATTATACAAAATTTCAAAATCCAATCTAGAATTTAAAAGGTTAAAACCAGAAAAAGAAAAAAAAAACTTAGTAAAAGAAAGTGAAAACTGACTAAGTATTGACATTGTTGATTAAAACAAACTTGTTTGAGTATTTAATTTTGAATCTTGTCATTCATATTTATAATATATATATATATATATATATAAAATATGCCATAATAATTTTTATTTGATTCTTCCCAATTTTCATCCCATTTTTTTTTCAATTTTTCACTTTTGTACTGATTTGATTACTTAAGCATGTACTTTCATTGAAAAAGAAAAACAACTAATGCATCACCACTCCCAATTCTATAACAAAAATTTGCATCATGGATTGGTTAAAGAATGCCTAGCCTTGGCCTCATTAAGTCACCATTCGGTTTTAAGCAAATGAATTCGAAAATGGGACAAATTAAATAAATTCAAATTGAAATATACCAACACTGACTGAAAAAGCAAGCTAATAGGAACAGCCCTAAGGCCTCAATACAAAGATAGGAACCAATTCGTGTTAGAATCCAAGCAAGACACTGATCAATCTGTACAAATCAGAGTATCAACACTATTCACTTAGGTTGTGCTATATATAGAGATTCTTTTGACTTCATGTTAAGCTATTCTTTCACCTATAAATTTTGTGTTCTTTATAGTGGGGGTCTTACAAAACAGTCGTGTCGATACTTGAAAAATGACATCAAGAACTCTTCAACAACTACACAGCAGACTATGAGCAATCCCTATCCGAAAGGACTGTAGAAGAGAACAAAACCAGAATCTGTATAGCACAAACATAACAAATTACTCTCCGACTTCTAAGATATCAAAAATCTCAACATTTTGATGGATAGTTTTGGGTATTTCTCAGGTATCAAAATCGATTTACTTGCAAAGAGAAAACGTGACATTAAGATAACAAAGGCAGTTTCATTTTGTAAACCCGGCGAAACCAAAACTGAAGGCTTTTGAGGCCTGTACTGAAGAAAGTAGTGTGTCAATCAAAGGAACACCAACCTTCTAACAGGAGATGAGTTCACGTCTTGCTAGATTTGGCGTGGAAAATTCCCTTTTTCCCGGTTGAATGATTCTCTGAAAGGGACTCAATGCCCTTTGGTCCAAACGAAAAGTGTTTCCGTAGGAAAGGTCTGCCGATGGAATTTTTCATGCTTGAACTGGAGGCCCTCTTTTCATTTCCACTACTTTTCAGATGGTTAAATACTAAAGGATCACTATCCATATCACTATCAACAACCCGGCTCCTTGATCTTTTGTTGATTTTAGCCTTAAAATCTGTTTCTGCTTTAAATGATTTATGCTTCTTCTCCCCCAGTGTACATATCGGGCAAGAAGGGTCATATTTGTCTATTTCGGGGGTTGTATTTTCCAAACATTCAGCATGGTAAACATGCCCACAAGTTAGGACAGCAACGACAGAAAGCTCATTGCTCATAATAATCTTCTGACTGCTCCACAAAAATTTTTCTGATAATGACTTTGAGCAAACACCACATACTTGCAGATCAATAGAGGAGGATGCTGAAAGTCGGCCACTGGATTTGCTTATATTCTCATGAAGAAAACCCCACTTGTCATCATCAAAAGACCACCTTCCACTCTGAGATGTAGCCATGACTTCAGAATAGGTGTGCGTAGATAAACCATTAGAAGAACCACCCCAGGATCCCCTAGTTGATTCATTGCTCCATGATGGCATCACTAGCCTTTCCCCACCAACCGAGCATCTATTAGTTGAACTAGTAGGATGCGCATGACTACAGGATGACGAAGGGGATGTTACTGACAAGGAAGCTGAAGGCAAAGGAAGTGATAACTCAAAGGGAGACAGGTATGAGACTGCAGGGGATTCTACCAGCTCATTTGCCTGAAACACAATTCTCAAAGGATGCCTTATTAAAGGGGAAGTTATCAAAGAGTTGGAACCTGGTATTAACTGCCTAAAGGAAAGAGCATTACCTGCTCTAAGTTCACATCAATAGAGAGACTTCTTGATATGGATTGGTCTGCATAATATATGCAAAACAACATCAACTAAGGCAACTCGAGTACCTTTCACCTTTCGATTAAATGATCTTTGAAAAAATGGATTAGGATAAGCCATTCACATGCAAGATGAGTGGGAACATCCAACGAGCAAAAAATTGCTCAAAGGAGAACAAAGAAAAGCCTAAAGAATCAGCCTTATATGGCCTATGATTGTCAACCAATAGAGTAATCTTGTTATGCATGCAACTTCTTTACTAAATAAGATTTTATTGGATGATACCAAGTGATGTAACCTAATAAATTTAGGTGAGTAATACCAGGAAAATTAAATTAACATCCATAACTAACTTTAACATCTCTGAATATAGTACAATGAGCTTTAAAACCAGCTACCCGAAGAGTTTACCTGAAGCAGGAGTCCTCAGTTGCCCAGCAGCTCCTTCTGAAGTTGGGAACTTTTGCAATGTACAAGATTGAAAACTCTCCGATGGACTTCGATCCTCCAACGTGCACGCAGACTCGGATTTGATCTCTGATCCATCATTCCGACTAATTGTATCGGAAAACCAACTTATAGAAGTGTCTTCACCTACTACATGCCCTTGGTTATTCCAACGTGAACTACACCTTGGTGAATAACTTATATTCCTACGTATAACATCACTACCCGATCCATTTACTATAGCTTTGTCTGTAGCAGCAACGCAACAAGCAGCCCCCATGATCCACCAAACCGCAAACTAATTCTCCAACAGAATTCAAACAACCATCGGTCACATTATCCGCAAAGCGGACTCAACCATTCTCTGCTTGCCGACATCAAAACAAAACATGAATAAGCTAATTGAATCACTTCATTATAAAACCTAACCCTAATACTTACTAAATTAGATGCCAAAGCAAGTAAGCAATAGAAAATAAAATAAAATAAAAAGGAAACCCAAATTAACCGAAACACCTACCAAAAAAATTAAAATGAAGAAAGAAAGAAATTACCATGAATTGGTTAAAACGAGCTTTAATCAGTTAAAAACTAAGTTGATTGACAAAGTGAGAGTTTGTAGGCTGAGAAGAAGGCACTAAGCATCCACACCGACTCACTCAAAACTCGAAAGCAAACCCAAACAGCGAATTATAAATATATGTATATAATAGGTAAGAAAAAGACCAAGCACCGTTCAATTTGCTGGATTCTAGGACTGAATTAAATGGGGAACCAAATGAAAAGAATAATATCAAACCCCCCCAAAAAAAAGGTCAAAAAGGATCCGAAATAAATGGCTAAATACCAGAAACTCTCAGTCAAAAATAACCGAAGAAATGCGTAAATATTAATTAAAAAAATCAAAATGAAGAGCATGGATATTTCAGTAGCCAAAGAAAGGAAATATAAAATTGTGATAATTAAGAAGGTTAGAGAATTGAAGGCGTAGCTTACCTGTTTTGAGCTTCAAAATAAGGCGACACATTGAACATATAGAGTGGAGAGGTTTCACAGAAAGAGGTTGTTTTACATTTGGGAAGGAGTTGAGGTCGTTTAGAACGGCTTTATTAACGTCGTTTACAATCTCTTTGGCTTTAATAAAGATATAAAGGCTGTTATATTTTCTCTTTTGCGCTCAACACCGACGGTCGTGATATTTTTTAAAACAAAGTTTTTCTTTTATCGCGCCAAAAACAAATTTCGTTCGCGCCAAGCGTTTCAGAGTTTAATATAGGTTAAATTTTGCTATTAGTCCCTGGACGTTAATTTCATCATTTTAGTTCCTGTATTTTTCAAAATTTAAAATTTCAGTCCTAATCAAATGATAATTGTTAAATTTATTAATTTTTGTTATTTTTAAAATCTAATACGCCAAATATATTATCATATGTTTAATGTCACTTTGGCTTGTTATTTACACATATTCTCCACTAAAAATTCAGTTAATAGAATAACTACTGTCATTTGCGTCGAAACTGAAATTTCAAATTTGCAACTTAGAATGATTAAATGAAACATTACAATTGTACATATAGTACATGACTAGCAATTGAATTTAAACATATGGTTTAATAGCTACTGTTTGGGTCAGGATTAAAAGTTCAAAATTCAAAAAATATGAGAACTAAAAGTGCAATTTGAAAAGTATAGTGACTTAAATTGATGAAATTAAAATATAGAGACTAAATCCATAACTTTTATAAAGTACAAGGAGTAATAATAAAATTTATCCTTTAATATATGTTACAGAAAATATTTTAGAATTTGTTACTTAAAATGTTTTTTAAATATGTTTATAAATATTACAAATGTTACCGAATATAATCACAATACATTTTAAGAATTGTTACGGTAGTCGATGGAGTCTTAACTCGATTGGCACCGATAATGTTGCCAGTGCAGGAGAACGTGAGTTTGAATGCATTGAAACGCATTATCACTCTGTTTAAGGGTTAAGAAAAGACTATAGGTAATTCTGCATATTGTATTTCAATAAGGAAACAACTTCGTTATAGTCTTTTGTTTTAATTTTCATGTCTGATATTCGGTATACATATAAATCACGTATATTTACCATTAAATTGCTTTTACTAATGGCGTTATTTCTCTACGTATCATGACGAGATGTACTTATGATGGTTAGATGTTATCCTTGCAATCGTGCATGTACGTGAACCATTATATTTTTGAATCTCTAAAAGTTATTTGTTCTTCTCTACATTTTTTATTACCTTACTATCAATCAATTTTTTTCAAAAACAAATAACCTTTCTTGAATAATTTATTTACAGTTTCACCCTATTATACCATAAGACCAAGTTTCAATATAAAATATAAAATATAAAATTAAAAGGTTAAAGTTTAAATCTCATTAGATTACAAATAAAAATTTGGAAATTTATAACCTATTTTTCTGTCAATTCAATTTTGAATAATTTCCCAATTCTTAATAGTTTCAAAGCTGGTCCAATCCTTCGATGTTGTTTTCTAGCCTATTTCTTCAACTATCCTAGAAGATCATCGAACATTAAAAAATCTGAGTGAGCAATTTTATAGCATGAAAACAGTAAGTTACAAGTTTATTATTTAGCAAAAAAAGAAAACAAAAAAGTTACAAATTTATGTAGAATAGGTTTAGGGTCATAGTAATTTTGCCTCCTCAGGCTGCTTTTGACAAGCTTCTGAACTGTAGGTTACAATCACTAATCGGCAAAATGCAACATTGTATTAATAATGCAGTGATGAATACGCAGATTCCTACTACAAACACAACATATATTGACAACGAAGCAAACAGCTGGAGTATCAAAGATGAGTATTATGACGAAGAAGAGCCACCTTTTATCGCTTTGTCGTTTTCATGGCGCAGGCTGTTCTCTCTACTGTAAGCAGCTTTAGCTCCCTGAGAAATTCAAAATGGAAGATGAATTCGTCCGAGGGTTTAAACCACAAAACATAAATGGAAAAAAACTACCATAAGCAGCTGAATGACTTTATTGTTCACTAAATTCTGGAAGGGAAGGCCATACTTGAAATATTGCTCCAAGTTTCTTCAATGCTTTTGCCCGTAAAACAAGAACTTCCTTGGATACACTGGGGTCTTTAAGTACCTGGATAACAAACAGATTTGAATTTTTTAAGTCTTTTAACTACCCATAAACACCCATATGGATGTGTCTTACATGAGTATGTTCAATTTTTAAAAGCTTTTCTATATATTGGGAGGGTCATACACCCGTACCATGTCCGAATATAAGCAGAACACAGGTACTCTGAAAAAACTGAAGAGTAAAAGCAAATGCAAAAGACACCACAGATGCATTGCTTTTTGGTATGAATCATACTGTTTTTTTTTTTTCTTTTTGAACTCACCGCTAAGCAGACATGAGATAAAGTGGACTCAATATCAACCACATTGATCTGCCAAAGCGATTGAAGCATGGCATCCTTTTTATCTTCAAAGGTTTTCATTATATTCTCTTCTCTGTTCTCTCCTTGGTTCGCTTTCTTCAGATCTTCTTGTATTTGAATTAAACTTACAGCACCTACAAGGTGAAGCACGTACTCGCTGGGTTCATTTGAAAATTTCAAACTTCAAATAAAATGGAAAGGTTTTGAATGCCATTAAACAATATCTAGATCTTTAATCGCATAATATTGTACCTGAAGCTGCCATTACTTGTGATTTTATACGGTGCCCTTTATCACGGACCCATTCTGCTAAGAATGGTACCTTCATGTAACGCTTGTCTTTTCCAAGTTCCTTTGCAGCTTTCCTTGTGTAAATGTATCCAATAGTATGTAGCATAGCCTCACCAAAAGCTGAAAGTGGCGGAAATTATAAATTAATGGCAATAATAATATCGAGAAGCAAAATGAAAGATAATACTACTTAGCATGCTTATCACGCAAATACCAGACTAAATTTTGGTCTAAAAGTACTTAAACCAAATCTAATAAATGTCGCAATCTGTTCTTCCTTTACTTTTTTGCTCCAAGTAATATATATCTAAATGCATAATTCTCAAGTTCTTAGGAATAGGTCAGTGACTACCATGGATGAAGCATTTTGGTAAAGAATGAGAAACTGAAAATGTTCTATAAAGCTACTAAATTCCTGAACTTGTAATCTTGTGTGGCAGTAAGCTAAATAAATTATAAAAAAGTAACAGTGCAGGAGAACTTATAAGATATACACAGTTTTTTTTTTTTTTACCATTGGTCATACACTATTAATAGTATTGATCGGATTTAACAGACCTAAAATTATTTGAATCGACATCGTGTAAAATTCACAAGGATTGGCCGATTCCACAGCAAATACCTCTAAAGAATAGAATAATCTTTCCAATATTATTAAATTAGGAGAATATAAAAAAGCTTACCAGCTTTTGAAAGTCGCCTTGCTTCTGAATTTGCCCAATTAATGAATTCATCAGTTTGACCTTCAACAAATGGCTCGAGGCGATTTTTCAGTAATGTGATGAGCTTTTCTTCCCTTTCTTTCTGAACTGTCTGCATGGTGAAAAAGGGAAAAAGAAAATAAGTATAAATGAAAAGACAAACATTTAAAGGAGAAAAAAAACTTATAAATAAGGTTTTACTTTCATCTTTTCCTGAAGTTTCTGCATTCGAGCATCCTTATCAAGTGAATCATCATCAATTTCAGTTTCAACGGTTGCCAAAGAAGCCAGTGCTAGTTGGCCAACGTATTCTTCAAAGAATTCACTCCCAAAAAGCATCCCAAACACAGCTGAAGGATCCAACATGGAGTCCCTGTAACAAGAAAAAGTAAACTAATTAATGATTAAGAAGTTAATAAAGCTTACCACTTGCTTGTAAACTTGATGAATGTCACTTTCTAGTAAATTTTTTTTGTCCTAAAAACGAAAGTTTAAAAATCATACTCAAAAAAGAGAACTTACGGTTGTACTCCTGCCTTTCCATGTTTGTCGTATGCTTCACGCTTTTCAGGATCACTTAGAACTTGATAAGCCTCACCAAGTGCCTAAGATAAGTACAAAATACATTATAGAAAATGAAGATGAAAAATAAGCTTTCGTGACCATGGCTTTCAATTTGAGCAGTTTGAGAAACATGAAAGGGCAAATTCAATAGAAATACTACTTTAAAGTAGTTACAATAATAATAAGTTGGAAAATTTTCAGAATGTGTTAAATCAGGGAGCTTACCTGAAAATTTTCAGCAGCTTTTGGATCTCCAGGATTTTTATCAGGGTGAACGAGCCTTGCCTGAAAAATACCGCATACGAATCATATAATAATACATAACATATTTCATCACCCAAATCTCTTATTCTTGCTATAGTTTCAACAGACATCCATTAAAGTACAAATCCAACCCTAATTTCCTTAAAAGTACAGCAGCATCTCATATGTGTTTCTGGAACTGTACATATTTCAAATAGACCACAAGTCTAAACAAGATGAAGATGAAATTAGAAGCTTACTTTGAGGTAATAAGCCTTCTTGATTTCAGCTGCGGATGCATCAACGTTGACACCCAGTACGTCATAATATGCAGTGTCTTTTACCATTGTTATTCTCTTGGAACAGCTTTTAGCTTTAGAAATAGGCAGCCGAATACAACTAATTAGCTTCATGATGAACAAAAAAGAAAGCAAGAAAAAGCTAATGACAAATTTCTCAAAATCAGAAAAGTTTATAGTTGTATAAACAAAATGGGTATCCACGAATTATGAAAAATAAAGGAATCTTTCAGTGCTAAAACCAAGAAAAGGGAATATTGTTTTGAAATTTTGAATTATAACTATGACCATGGATGACATAAGAATAAATTCAGATCTCTAAATTAAAGTAACAACAAGTGATGGGAACTGAAGAATAAGCAAATTCCTGCTGAAAATAAGCATTGTAAACTCATATTTAACAAGAAAAAACAAAAGCAAAAAGAAGAAGATTCAACTTACATGTTAAGGAAAGTGAAGATGAACTGGCTAGGGAAACGAAAGATCGATATAAACTAAATGGAAATCAGTCACTCACCGACCCAAAAAAAGGAAATAACCCAAACACAAACTTAAGATATATATGTAGAAGATTAGGCGACGTGATGGGTCCATCAATGAGGCTTTGATTATTACACGTGTATGAACGCGTTGGCCAATAAAATATAAGCAACAACGTCTCATGTTGTCGGACGGAACGACATTGCTTGGTGTGCTAAGTAAATGCTTGTGAAAATGCCATATCGAAATGGACAGGGCAGCAACGTTGTACTTTCTTTTCTTTTCTGGTGGAAAGAGAATCTTGAAAGGAAGCTTCCAAGAGCCAGCTCAACCAGCCATGCACGCGTACCTTGGCCGTGCCCAACTGCCCATGTTAGAAACTCATCACAAGCTGGCTATGAACTTTGGAAAACTTCTCATCTAAGTTTTTTTCTCGAAAGCTGGAACATTTCATAAATAAAAATCAAGTAATAGTTTCTATACAAATGTTCCCCATGGTCATCAACCATCAAAAGAGGGGAAAGACCGATAGGAGGTGCATCATAAATACATAAAATATCATGCTCGAAAATAAAATCCGAGAATTGGTGGCTTGAAAATTACTCCCCATATGAGGGAACATCCTCACATCTATTGTCCTCTCTAAAAATGTGTTTCATCGTCTTTTGCTCCAACCTGGCTATAGCAGTTCTACAATTGGAAACAAGGGTAGACATCATTATGTTAGTGTTAAAGAGTTACTCTGCTGTTAAGATAGCTTATTAGTTGTAATTTGTTATTCAAGCAGTTAAGCTGTCAGCAAGAAGCAGTTATTCATATGTTCTATAAATACTATAGTCATATTGTACAAAGGTAGATTAGAAGTCCAAATACAGAAATACTCTTTTCAATATTCAGTATAGTTTTCTTTCTATTCAATTTTCAGCATAGTTTCATTCTTTTAATTTACAACAAATTCTTAACTCATCGTAGCTTTCAACATGGTATCAGTCGCCTAAGGTAATGGAGACCTGTTTCCATGACCACCATCGCATCTGTTGACTCTGTCTCCATTGAGCATGGTTGTCCGGCCTTCACTGGTGCTCGGCTCATCCCGACTTTCCCTCGTCATGAGACTGTCAAGCTCAATGATGTCACATTCGTTCAATGGAAATAGCATGTTAGGTTGATTATCAAAGGATACGAGTTAACCGTATTTTTGGATGGCACATTACCTATTCGCCGCATTTTGTGCAGTCTCCGGAGGGCACTTTAGTTCCAAATCCGGATGCCTCCACGTTTGTTCAACAGGACAGGTTACTTGCCTCTTGGTTGCTTTCTACCATTAATCCATCCCTCTTATTTTCTTTTACAGAGGCTCGAACGGCGTGTGATGTGTGGACAACAGCCACTCGACTCTTTATTGCCGCCACCGGTGCGAAGCTCTCTCGCCTCCGCCACGATCTTCACTCCCTGAAGAAAGGTAATCTCTCTATCAAAGATTATATCGCAAAGATTCAAAATGCAAGTGCTTTAATAGAGGCGTCCTGATCTCGGATCTCGGAGGCAGAGAAAGTGGAAATAGTGCTTGCAGGGTTACTTGATAAACCGTAAAAGTAACATATTTTAGGCCAACATTATTAGCATGCTTTTGGATGATTTATCCATTGATTTATGTAAAAAGGTGCTCTTAATCCTTTCTTTTTATGTTTTATACTCAGGAAAGCACCCGAGGATGAAAAGAACGAGAAACGGGCTTAAAACGGACCAAATTGGGCCAAATTAGAAATCGACACGGCCTGGGCCCAAGACCACACGGCCATGCCTCATTAAAAGTTCGAACATGGCCTGGCCACGACTCACACAGGCGTGTGCCATGGTCGTGTCCCTGTCGTGGAGAAGAGCAATTTCACTCAGAAAAGGATACTTAGGGGCAAATAAACCTATTTCAAAAGCCTATATAAGCACCCTAAGTATAACCTAGAAAGGGGCGGTTAGCTAGGCCAAGGAGCCGAGCCAGAAAGGTCAGATTTGTGGAAATTACTCGAAGATAGCCAGTCGATCCATCTCAAGAAGCCGGAATTATACTCAAGATAGAGGATCTCTCCTTCAATTCCTTCAGGGGGTTTTAGAGATTTCTTATGTTTTGTTTTATCTTTACTTTTGAGATGTTTTCTTTCTTCGTTATGAACTAAACCCTCAGATACTTGAGGGGATGAAACCTAAGATGAATCTTGTTATTGTTTTCCGAACTATATGATAAATATTTGACTTGTTCTTAATTATGTGTTCTTAATTCTTGTGTTGATATTTCTGGGATATTAATTCAAGTATGATGTGCTTAGGTGGAGGAGCAAAAGTCTCTGCCTAAGAGTAGATCTAGCATAATTAAGCGGAGTTGATCGCGCGCCTAGAGATAGGGTGACGAGATTTTGCCGGATTAGGGTGAAACCTAATATGGGAGTCCATAGATCGAGTTAATGCAATTCTAGGTGTTTTAATTAGAAAGAGATTTCAATTAATCAACCTAGGGTTAGACGTTAGTCACCTCGAGAGAGGGATTAATATAACTTAGGGAATCTTACGGATCAAGTCAAGTGAATAAATCGTCTGGTTCAGAGTTAGATAACAAGTGAAGTCTAGGTGGATTCTTCCTTGGGTGTCGTCTTAATCAATTGGTTTTTCTTCCAAGTTATTTTCCCAAACTCTTTCTCTTGTCTTTGCATCTTTAGTTTAGTATTAAATTAATTTAGATTAGATAAATAAATCCCTTTATTCTTAGGCTAGATAATAAAAAGAGAGTTAGTATTAGTACTTTTGGTTCCTTTGGGTTCGACATTCCGGTCTTGCCTAAACTATACTACTGTTCGATAGGTGCGCTTGCCTCAAAATCGTTGTCATAGTTGGTTTCTAGGTTCGATCATTCTCATTTATAAATTTTAAGACTTTGACATCGCGAAAACAACGATCATTACCACCGAAATTCGACGCCGTCCTTATCTTAACCTCGTTTTTGTCAAAACCACTGCCTCTAATTGACGTGTTACTCGAGTATGAGAGTCGTCAGGTGTGTGTAGTTCAGGATGTGGCTCTTTATGCCAACCTTGTGGAAAAAGCTCCGTCACAGGCGACGGAGGGATCTCTCCGTGGTGGTCGTCATCCGTTTGGTGGCCGAAGGAGAAGTTTTCGATCCCGTATATAGTGTCAGATATGCGGAAGGTTTAGGCATTTAGCCCAACGCTACTTTTGCCGCTATAATTATGAG
The DNA here is from genome assembly GCA_005393395.2 of Gossypium australe. Classification (NCBI taxonomy): domain Eukaryota; kingdom Viridiplantae; phylum Streptophyta; class Magnoliopsida; order Malvales; family Malvaceae; genus Gossypium; species Gossypium australe. Next base: position 121,048,632 of record CM016625.1, read on the forward strand.
TATGATGGACCGGGCATCGCATCCAGGAGATCAACCTACTCCTATTTTTCCTTTCCAACGCCGGCCTCTGGTCTTCCTAGTGGCCCTCTTTCGGCTGTGCCACAAGGTGCTTTTTCGGGTGGAAATTGGTGGCCATATACTACGCCTCAAGTGTCTCGACATATTAGGTATTCTAATCCATTCGGTCAACACAACTTTGAAGTCGGTTCGTATATTGGGCCCCATGCTGGGTCAAATGCTCAATTTGTAAGTTGACATAATTTGTATCATGCGCCTAGGCCTGCTGCTGCTGGGCACTTACGGCTGAATGAGTTTGGCGCTTCTAATGGGCACGATAGGTCGTCTGGCCCAAGATACGAGTTTGGCGTTTCTAATGAATTTGGACTGAATGCTCCATCTATTCCACCTGGGCCTTTCATCCAATTGTGTTCAACTTGCTCCATCTCTTGGTCTTTGACAGAATATTGGGCCGATGGGTAGTGGTAATGCGTCTGGCCCATCCATTCTTTGGCGAACCAAATCGAGAGCTCGCGTCTACACCGGGTACGATCCATGCATTGGGCTTCCTCGTTTACCCGATTTGCATGCATATGATTTCTCTGATTTTTCCAGGTCTGATATAAATACCACTCAGTTCGGGTCAAATGGTGATGGCACTGACTCCTATATTCCTATGCCTGTTGGCACTGCGTCTTGGCATCCAGACTTTGGAGCTATCCATCATGTCTGTCGTGATGCCTCGGCATTGCATGGATTTACACCTTGCTCAGGTACATCTTTTCTCTTAATGGGCGACAGGACTCCTACCACGATCTCGTCTATTGGTAATTCAATTTTACCTACGTAGTCTAAATTGTTTCCTTTATCTAATGTTTTGTGCATACCGAATATACGGAAGAACCTTTTGTCTGTGTCACAGTTTGCCACTGATAATGATGTGTTTTTTGAATTTCACCCGACATATTGTGTTATTAAGGACATCATGACTTGGGCAACTTTGTTGAAGGGCCACATTCGTGATGGGCTCTACCATTTTTCTACACCAGTTGCGTCTGCTCAGTCTGCTGTAGCTCCTTCTGTTACTCACGTTGGATTCCAAAATCGATCTGACGACTGTGATATTTTCTCTTTATGGCACAAACGCCTTGGTCATCCTTCTGCTTCTGTTGTCAAATCTGTTTTAGATAAGTGTAGTATTACTTCAAATAAATTTTATCTTAATATTATATGTACTACATGTCAAAAAGGGAAGTCCCATAAATTGCCCTTTTCCAATTCAACTACTGAATATTATGAACCATTTGCCTTGATTGTCTCTGATCTATGGGGACCTGCGTCAATTGCCTGTGGTAATAATTGGTATTATGTATCCTTTATTGACATGTGTACTCGTTTTACTTGGATTTATCTTCTTCGACAAAAGTCTTAGGCCGTGGAGTGCTTCGTTCAGTTTCAGCAAGTAGTCAAAACTCAGTTTGGAAAAACTATTAAACAGTTTCAAAGTGATTGGGGCGGAGAGTATCAAACATTCACGTTTGTTCTAGCAACCCAAGGGATAATTCATCGGTTGTCCTGTCCACATCTTCCGAACAGAATGGAGTGGCTGAGCGCAAACATCATCATATTGTTGACATGGGTATCACACTTTTGGCCCAAGCAAATTTATCTATGGAATATTAGGGCTATGCGTTCTGTTGTGCCGCTCACCTAATCAATCGTCTTCCTACCACAGTTCTGAAAGGACAAACTCCGTTTAAGACTCTTCATGGACAAGAACCCACTTATGATCATCTACGGGTATTCGGGTGTTGTTGTTTTCCTTATTTACGTCCATTTATACATCATAAGTTGGACTTTCGTTCTCAACCCTCTACTTTTTTGGGCTATAGTTCTCAACACAAAGGGTATCAATGTCTCCTACCAAATGGTAAGATTGTCATTTATCATCATGTTGTGTTTAATGAACAACGGTTCCTATCTACGTCTACTACAGGGGGATTTGTACCTGTGTTTGGTAGATCAATCTCAACTTTCGTTCCTCTTGTCAAAAATGTCTCTTCTCGGCCTATGGAGTTCTCGACTGCTCAATCTTCTGAGTCATCTTCACAGCTTGTTATCTGCTCTTCACCTTATATCTTTGATGTTCCTTAGGCTGGGGTTGCATCTGACCGTGAGCCATATAGTTCTTTTTTTCCAAATGGTGATGATGATCATGGTCCTCCCGGACCTGTTTCTAATGTTCCATCTTATCCTAATATTCCGACATCTTCTTTGCCTACGACTAATACTTACCCGATGGTTGCTCGGTCTAAGGCTAGCATTTTTAAGCCCAAAGCTCTGTCTGTTGAAGCTATAGAACCTTCCACAATTGAAAAAGCATTTTCTACTACAGAATGGCGTGCTGTAGCTCAAGCTGAGTATGATGCTCTCATTCATAATTCCACCTAGGATCTTGTACCATTACCACCTAATCGCAAGATAATCGGATATAAATGACTTTTTAAAGTCAAGAAAAATCTTGATGGCACCATTGCCCGACGAAAGGCTAGGTTAGTAGCAAAAGGCTATTCTCAAGTACCTGGGTATGATTTTAAGGAAATTTTTAGTTCGGTGGTACAACTTGCTACTATTCAGGTCATCTTGTTTATTGTCGTTTCAAAAGGCTGGCAGCTTCGTCAAATCAATATGAACAATGCTTTTTTTAAATGGCGATCTAGATAATGAAGTTTTTATACAACAACCTTTGGGTTATGTTCAATATGATTCGAATGGCAAACCGTTCGTCTGTCGTCTAAAGAAAGCTTTGTATAGATTTCGTCAGGCTCCGTGTGCCTGGTTTGATAAACTGAAAAGGTTTTTCGTCTCTGTTGGCTTCATCATATCTAAATATGATGCCTCTCTATTTGTTAGAGTTACATCTGACTCCACTCTTTATGTTCTTGTGTGTGTGGATGATACTATCATCACTGGAAGTATGCCTACCTTTATACATTTCTTTTGTTCAGTAGTTGAATGAAGAGTTCTCACTTAAAGATATGGGTGATCTCTACTATTTTCTCAGGATCGAGGTTACTCGTTCTTCCACAGGGTGCCTCCATCTTTGTCAGAGGAAGTATATCCGCGACCTTCTTGATAGGAGCTCTATGTCTCATACAAAGAGTGTTCATACTCCAATGATTAGTTCGTCTACCATATCCAAGGATGACGGGGATCGTCTGTGTGATCCTACTAAATACAAAAGCCTTGCTGGTGCCCTACAGTATGTGGTTTTTACTTGTCCTGATATTGCCTATGCCGTAAACCGTATTTGTCAATTCATGCATAATACTACTACTGTTCATATGGTAGCGTTAAAACGAATTTTGCGGTATTTATGTGGCACACTTGATTATGGGATTGTTTTTCATCCATCTACTCGGTTATCTCTAGTTGGTTGTACAGATGATAATTGGGGGTTGAATTTTGATGATCGGCGTTCTACATCAGGTTACTGTGTGTATTTTGGTCACACACCTATATCTTGGTGTTCCAAGAAACAACAAGTAGTTTCACGGTCCACGGCTGAGGCTGAATATCAGAGTCTTACTGCAGCCACCAGCGATGTTACTTGGTTGATTTCGTTACTTAAGGAATTACAACTTCAGTCTACCGATACACCTAATACTTGGTGTGACAATTCCAGTGCAGTCATCGTAGCAGCTAATCCTGTCTTACATTCCAAGTTCAAACATGTCGAGCTTGATATATTCTTTGTTCGAGAGAAGGTTGCTGATGGCTCTGTTATTGTTGGTGAAGTTCCTGCGTGTGACCAGATTGCTGACATTCTTACCAAGCCACTTTCTGTATCGTTCTTTACTCGATTTCGACATCTTCTTCTAGTCTTACCTGTTGGGAAGATGGATGAATGTTAAAGAGTTACTTTGCTGTTAAGATATCCTATTAGTTGTAATTTGTTATTCAAGCAGTTAAGCTGTTAGCAAGAAGCAGTTATTAATATGTTCTATAAATACTATGGTCATATTGTACAATGGTAAATTATAAGTCCAAATACAAAAATACTCTTTTCAATATTCAATATAGTTTTCTTTCTATTCAATTTTCAGTATAGTTTTATTCTTTCAATTTACAACAAGTTCTTAACTCACCGTAGCTTTCAACAGTTAGCATTACTTTCGCTGTTAATCAAGCTTACTACAACTGCAATTCAATTTCCAAGCTTGTTAGTTAAGATTGCTAGCGAATTGAAGGCAATCTCTAAGTCCCTAGAATTTAGTTTCAATGCTATTAGCATAAGGGATATGGCAGTAGCTTCTCGTAATCCATTGTCATTGATGGTTCATTTGCCTAATTATATTTTAATTTAAGAAAATTTTACTCAGTGGGAGCTATGGTTGTTTATCTGCATCGTTTGTTTTTGTTAAAATAATTGTTAAAAGAAGATTGTTGAGACAAATATTTGAAGTGATTGTGATAGACAATAAATTGTCTTATTTGAAATATTGACAATTTATTAAAACAAAATATTTGAGTTGTGTTGATATCGTAAGATTATTCAAACTCATCAATGAAGATTAATTTACTTGTACAAACATATCTTAAAGATCGAATTGAATAGGATCAATTGTATCAAATCCCTTAGAGCAATGATGTTGGATCGAGACAAAACTAGAATACTTATCTTCCAACAATTCACTTAACTTTGGTCATTATTATTATATTGCATTTAGTTATTTTAGCTACAGTATAAAGGATTGTGATTAATCTTTAGTGTGTTAGAAATTTTCAAAATTCTCTATATACTTTAGAGACTTGTATATGTTTAGATACTAAATATTTAGAGCACTTATCGATTAATTGGGGAACATTATTTGTGAAAATGCATTTAAGATAATAAAACCTTTTGTTATTGGTTACAAACAAAGTTTTTAAGAGGAGATTTTAGTGGCGAGAGGTCTAATATTTATACTACAAAAGTGAGAATTTTTTATTGGAGTGTATTAGAACTAGCGTAAGTGATTATATTAAATTCAATGCTAATAAATTTGTCTCATTGAGCTAGATTTTGTTTCCTTGATATTTATTGCAGTTTAATAAGAAATGCCCTCTTTCGTCACCATTTCTACTCATGCTCTGTTTATTGCACCCAACAACTATTCATATCAACATACTTAAATATAAAATATAATTTTTTTTTTGAATTTTAAAATCATCTAATCCATTAAGCTTTATTTTTCAGAACTTAAATCAAAATTTTCACTTGAAAATTATATTAATTAATTTTTTTTCTATTATCGAAATGCATAATTTTTTTATTTTATCCAAATAACACAAAAAGAAAATTATAGTTATCTTTTGAGTTATTTTAATTGTTATTTTAAATTTAGTTATTTAAAATAATTGAAGAGATAATAAATAATAAATTTTTTTATCTTTTTGAATAATCTCATCATATACTCGGATCATTATCTTTTTTTTTATACGTTTCAACGCATTTGAACTCATGTCCTCCTTCAACGCATTTGAACCCATGTCCTCCTACATTGGCAACAATATTTATACCAATCGAACTAAGAGTTAATCGACAATAGTTAATATTTTTAATTGTATTTATTTTAATATCTTTTAAAATTATTAAAAATGACATGAATTTTATGAAATATTTCTATTATTTATGTATGTATTTCATTTTTTTGTGTTTGAATGAATATTTACTTTTTTAATAAAATAATTAGATTATTTTTTATTTTATTTTTTTACAAATTATTTATAGTATTCTTTAACAAATTTTTTCATTAACATGAGTGAGCATATAAATAAAATTTGTCATGTTATATAAAAGTCTCGGCTTGAAATTATATATTAGATTTTCTTTTATTTTGCACATAGTCTCTTTTCACTTCCTTAGTTATTTTAAAAATAATATTAATTATGTCGATTAAGTCTTAACTTGATTGATATGAGTATTTTTGTTAATGTAGGAAAATGTAAGTTCAAGTACGCTGAAGTACATTATTGTCCCATTTATGAGTTTGGGAGGGATTATGGATAGTTTTAAACATTATGTAAAAAAAGAAGAAGAAGATATCACTTATAATGAGATTATTCAAAAAAATAATATTATTACTTATCTTAAGATTTTTTATTGCAATTTTTTGTTGTTGTTCATGTATAGTTTTTTGTATTTAGTTTTTGTTTATAAAATTTTAATATAAAAGACCATTTTTTTTTTACTTGGGCATAGTTATATATATTTTTATTTTTAGTATCTATAGTTAAAGTTTGCAAACTTCATCTTATAAGATTGATTGAGATTTAGATGGCTTAAAGTTAATACAGATGCATCTATATCAAGCTTTAACTCTATGGCTGCAGTAGTAAAGGTTGCACAAGATCATGATGGTTATTGGATTTGAGTTTTTAATAAAAGGATTGGTCCATGTCCTATATTGGAGACAGAATTATGGGAAGCCTATAAGAGACTTTTGATCGCATGGGAGAGGGGTGCTAAGAAAATTATGCTGAAAATGGATTACAAGGAAGCAGTCGACATTCTTAAAAAAGGTGAAGAGGGGAGTTTGCCAATTTCCAACAAAATTCAGAGACTCATATCACAATCTTGATTGGTTCTGATTAATTACATGCCACGAGAGGTTAACAAAGTGGGTGATGGGCTAAGTAGATTGGCCTTGTGTTCCATCACTCATCATAGTGAATTTGATGTTTCTCCTGTTATTGTCTATGATTTATTTGTAACAGAGAAAACTATAGGCCATAGAGCCAACTATTTTTGATTTCCTTTTTTTTTATATAAAAAAATCACAAGAAAAAAATTATTACATTCTTGAATTATAGTTTAAAAATAGTTGCTTCATATATAAACATAAAAAATAAAATTATTAAACAATACATAAATCATATTTAAAAGGCTTAATGGTGCAAAAAGCTCTCAATTTTTTTTCAAAAAAGTAATTAAGCTCCTACCTTTTTTTGCACTCATTTTGGTATTTGAACTTTCAAAATGCATTAAAAAAGCCCTCAAACCTTTTCAAGAAAAGCAATTAAGCCCCTACTTTTTTTTGCACTCAATTGGGTACTTGAACTTTAAAATGCATCAAAAAGACCCTCAAACTTTTTCAAAAAAAGTAATTAAGCCCCTGTTTTTATTAAAAATTAGAAAAAAATTATAAAAAATTAAAATCAATAAAATATATAAATATTATTAAATTTTAATATTAAAAATTTATTAAAATTAGAAAAATTAAAAATCATAAAAAATTATAAAATATAAAATTTTATAAAGTAGTAAGAAAATTATACAAAATGTAAATAAATATAAATTTCGTAAATTTTTTTAAAAAAATTATCATACCGAAAGAAGCATTTTATAATTTTTCTATAACTTTTATTGATTTTTATTTTTTTATCATTTTTTGTCACATGTCACGCTGTGCTGTGACAGTTATGTCTTTAATTGAAAAAAAACTAGGGGTCGTTAATTTTTTTATGATTGCATAATTTTTTATTTTTATGATTTTTATAAAAAATTATAATTTTTAATATATTTTAAATTTTTATTAAAATTTAATAATTTCTATAAAATTTATAATTTATTATTTATAATTTTTTTAAATTTTTAATAAGAGTAGGGGCTTAATTGCTTTTTTGAAAAATTTTGAAAGTATTTTTGATACAATTTAAAAGTTTACGTACCTAATTGTGTAAAAGAAAAGAGCAGGGACTTAATTATTTTTTGAAGAAATTTGAGAATATTTTTTATACATTTTGAAAATTTAAATGTTGAATTTATAAAAGAAAAGAAAAGAGGGACTCACTTATTATTTTTTTAATTTGAGAGATTTTTAGCCTATTTAAAACTATCAAATGTTTTAAGTAAATTTATAATTTTCAATTGAAAACAAGAGTAAAATTAATTGATGCACTAATAAAAATAGCGTATGGGGTTTGGAAATACATAATGAGACATCATTTCTTGAACCAGAAGATACGGTGCATTCTGACAAAAGATTGAGGGGCTCCCCTCTGAAAGACCCTGTAGGATACAGGCCCTAGACCTTAACCCTGAGTGTAAAAAAGAAATAGTATGTTTGGCGATGCAAGGGAACTGAAATCCTCTGCTTGCTCTTACTGGTGCCCCGCTAATCTAATTGGTCCACGTATGATAATGAATTTTATATTTTTACTTCCTGTTAGCGTCGTCAACTCTTTTTCTTTTCCTCCTCCTCAAGTTTCATTTACTTTTTTTTCTTTTAAGATCCAAATAAGGATTTATCGAATGCTATGCTTTAATATTGCATCTGAAGTTTTTTGAGTGTCAAAAAAACATCTAAAGTTAGTCTCATTCAATCCATCTGCAACCTTATAATTGTCAGGTACCAGAAGCTTAAGCCACTGAAAGAACACTTTACTAAACCACTCTACAAGTTGTGGATCCAGAAACATACACGAGTTCTAAGTCTCAACAGTGATCTTGGTATCAAGCTGAGACTATGGGTCATCATTTTTATCCAAAAACATACACTAAGCCATGGTAATTTCTGGCTTACTAAACAAGAAACTGAGTTTATGTCATACATGTTTGAATGGTATTTTTGAGCAAGAACTTAAGAAGCAGGCATTTAAAAGTCATTTATGGTTTATTGCACCTTCCCATCAAAGATGAGAGGGAATCTATTGAAAGAAGGCATTGAGGCCTTGAAATGCTCATATGAATGCTTCACATCATCGACAACCCATTTCTTGTATGCTATGCATCAATAACCCTACACCACTTTTTTGACAAAATTTCAAATTGGGCTTTATTCATCAGATATTTTGAAAAAACAAAATGTGTGGCCCAATCATGTTGGGCCAAAAGGACACCGGAACTAGAAAAAAACTAAAAGGAAAAACAAATAAAATCAGTGCTAAGAAAACTCTAGAATGTCAATTTTAAAATTCAAAAAATCTGACACCTGTAATGCCCAATGAGTTGTCTTATCGCCTGGCCAGAAACGTCCCTTTCAATCCTCAAAGCATTAATGGCGATGGTTCCTTACCGAGGGGATAAGCTGGTCTCTTCAGTTGGTTTATTTCATTTTGCAAGAAACCCCTCTTTCCTTTCCCATTTCTTCCTTCTCAATCCGGCTCCCGAATGCTATCGTTCCTCCTCTGAGTCACTGCAAATCGGGGAACGCTATTCAGCAGGTAAAGTCTCTCGTTCCTCTTTAATGTTTCTGTTGCCAGTAAATGTGCAAGTTTGTTTGATGATCTTGGAGTATATATAAACTTTAAACTGTTACCCCTGTTCTTCAACCGTTGAATATCATTAATGAAAGCCCCAATCTGCGATTTGTCGAGATCTGTCTGGTTACATTTCTTAATGATGGTCAATGAATCTCCTTCAATACTGATATGTTCTCTTCCCATGTCGAGTGCGATTTGAGTCGCTCGTCGGCATGCAATTGCTTCAGCAGCGAACGCAGATTCGACCCCTTGATGAACGTCTGTTACAGAGACGAGAACTCGACCAGCACTATCCCTTGCGACAACCCCAGACGCCGAGCATCTATTCTTTGCATCAAAAGCCGCGTCAAAATTAATCTTTACTTCCTGATCAAGAGGGTGTCTCCATTTGATGTCCATAGCAATGGTATGTTGGGTTGATTTTTTAATTCCATCAAGTTCTTGAATATAACTGACGACGAAATGTGCAGTCTCCTGACCCGATCTTCTTGTTTTATCATGTATGCGAGAGTTACGATCTCCCCAAATAGCCCACATTGTTACACAGAAAGTGCGACACTGTTCCGATGACAAAGAAAGCAGTACCATGGTAAGCCAATCCCCAAATCTTCCTGAGTAAAAAATGATATATCCAGAACTAATATATTCCTCCATATTTCCTCTGAAACAGGACATATTCTAAACAAATGGTTCATGTTCTCCTCTGTTAGCCCACAGCGGGGACATAAACTATTAGCTGCAAGTCGACGGATCAACATATTTGCCTTTGTAGCCAAGTAGTTCCAAGAGGACTTCCATATGAAGATTTTAATTTTTATTGGAATATCTATTCGCCATAGTTTTCTGTAAAAGTCTCTATAGTTGCTTTGTAAAGCGTAGGCTGTAGGATCCACATTTTGTAATAGTTTATAGGAACTCCTTACAGAAAACTCTCCTGATGGTTCACCACGCCAAGCTAGCAAATCAACATGGGGGTTCGTGACAAAGGGATGCAGAGAATCAGATCCGCTACGTCTGCTGGAAAGGTATTCAAAATCAACTCTCTGTCTCATTCTCTGTTACTGCTGTTAATTAATTCTGCAACGCTATCACTCGGCAAATTAACAAATCGGGACATTAAATGACCATTACTGTAATTTGGAATCCACGCATCCTCACTGATCGAAATACCCCGACCCGTTCCCACTCTCCATATCAAACCCAGCTGTAAAATATTCTTAGTGGCCCAAATACTTCGCCATACATAGGAATGTGAATTCCCCAAACGAGAATTAAGAAAATTCTCATTCGGATAGTACTTCGCGTGAAAAACTTGTGCCACTAATGAATTTGGATATAATAACAGTCTCCAGCCCTGTTTTGCCAGAAGAGAAAGATTGAATTGAGCCATGTTTCTGAAGCCTAACCCTTCCTCATCTTTTGGCCGACACAAAAACTTCCACTGGCACCAATGTATTCCCCGTTTACCTGCCCCTTTTTGCCACCAGAAATATGCTATTCTGCTTTCGATTCTCTCACATAAAGCCTTAGGAAATAAAAAACAAGACATTGCATAAGTAGGTATTGCCTGCAGAACTGATTTGATAAAAATTTCTTTACCTCCCTGGGATAATAGCCGTGAGATCCAAACCTCAATTCTTGCTGTAATTCTATCAACCAAATTCTGGAACGCTTCTCTCTTTCTTCTACCGACCATATTAGGAAGGCCTAGATATCTCTCCGGATTATCTGAGGTCCGAACTTCTAACAAAGACGAAACCATTGCTTTTGATGTCTCAGTCGTATTTGCACTAAAGAAAACTGTAGATTTGTTGAAGTTGACATATTGCCCAGAACAGTGTGCATACTCCTGTAGTATTTCTTTAAGAATCCTGGCACCCCTTTCGGTAGCTTCACCAAACAAAATACAATCGTCTGCAAATAATAAATGTGAAATCTCTGGTCCGTGCCTGCTAGCCTTCGCCCCTTTGACTAGGCCATTTTGCTGTGCCAACCTCATTAAAGCTGATAACCCCTCACTACAAAAGAGAAATACAAAAGGGCTGAGTGGATCCCCCTGTCTGAGGCCTCTAGAAGATTGAAAAGGACTTCCCCGGTTTCCATTGATAATTACTGTATATGAAACGCTTGTGATACACTTCATTATCAATTTGATCCATGTTGCTGAAAAACCCATCTTCCTCATTACTTGCATAACAAAACCCCATTCCACCCTGTCATATGCTTTGCTCATATCCAGCTTAACCGCCATATAGTCCTTCTTTCCAGTTCGTTTTTGACGAAAAGTATGCAGCAATTCATAAGCTAGAATCACATTATCTGAAATTAAACGACCTGGAATAAAAGCACTCTGCGCTTTATCGATGCAACCCCCAATGACAGTCTGCAATCTGTTGGCAATTGTTTTGGTCACAAGTTTGTATATAACAGAACATAGACTTATGGGTCGAAAATTAACAAGGGCGGTAGGCTGTGAGACCTTTGGAATAAGCACTATATCTGTCATATTTGCAGATTCAATCCCCTTCCCATCATTCAAAATTCCTAGGCAGTATTCTAGCACTTCTTTCCCAACAATATGCCAAAATTTTTGGAAAAATAGAGCTGGGAATCCATCCGGGCCCGGAGCCTTTAACGGTCCCATTCCCTTCAATGCTGCGTAAACTTCATCCTCCTTAAAAGGTGAGTTTAATTCATCATTAATCTCTTGAGTAATACATCTATCAATTCCTTCCAGCACCTTTTTTGGATCAACCACACCTTCTGTTGCAAAAAGGTTTTCAAAATAAGACTTCGCAGCCTCCTGCAAACCTATTTCATCAATAATTTCTGAACCATTATCTGACACCAGTTTAGTAATGAAATTTGCCTTCTGTCGAGTTGTTGCACTTTTGTGAAAAAAGGCCGTATTTCTATCTCCAAATTAAAGCCAATTAACCCTAGCTCTTTGTTCCCAGTACCTCTCGTCTTTGTCAATCTCCAAATTCAAGTGAATTTTCGTATCGATAAGTTTAGCCAACGTTTCATCATCTCTATCTTCCATCAATAAAGCCTCAATATCTTCTGTTAATTTCTTCTTTATTTCCCCTTTTTTCCTTTTTAGCGCATTAGCCCACTTTTCTAACCCAACCTGTAAAGTCTTTAATTTTTGCATTAGAGGTTCTGACGACGATTCCCAAATATTCTGAAGCACTCCTGCAAATGACTCCTCCATGGTCCACCAAGTCTCAAAATGAAATCTACGTTTACGTTTGAAGGGGTTATCACTGTCTGTAGTAAGGAGTAACGGGCAATGATATGATGCAACAAACGGAAGGTGCTGAATACGCCCCATCGGAAATAAAGACAACCACTTTTCATTCGCAACCCCACGATCAAGTCTTTCTCTTATGTTTGTTTCCGGAAGATTGCCTCTTTCCCATGTGAACCAAGTTCCCGAATAGCCAACATCCATTAAACCACAATTTGCTAATGTATCCCTGAAAGTCTCCATTCGTCTCGGATCTCTTGGCAAACCCTCTTTTTTCTCAAAAGAATACATGATTTCATTAAAATCACCGGCAACAAACCAGGGATAGTCTCTATCCTGACTTAATCTTTCGAGTAAATTCCAAACATGATTTTGATCTCTAACATATGGCGAGCCATAGAATCCAGTAAACCTCCATTCTTCTTGGATACCATCTTCCTTTATCAACACATCAATATGCCATTTAGAGTAAGTCCTCAACATAACCTCAATACCACCTTTCCAAGCTAAACAAAGACCACCCCGAGACCCTTCTGCTCCAACATCAATACCGTTCATAAAACCACAACTCTTTCTTACTCTATCCATGCGTTTCGAATCCAACTTTGTCTCCATGAAAAAGACCAAATGGGGATGGTGCTGCTTTAGTAAATGCCGCAGCCTTCGAACTGCCCGTGGGCTCCCCAACCCACGAGCATTCCAACAAATGAGTTTTATTGTGCCCGGCCAACTGGCTCACTGCCAGCCGCCGATTCTAAAGGTCTTGAAACAATACTCATGTCCTTATCAACACACATGGTGTCTATCTGTTCTAGAGTACTCCCTGCAAAACCATTACACTTCAATTTTTTTCCTTTCGTCACCACCAGAATCCTCGATGTTTTCGTCCTCCCCACTTAGATATTTTCTCTTGGACCCACTACTAGCATGTGTAGAATAATCTCTCTGATTTGTTGGGCCAAGTCATTTCCAACTGGATTTACTCGGGGTTTGACGACAGCTCTCCCCTATATCAGAATTCATTTGTGACTGCTCCTGTCCCAAACTACTAATGTTCTCCTCTTTTTCCTGTAGACCATCAACCCAACTACCCAACAATTTCCCCCCTAATAACTATCCATCCTCGCCACCACCATCTACATTTTCTTTCTTCTCGACGCATGCTCCAGATTTGCCTGTATAAGTACGTTGCGCTCCTAATTTTTTGATAAAAGCTTCAAATCGTATATTTTCCTTTCCCACCATTCTTGATTCTACTTTCAATGCTAATGAATATGGAGGATCTTCTCTAATTCTATTTTTTTCTACTGGGTTAAACATCCGACAGTCATTAAGGCCATGATCCATTCTCCCACAACCGAAGCAAAACAATGGTAATTTTTCAAACTTAAAAGGAATCCAGGACTTAACATTATTATCACTAGAGACAAAAATACCTCTTCGAAGGGGTTTTTGCACATCCAAATTAACTCGAACTCAGCAATAAACATCATTAACTTCAGATCTAAGGACACCACCAAATGTATTTCCAATTGCAAGCATCAAATCCTTCTTATCATATTCTGGTGAGCATGGCCCAATTTTAATCCAGTATGGTGATGTAATTAATTGAATCTAATCCCGTTCTATTGGATTATTCAATCTAGCAAAAAGAATGAGATACTTACGAAAAAGCCATGGACGCCCTTCCATAACAAGTTCCAGATCTTCCTCTGCGTCAAACACAATGATGAATAAGTTCTGCCCAGCCACTTTAATTTCAAACTTCTTCTTGGTCTTCCATATACTTTTTAATTGAGCTTTAAAACTTTCTGGATTAAAAACTTTTCTTGTCCAAACAGAACAAATCAAAGTTGGTTTAATATCAGGCACCACCAGAGATCTTTTGATAGACAGTTGGATCAGCTTTTCTGCTAACAACGAGATTTCCTCGCTGGTCTCCCTCTCCACACCACCACTCTCTGCCATCCCAAGCCACAGCAGTTGCTGCTCTCTCTAGGATTCAATTGGGGAGCACTCTTGGTTTTCAAGGGGACTCTTTATTTTCCCTACACCACTTAAATAACTGAGAATCAAATACACAGTCAAGGCGCCCATAAACGGCTGCCTGGATGTTAACTTGAACTCTGTTTCTGGCAGCCTCTCAAATCAGATCTCCTGAGCTTCTGTTGTGGCCGAAAAGAAACACTCTATTTTCACTGAAACTTGAGAAATTTGACCCCAAAAAACTGAAATTTCAAGAAGCAGAGAAAAAGGGCACGGCTTTAATAAGACTCCGAATATAAATTTAATGGTACATGTCGAGCAATAAGATTGATGGGACAAAGGGGCAGTGAATTTTTGTCCTATGCAAGGGAAGATTATTTGATGAAAGAGGTAATGAAAATATGAGTTTACAATGAAATATTAAATGATAGGCTTGTTTAAGGCTTGGCTGAAATAAGAGAGAATTTAGTAAACATACGAGGTATAAAAAATGAGTTCAGAAAAAAACCAAAGTTTTTTTTTATTTGGGCAGGATTTTTATTTATTTAAATATTTCTGGTTCAAGAAATGATTCCTCATTATGTCTTTGCAAACCCTGTATGTCATTGCTGTTAATGACGATGGTAATGGCTACATCGATCAACTTTATTCCTGTTTTCAATGAACAATACAAAGTCTATGTTGTTATTACCCTCATAATTCGGGTTGATCCACGGCTTCAGTGGAGTCTTATCATTTGACCGTATCATCCTTTCCCTTCTTGCATCCGCTTCACTCGACTCTGCTTGGTTTCCCTCATCCTTCAGTACCGATCTTGGGATATTGTGGGGTGCTTGAATTCAACCCTTGCATTTCTATGAGCTTCTACATCTTATATGTTATTGAGTACAAAATAGAAAAAAAGTAAAATTGTCTCATGATCCGTATGGCCTTAAGCGATCCGTTCATTTCAAATTTGCCTAAATCAAGTTAACCACCACAAGTGAAAGTTCCTTTAGAATTCCTCCAAGACACTAATTTGTATAGCGGAAGCAACTGTATCAAAAAAGTCATAAAAAAATAACAAAAAATCACATAAAAGAGAGGTGTTTGAGTAAATGATATCAATATTCTCTTATTCACAAAGAATAAAGAAACAACAATATCATTAAATGGGGACGAAATTAGTGTATCCCTTAAATCATAAGATTTATAAGATACATAATATCAAATCTAATCTTTATAAAATATGATTCTTATTAATTTTCTAAGATTAGTTTCCATATTTACCAAGATAGCCTATGTTACCATATATTCATCATTAGATCACTCAGACTTCTCCAACAATTTATTGAACCGGGTCAATTTTTGTGGGCCAAATAATTTTCATCTAAACAAGAGACCTCTATTAGATGAATTTGATACAATGATCAGGGAATTTCATCTGCCATCCATAACACTACTGCCTTGATGAGGATTTTAGCTTATGATACTGGAAGAACCCAGATAGAAAGAAATGAAGAAGCCATCCCTATATGTTAAATTATTTAAATAAAGAATTATTTAAAAAATATAATTATCACTATATGTTAAATTATGATACTACTGATAATAGTAATAGTAGTAGTAATTCTGATGATTCGGATGTAGATATTAATGTAACTAGTCAAAATTCTGATGAAGAAAACACTTCAACAGAAGAAAATATAGAAATTCCTGAACCCATGGATACTGAACAAACAGATCCATATGATTATGTAATACCGAAACCTTGGGAAATTGATAAAAAAGATTCTTATGGTAAAAGAAAAATAGACTCAGATCTTCAAAAAGAAGATAATCTGAAAAATGTCCTAAAACATTGGAAAAACCAATATTTATCTATAGAATTAAAAATGATTCGTTTTCCAAATAAGTTAGAAAAAATATCTAAAAATACAAAAGTCAAAGAAAACCCAATAATTCAACAAATGAGACTTGGGGAAAAGGATATTATTACTTTTTCACATTTCCAACCCAGGAAATATTATACTTATATTGAAATCACATTTCAATTTAGAGAATATAATCCGTATTCTTTAAATGCTCTATTAGATACAGGAGCTACAACTAGTAGCTGTGGAGAAAATGCTATTCCATCAGAAAAATGGGAACTTATGAGAAATCCAATAAGAGCTGTTGGAGTAGATGGTAATGAAACTTTAATTCTTTTTAAAGCAAAAAATATACCAATCTACATAAATAATGTAAGATTTGTGATTCCTAAATTATTATGTTTTCATGAAATGCATGGAGATATATTATTAGGTAATAATTTTATATATCAGCATTTACCATTCTCTATCGATAAAAATTTTGTTATATTAACTACTGAAAATACTTCAGTAGAAATACCTTTAGTAAACAATCATACATATATTTGTGATCAAAACTTTACACCACCTCGGAAAGAACAGATTAAACAACTTGAAACAAATCATTGGTTGTTTAAAATATTAGAAAATAATTTTAGTGAAGAACCATTAAAATTATGGAAAAACAGTCCTAGATATTGTACCATTAAACTAGAAAATCCTAATAAAATTATTAGGGTAAAACCTATGATCTATACTAAAACAAGATATAGATGAATTTGATATACAGATAAAAGAATTATTAGATAAAGGATTAATGGAAGAAACTAATAGTCCACATTCTAGCCCTGCTTTTATGGTAAGAAACCATGCAGAAATAAAAAGAGGAAAAGCTAGGATGGTTATTAATTATAAAAGACTAAATCAAAATACTATTTTTGATGGTTATTTTATTCCAAGAAAGGAAGTTTTAATAAATCAAGCTAAACAAGCAACATATTTTAGTAAGTTTGACTGTAAATCTGGCTTCTAGCAAATCATGTTAACAGAAGAATCTAAATCATTAACAGCTTTTAGTGCACCTAATGGTCATTACCAATGGAGAGTAATGCCATTTGGATTATGTAATGCACCACAAGTCTTCCAAAGA
Source organism: Gossypium australe (assembly GCA_005393395.2). NCBI lineage: Eukaryota > Viridiplantae > Streptophyta > Magnoliopsida > Malvales > Malvaceae > Gossypium > Gossypium australe. The sequence goes on from CM016625.1 coordinate 121,066,093, forward strand.
TGGATGGACTCTATATTTAAAAAATATAAAAAATTTTGTGTAGTATATATAGATGATATTCTAATTTTTTCAGAAACACTGGAAAACCATAGAAAACATCTAAATATAATAGCTAGAGAGTTTATAAAACATGGAATAATATTAAGCCTTAAGAAAATAGAATTAGAAAAAATGAAATAGAATTCTTGGGATTAATATTATCATCTGATGGTCTTAAACTCCAAGATCATATTATTGTTAAAATAAAAGAATTTCATGAAAAAATTGTTGATAAAAAACAGCTCCAACAATTTTTAGGAATTGTTAATTATAGTAGAAATTTCTTTCCTAACTTATCTAAAAAATTAGATGAGTTATATGAAAAATTGAAAAAGGATAAATCTTTTGAATGGACTAAAAAAGATTCAGACATTATAAAAATGATAAAGTCTGAAATAAATTATGTTCCTAAAGTTTATTTACCTAAACAAGGTGATAAATTAATTCTTGAAACAGATGCCTCAGATAAAAATTGGGGATGTGTATTAAAAGCTAAAACAATAGCTAATGAAGAATTAATTTGTGGATACAGTTCTGGAAAGTTTAAACCAAATGAAATAAATTATGCTATCTATGAAAAGGAGTTACTTGCAATAAAAAAAGGAATAAAAAAATTCTTAATATATTTAGCACCCGAACATTTTATTATAAAAACTGATAATCAAGCAGTTAAACAATTTCTAACTAATAAAAGTTTAGAAACTGTACCAAGAAGAATTAGATGGTATAATGAATTATGCCAATTTAATTTTGAGGTTATTTATATAAAATGTACTAATAATATTTGCTGATTTTCTTAGTAGGCCTTATGGATAGAGGTAAAAAACCTATAAAAGAAAAAGTTGGAGAATGGACAACTGTCCATAAAAAACCCAACAAAGGAAAAACATTAAGTCCTAAACCTGGATTTATTACTGTACCTACTCAAGTACCATTTTATCCTAATCAAGGATGTTATGTACCTTATCCTATGGTAAACCAACCATTTGGATCACAATCACCAAACCCGGCGAATGATTTTACTTGGCCACAAGATCCTTATTCAGTATATCAAAAAAGCTATGCTGAAATTATACAAGAAACAGAAAATTTGTTGAAAAAACAACAAATTCTTGAATTTCCTGAATTAAAAGATTTTTATAATCCAGGATTACCTATAGAATATTATAATTTTATAAACAAAATATGGAAAACCCATATTACTGATCAAAGAGCAAACTTTAGAAGAGCTCTTACACAGTTTTCAGATTTCTTAGTTGAAAAAACAACTAAAGAAAATGAAGCTCATGATTTATTACTAAAATCTGTTTTATACAGAGATTGGGATGAAATCCTAATCGAATACACAGATATTAAGGAGATAAACAATCTTCTTGATATATTCCAATATTTTATTAATAAGGGAACAAACAATCCTATTATTAATAAAATGTTTAGAATATGTCTATATAATAAATGTAGACAAATTCTACCATCAGATATATTTTCAAAAATAAATAGAGCTATTTGTAACTAGCAAGCTCAATTTACTGAAACTTTTTCAAAATATTATTTACAAGCTTATGTTTTTACTAATGATATAGGAGAACAATTTCCTACTATCAAATTTAGGCTTAATCATGAACCATTTGATATAACCAGTATTGAATGAGGATTTGTTAAAGAAATAACAGTCCAAAATCTTTCTTTTCATTCATTAAAAGATTTTCCAGCAATAGTAAAATCTAGATTAACAAATTTTGTTGATTTAGATGATTTTGTTTACTATTTTCATATAGAAATATGTAGTCTTATTGGTATTGCTGAAAAAGAAAAATTTTACCAACCATATCAAATATGGAATATTAGTACTTTTTTTTCGGGAAAAGCCCTTTCAGCAGTAGAAGAAGATCAACAAAAATTGTCAAAAGTCATTGACAATTGTTATAATAATTTTACCAATTATCAAATCCAAGCCGGAATTGATATGATAACCATGGCTGAACATCTTCTTCATCAACAAACTTATATGTTCTGGGCTGATGGAAGAAGAATTTTAGCTTATGATACTGGAAGAACCCAGATAGAAAGAAATGAAGAAGCCATTCAGTTATTAACAAAGATAGCTGACATGGAGATAGATGATTATCCGTTAACAGCGGAAATCAAAGAAGTATGGGAAAGCTGGAATACACCAGTTCCTTCACCAGAATCATTACACCTTGACGAAATCGAGGAGATGAATTTACAAAATATCCAAGAAGGGTAAGATCAAATCCATAAAAGGAGTGATTAAAATATTAGATGTGACAACCCATCATCATCCATAACAAGTGATGCAGGTAATGATGTAAGAAGCCATCAATGTCATATAGAAGATGATGTAAGCAATGATGCAAGCAGCAAATATTGCAAGAAGAAAGTGGAAACAACCACAACAATTTTGATAGAAGGCTACGTGGAAGCAACTACCGAGCCTATAATAAAGTCATCCTTATCAGGATACTGTGCGAACTTGAATTGTAATTAAATTAGAGTTTAGAATTTTAATTATAAATAGGCAAAGTTGTAGCCTAAACAAAGCATCTTGGATCACATCTTGGATCATACCAAAAAATCAGATCTTTGATCAAAACTAGAAAAGAAGTTCTTTATCAATTTTAGTTTTCTCTTGTTCATCTTTCCTTTGTAAATTCTCTTCCATTCTAACTTTCAAATATTGAGCGGTATAATAAATAATTGAGAAAAACTCTTGATGCTATGAAAGGGGTGGGGAAGCTTTTTCAAATTTCAGTCCCAGTCGCACCTAAATCTTAAAAAATAAATTACGTATATAAAAAAAAATTGAAGTTTAAATTATAACAAAATTTGATGGTGTTTTCTTTAAAATAAATAAAAAATAAATTGCATATGTTAAAATAAAAATAAAAATTCAAGTTTAAATTATAACAAAAATTGATGGTGTTTTCTTTAAAATAAAAATTGAATTGCTTTTTCATGTTAACTAATTTGATAATATATTATATTTAAAACTCAATTATATATTTGAATCCCAGTTTTAATACTAAATAGACGTATATTAAAAATAGATTGTTAAATAGTTGAAATTAGTTTTCTCGATATAATCAATTGGGGAAACTTATTACCCTATCACTGAATAGTACCATATTTATTTAAAACACCGGCAGTGACAGAATCATTACCCAATTACAGTGCCAGCAATGTCCTTTATCCGGTACTGTTTACCTACCACCGACAGATTCGTCGTTTCCCTGCCCTCTCATCACCTCCTCTCAATAAAAAAAAAAAAAATCCCCTGGCTCCACCTCCCCTTCAATCAACTCCCATAATTTCCTTTATGCCCTCCTTTCATTGGGACAAGTCCCCAACCAATTCCTTTCTCTCTCTAAATTCGCCGTCGTTTACTCCGCGAGTTTCTATTTATTTATTTATTTATTTTCAACCAAAATTCTATTTTTTTTACTTTACTTGTTAACCATAGTCTCCAAGATGAGTTAAAATTCTTGTCAGACACATTTATGACCGTCGGATGTACCTCGTGACCCGTGACGTAAAAACACATCAATTACTAATTTTCTCAAAGAGAAAGACGCAGTAAGTTGTTCGTTTTCTTTCACTTCTTTTATTTATTCATTTATTTTTTGTGATTAAATTAAAATAAGAAGCAAAATTTTAACCACCTAAAATTTTGGGCTCTTTACTTACCTTGTTCTTGCTTCTTGATCGTAATGCTGGTTTTGATACGTTTCGTGCGTGTACACTGATGCCATTTTCACACTATTTAGACCTAAAGCCAGTAAGTCGGATCACCGGCGGCCAAGCCTTGATTCTTCGAGACGGAGTATAGATGTCGGGGCCACTCGATCGATTCGCTCGGCCTTGTGAGTTTAACTTCGTTCGTTTCTTCATCTTGTTATTCTAGGGTTCTACTGTTGCTACAGTCTGGTTGCTGAGAAAATTTTGGTATTGCAGATAATGGAAGAGAAATTAAAGACTCGATTTAACTAAAGAATAAATGAATTCGATTCTTGTTTAGGTTGTCAGATATAACATTGGAGATTATAGACATTATTTTCATTTTATTTATTTTTTTGACTTCTTATTTTGTTATTTTCTGCCATGATTTGTAGCTTTTTTAGATTTTTTTTTTCAGAAATATAGGTAAAAATGAGGGGAAAAAATGATTCTCACTTCATCTTTTATTTCTTCTTTATCTAAACGCTACTTGTTTTTAACTGTAATGCTTTGATATATGTCATGAGACAGGCTTTGAGGGGTTTTATGGTAGTGATGAGAGGAGAGAGAGGAAATCTGATTTCGAGAACTCAGAGGATGAAAGGCGCACAAGAATTGGATCCTTGAAAAAGAAAGCAATAAGTGCATCTGCTAGATTTAAGCATTCTCTTAAAAAGAAGAGTAATAGAAGGAAAAGTGATGGCCGTGTCAGCTCTGTATCCATTGAGGATGTTCGCAATGCTGAAGAGCTGCGGGCTGTTGATCAATTTCGACAAGCATTAATCATGGAAGAACTGCTTCCAGAAAAACACGACGACTATCACATGATGTTGAGGTGCTTTCCTTCTCTTAATTTTATTTCATATTCCTCAACATAATAGGTTTTTTTTTTTTGGTCAAGTTAGCAGTGGATAGCCTAATGACGAAACATTTTATCTTTTATATATGGTAATTTCCTTAATGATTGTGCATGCTTCATGGTTCACCAATTAAAATCTTGATTTGAATTTTACTTGGCTTGATAAAGAAACCAATAAGAACTGTGAGTCTTATCATTGTTATGCTTTTTGTTTTGTTTTTCAACACATCTATTTTCTGCTTGCTGATATGATATATCCTTTTCGTTTTTGTTTGGAGCCTTCTGCATCTTCTCTTCTGCTCTCCCATTTTTAGTTTGCCTTGCAAACTTCGAATACTGTGACAAATAATAATTAGTTTCTGGCCTTACTCTTTTGTAGGTTTTTGAAAGCAAGAAAGTTTGATATCGATAAAGCTAAGCACATGTGGGCAGATATGCTCCAATGGAGGAAGGAGTTTGGTGCTGACACCATCATGGAGGTAATCACAATTAATAATTTGCCTGAAAGAATTGGTTATAATCCATGTTTTTCAGTGCATTCTTCCTTAATTTTCAGGATTTTGAGTTCAAGGAGTTGAATGAGGTCTTAAGGTATTATCCTCATGGTCATCATGGTGTCGATAAGGAGGGAAGACCTGTGTATATTGAGAGATTGGGAAAAGTTGATCCCAACAAGCTCATGCAAGTTACGACTATGGACCGTTATGTAAAATACCATGTCCGAGAGTTTGAGAAGGCCTTCACTATGAAGTTTCCTGCATGTACTATTGCCGCAAAGAGGCATATAGATTCAAGCACAACAATTTTAGACGTTCATGGTGTGGTATGTTTCTTGTAATCGCTTGTTGCCTTGTTAGTACCTTATATTTGGCTTTGAGTTAATGACTAACTGACTATTGTTTTCTTTTTGTTTGTTTATCAGGGCTTTAAGAATTTTACTAAGTCTGCACGGGACCTGATTATGCGACTGCAAAAGATTGATGGTGACAACTACCCTGAGGTCTGCCATCTCAATTTTCTTGTAGGATGAATTGTGAACTTATGCTTCTTGAAAGATTTTTATATTAATTTCTTTCGAGCTGAACTTTTTGTTCTGATCTTTTTTTTTTCAGACTCTTTACCAAATGTTTATCATCAATTCTGGACCTGGTTTTAGGCTGTTGTGGAACACTGTGAAGACATTTCTAGATCCCAAAACAACTTCCAAGATTCATGTATGTTAATACTTTTCTGCAATATTTGAAATTGACCATGCTTTCTTTTGTGGCTTTTGACTTCTTATTTATTTGTTGCTGACTCATAATTATACATACATATATACATATTGTGGAATAACTTTAGGTTATTGGAAATAAGTACCAAAGCAAACTGCTAGAGATTATTGATGCCAGGTAAATACACTTAGAACTTTCAGGACATGATATATTCTCGATTTATATTTGTTTTTTACTCCTATGATAGTATAATTTTTATCATCTGTTTCACTTTAAAAGTATATATTCTTTTACTATATTTCACTCTCCTGTTGCCTCCTTTCTAATAGCTTATAATGATGTTTAATATCCATTCAGTGAGTTGCCAGAGTTTCTAGGTGGTAGCTGTACCTGTGCAGATCAGGGAGGTTGCCTTCGGTCTGATAAGGGGCCTTGGAAGAATCCAGAAATAATGAAGGTTATAAACTGGCTTTGTTATTTATCGTATGTTAATACTGTTAATTTCAAGGGCTTCATCCGTGCAATCTTTCTAACGAAAAATTTTAATGCATGTGTTTTTTCTCAGATGGTTCTTAATGGTGTGGCATTGGGTGCCAGGCAATTTGTAAAAGTTCTGAATAGTGATGGGAAGGTTATTGCATATGTTAAGCCACAATGTCCAATGGTATATGATCTTTTTAACTTTCAATGGCCCTTTTCTTCGTCGCTTAGTGATATTCCTGTTTTGAGGTAAAAATATTGCGCTATCTCATTGCTTTTTGGGCTGTATGACAGTTGAAAGGTAGTGATACATCCACTGCAGAATCTGGATCAGAGGCTGAAGATATTGCATCCCCAAAAGCTATGAAGAGTTATTCACAACTTCTGCTGACCCCTGTTTGTGAAGAAGTGGGTTTCCTTCTAATATTTTGTCGGGTTTGGGAATTGAAGTACTTTGCTTGTAGCTGATAATTGTGTCAGACTACATTCATCATGAGTGATATAAATGTTTGGGTAGAAGAGCTTTTAACATGGATTTCTGCTTTTGGAACACTCAAAATGCTTTGGAGTACTGGGTTCATTAATAGAAGAATGCTTGACTAGATGTTTTGATTTTTTTTTGTTGGATCAGCTATTTGCATTCTTTTAACAGTTGCTTTTAAATTTTTAGTGGTTGGTTAACAATATTTTATAACCTATGAGTTTCATGATGACTTACAAGGATACTTGATAAAGACTTCATTATGCATCTTACCAGTTTCTACACCCAAGTTTAGGATCATTGGCATTTTTTAGAAGTAACTAATTCGCTTGTTTGGCTTTGTAAATTTTGCAGACTAAGGTAGTTGGAAAAACAAGCTATGCTGGCAACTTCTCAGGCTATGATGAATTTGTTCCCATGGTTGATAAAGCTGTTGATTCTAGTTGGAAGAAACAAACCTCCCTCTTGAGGCCTTCTGCTTCCAAAGGTTAACAAATGTACTCTTGCATACTGTTTTACCCTTTTATAAGCTACATTTCTTCTTTAAAACGTGCTTAGGCCTTTTAATACATGCTTAGGAAAATGAAATGCTATTTCATATTCAGGTACATTAGCAGCTCCTGAAACTCCCAAGGCCCAGGAAGGACTTCGAGCTTGGATTTTGCTGATGCTCATGGCTTTTTTCATGACACTTTACACTCTCTTCCACTCAGTGGCACTGAATATAACCAGAAAGCTACCTAACTCAGTTTCTGGTCATTGTCAAAATGTTACTGAACCTACACCTAATGCAACTCAAAAGGAAGAATGTCGCGCCCCTTCTCCAACAGCTCTTCAGACTCAGCCAGATCTTCTATCTTCTGTTATTGAGAGGTTGGGTGAGCTTGAGGAGAAAGTTGGTACACTACAAGCGAAGCCATCTAAGATGCCTTATGAGAAAGAGGAGTTGTTGAATTCTGCTGTATGTCGTGTTGAAGCTCTAGAGGCAGAGCTCATTGCTGCCAAGAAGGTACTGTTGGCAATCTTAATAATGGAATTATTTTTCCAAACATTATCCATATTTCTCTCCCTGAACCGTATCCTGTGAGTGATGTAAACCATTAAATAATATTTTCAGTAAAAGTATTTGATTGGGCTAATGAGATTGCATTTTGCATTAGTGCAAAGCTCTGATAATTCTTCTCGGGAATTTGGATTTATTTCCTATTAGGCTAACTGGCTTCCCAGATTGCTCATATTTCTAGAAATCTCAGTGTCTTCTATGGAATATTCATTATCAACTGATTAATCACTTATTTTGGGTATGGCTTGCTGATAAGGCTTTTAATTAATTAATTATTTTTCTCTAAGAGTTTTGCAGTTATGGCCATTCTTGCTTTCATTGTCAAATTTTCATTTCTTTTGCATGTATGTGCTGTATTAAATAGGCTCTTCACGAAGCTTTGATGAGGCAAGAGGAGCTGTTTGCATCCCTAGACAGTCGAGAGCAAGCCAAATTAAGGGTATGTCATTGCATTGGTTTTTCCCGTTGTTTATGTACGTTTCCTAGAATTTGTGCGTAACTTTTCCTCTTGGTTTCAGAAAAAGAAGTTTTGCTGGTGATATGTTCTGCTGATGAAGAGACTAAAAACAAAACCGCTTACCGTTTTATGGAGTGGCCTATGTTGATCCACGAGCAATGTAAATCCTACTAATGAAACCGTCAATTCTCTCAGGCTCGTCTCATTTCCTTCTTTCCGTGTAATGTTTGAAATTGCTGTACTCAAAAAGTAATAGGGGATTCATATATATTTTCGCTTTCGGAACTTCGTTGTCAAAAGTTTGAGTTTCACTTATATCGCGTTTGCCAAATAAATGTCCGGAACTTGGTTAATGTTCATTAAATTGTGGAAACTTGAGAAATGGACTTTAAAATCCTCTTCTTTAGCTAAGATTTGAGCAGTTCTTTTCTTCACTTTTTTAATCACAATTTTAACCTTGAAGAACATTACAACTTGGGCCAACCAAGAAGACCACCATTTGAGCCAATAATTTTTCAACATATTACATTATCTTTTAAGAAATTTGCTAAACTCTTGACTTAAAGGGGCTTGGAATTGAATATTTTACAAAGCAAAACAATATAGGCAAGCAATACATCTATGGGCTGAAATCTCAGTGCATATCACCAACGCCATCCAGCACCCAATTTTCATCTTAGCCACCGAAATGGGTTCTGCAGCCACAAATCCAAGAAAATTAGATGTGAGGGATACACCTATATATACATATATAAAGTTTGCATGATTTGACTTTTGATAACTTACAAACTTCTTCTTCCTCTTCTTTTTCTTGTCAATGTAGGTCTGAAGCTCCTGCTGTTTATCAATGGCTTTCTCAAGTGCCTGCATAAGCAAGAAAGGAAACACAATCAATTAAAGATTCAAAGATAGTGACAAATTTGTGTTCTTCATCGGATTCTTCAGTAGGATGGCCAAGTTGTAATTATGTACCTTCTTAGTTACAGATAGCTCTTGTTCCAGGGTGCCGACCCTGCTTAAAGCAGTATTCAACATCTCCTTTTTCTCGGGTGGCAACGTTGCTGGTTTGTCGACAAGTACAGTCACCTTCTCTTCCAATTCAGCCATGCGTTTCATCATGGCAAAGATGTCAGCGTCATTAATAGGTGGTGCTTGTTGAGCAGCAGGGCCTGTGATCATTGGGTTAGCATAGTAAACTTGACCGTCATACAAAAGAGGTTCAGTCAGTCTCCTAGGTATTTTGCGGGACAATCGAACCAGCGCTATAAGTCCCATAATCAAGGCCACAATTCCTCCGAAAATGTTGGTGCCCATTCCTTGAGTAGCCATCCTAACATCCTTCGTCTGGTAACAATCTACAGTTTTGGGAAAAAAGGGTCACAAACGAATGGTGTTATTGCTACATTCTTTAAAACTCAAGAAAACGTACTCAAATGCAAAATATCTACCTTTGGACATGCCAAATTCAGCGTTAGGCCAGGAAGGATGTACACCCTTGTCAACCATCGGCATAAACTTGTCACAGGCAAAGGAGCTCTGGGTCTTTCTCTTGATGGGATTCTGCAATATATAAAACATGTACTTTTATGTTGACTGATGGGATTCACATAGATGCAGAAACTGATTGCAATGTTTAGCTGCATGAATCATGATTTATCTCTTATGTTTCCATTGTGGACATGGCATGAGAACAACTAAAACTTACTTCAGGCATTGTAGCTGTCTTTGCATCCAAATGGCAGCTCTTCTTCATGTCCTAAAATATCAAAGAAAAAGTTAGGCACTCATTTTGTAGAGTGCTAGATATTGAGATGGCAGAGCCTTGGCTAAGAGGGATTACCTCTTCACTTGTTTTCTCCTCAACATCTCTTATATTCTTCCTTGTGCACTTGCCTTGACCATTTTGAACCTTCTAAGCTCATGAAAATGAAGTATTCAATTCAATTATTCCAAGTATAATATAACATAGATATTTCACCAAAATATCATTCAAGCTTAAGTTGATTACCTTCAATATGTCGGGATCGTTCCATGGACCCTTGTCGGAGACCATGCAACTGCCTTTGTCAGCACAATTACAGGTACCCCCCAAAAACTCTGGCAACTGACTGATGAAACCACAAGAAATAAATGCTTTAAATATAGAAAGTTTGAAATTCATGGAATATAATATTCTCAACTAATGAGGAAAAAAAACACTCACTCTGCATCAATTACTTCAAGCAATTTGCTCTGGTATTTGTTACCCAAAACCTGGTGAAAAGTTGTTTAGCAACATTATAGTAGCAAAAATCAAATGTATTGTCAGGTAAAAATGATGAATCAATACTTACATGGATCTTTGCAGTGGTCTTCGGGTCAAGGAACGATTTAACTGTGCCCCACAACATCCTAAATCCAGGGCCAGCATTGATGATAAACATGCGGTTCAATGTCTGTAATATAGAAAGCATCCAATTAGCATCTCCTGACACGTAAAACCGGGCTTATGGAGTAATGAGTATTCAGTACCTCAGGATAATTGTCACCATCAATCTTCTGAAGGCTCTGAAGGAGCTCCCTTGCAGACTTGTTGAAGCTCGAAAGCCCCTGAACATTCATTTATGATGCCAGGTCTTAGAACTGCAGTGAAGCAATATGCGTGTTTATATATATATATATAAGCAGAAAATATAACATACCACGCCTTCCACATCCAATATAGTTGTGCTCTGGTTAATTTGCTTTTTGGCAGCAATGGATGCAGCAGGGAACTTAACAGCAAAGGTCTTCTCAAACTCCTTTACATGGTACTTCAAATAGCGGTCTATTGTTGTAACTTTAATCAGCTTGTTAACATCAACTTGGCCAAGCCTTTCAATATAAACAGGTCGGCCATCCTTATCAACTCCATGATATCCTTGCGGATAATACTTAACCACTTCACTGTATTCCTTGAAATCAAAATCCTTAACAAAGAAGTCCCAGGAAGAAAATTTCAGACAGTTTTAAAAGTTGCATCATATATGTTTTGCAATATGGAAACAGTTTCCACACACACACAGAGACATATGTGGATATACCTCCATTATCGTGTCGGCCCCGAACTCCTTCCTCCATTGGAGCATATCAGCCCACATGAGCTTTGCTTTTTCAAGATCATATTTCCTGGCCCTAAGAAATCTGTATGATCAAAGAATGAGTTAATGGCCTAATCTAATACCATTCGTATCGAAGCTTAATATTGTTGAATGGAAGATAGTGACCTTAGCATCATATGATGATCATCATGTTTAGCAGGCAGTAATTCATCTAAGATGAGTGCTTGGCGGAATGCATCCACTGCCTGCAGCTCTTCAGAATCAAGGCCATCCTCTATATTAACAACCGACATTACTCTACTATGTCTTTTGCTTTTCTTTCTCATTGAATGTCTAAACTTGCTAGAGGCACTCAATGCCTTTTTCCTAAGAGACCCAAGCTTTTTTTTCTTCTCATCCTCCGAGTTATATACATCAATTTTTTCTGCACCTGTAAAACAAGCCACTCTCAAACCCCTAATTATATCAACAAACCCAGAATTATTAATATCATTGAATTTCATGCACACAATTTGCGTTTCCTTTGGGTTCTGATTCATCTTTTACCATTTAAAATCATAGTCAGATATCTGGCATGCATCTAAATCCACCATTAGTGTACATGAATTGCAGTAAATGGAAAATAAATAAATAAAAGAAAAGCTGAAAATGTTTGTAAAAGATCACCTATTCTAACTTGTCGTTCAACAGGTTGAGACAAAGTGTCAGCCATGAATACAATGTTGAGGACTTCGTTTAAGCTCAAAACAGGGCAGCAGGTTCAAGATGTTATCACTCATACAAAGATGTTCAATATTAACGGCCTGCAGAATCGAATCCGAACATCTGCAAATAAGCCCCAATGAAATCAAATATGATAACAAATAACAAAAAAGCTGAAAAAGATTGAACCAATCCAATGACAGAAATGTTATCCAATCAATATTGAAGAGAACAAGATTATGATTATACCATATGATAGGAGTCTAAGACTCTGAGGCCTAACGGAGAAAGGGATAGGTTTAAATAACACCCGACTAAAACTATAAAAAAAACAACTCACCAGGATTGGTATTGTCATATATAGTTCTCTCTTAACATAGATGTTTAAGCTTTACTATTATTGAGAAGAAGCTTAAACATAATTTGTTCCGGTTTGGCGACATGCATGCAACTCCATTCAAAAACCATTCCAGTCTTTTTATCTTTAACTAACTTATTAACTGTCTTCACCTTTTTTCTCGGCCGATGTCGCAGCCTAGAAACATGGATATCCAGATTTGAAACACTAATTGAAACAATTAGACTAATATTTAGTTTAATCTTGCTCCTAAAAAGTGTTTTTGGACCAAAAAGTATGTTTGAGCTTAAAAAAGTGATTTTGCAATTTTTTCTTCTTCTCAAAACTACTTTTGAAAAGTTTAAAAACACGTGCTTTTTATCGCAAAAATGCTTTTTAGAAGCAATGTTAAATTGATCCTAAATTTCAGACTTATGCTACATCAACCCATCTCGTAGGAGAAGTATATTTAAATAATATATATTACATAAATAATTAAACCAATTGCATAAATTGTCTAATTAATTGTTTATTTATTTAAATATTCATCTAAAAATTATATTCTTGTTATGCAATTTAATATTTAAGTTCGTTAAAATAGTGATATTTAGAAAGAATAAGTCATCTTTGTCTATTGATTTACAAGAAAACATATATTATTAGTTGAATATGAAAATAGCATAAAATCTAATCAATAAATATCATCTATAATCCCTAAGTATATGTATTTATAACTTATTAACACTCCCCCTCAAACTGGAATATATAGGGGTGGCAATGAAACTGGAATATATAGGGATGGCAATGAAGCGTGGTGGAGGCGAATATTCCTAAATTCACTACCACTCCATAATTGATATGTCCTGCTCTACTATTCACTCCGCTTCATTAGGGATGTATAATTTTGAAAACTATTACCACCTCCATAGATGTTAGATGCATCCATCCTCGTTTCGCTTCAATCTAATTTTTGCTATTTATCTTTTAATGTTTTCAATTTTTTAAAGTCAAGTAAAATATTTAAACATAATTATTAAAAATAATTTTAACATAAAATATTTTTTTATATTATGTTATTACACTTTTACCTTTTTAATAGTATATATATATATACAATGGTAATTTTATATAATGGAGTGGGTCTGGGTGAGGTAAGCAATTACCGTAACCGCTCCATACCCACTATCCAAAATAAAAAATCTATCCTGCCCCACTTCGCATCTACTTCTCAAGAAAAAAAATCTACTCCATTTGGCGCGGAGTGATTTGGAATCTATTAGATGATTCGAGTTTTGCTATTCTTAGGAGTATATATATCAATCATGACCAACTTGTTTCATACATATGAACCCGATTCCTAGTAAGAGGTTTTGTGAAAATATAATAGAGTTGTTTTTGGTTTTTAGGTAACAAAATGACGATAACTTCAATATGTTTTAGTTGTTCGTGAAATACGAGATTTGAGGCAATGTGAAGGGCAACCTAATTATCACACCATAATTTTACTGGTAATGAAGACTTTAAGCCTATTTTTGTCATGAGATGATGCATCCACATAATTTCACAAATAGACTAAGCCATTAATTTACATTCTGATTCTGCACCAGATCGAGATACAATATTTTGTTTCTCACACATCTAGGACACCAAATTTCCTCCAACAAATACACAATAGCTTGTGGTGGATCTTCTATTGACCTTAGATCCTGCCTAGTCAATATCTATAAAACACTAAATATTAGTATGCCCACGATTCTTGTATGGTATGCCTTTTCTAGGAGCTCATTTTAAGTAACACAAAATCTGTTCTAAAGCTGCCCAATGATGAATGGTTGGAGCTGTCATAAATTGGCTAACGACACCGGTTGCATATGCGATACCTAGACGAGTTAGTGTCAGATAGTTCAACTTTACCTCTTAGGGTTCTCAAATAAACCACCATCTTCTTTTGTGAGATGTAGATTAGGAATCATAGGAGTGTTGCACGATTTGACTCCTATTTTTCTTGTTTCTGTTAACAATTCAAGCACTTACTTTCTTTAAGATAAGAAAATCTCTTTCTTACTCCGTCATCTCCACTCCCACAAATATTTCAGTGCCCCTAAATATTTCGTATGAAATTTACAATTAGGATAACATAAAATTTTAATCATTAAATTTAGGATTGTAAGCTTATCTCAATATTTTTTAAAAATATATTTTTAATATTTTTAACAACCAGTTTTATCTAAAAATTTTAAAAAATTTTCTTAATATATAAGTAATTTATCCTAATAGTAAATTTTAAATTTCATACAAATAATAAATTTTAGGATAAATTATTTATCTAAATTTTAGTGTTTATTTATATATTTAAAATTATCATTAGAACCATATTATCCATTGCTATATAATGACATGTTAAAGGGATCATTTCTCATAATATCATGCTTACATATCTTGTCATACAATATATATTAATTTTTGTTCGTGTGATGCATAGATTGATTATATGTATTAATTAAAATATATTTTCATTTTTATTTAATACTATCAAATTTAAATGAATCGGTGACACATAAAAAAAATCAAAAGTGAGAACATAAAAAGAGAAGTGTAAAAAATGAAGAAATGAAGATATTATTCTTTAAAATAATTTTATAAAAAAGTTGTGGATATTTATATAGATTTTTTTATAATATTTAAAAATTAAAAATTTATATATCTTTTTATCTATTAAATTAAAATTAAAATAAATTATAATGGTAATGGTAATTTTTAAAAAAATCTAATGATAACAAATTTAGATTAAGATAAATGATATTTCTCTTTATGATAATTAAATAATATTTAAAGTTATGGTAATATTATTTATCATTATGATAATTTTATATATTTTATTCCTTACATACAAAATTAGGTAAAATTTCAAAATTTATCTAACTCTTTTAAATTGTACTTAAGATTTTATTTAAAATTGTTAAAAAATTATTTATATATATATAACTAGTTTTCTTTTACATGTGCAATGCATGGGTCAATTGAATGTATTAATTATTTTACATTTAATTATTTCATAAATTTTTTAATTTTTTAACTTTTTTTAATAATGTGGTTATGAAATTAAAACATATTTTGTAAAAATAGTGATAAACTTAACAATATTTTTTAATTAATTTTAGGATTTACAATGCCTTATTATGTAAAAAAATTGTAAGTTGAATTATTTGAAAACAAATTTAGTTTTAATATTATTGATAAAGTCATATTTCAATTTTAAAAATTTTAAAACTAATTGTTAAAAATTTATATCTAAAAAATATTATACTTTTGCAAACTAAAGTTTTTAAGAAAACTTCAAAACTGTTGCAAAATTGTTTACACATTTTTTCAAAAAAGAATTTTTTTTTATATGTTTGAAAACATATTTACTTTTAATTAATTTTATGTTATTTTAAAAACTCTAATTTAGATTTTTTCTAATATAAATTTAGATTATAAAATAGTAATAAAGCATTATTAATGAATAGTGTTTAAAAAATACTAACAAAGTTAAACTTGTTATAAATATTTTATTATTAAAGGGATGTCCATCAATATTAAGATAAGTTTAATATACATTAGGATTTTAATGTTTATTAGAAGAGTTTTATACCATGTATACTCTTTATGCTTATAAATATATATTTAAGAGAAGCATTGTAAAATATTCCCGTCGATGGTATCTAATTAAGTCTTATTAAGATGCTATTGTTGATTGATTGTATTATATATTTTAAGTTGAATTATAATTTATAAATATTTTATTAGAGCATCATAAGATTTTATAACATATATTTGGTATTGAAATTTGATACAATGTATATTGGGTAATTTTCAAGCATCGTAAACACAAAAAAATAATTGATTGTTTTATAAATGGTTTTTACTATTAATTTATAAATGTTATTCTGAAAGTAAATAATGCTTGTGATAATAGTCAGGGTGATACGATGATATTAAAGATCTTCAGGTATATTTCACTATGATTTATTTTATTATAGCATGTTTATTATAATTGGAGACTAATCATGACAAAAACATGAACAAATAGATTTTGAATTGAAATTAATGCATGTTTGTGATGGTGGTTATGAAAAAATTTATGTCGGATTTTTATATTTAGGATGTGAGCTTTCTTCATGCAAATGTGCAACTCTGAAAGATATGATCATCGAAATATGATAATTTCTTGCACTTGAAGTTATAAAATCTCCTATCTAAAACTCGTTATGATTGGATGCATCAGAAGTTGCAAGATTTTATAATTGTGAGTGAATATAACTCTATAGTAATTAAGATAAGTTCTCAATTAAATTAATGTGGGAAGATTAAGTTCTCAATCAAATTAATATGAGAAGAATATTACTAATAAGAACTTGTTAGAGAATTTGTTTTAACTTTTCATATTTCAAATATGCTCCTACAATAGAAATATTGTGAAAAGGGTTTCAAGATATATTTTGAATGTTTACTTATGCTTTAATAAAATAACACGATATTAAAAAAAAAAATGAAGTTTGTCCTACTAGATCTACTCCATTCCCTAAAGTGAATATAGCAATACATAATAAATCCGAAAGATGTAATTATGGATGTGGAGGTGAAACTATAATAATCATAAAATATAAAGATAAGAAAAAAGATGAACAAGAATTCCTAAAAAAACCCTTTAAGGAGTGAAAATAACTTATGTCATCGAAGGCCATTGGTTGCATACCTGCCGTACATCTAAATAGTTAAATTCTATCAATATTCCATCAAACGAAAGGGAAACAATGTGGAAATGAAGACAATGTGGAAACGAATAATAAGAATGATGTTAAATTTGGTTTGGCATACCAGATTGGTAATCACGAGGATCCTAAATAGTAAAGAGATATTAACATTGTCTTTATGATGCTATCATTTTAAATTCTAGCATGTCATGTAACAGCCCGATTTCGGGGCTAGTCGGAACAGTGGTTCCAGGACCACTAATCCGAGGTTGAGGAAAATTATTTTAGTATTAATTATTGTGTTATGGCATTAATATATGGCTATATGAAAATTTTGGTGCTTTAGTTTTAGCAATTGCATGTGTAGTTGTGAAAAAGGACTAAATCACATAAAGTGCGAAAGTTCCATTATAAGTGGTAGAGGTGTCTAATAGCCAAAGAATATCAGTTGGAGGTCCTTAAAGTGAAATTAGGCCATTGGATTTGTGATGGCCGACCATATAGAGGCTAGGGAGACAAGATATTAAATGTTGGTCAAATTTGGTGGAAATTAGGTGATAAAAATGAATAAAATAAGATGAATAAAAGATGTTATCATCTTTCACTATTCACCCTTCTTCTTCCACCAAAAGTTGAAGAGAAAGATAGAGTTTTTGGGGTTTAAACTTTCAACTAAGTTATCTCCTTGCAAATAAGTGATTTTGGTGGTTTTATTTGATAATTTTTGTACTTTTAGCTTAAGCTAGCTAATGAGGGGACTAATTTGTGAAATGTTTAAAAGTTTAGGGACTTGCCATGAGAGGGTTTATGCTGTTAGCTAAGTTTTTATGGAAGAAAATGAATGTTGGGGAGATGAGAAACAACTTTTGTGAAATGTGTTGTCAACACCTAAATGGGACTAAGTTGTAAATGTTGTAAATTGGTAATAAATGCATGAAATAGTTAGATTTGTGGGTTGTTGTAAGAGAAATAAATTTTCAGCTAGGCTTTTTTAATGAGAAAATGTGTTGAAAATGACTTACGAGCCTAGGGGCAAAATCATAATTTTGCCATAGTACAAGGGCAAAATGGTTATTTTTGCCTAAGTAGAGATTATGATGCATTATGATCATAAAATGTTTTAAATGAGTGAACTTTGTTGTTATAGATCAAGAAGAGCACGGAATTAACCTTGACCGGGAAAAAGGCAAGGTTTCGGATTAAACCGCAAATTAACACATTTTGCACCGAGGTAAGTTTATGTGTAAACGATGCATCTTAATTACACATGTTGTTACTTATTGGTGCGCTGTATGGTTGAGAACATGTATGATTCAAGTGGATTGAATTTGGTAGATATTGAATAATTTTTGTATGAATGACGAAATATATATGTAAATGTGAAATAACATCCGTAGTAATAAATGGTGGGCTGTGTGCGATACCACCTTATTAATTCTTGATGGTGGGCTAAGTGCGATACCATCTTATTACTTATTCACGATAGGCTGTGTGCGATACCATTGTTTATATTATTATTTGGTGGGCTAAGTGCGTTACCACCGTGAATATTCTTGTTGGTGGGCTATGTGCGATACCACCCCGTTAAAGATTGATGGTGGGCTAAGTGTGAAACCATTGAGTGATTGGTAGTATTATGAATGGTTTATTGGGAAAATTATGATGTGTTGTTTTATGTGATCATGTGGTGATAAGTGCAGGGATGTATGTTAAATAATGTGGGCATTTGGCTTGTGATATAGTTGGAATGTGGTAAGAGATGAAATGAGTAAGCATGATCATGGAATGTGGATTGTTCTTGCTTAGTATGTAATGCTATTTATTGTTTAGCACATACTATGATGTTATTTGTTTACATGTAAACTTACTAAGCTTAAAGCTTACTCCCCTTTTCTTTTCCCTTGTTTTATAGAGTCAAAGAGTCGGGTCGAGATACAAAGATAATTGGAAGATCACCCACACTATCAGCTCACCTCGGTATATCTAGACTTAATGTTTTGAGTATGGCATGTATAGGGGCTAGACTAGGTAAATTGTTTTGTTATTTTGGCCAAGAGCGTGTTGGCTCCTTTAGAGGTGAACTCTTTTGTATATAGCCATAGTTGATGGCTTATTGTTTATATTTAATGAAAAGATGAAGTTATTCATGGAAGTTTATGTTGCACATTTGAGTTGCTTAGTGATTGGTTGAATGGTAATATGATGTGTGAATTAGGGTGGTGAAAAGAGCTTGGCAAATAGCCTTGTTCTTGTCCACACGGGTAGGCACACGGGCATGTGTCTAGGTTGTGTATGACACACGGTCAGTCCCATGGGTGTGTGACCAGGCCGTGTGTCCCTTGCATGTTAGTTTTACAAGTCAGTAAGCTTTGTAATAAACACACGGGCAGAGACACAGCCGTGTGTCTCAGCCGTGTGGTAGGCACGGCCACGAACATGGGTGTGTGCCCAGGCCGTATGAAGTCTGCACCTCGAAATTGGAATTTAATTTGACACATGGTCTAAGGACACGGGCGTGTGCCTTAGCCGTGTGACCTTAGTGAGATGATGACGTCATAAATAGAATGCCAAGGTTTTGGCACACGGGTTAAGACACGGGTGTGTCGAGGCCGTGTGAAGGACACGGGCCAAGGACACCGGCGTGTGAAAACCCCTGTAGGTTTGAAATGAAAATAAATCCCACATGGGGTAGGGACATGGGCGTGTGTGACCACACGGCTTGCCCACATGGGCGTGTCCCATTTCACACGGACATGTGGCCCCTGTTTAGGTGAAAAAATTTTAAGTGCACTAAAGTTCCGGTTGGATTCTGGAACCCTTTGTATGCATGTTTAAGGCATCGTAGGTCTTTAATGAGAATGTTTTGTTGGTGAAAGAGATATTTTAAGTTGTATGACCAAGTGAGTTAAGTACGGTAACGCCTCGTACCCGGCTCCGGCGTAGAATACGGGTAAGGGGTGTTAATGTCAATTTTTAGGATTTTTATAATTCATATTGAGGAATTTGTTGCTATACTTGTTATTGTTTTTCATTACTAAACTTTAAGTCTACAGTTTGATTTTGATTTTTGTATGGATTGTATGTATTTTATTAAGACAAAATTTCTAGAAGTATGAGTTACATCCTTTTTTGTGAATTACGGCATTCATTAGTTGATTATTGAATTTCTTATTAGTAACAATTACTTTTGACCACTAAAAGTGGGAACATAGAGATAAATAAGAGAACAACAGGAGTTCTCAATACTGCTCTTCAAAGAAAAGAGACAATTTATGAAAAGTCATTGGTTATGTACCTATCGTACACCTGAAATTTTTATTATTCAATTAATGTTTCTTAAATGAAAGAAAACACATGCTCCATAGACAATACAATAGTGCATACTATCTTTAGGGATAAAAAGCATTTTTTTTGTTTAGTAATGAACAAACCGATCTTTGGAGGTATAAAATTAATTTAAAACTTCAGAAGATCTAATATATTGTTACCCTATATTCAATGTGGTAATGAAACGTGTTAATCTTTCATAGTACAAAATTAATTCATGGCTTCAGAAGAGCTAATACATTGTTATCTGAAGAAATAAAGTGATAATTAATACATTATGTTCTAGCTAATCTCAAATAAATTATTTTCTTTTAAAAGGATATACGTTTTAACGGATATCATATTGAGGCTAATGGATGAGGAGATGATTAATTAAATCTATTATATTAGGTAAGAAATTTGTATTGGAAAACTATCGCATTTTCCTTTAGTTGGTGCTATGTATATATTAGTATGGTTAAATAATATGAGATGGTAAATTAGAAGTTTACCTTAGTATTGTTGAATCATATGCATAATAAACCAGAAGTTTACTTGTCCAAATATAGTAATTAGTTGACATGATCGGTTAGACCATCCCGATTAACAATGATGCGATAAATGAGAATTTACATGGATATTTATTAAAGAACCTGAAGATTCTTCATTTTAAGGAATTATCATGTGCTGATTGTTCTCAAAGAAGGTGATTTATTAGAGCCTTGCTAACAAAAATTAAGATTGAATTTCTTGCATTTCTGAAAAAAACATGAGCCCATTTATTTGGAAAGTGAAATATTTTATTTGATTTTAGTAGATGTATCTACAAGATAATCACATGTGACTTATCAAATTGCAACTTCTTGTTTGTGAGATTACTTGTTTAATGATTTGGTTAAGAACAAAATTTTCAGATTATGCAATCGGGACAATTTTGCTAATATTGGTGAGTTTATTTTTCAAGCTTTGAATGAATATTAAAAGCTATATTGTCTATGAGAGTAATTATCGCAGATGTCTATTATTTATATGTATAAATGGTTTAGTAGAATTAATGATTAAATGCCTCTAGTTAATAATTGTTAGAGATAGTTTGTCAGTTTTCAACTGAATTTGTTATTTGTTAGTAGCAGTTATTTCCTCTTGAATGTATATATATTCACTATTCATGTTCTTATTTAATCAAGCAATAATCATCAAGTTTATTTCATTGTTTTAGAGTTATTTGTTTTTACTTTCAGTGTACAATTCTTTCATGGTATCTGTCGTCTTTTCATGGGGTGTTTCTGTTGTGTTCGATGGATATGTCTCTGCCTAATGAGTCCAAGAACCTCTGCTCAGAGTCCTGCTTCACCTTTCGGTGGAGAAAGGCCATCTCTCGTGATTCAAACATTCCCTAGGCATGATATGGTCAAACTTGACGAGGGTAACTTTGTTCGATGGCAACATCAATTGAAGCTTATTATTGATGGTTATGCTCTTACCGATTATGTCAACGGCATGTTAGATTTGTAAAATAAATCTAAAATAAAATTGAATAAACCAAGATCTATCATGTCAAATAATCAAGAATAAAACTAAATGCAGAAACGTACCTGAATCCATGAATTCCTTGTAGTTTTACCAGATTTTGGGGATTTGATCTTCCAAATTAGCACACAAGAAATTCAGAGAATATCTGCTCTCTCTTTCCTAATGATGGGATATTAGAAAAGATATCTTGTGTATAATTTGGGGACCAGAACCCTAATATTTATAACATTGGCATATTAGTTCTAATCAAATTCTAATTAGCCCATCATTAATTAGAATTTGATTAGAACTCAATTACTAGAGTATCTACAAATATTTG
Source organism: Gossypium australe (assembly GCA_005393395.2). Lineage (NCBI taxonomy): Eukaryota > Viridiplantae > Streptophyta > Magnoliopsida > Malvales > Malvaceae > Gossypium > Gossypium australe. The sequence goes on from CM016625.1 coordinate 121,088,434, forward strand.
ACCCATACTTTATTTAATAATTAAAGCCTAATAAAATTTTAACCAAATTAGATCATTTTTAATTTGGGCTAACTTATCATGATAGTAAATAATAACATTTAATTACCCTTATTATATATGTGATGTCCATATTTTCCAACAATCTCCCACTTGGACCACATATATATACTAATTACTTTATAACTACATGTCATTATATAACCTTATGAGCTCAAAATTTTACTATCATATGCAAAAGGTATTCCGAATAATCTCGTCCATTAATTATGTTAATATAGAACCAAGGTGACTTTCGTTACATATATCGTAACTAAATCCATCCATGATCACGTATATTAACACAACCAAATGACATAGATCAAGTATGGATGTGTAGCATGGAAATTACATGCAATATGATCTAAACATGTCTATTTCCAATCGGTCCTCCTTAGTGAGATCAAACCTTACCAAAATTAGAGTGTGAACCAATAAACTTTATTTTTGCAGAAAATAAACTTAATATCTTTAAACTAAAAATGTGTCTATAACATAAAAGAATTTAAAAAATACAAAGTCCCACTAAAACCAAATATCCTTTAAATGACATTACACCCATATGAGCGGTGTACTTTTATAAAACCTTAGGTGTAGTTTCTTAGTAAGCGGATCCGCAATCATGGAGTTTGTCCTAATATGCTTTATAAGCACCTAACCACTCTGAACTTTTACTTTAACAACCAGGAACTTAAAGTCTATGTGTTTTTACTTTCATGTGCTCCTGTTGCTATCGGAATAAAAGTGTAACACCCCAAACCCAGCTTAAACGTTATGGCCGTATCTGACAATGTCACACGATAGTGTTTTTGAAACCTCATTGTTACGATGAAAACATTCCATGTTATTATCTTTAGTAAACCTTTGTTAGAACTTAGGAAGTCGTTTTTATTCATTTAAAACATTTATTTTGAAACATCCCTCATTGTGGAAGCTTTAATAAAATAGTCTAGGTGATCATGCGTTTAGAAATTACTTTAACTTTTTGAAAACCGAATTTCTTATGACTAGCAGGTATAAATCCACAAAGTAAAATAAATAAATAAAAACCCAAATTTAAAACCAAAGTCCCAGAGGGTCCTTAAATTACAACCCAAATAATAAATAATAGTCAAATCATAAATTGTAAATTGAAAACCATGAAGTCCAAAAAAAATTACTGTGTTCACCGCTGAGTCCTCTGTCGCACCGATCTGTCTAAGTCTGGGGATTACCTGTGCACATTAAACAAAAAGGGCGAGTTTACATAAACTCAGTGTGTAATCCCGCAGAAACAAACAAACAATCAATATTCACAGTGCACAGTTGAACAGTCTTGGGCCTAAGCCCTTTTTAGTTTTAGTGACAGTTTGGGCCTTAACCCATCTCAGTATAGTGTCAAAAATGCAGTAAGGCCTTAGCCCATCACATTATCAGTAGCAGTAACAGTTATGCAGTAGCAAAATCCTACCCAACCAGCCTCTACACACTATCTCCGTCCAACCCTACACTCCATGTGGGGATATAATCAACCCACTCATCCCTACACTCCAAGTAGTACCGAATGCGGCACAATACAGTAGTTTGCAGCTGAGCTACCAGTAAATTAGACTTAAAGCCTTTCAGTACACTTCCTCCGAATAACAACCCCCAACCCAATGCAATGTAACACACAATGGATGACATGCTATTATGGAATTTCAGTACATATATTTGGTTCAGATATTAATATGCCAGTACAGATATTATTCAATCAATTTCACACATTTAGGGGTCTAAGTAGCGCTTACCGACCTTACAGTAGGTTCATAGTTGACTTGGGCGACCCGTGCAACCTTAAAAATATTTCGGTAAAAATGGGCCCACACGCCCATGTGATTTGCCCGTGTGGGCCCACTCGGCCCAAATTGGCCTTGGCCGTATGATCAATTTTTAAAGTAACTCATGCTAGCTCAATACTCATATATGTTTTCACTATTTACTTACATGCTCATTCAAAGCTGTCTACTTGAGTCATTATCACTAAATTATTTATATCTTGAGCTACAGAATTCCAAATTAAGATCCGCTTGATGTTTTTGAAACTAGACTCAAATACCTTTCTACCATAAAATTTTTAGAATTTATATTTTATCAAATAAGTACAGTAAAATCTTTAAAGTTATCCCCATTCTACTGTTTGACAGCTTCATCCTTTCCTTACTAAAAATTATTTATCTCTTAGTACAAAATTTAGATGATGTTTTTATTTGTTTCTCTTGAAAATAAACTCATTAAGGATTTAAACATATAAATTTAAGTCCCTAATTATATTTTTAAAATTTTTTATGATTTTCCTAAGTCAGAATAGGGGAACCCGAAATCATTCCCACCTTGTCTCAAAACATTTATTATATCTCATGATTTACAATTCCATTGCTTACACTGATACTTTGCAATCTTGTATAAATTTTCTAAGAGTCAACCATAATTTGCACCATTGACTTCAGTTGATACCATCACAGTGTTATCATTCTTTTGTACGCCAGTTATCATGCCCTTATCATACTTATCTTCCATGTCTAGTTAATTGAGGAATTCTTCTAATCATTTCATGAATCTCTTATTCCACGATACTTACTTAACAAGAACATACCTTCAGAAACTACTTCCAGCAATCCACATTTTAACCTATGCTCTTATTTCAAGCAACTGTTCATTGACATTATCTTGGGCAGATACATATATATGGAAGATACATACAAAAAAATTCATACTATTGATTCACTCTCAGACATACCTTGATCTAGTTCTGTACACAACTCCATACTGATAATCCACTGCGTATAACATTCAAATGAACTCTGTAACACCCCTAACCCGTATCCGTTGCTGGATTAGGGTTAAAAGCATTACCGGACAGATTGAAAACTTTTACAGACATTTCATGATACAAGTCATCAATCACAATCAAAGTGTCCCTTTTATAGGTCAATGAGACCTTAATCATGCTTTAAAATAGGGTCGGGACTAAACCAAACACATACTAAAATTCTCAGAAATTTAAAACTTTTCTAAGTTACAGAGGTCACACGCCCGTGTGGGCAGGCCATGTGCCTTCCACGGCTATTAGACACACCCATGTGTCTTGGCCGTGCCAAAACAAAGCATGTATACTGACTTATCCACACGACCACCAGACACGCCCGTGTGCTATGGCCGTGTAATATTAGGCTAGCTACTGACTTGTTTACACGGCCACCAAGCATGCCCGTGTGCTACAACCGTGTAACCTGCCCAGGCACACTTCGAAGTGGCCCTTGAGCCACACGGCAGAGACACACGCCCATGTCCCTTAGCCATGTATGCATAATAGGCCATTTTCAAGGCCATAATGCTACCCACATTAGGGTCTACCCTACAAACAATATTGTAACACCCCTTACCCAGGTTTTACGCCAGAACCGGACTCGAGGCGTTACCTTAATAAAATCCTCATGATCACCACTCAGGCTCATCGACTACTCTCTTAAGTCACCTCAACAACCTCATTCTCGACTTACGAGGACTCACTCATACACACGAGGGCTCCAGAGACTATATCAGAACTTTTTCCAATCTTAAAAATTTTCTCTTTTGTACAGGGCTCACACGCCCGTGCAAGAAGAAACACGCCCGTGCATAGACCCACACGCCCATGCTCCTCAACCGTGGTGAATACTGACTACATAAACACGGCCTCAAAGCCTAGTCACACGCCCGTGTGGATAGCCTGTGGCCAACACTGATTAAAATCACACGGCTTATGTAGACGCCCGTGTGGCTAGTCCGTGGTCTATTCTGACTTAAAATGTCAACATATAGGGGACGCACGGCCAAGTCACACGCCCGTGGGCTGACCGTGTGTCACACATGATCTAGACACACGCCCGTGTGTCTATCCACATGAACAAGAACAAAGCTATGTACCAAGTTCTTTTCACCCCTCTAGCATACACAATATGCATCCATTCAACACATCCATAGTCAACTCAAATTGAAGTGCAATCTCATATAGATAACTACAACCTTTTTATAAAATAAGGTAGCCAACCACTATGGCATTATACAAAATAGACTATCCATTTAAAGGCCAACACATCTTAGCCATTTACAACAAAATTCACTAACTTGTCTAGCCCCTATACATGCCATATACAAAACATTAAGTATTATGTACCAGAGTGTGCTGATAGTGTGGGCGATCTTTCAATTGATCCTCGTATCTCGATTCAACATTTTTACTCTATAAGACAAGGGAAAAGAAAGGGAGTAAGCTTTGAGCTTAGTAAGTTTACACATAAACAATTAAGCATCATAGTATAAGCTAAACAACAATTAGCATTATACTAACATATAATGTACAACTATGCTTACTCTTTCTATCCCTTACCAAATTTCCAACACATCATGAGTCACATACTCATAACCATTGAAATGCACCCCTGCATTCAATATCATATTTACACAATATACAACATATCATTAATTCTCGATAATACATCCACACAGCTACCTTACTCAATAATGGAACCACACAGCTAATCCACACAGTTAATGTCTCGGTGGTTTCGCACTTAGCCCACCACAACCAATTAATAAGGTAGTATCGCACTTAGCCTACCGCAATCAATTAATAAGGTAGTATCGCACTTAGCCTACCACAAAGGTAATCATAGTGGTCTCGCACTTAGCCCACTAGACAATATACTTAACGATAGCATCGCACACAGCCTAGCTCATCGTCGTTAAGCATTAAGGTGGTATCGCACTTAGCCCACCATTTAGCATTATCACTACTCATACACATAACTAATTACTCATTCATTCATGATGTCTACCACATTTATTCTACTTGAACCACAGGTTCTCAATCATTCTCAATCATTCTCAATCATGCTATACACTAGCTAGCATTAAGAAATTGTAAGTATGAATGCATTGTTTATGCATAGACTTACCTCGATACTCAAAAGTATAGAAACGTGCAATTTAGTCCACCATGCTCTTGCCTCGGTTTCAATCCGGGCTTCGTTTTTCTTGATCTATAATAATAATTCAACTCATCAATATACACATTGACTAAATTGACTCTTATCTCATACTTTAGCAAAATCCCTATTTTGCCCCTAATCTTTCTCATATTTACACTTTTGGCCTAAGACTTGGAAAGTGATTTTTATTCAACTTTCTAGCCTTTCATGCTTAGCCCAATCACTTACTCAACTAAAGCAATCATCAATTCTCACTACATCACACATGTATGACCAAACTCAAGACTTTTTACAAACTAGTCCCTACATGCATTTTCATGGAAAATCACTTAGCAAAAGATGTTTCTACTACATCAAGCTTTCATATTCTTCCATAAAACATCAAAATACATGCATGACATACATGGTTACATTTTTGAACATTCATCTTAGCTCATCAAATAGCTAAAAATAGCTTATTCATGCTACTAGGATTTCAAAAACACGAAGAATATCAAAAACGGGGCTTGGGTGCACTTACTAGCAAGCTGAAAAATTGAAGAGCCCTAACAATGTCTTCTTGCAAATTTCGGTAGCCTTGGAGAAGAAGATGAATGAATGTTGTCATCTTTTCTCCCATTTTAATCATTTAATTGCCAAATGACCAAAATGCTCGTTTTGACAAACTTCCTATTTTAACTCATACATGTCCAATTTTGTCCAAAAATTAGAAATTGCGAAAATTGCTATTTAAGGACCTCTAATTAATATTCTAAAGCAATTTCACACAAATAGCTTCTAGAATCTCACATTTTGCAACTTTTTCAATTTAGTCCTTTTGGACAATTCAACCGCAATTTCACAAAATTGCTTCATGAAACTTTAACACTAGCATGCATACATGATATAAACCCCAAAAACTCATACATATACCTCGAATTTGTGGTCTCGTACCACTATTCTGACTAGGCCCTAAAACCGGGATGTTACAAATATACCCATTTCAATTCATATACAATTGGCAACCAAAGACATGTCAAATAATCAACAAATCTCCACCTTCAATCTCATTTCCAACCATACCAATTTGCACAACTAAAACAAATATACATTCAAGCATGATTCATCCACATTTACCTTTCATATAACCATTTCTTTGATCAAACATACATATTCAAATTTCATCAATATGCTTACCATAAACTTGACTATTTCATTTGCTATCAAGTCATACCAACACATGTATCAAATATCATATTCACTCATGCATATTACCAACATTTATCTAGCCACATCTCATGGCTATTTACATATTTCAAACATATTCCAAAATGACTAGCCTATACATGCCATAGTTAGCTATATATACATTCAAAAGTACCAAAATGAGTTTGAGTAGTGTGATGACGATCCCTGATGGTCCCTGAGCCTTCAGTAGCTTCGACGATCTATAAAACAGAGCAAAGACACACACAGAGTAAGCTTTCAAAAGCTTAGTAAGCCATATACAAATAAACTTAACATATAAGCATTCAAGACATATAATCAATATAAATTCATTATTAGCTCAATTGCATAGCCATAATTCTTCTTGACATTTTACTTAGCCATTCATTTTTCAACCTTGCATACTACCAAATACTTTTTTAGCTCATAGCTTTTCCATTCATGTAACACATTTACAATCTCATATTCAAATACATAATTCATCTAGGTAAGTTTATGAATATACTTACCTTCTTATACACACAATGTGTACTTATCAAACGTACATGAAACAGATATGCAAATTACATAATCATTCGTATCTCGGACTTGCCCGTTGAACCATTCGGAATCTAATAGAATACTCAGAGTGCTCGGAATAATCGTACAATGCCAACGTCCCAGACGAGGTCTTACATGTATTCAAATATCGATGCCACTGTCCCAGACAAGGTCTTACATGAATCAATACTATGCCAATGTCCCAGACATGGTCTTACACGTAAATTTCATATCGATGCCAACGTCCCAGACGTAGTCTTACACGAAATCTCGAATCAATGCCAACGTCCCAAACGTGGTCTTACATGATATCACATTTCTGACACCTATGTCATGACATATACTATCCTATCTATCCCTAGGTTCAAACGGGATTCTCGGACATTGACACTATGTCGATTCTATCTCGGAATTCATGTATACATCATCTTATATGCATTAATCATTTTCAATAGTCATATGAACATACATAATTCAATACAAATACATTTATTTGTATATCGACTTACCTCGGATTCAGATATTCGTTCGGACTCGGTTATTCGACTACTTTAGCTTTCCCGCGATCTAAGTCTGTTTTCTTCGGTTCTTGATCTATACATATTCAAATTTAACCCTTTTATTCACTAATTCGTCCAATTCAATCCAAGTACACATATTTAGGGCAATTTGCAAATTAGCCCTCACATTTTCACATTTTATCAATTTAGTCCATTTTTCTCAAAACATCAAATATACAAAATTTATTTACACACATGCATAGCCAAAACTCCCTAAGGACCATACAAGTCCATATTTCTCATCAAATTCACAATTTAGTCCTCCAAAATATTATTTTTACAATTTAGCCTTAATTAGCTAAATTCATCAAAAATTCAAATACAAAACATGTTCATTAAACACATATCTTTCATTTAATACCAATACTCATCACAAAGCTCACCATTTCATCAATAGCATATCTCATGAACATCATCAATTCTTCAAATTACAACATGGGCTTGATAGTAAACTAAGCAACAATCTCAAAAACATAAAAATCATCAAAAACCAAAGTCAAAACATATCTTAATCAAGCTCAAAATCAAGTGAAACCTAGCCTTCTTTTTCTCTTCTTCTTTTTTATTTTTGGTTAAAAGATGAATGAATTAATGCCCATTTTCATACTTTTTTTATCATAAAATTTTAGTACATAAATGACATAATTAACCTTTTATAAAATAAGACAAAGCATATATACATAAGGTCATTTAATACCATTGCCATCCAGTCACTCCTCTTATGGCCAATTTGCCATATAAATCCTCCACATTTAATAAACCACACCAAATAGATCATTAATCAAATAGAATGCTACTTTTACAACTTATGCGATTTAATCATTTTACTTAAATTAAGCACTCAAACGTATAAATTAACTCACAGAAATTTCACACATACAAATTCACATATCAAAAGCACGGAAAATAATATTAAAATATTTTACTGACTCGAATTTGTGGTCTCGAAACCACTGTTCCGACTAGGGTCTAAATCGGACTGTTACAAACTCTATATCATGCTATAACAGAATCTCATAATTCAAAATAGCATTGACTCAAATTCAAAATAAATTTAGAAGAATATGTGATACCCATTACTTTTCATACTTACAGATGATCATAACAAATATCCTTCTTGACATACAGATACACATATCTTTTTCATAGAAAACCCTTAAGACTTTACTCAACTCTTATTCTATAGCATATCAATACCTTATCTTGGTTATACCTATTACAAAATTACTAGAATTTACTCATATCTTACCATAGAGACAGACATTCAAATTCATAGCTTACCAGATATTCCTCATAGTTCACGCCACATAGACTTAGTTGAATACATTATATAGGAAATTACATAGAGCACGCCACTAAAGCAATCCATTCAGAATTTGTCACAAAGGCATCCATTTTAGAGTTTGCCACAAAAGCTATTCTTTCAGAGTTCACCACAAAGGCTATTCTTAGTTATCGTGTTTATAATATGGATTTGCCTAAACTCGTATTATGTGAAATTTGCTCATCATCGTCCTAGGACACGCAGAGAACCTCATTAGGTAATCACCATTCCTTAGTTCTTATTCAGAGGATTCCATGGCCATGGACTTTTCCTTTAGAGTTCATATTAGAATTCGTGTTTTTAGTCCCAATGGACTCCATTAAACACCACCGCAATGAACAAACACAGACTCTCTTGACAAACTCTTCATACATTGACACAATCTAAATTCAACATTTTACTTCACTAACATACACCCAAATAGAACACACATCTCATAGTATACATTTCTGACATATACATACTCAGTTATATTTCAATGTTTCAATACTTATACACCAATCATCATATACTATACTCTTGATGACTTAGGATCCATTGTTCAATCAATTTTTTATAGATGGCTCACAATATGAATTGTATACATGTAGGAGTTAGTATAGAACTCACCTGAATCTCACCTATTGCAATTCAAAGCTCCAGATCTAGATATCTATCATGAACCAACAGTAACCACCACTTAGAAACATAATTTCACAATTAATTCTCTTGTACATACAAATTACTTATCATTTCAATCGCCGATAGTCCCATGCAGAAACCTTATACTTACAGTCTCGCTGTTCAATTACCAAATACAAATTTACTCATTCATTACTTAACATGCAGAGTTGAAATACTTACCCTAATGCGAAGTAACTACTGATCATAAAAGAACCTTAGCCTTTAAATTCTTGAGATAGGATAGATTTAGATTTAAAGAAGGTTTCAACAGATACCACTTAAGGAAGAGAAATAAGAAGGAAGAACATACTCCCACATCCTGCTTAGTGGAATTTAACATGTGTCATACGTATCAGAACTTGCCTTCTTATTGGCCTATAATTTTCGAGAAAAATATAAATAAGCTCCCTTCGTCAAACTTATCAAACTAAACTATACATTTGGTTTCTAACCAGATTACTTAAAGTCTAGCTAGCACAATATCCATACAAACCAGATGTACTATGCCTTTGGCGAATAATCATCAATATTTCCCTTTTTATCCTTTAACATGAACGTCTCCTCAACACATGATAAAATATTAGAAAATCAAATTCTTACTTTCTTACTTACTCTTGTGGTGGTTACTACACGCCCATACGTATACGCCAAAACAATCTTTTGGGTGGATAACATTATGCCAGACAGACTATTAACTACTGTATGCTGAAACTTTAAACCCGCCACATTTGAGGTGTTACATTATTGGCCATCAACTCATGCACATAGTCCCATAGAAAACTAAAATCCTCATTGTATTTTCAAGCTAGCCTCTCAATAACTCTTTTTTAGCCTTCCTACACCTTGTGAAGTTTACTTTAACCCTCAACTCAGAAGAACTCTTCTTTAGATCTCTTTCAATTTCATCTTCGGATGGTCTCTAATTGTCTCTTCTAAGTGGTTTGCAATTGCTTGTACATTGACCATCTTGTTCTTAAAGCTCGCATAACAACTATCTTCTTCTTGAAAACTCTTTACTTGCACACACCTAACCTTTTTACCATAACTAACAAATACCTACCAAGGACATTTGGCAACAGCAATGCACTTCACCCTAATCTTGTGTGGTTCATTTTTTTTTTACTACTTCCAACTCTCTCCTACGCTCCTTTGAGTATCTACAAACATCATCCTTAAGTTCCTTCCTATCTTTGAACACTATCCTTAAATATAATTCCACTTGTTTAACATTTGGATTAAACTTTTTATACTTGTTTTTTCCTTCTGGCAATATCTTTATGTTCTTCCTCTAAGTTAGATCCAATTAGTCTATCAAAATCATCTCAATCATAATAGTCTGTCAAATTCCCATCAGCCAAGAATTTTCTTGCTATTATCCCTAACAATATCTTCTCTTCCACTATCTCTAGCACTGCCTTTAGTATCAACTTGGACTAGTTTACTATTTCTTGGCAATTTTATCATGATTACCATCTGACACATACTTGACTTTCATCAAGTAAATATCTTCATCATCCTCAATTGAAAATTCATCATCAGCTCCAACAAAAGACCCCTCCTCAATCCCCACAATTGAAAATTCATCATCCTCAATTGAAAATTCATCATCATCTACCCGCATAGAAGGGCCATCAGCAGCCACACTAGCAAGCTTTTCAATAGCCTCACCGATAGGCCTCTCTTTAGGCATCTCAGTGTTCCCCCCACCTACAAGCCCTTTAGTTTAGTCCTCGCCTAACCCCTCAAATTGATCTTTAACAAGCCCATCTAGAGTCACATCAGTTGGCACTTTATTATGCCCCTCACCGATAATCCCCTCTTCAAGGACCTCAGTGGTCCCATCCCCCATAGGCCCCTGAATAAGGTCTTCACCTACATGTGGCCTAAAACTATCTTCCCCTAAACTAGGTCTAGTTAGCATTCTTCAATCACCACACCCGTGTCAACTTCATGCTCCACATAAACATTTATCTCTTTGAACTTGTACCAATGGCTTATCATATCAATTGTACTTTGATTATCCCATACAGCCCTAAGGTTATTATCTAGAACCCTTATTCTAGGATCATGAAGTGAATTATCCTAACAGTATGGGAAGCTAACCCATTTTGAACTATTTTCCTAAGTTCAAAATAAGATATGGTGTCTGGATCTTCCTTAACACTAACTTTAAACCCACTAGCATACCTAAGGAAAGGATCACATATGAATTCCCCACCAATATACAGATTCAACTAGTATTCTTCTCCCATCTGACAAAAAACATATTACTAAACTTAAAGTTTTTATAAGAAATGACACAAATATAAATGTTCAACGATAAACCACATGCACTCTTAATACATGCTGCCAAAAATGACACACAAATAAATGTAAAATTTTGCAAACATAACCATATGGTGTCCACCCATAACCCACTTGCAGTAAACCTAAACTTAGTTTATCCATATGGAAACAAGCACTATCACCCTCATAACAAACATGCAAGGACCGCAAACATAACTTTTATTATGCAAATACATATAAATAAACACATTATAGTTATAAGATTTAAAGGGTTTTAAATGTTTAATCTTCTTCGTGAAACCCATACAAAGTTAAGATTTATGGGGGTTTCGAAGGTTTTCAAATTTAAAGGTAAAGATTTTCATTCTGGAAATATATATGCATAAACAAATAGTTAATGATTTTCAATTTAGGGTTTTCAAACCCAAACTTTTTTCGAAAACTATATAGGTTCAATTTGAAGGGTTCAAATGAAATTACAATAAACCTTTATATGTTGTCTAAAGACCCTAAACCATTTGTAAAACCATTTCATTCCAGATTTAAGGTTAACTATAAAAACAAAGGTTACAAACCCTAAACCTCTAATCAATTCAAATTTCCATTTCAAAACTATGTAAACCCTTCCATTTTTGAAACTCATTCCTACTTTTTTTCCAAATTAATATCGATATTTAGAGAAAATCATACCTGTGCAACTGAGTTTGAAGTGAAATATTGATATTATGTTTCTAGTTCTAGTCTTCAATCACTTAAAAAAGGTAGATTAAAGATTTGAATTCTATGAGTTTTCCTTTATTAAAGGTTGTAGTGATTTTTAGGATTTCGAATTAGGAATAGGATTTTGTTATTTATAGCCCCCTTTAATTTGTTAATCCAATAGTTTCACTTTTTTGAGATATTCTAAATCCTACAGTCTACATTTAATGGCATTCAATTTTTTATGTTTTTTTGAAAAAAAATAGAAGCCACGCGGATGCTATGTCATACAGTAATGGTGTGTGAGAGTTTTCGTCCAAAATTGACCATTTTGACGAAATGTTATTGTTTAAGTACTAAAAGATGCCGAAAATTTAATTAACAACTAAATTAAGGTTGAGGATGATTTATGTGATTATGTCAAATATTAAATTCGTTTAATATATAAATTAATTTTAAAAAAAATAAAATAAAAAGTTAAATTATTGAATATCCAATTTAACAAAATTTAATTTCAATATTATCTTTTATCATTAACAATTTAAAAATAAACCAACGGCGGCTTGACCATGTTTTTTGTTTCCTATTTGTGCCACCCATGTTGGCAACAACGCCGCCATTTCTTGATCGTACATTGCGACATATAAAACCCCAAACGTCCGCATCCTTTTCACTCTCAAAATCCAGCAAACTTTTTCATCGTCTTCCTCATTCTGTTACTGTTGGTAAAAAAACAACAACAACAAATGGATACAGCGAGAAAACCCACCATTGTTTTCAATGCCAATAATAACCAATGCCCCTCCGCCAAGCTCATCTTCTCGGCCGCTGCATCAGTTGCCGCCACCGCCATGTTGATTCGATCAGTCGCCAAAGATTTCGTTCCTCTAGAGCTCCGAGACTACATCATCTTCAAAATCAAGAACCTCATCCTCTCTTTCCGTTCGGAAATCACGTTGGTCATCGAAGAATTCGATGGTCTCAACGAGAACCTTCTTTACAAGGCCGCAGAACTCTATCTCGAGCCTACCATCCCTCCCGACACCAAGAGAATCAAGCTAGCCCTGCCCAAAAGGCAAGGCAAGATTTCATTTTCTCTTGAAAGCAATGAAGAAATCGTTGATAAATTCAATGGGGTTCAAGTGAAATGGAGGTTTGTCTCAAAAAATTTCCCTCCCAAGAACATCCCAGGGTCTGATCCTTACAACCCTTTGTTGCTTACCACTGAGGCTCGGTTCTTCGAGCTAAGTTTCCACAAGAAGCATAAAGAAACGATCTTGAACAATTATATGCAGCATATATTGGAGATCTCAAAAGAATTGGAAGAGAAAAAGAAGACCTTGAAGTTATTTACCTTGAAATCTGATAGGTATAGTGGAAGGATTGGGGATATGTGGCAGGCCCTAAATCTTGATCATCCGGCTACTTTCCAAACCCTGGCAATGGATTCAGATTTGAAGAGGAAAATAATGCTGGATTTGGATAGGTTTATGAAAAGAAAAGAGTATTATAAGAGGGTAGGCAAGGCTTGGAAAAGAGGGTATTTGTTGTTTGGTCCTCCTGGTACAGGAAAGTCGAGCTTGATTGCTGCCATGGCCAACTATCTTAACTTCGATGTATACGATTTGGAGTTGACTGAAATCAAAGGGGACTCAGAGCTGAGGAAGTTGCTGATTTCAACTGGGAATAAATCCATCATTGTTGTGGAAGATCTTGATTGTTCATTGGAATTTCAGGACAGACTCGCTCAAACCCGGGGTATGATGCCACAAGGTCTTCGTCGACATATGCAAGTACCTCAGGTAAATATGTAATTCACTAAACCTATTCTTACATTGCCAAACATATACCTGCGGTGGTGTTGATTTATTGTTGTTTGTTTTTGTTATTGTATGTACCAGCAACAGATGACACTGTCAGGATTGCTCAACTTCATAGATGGCTTATGGTCGAGCTGCGGGGATGAAAGGATTTTAGTTTTCACAACCAACCACAAGGACCGGCTTGACCCGGCTTTGCTACGCCCTGGTCGAATCGATGTGCAAATCCACATGTCTTACATCACGCCTTGTGGGTTCAAAATGCTGGCTTCCAATTACCTGGGGATAACGGAGCACCCACGGTTGTTGGAGATCGAGGAACTGCTGAAGACAACCAAGGTGACCCCTGCAGAAGTGGGGGAGCTGTTGATGAATGATGAGGGGACCGAAAAAGTGTTACAGGGTGTGATCCAGTTTCTCCAAACCACTCTAAGCGATGCAGCTGCTGAACCGCAACCGCGCATGTCCCAGCAGTACGGGGAAAAGGTTGGAAGAGATCTCTTTCCCGTGAATTGGTGAGAAATGATATTTGGGACAGTGAAGATATGCTATGGTCTAATATAGTAATAAATAATACGAGGTTGTTTGTTGATGACTGTGTTAGTTTGTTTTTTCTGGATAATATGGATTGGAGATGATGGGATCTGGGTTTAGCATGAAAGCTTTGTTGAATATGAAACAACTTTTTGAGCTTATGATTTTCATATATGAATGTTTTGGTAGTGCTTAAACTCATTGGCAGAAGTAAACTACCCGCAGGCAACACATCTACATTTATGATTCAAGCCTAATCAATTTTAAAAAAAAAATAAAACGCCAGACTGATGGCCACAACTTGGGGTTAACTCTAAATTAAATCGGATGGGATTTAGGATCAAACTAACGAAATCTATATGATGCATAAACAATAATAAAAAAAGAAAACCTTTGAACCAATAAAAATAACAAAACAATCGATTTTAGGGTTTTCATTGCTCATAGATTTTTTATTGGATAATTTTATGGTAAACAATTTAACTATAAGTTAATTACATATTTTTTTTTATTTTTTTATCCATTATATTTGTTAGGCTTATTGCCTCTCTGGTATCTTTTTTTTTTCCTTATTTTCGTGGGATTATTTTTTTCCGTTTTTGATATTTAAAGCATGGCAGTCCGTAGTGTGTTTCCGACCCATACCAGTCAATACAAAATTTTAATATTTTAAATTAATTTTTATTTTTGTTTATCTTAACAATTTTAATTTTTCTATAATTACATTTAATATTAATGCTTTTAAAATTTTTCTATATTATTAAATAAATCATTGAATTTAATTAATGCTTTTAAAATTTATATTTACATATAAATATATTTGCATGTGTATATAATATATAATTTATTTTTTACCAAAATAACATATAGTTTCTTAAGAAATTAAAAATTAGACTATAAATATATGCGCGTGAAAAATATTTAAATGTATATATAATTTATCAAGAAACTAAAATTAGGCTATAAATATATGTGTGAAAAATATTTAAAAATATCGACAAATCTAAAACGATACATCCAAAAATATCAAATACCAAGATAAAAACGATTTATTCATAAATACAATATTAGCTACTTACTCCCTTAAATAAATTGTTCAGTCAATTACGAGGGAGTAAAATAGTAACCAATTAAGAGACATGCAAGTAAAATAATTAAATTTTTTAAATAGATAGATATTAACATATTAATAAATTTTAGAAAACTTTAACAAATATTTTTTTTATAATTTTATATATTTTTATTTTTATTTTTATATAATTATTTTATATTACAAATTATTATAATAGTTAAATTATACAGAATGTTAAGGTAAGTAAAGGTGATAGTTACACAATAAGTGATGCGAATAACCACTAAAAATGATGGTTTTAGAGGGTTAGAGGTGGTGTTTGAGCATAGAGTGTGGGCACATATGGTTGATCTCATATATGTGCCTCTTACTTTAGTGTTCAAAGGAGATATTTATAAAGGGAGGCTGGCTTAGCATGGGTCTCAACCATTAAGTGTCCTATTCTTTAGGTGCGGGTCATAGAGAGGTGGATTGTCAACTAAGAACACTATTGGACCTGATATGAGGAGAGCTTGTGAGGTGATTGGTTGAAGCAACGTTAGATTCGAATAAATGATGGATTAACGAATGCTAATAAAAACTCTTCTCCATAAATTCTACACCTCATGTGCGTGGTGTTTTAGTGAGGTGAGGCTAGGATTATACTTCTAGCAAGGCCATGAAGTTAAGCTTCGTCAAGTTTTACCTTCAGCCACAACGTCCGATGGCTCCACAGGAGATGAATCTGAAATGGTGTTATAAGTGTCTTAGATGCTATTATAGGTGTATAATAACTCTTTCCTTAATATTCAAAATTTTGACAAACAAATAGGCTATTATAAAAATTTAACTGCAGTGTTATATATTTTTATAATTGTATGTACATTCATATCATAAAAAAAAATCGAAAGTATTTTTATCTTAGAAAATTTTTATATATTTTTTTGCATTAATATAATTATATATATTAAAATTTTGTATCTTATGTTTTCAATTATTTTTGCTTAATAACGACTTTTTAGTGTTTATTTGACCTTTCTACCACCTGAAGCAAAATTCTAAGGGATTCAAATTGGAAAAGAAATTATTTTAAGAACCAAAGTGAAAAACGAGATACAGTACAAGGACTAATTTCATATAAAACATATCTTAAATAATTAAAAAAAAAATTAATCAAATTAATTCATCCAACAAACCAATCAGATTGAAAATTTAATTTGTTAAACTGCCTAATCTCAATTTAGCTTGAGAAAATGATGAAACGGGCAAAAAGATATCCTTTGTTAGCTATCCAAGAGATGATAGTTCTCCATTGGGGTGGTGGGGAGGGGGCATTGCTTCATCTACTCAATCGTGGTTGCAAGCTCAATGTCATATAGGCTTACAAAAATGAGACCATAACAAAATCAACAGTTTATTGAATGAAAATTCATGTACATGGTACATTCTAGATCCAATTTCAACCCTCTAACACTGTTCCTTGATCGAATTAAAGACCTTCGAAAAACCGCATGTGGTCTTCAAATGTTTCCCCATGTCGAATCTTGGTCACTGATCCATCTTCTTCAACCTGAGAGCAATAACAGTTAACCAACTAGGATGTGGAAAATTTCGTTTAACAACCAAATTTAACACAAACATGTTGCTAAGAAATGATCATGCTGATGAGGGTAAACGCTATTAAAGAATAAAGATTGCAAGTTCAAGAACGAGCTTGCCATAAAGGTAAACAAGGTTAAAGTTAGTTACCCAGTACTCAGGAGGGCGCATCTTGAGATTGTAAGTTGATGCCATGCTCATGCAGTAAGCACCTGCATCATGTACGACCAGGCCAGTCCCCTGCAAAATGGAACCACCAATTAATGCAATTTTTCAAATAATTGTTGCTCCAACCATCCTGTTATAGATAGAACTCGATACCTTAGCTGGGGTAGGAAGTTCTCTCTCCTTTCCCAAGAAATCTGCAGATTCACAAACAGGGCCAACAACGTCGAAAGTAGAAACCTCAGCAGCAGGAGGAGCAGGAGAAACCAGCTCTATATGCTGCGATCATATATGAATGGGTCATTAATTTGAGAAAACAAAATCAAACTCGATTGGGTAATAATTCATATCTTTAGAAGGCTTAAAATATACCAAAAGCAGAAACAAATTAGGTCTGCATGAAACATAGGGTATACAGAGATCAGAGTGGTCAAACTGATAGCCAATAATCAACTATTTTGGCACAAGGTCAACCAACTGCATCTAGGACTGAGGCACTGTTAAAACCAACAGCTTGATATCTTTGATTGTGTTAAGTGTGTTCATCAAAGCTTGAACTTGATGGCTGATGATACAAATTATGAAATCATGGTCATTACAAGAAAGATGAACTAAAAG
The DNA here is from genome assembly GCA_005393395.2 of Gossypium australe. NCBI lineage: Eukaryota > Viridiplantae > Streptophyta > Magnoliopsida > Malvales > Malvaceae > Gossypium > Gossypium australe. The sequence goes on from CM016625.1 coordinate 121,106,526, forward strand.
CACTTACTTGATAAGCATCATAAAGGCTAGGACGGATGAGTTCAGCCATACTACCATCAATCACAATGAAATTTTTTGTTCCATTAGTTTTGACTCCAGTGACACGATTGACAAAGCAGCAAGTATTTGCAATGAGTGATCTTCCTGGTTCAATGATGAGATTAAGATTCCTTGAATGTACCAATTCTCTGACCTACACCAACCAACGCCAAGGGGAGAAAAACATTAATATTAGCCAAAATGAACAATCCTAGAATATCCATATTGATACTTCATAAATGGTCAAACAAGAATTATAATCATGGTAAGTACCCTGGCATTTTATTCAAACACTAGATATTGTATACTAGAAAGTATTTAAATAGTAATTTAAGATGCATTGGTTAGTTTATTGTATAAATAACTTTATGACAACAATTTGCAAGATACGGGAAGTCTGAGCCTTACAGTGTCAATGAGATCTCTAGGTGTGGGAAGGACGGCACCACTGTGGTAGTAATCTATCCCCAAACCGCCTCCAATGTTCAAATAATCAACCTCGAAACCTTGGGCACGAATTTCATCAATGTAGTTGACCATAAGAACAGCAGCATCCCTAAATATATCCACCTGAACAACATTAAACGATGGCTTCATTAGCGCTTGATGAGCAATTTTTGAACTAGATTAAGACAAATAATAATGCTGAACACAGAAAATAAACCAACGGGAATAAGTGATAGAAGAATCCTAGAAAAAACTATTAAAACAAACAAGTACCAACTTGCAAGTGAGTCAAGTCAAATAAACATGATGTTGTTGAGATACCTTGGTAATGGTTGAACCAAGATGACAGTGGGCCCCTACAAGTTTCAGCTCATTAGGATGTGCCTTTACAGCATCCAGAAACCACTGCAGCTTCTCGTTCCTAATACCAAATTTAGAGTTCTTGTTCCCAGTAGCAACATATGGGTGGACCTACACGATAATAGCAAAGTCATTAAAACATAAATATGAAACCTGGATAAAAAGCATGCTCCTAGAATCTCTTCAACCTTTAAAATCTTAATGGCCTTTTCTCCTAGAATTAAGGTAATCCTCAAAGCTAGGTTTAGGTTGCATTTCCAAAAAACCAATTCTGTAAGGTAAATTTACTAGCCTTCCTATCATGGATCAACTTGAGAGCAAAAATTAAAGTAAAGTAGGCAGGAAGATTTCAAGCTATGGAACAATAATCTGGTTCTCGAGTACACTAAAACTGGTGAATGAAAAAACGGAACAATTAATGGTTGAGAGAGTCATCATGGAAATGGAGATTAAATAATAGAGGTTAAAGAAGGTATGCTAGTTGTACTAAGAATGGACTGAAATTTCAGTTGATCACGTTTCAATAAACCTATATTTACTCTGAGAAAGCCATATGTAGCAGCTCAATTAGATTCTCATATGCCATATAATAACTTCACTAGCAAGCAAGTTTGATTTTGTTTCAAACCATTTCATTTCAATTAGATTCTCATATGCTAAGGTCAACTGAAAACCAAGTTTAATCAATTTAGTTATCCAAAGTTCTCTTTTTTATATAAACAAGTTCAAATCATATACATTAAATGTCCATGTAGTTAAGGCTTAATGGAATAATTACTGCATTACCTGAGGATCTACATCAGGGTTGATCCGAAGCAAAACATTAACCTTTCTGCCAGCAATTCTTGCAGCAGCTACAATATTCTCCAGATCAAATTCACTATCTACATTGACAAAAACACCTTCTTGGGCAGCTAGTACCAAATCTTCCAAGATCTTCCCATTCCCATTAAAGATACACCTATTCATTTAGATATTAACACCAATCAAACTAAATAAACAGTCAACAAGAACAACCAAATCATACAACAAAATCATTCTTACTCAAACAGTAACAATAAATTTAACATAGCGCAGCACATTTCGAAGCAAGATAGATACATTAAATATATAATATTTCATTGTAATGATGGGTGCAACAGCAATATGCTTAAAATGTCTAGCACTGACAAGCACAATAGCATACCTACAATATTGATATGTAAAATTTCCAAAAGGTTTTGGATGACCATAACCAGATGTCTAACAGGGCCATTTAGTGCAAAGACACTCCTCTAAAGATTGTAATACTTTCTATAAACAATTTGACAAGGTTCAGAATACCACCTAATAAACCATTCAAATGCAAAATAGAAAATAAGAGATTTATTAAAATGCAGTGCCCATTTAATCATAATTGCTGCATTTAAAAAATAAACTAATGAATTTATTCACAAAAGTAAATTTTGATCTAAAAGTGAAGCCAAAAGAAAGTAGCTGAAAAAATATGAACAAAACCGAAATGCAAAACAGAATAAGCGATGTTTAATCTAAGGAATTTACTTAGTTGGATCGAAGCCGGCACGAAGAGCCAACTTGAGTTCATTGCCACTAACAAGCACAGCACCGCAACCCAACATCCTCAAATGCTGCAAAATCTTGAAATTGTTATTCGCCTTGATGGCGTACCCAATAATGGAGTTCTTCAAGCCTTCAAGGGCCTCCTTATAAGCTTCCACATTCCTAGTAATCTGAGGCTTACTATACAAATAAAACGGCCTCTTTTCGACCTTTTCCATGACATCCTGGACCTTGGTATCCTCACAGTAGAGAAACCCATCTGGGGATTTAGTGAAGCAGTGTTGAAAAGTGGGGTTGAGGGTTTTAGCAGGGTTCTGAGAGAGGACAGCTTTGAGAGAGAGGGAGAGGGAGGGGTGCTTGAAGAGATTCTTGGAGGGCTTGAGGGGCAAAATGGGGGATTTGGAAAATGGGTTCTGGGTTAATGAGTGGTTTAGGGTTTTGGGAAGAAATGGGGAGTGAGAGAGAAGATGAGTAGCCGCCATTAGTGATGAAGATTGCAATGCTCTGCGTTTGTTGACTGTCGTTTTTCGTCTTCACATAGATAAGAAAAAGGGTGTTTTTATATTTGTATAAACTATAAAGATTACCGCGAAACATGTTAAAACGTGGCGTTAACTAGATTAATTAACTATAAATGGTTTTCGCTTTTCAATAATAATTTGAATTTAATTAAACACATTAATGTATTTTTAAGAAAAAGTAGTAATATTCAATAAATTTAAATATGCTAATATCAGCTTGGCACGGTTAGCAAAGGCTGAGGCCCGGGTTTGAGTTTCATCATTTATATTTGTAATATATGGGTCACTTTCTCATTATGCGCATATATTTTATATGGGTTTTATTCAGTTTCTTTTCAGATTTTGTTTAATTTTGTCCAGTTCTTTGTCTGTTGTGCATTCTATTGGTTGATTCTACACACTATTGTAGTTGGTCAGACATATATTTGTACCTTATCTTGTACTTGTAATTGTATTGATCTTGTGGCCTTGTATTATAGAAAGTTTAAAAAAAATTAAGATAAGTGTTTGGAAAGTCACCTAATATTTGGATTTAGGTCTTATGGCTTGTAATTAGCTAGTGGTAGCATGTTTGGGCAACCATTATAATTGGTAGATCTCACTAAATTGGATCTAATTGGAACATCCTAATTACACTTTTCAATTCTTAAGATAGATTATGAGAATTAGAGTAATTACACCCAAATCCAATTACTCTAAGGTATTCCAAACACTCATACATGATATAACTTTAAGAAATATTTTTGATACAAATTTAAGTTATAAAAATTATATTATAACTCATGTAGGAGTTTTTGGGATGGTTATGGCAAAAAAAAAAAATCTAAATTGTTATTATAAATCTTTTTTTTTGGTAGATAAAAACACAGCATAAAGCGATTACACCAACCAGACCATATTAAACTGAAATAGAACCATTAAAATCAGCAATCAACACATCTTTTATTGAATCCGGCGGAGCTTCAAACAACTGGAGCATGGGGTTTCGTATTGCTACATGTTTAGTCGTAAGTAAACACGCAAAATTAAACATTCACCTCATTATTGCATGCATCTTCAATGACAATAACCTCCTTAATAGATAATGTATCATCCTCCATAGGAGCTTTCTTAGGGACCTGTTCAAACTCATGAACCAAGCCATTCATAGCCGCTCTCATCTCCACCGAGTCATGCAACTAACTATTCATCACCCCATTAGTCAACTTATCGGGCCTCTCATTCTCCACATTACTGCCTTTTGGATATAAAATTGGAGTAGCATTGCTTGACTCACCAAAATTAAATATTTTGTTTTCCTTCCCTATAACCGAATCAAATTTTTGTTTCTCCATTAAATGAACCGCCTTATGTTTTTCTTGATTCAAATTTAAAGAAACATTGATAGGCTGAATCATAAAATTTCCCCCATAACCCACAACTTCCTTTGGTCCCATCTTAAACCCATCATCAAATTTCCCATTTATTTTTTTAACTCTAACTCTCATCTTTCCATTATTGGGCCTCAAAGCTTTAGAAATAGCCTTTGGCCCAATGCCCATCAACAGACCCTTCCCTTTGACCCGTTGCCTCATTCTATTTTCTTTAGTTTGGTTCTTAGTCCCTTGAATCCTTAAATCCCCAACAGATCCCATCACCTTATTTTTCTCCGTTCTCCCTTCAACTTTTTCGTCGTCAATCAAGTCATTTATAGTATTTTGTTCATCTCTCTCAACCTCTCCAAGTGCAGCAAATCTCGAGCCACCATTAACGTCATTCTAACCATCGTTCTTAACCGCTCCTGTGAACAGACCTCTTCTCGTCCGTCATCCTACAACCATCCAGGGGCCAAATGGCTAATCCTCCACACTCTTTTGAAACCCTATATTCTCTACAACCCGATTGAAATCTACTACCTCTTTCTCTGGCAACGCCGATTGTACCCCCATACAACTTTCCGATCCATGGCCATAGTGACCTCATTTGAAGCAAATGTTTGGCAATGGCTCATATTCTACGGGTTGGAGACGACCATTTACCCTTACTTTCAATATTAGTTGTTTTTTTAAATCAACACAAACCACCAGTCGTGTGAAGTGTCCCCTGCGAACATAACTCATGTGGACATCCAATTTCACCACCGGACCAATAGTTTGGCCAATCGCCCTAAGAAGACAATCCGAATAAAACCCATCTAGTAAACCCGGGAAACGTATCCATACTACTTACGATTTAATTTCGTTCTGAGTAGTTGAAAAGTCTGACTACCATGGCTGGAAAGTTAAGTATCAACCATAAATAACCCACAGTCTCCCAACTAAAACCCTATTATAGTCATCCTGTAACAGCCCGTTTTTAGTTAAATTAGAACAGTAGTTTCGGGACCACAAATCCAAAGTCAAAATAATTATTTTACTATTATTTTAATGTTTACAGCATGATGGAATGATTTTGTGAAAGTTTCGGTTAAAAAATTTATCGTTTAATTAATCAATTTGATAAAAAGGACTAAATCGCATAAAGTGTAAAACTTGTGTTCTATTAGCTAAAGGTGTCTAATAGCTATAGAACTTTAAAGTAAAGGTTCTTATGTTGTAATTAGACCATTTGAAACATGATTGGACATATATGGACATATTATTAAGTGTTTTAAAGGTTATTAATCAAGGTTAAAATATTAAATTAGTTGATAATGAATAAATAAATAAAACAAACAAAATTTTTAATGCATTCATTTTCCATAGCCGAAAATTTGAAGAGAAGAAAAGCTATTTAAGGTTCAACATTCGGAAATTGTAAATCCTTGCAATTAGGTATGATTTTTGTCTCGTTTTTAATGATTTCTATGTTTTTGAGATCGTTGCAACTAGGTCTAGCTAGCCCAAGGACTATTTTGCAAAACTGTTAAAGATTTTGAATGTTTCCATTGATGAATAAGCATGTGTTTTGAAGTTTCTTGATAGATTATGAATGCTTGTTGATAGATATACAAGTTCTTTTAAGTGATTTTTAGTGAAAATGCAAATTAGGGGTTAAATTGTGAAATGTGAAAACTTTGTGGTTAAAATGTGAAATAAATGAAAAATATGGGCTACTAGGGACCTAATTGAAATTCGACTAGCATGGGTTGTGGTTGAATTGCATTAATTTGAGTTTTTATGAAATAAGGACTAAATTGTAAACGTTGTGAAATTCTACGGGTAAAAGTGTAAATGAGCTTTAATGTGAATTTTAGACTAAATTGAATAGAGAGATAATTAAAAAAGCTATTTTTTTATTACATATAGATCAAGAAAAGTGAAACTCGGTTCTAGATTGTGGGAAAAACAAAGTTCTCGACTAATTGGTCAATTTAGTCGTTTTTACATTTGAGGTAAGTTCGTATGTGATAAACTTCATTATAAATGTATTTTAAATGCTTTGACATTGTATAAAATATGATTACGAGACGGAAATGTTCGACAATGATTCGATGACGGTTCTGCATTCAAAATCCCGGTTGAACCTTAGGAATAGATTTGGATACTAGTGACATGTCATTAGGGGATTGTTGTGATTATTGTGATTATATGATCCGGGTGCTGGTCCTGTACGTCATACTGGTGGCTGAGTATACCGGCATGTGTTGCGGTTGCTTGATAGCTTGTGTGAGCAACACCGTGTAATTATGTCTTGACCCACAACTTGTGTGAGTAGGCCCGTTGATAGCTCTAGTGTGAGCAGTATATGTGATATGAGATTCAAATAGCTTCGGCTATATGTGTGGTACTTAGGGTGCAAGTTTCCCATGTATCCGATAGTATTCAGAATGGTTCAACGGGTAATGAAAGACGTGGTTGTGTATGAGATTGATACGAGACGGTACAGGTTTGTACATGAACCGTGTATGTTTTATTCGAAGAAGTTGTGAAGTACATACATAAGATTATGATATAAAATGTGAAAGGTTTGTTAGTTAAATGAATTACATGTTTTTATGTTCAAATTGATGATTTGTATAATTGTGTTTAGATTGAGTTTATTCATACGAGCTTACTAAGCTATATAGCTTACTTTGTTTAATTTTTTGTGTTTTATAGTGAATTCAAAGTTAGCTCGGGCTCGGGGATCGTCGGAGACATCATCACACTATCCAACTATCAATTTGGTACTTTTGAGCTTGTGTTTTGGTCATATGGCATGTATAGGATTATGGTCATTTTGGTTATGAGTTGATAATAATTTTGGCCATTTGAATTGGCTTGTAAATGTTTAAAGTTTGGTTTGTATATAACTATGGAAGTTTATTTAATTTGGTATGTTTGAATCATGTATATATATGTTTAAGTTTTGTGTGATGTGTTGGATAATGGTTGTGTGATGTTTGATGGTAATAGGTATTATGAGTATCAAATGGTTGATTTGTGTATATTGGTTTGCTTGTGAAATTAGGCTAAATGATGCATATTTGGAAGTGTATAATTAATTGAATTGTATATGTGATTTTGGTCTAAATGGTATGATACGTTTTGTGACTTGTGTGTATGAAGAAAGGTGGTATAGATTATGCATGAAATAAGCTTGAATTGGTTGGTTAAAATGTCATATTATGCTATGTTTTGGTGCCAATTGGGTTGATGTAGGTATGCACAAGTTTGGGTGGCAAATTGGCTTGGTAAATAGCCTATTTTTGTCCACATGGGCGTGTGTCTCAGCCGTGTGTGATACACTGTCATGTACACGGCCGTGTGTCCCCTAGTGTTGAAATTATAACAAGTCAGTATGCTCCACACGGCCTCACAAACGGGTGTGTGACTTGGCAGTGTGGCATAAGTCAGTATATCCTACAGGTTTGGCACGGTCTAGCACACGGCTTGGCACACGGGCGTGTATGGCCATTTTTGGGGCACACGGGCTAGCCATACGGGCGTGTGTGTTGGCTGTGTGACCCAAGTCAGAGAGTTACACAGGGTCAGACATGGGCTGGGGCACGGCCATGTGTTCCCATTTCGAATGTCCACACGGCCTATGACATGGGTCACATTACCGTCCATTAAAACAAACTCCTCCTCTAACAGAGTGTTCTGTGTCAAAGCCTGCGATGCGCCTAAATGAGTCGATTTATACGATGCTCTTGGTACCTCCGATTCTTGAACCTTCTGTCCATTCCCATCCACCGTCGGGTCATCCATGTCTGGTGGTAACTCCATCTTAGAACGAACCTTCTTCGTGGCCCGACCGACGCCACTATTTAATCCTGAAGGATTAGCACCCACCATAAACTCCACAATATTTGTTAACATAGTTTGGATTCACCAATCCTACTCTACGGAGCCTTGCTCAGTGAATGACTTTTTATTTTCAATAATACTATTACATGAAAAACCATTGTCGAAAACTTTTTATTTTCACGATTCCATATTTTCTCATGTTAACATAACCTGTCGAGATCTTTTTATTTTCATCATTTCCATATTTAGGTACCTGGATCTATTTTGGAGTTTTAATAATTAGTTATGTATTAAGTCTCTTTAGGATCACCCACCTCCATTAACCATATTGATTTCTTATTTTCTTTTAGGATAATTTTTATCTTTGGAACCAATCAATCTATCATGCTTTAGGCATGTATTACTTTCATTTATTTTAATAGGTTGTCCTATTGGACTTCAAAACATCAGCTGATATATAATACTTGGTTATTCTCATTGGGTTAGCAAATACATCCGGTAGTTAACTTTCAATAAAGTAAATTATCTTTTTTGGACTTCTGATTCGGACCTAGATAATGATAATTCATTCTATGTAATTATTTCATCCAGGAAATATTTCTCTCCCCATAATGTTAGGAAAGCTGTCAAATCAAAATAGTTATAAACTCATATCATAATTAAATCTCCAATTTGTTCAAAACATCTAATAATACAAGGAGATTCATAATTAATATATATTTCTAACTTTATTTGGATACTCATTTTGTACATTGTGATGAAGCAACTTGAACATATATTGTCCATTCAAAAATAATAAAATAAGTTGTATTTATCTCTTAACTAAAAGCCAATTGTAATAGGGAATATTTATTATAACTTAGGACATAATGCGTACAAATGTTGATTCATGTAAAGTATCATATCCTTATACATAGAGAAAAGATTTGTCCTCAAAAGATATGGTTTAGTTATTGAAAGAATTGTATACTAAAATTAAAAACAAATAACTCTAAAACAATGAAATAAACTTAATGATTATTGCTTGATTGAATGAGTACATGAGTAGTGAATATATATACATTCAAGAGGAAATAACTGCTACTAACAGATAACAAATTTAGTTGAAAACTGACAACTATCTCTAACGTTCACCCAACTACTACAACATCGAGACCCGAAGTAGCTGTCGAAATCGACAAAAGTGAAAAGAAGACAACGGTTTGGTGAGAATATCAACAACTTGATCAGATGCGGGTACCTCACCAACAACAAGAGATCCATCAGCAACTTTCTCTCGAACAAAAAATAGATCAAGCTCAACATGCTTAAACCTTGAATGAAGAACAGGATTGGCTACAACCGCCATAGCACTGGAGTTATTGCACCAGATGGTCGGTTTATCATCAAAAAAAACCTAAAGTTCTCATAATAAAGATTCTAACCATGTGATGTTAACAGCTGCAGTAGCTAAACTCCGATACTCAATCTCAACTGTCGACCGAGACACAACTTGTTGTTTCTTATAGCACCACGAGACAGGATTCCCACCAAAATACACACAATACCCGGTGGTGGATCGACGATCATCAAAATCTAATCCCTAGTTTGCGTCTATGTATCTGACAGGAGATAACCTCTTAGAAGGTTGAATATATAATCCGAAGTCAATAGTGGTACAGAGATAGCGCAAGATGTGTTTGATTGCTATAAAATGGACATTAGTTGGAGCGTGCATAAACTGACAGATACAATTAACAACATATGTGATGTCGGGTCGAGTGAGAACCACATATTGTAATGCTTCAGCAATACTTTGATATTCACTAGGATCATCAAGCAGAGTTCCCACATGCTTAGACAGAGGACAGGAAGTACTCATAGGTTTATGGATGCCTTTAGCCTTGTCCATGTGATATTGATCCAATAGGTCAACGATGTATTTCCCCTGACACAGATAAAGAGCACAGATGGACGAAATAGTTACCTTAACACCCAAAAAAGAGTGAAGGGACCCCATGTCTTTGAGTGAAAACTCGATGTGAAGTTGGTGTACAAACGCATCAATCTCGACAAAAAAGTCACCTGTAATAATGATTTCATCGTCATAAACCAAAACATACATACCAGGCTCATTAGTGATACGAATGAATAAAGAGGCATTAAATTTGGAAATCACAAAACCAATAAAGACAAGAAACGCCTTCAATTTATTGAACCATGCCTTCAGAGCTTGCCAAAGACCATATAACGCTTTGTTTAACTGACATACAAGAGGCTAGCCATTGACATCGGTTTGAACATAATCGAAAGGTTGCAGCATGAATACTTCCTCAATCAAATCATCATTTAGAAAGGCATTATTCACATCAACTTGCCGTAATGACCACTGTTTAGTGACAGTAATGGACAAAATGGTGTGAATCGTGGCTAGTTTGACAACGAGACTGAACGTTTCAGGAAAGTCACACCCAGGAACTTGTAAGCACCCTTTACCAACCAACCTTCCTTTTCATCGAGCCACTGTACCATCAGGATTTCGTTTGATTTTGAAAAGCCATTTGCAACCAATCGCCTTTCGACCCGGAGGTAAGGGAACTAGGGTCCGTGTGTGGTTGCGAATCAAGGCATCATATTCCTCTTGAGTGGCCAGCTGTCATTCCTTACTAGCAAAAGCTTCTTCAATAGTGCAGGGCTACCGTTCATTGAGCTCGACTGCTAGTACCTTTGGTTTAAAAATACCATCCTTCGACCGAGTGATCATAGAGTGGGTATTACCAAGCTGTGGTGGAGGATCAACTGGAGCAATAAAAATTTCTGGTGTGGGAGAGAAAGTGTCAGAGTTAAGACCCAAGCTAATTGTATCATTGTTATCCAAAAAAGAAGAGTCCGGAGCTTCAGCTTGTGCATATTCGGAAATAGAGGTCAACAAATTATCCAAAGGAGCATCACTTGAAGGCATCGTGTATGGTGGAGTGAAGTGCATGAATGGAAGAGAGGTAGTGATTCAGTCAAATGCTAGAGAAAAGGACAGAGCACAAGCAGGAAACAAAAATTGATTCTCATCAAATACCACATGTCGCGAAACAAATACCCTTCCATTCAGAGTAAGACATTGGTAACCTTTGTGTTGGGAACTATAGCCAAGGAAAATACATAGTTGAGAACGAAACTCCAACTTGTGTTGATTAAATGGTCAAAGATACGGATAGAAACAACACCCAAAAATACAAAGGTGTTCATATGTTGGGGGAGTACCATATAGGACCAAGTACGGGGACCGGTTTTGAAGGATCGGAGTGGGAACCTATTGATCAAATGAACAGCACATGAAAAGGCATACCCTTAATACTTTATCGATAAATGGGCTTGAGCAAATAATGTAAGCCCAACTTCAACTATATGACGATGATTTCTTTCAACAATCTCATTTTGCTCAGATTTATGTGGGTACGTAACACAATAGAGAGTTACATGCTGAGCCAACAAGGATGCAAAGGAAGAAATTCACCACCCCAGTCACTTTGAAACTGCTTGATATCTTTATCAAACTGAACTTTAATCATTTTCTCAAAACGAATAAAACTGTCAATGGCTTGGGACTTCTTTTAAATAAGAAACAACCATGTAAATCGACTATAAACATCAACAAAGGAAACACAATACCAACTAGTCCCACAATTAACAGAAGCCGGCCCCATAAGTCTAAAACAACCAAATCAAATGGGTGATGATATACAGTGATGAAAGCATAAAAAGGTAATTTGTATGACTTCCCTTACTAACAAGCAGAACACAGATGTGTCAATTTATTGGTATTAACAACATTACAACTTTTTAAAACTGAGCAAACAATATCTGGTGATGGATGTCTAATCGCTGAAATCAGAGCTTTAAAATTTATAAAACGAATGATCAAACCTGGAAACTAACTCTGACAACGATTAAAGGCAAGTGTACCTGTCGAACAGTAGTATAGCTTAGGCAAGATCGGATTGTCGAACCAAAGGAACTAAAAGTACTAATACTAACTTTCTTTTTATTATTTAGCCTAAAATAAAGTGAAGTTGCTTTTAATCTAAATTAATGACTACTAAGCTAAAGACATAAAGACAAAAAGAACGAATTGGGAAATAACTAGAAGAAAAACTCAGTTGATCACGACGATACCCTCAGGAAGAATCCACCTAGACTTCACTTGTTATCTAACACTGAACCATATGATTTATTCACTAAGTTTGATCCGTAGGACTCCCTAACGTATATTAAACCCTCTCTCGAGGCGAATAACGTCTAACCCTAGGTTAATTAGTGGAAGTCTCGTTCTCTTATAATAACCCCCTAGTATAGTAGTAAATCGATCTATGGACTCCCATATTAGGTTTCACCCTAATCTGGCAAAATCTCGTCACCCTATCTCTAGGCGTGAGATCAACTCCGCTTAATTATGCTAGATCTACTCTTAAGCAAGGTCTATTCCTCCTCCACCTAAGCACATCAAACTTGAATCAATATTCGCGAAATATTAACTCAAGAATTAAGCACACATAATTAAGAACAAACTAAGTATTTATCATATAATTCAGAAAACGATAACAAGATTCATCTAGGTTTCATCCCCTTTAGGTATCTGAGGGGTTTAGTTCATAACAAATAAAGAAAACATATCAAGAGAAAAGATAAAACAAAACATAAGAAATCCTTAAAACTCCCTGAAGGAATTGAAGGAGAAATCTACCGTCTTGAGTAAAATTCCGTCTTCTTGGGATGGATCAACTAGCTAACTTCGAGTGATTCCCTCAACTCTGACCTTTCCAGCTTGGCTCCTTGACCTAGCTCGACGCACCCTTCAAAGGTGGTACTTAGGGGGTATTTATAGGCTCTTGGAATGCGATTCTTTCTCCCTAAGTATCCTTTTCTGACTGAAATTGTCTAAAGCCACGACAGGGGCACGGCCATGTCACACGCCCGTGTGACTCGTCTTTAAGCCGTGTTCGGATTTCTAAGTTGAGGCACTACCGTGTAGATCGGGGGTGAGGCCGTGTTCTAGATGCTTGACAAGGCATGGCCGTATGCTCTTTGGGCCAGGCCGTGTCGATTTCGTGATATGGCCCATTTACTCCGTTTTGGGGCCGTTTTATGTTCTTTTCATCCTCGGGTGCTATCCTGGGTATAAGACATGAAAAGAAAGGATTAAGAGCACCTTTTTACATAAATTGAGGAATAAATCATCCAAAAACAAGCTAAATGTGGGTCTAAAATATGTTATAATTACGGTTTATCAAATACCCCCATACTTAAGCTTTTGCTTGTCCTCAAGCAAAGTTCTCAACATACAATTAAAACGAACTTTTCATAATTTACAATTCCTGCTGACAATGCCTTATCATAATTCATAGATAATTTATACATGGATAATTCAATTCAAAGAGTCCTAAAGATTTAAACAATGATAAGTCATTCATTTGTAATTCAAAAACGTAGGTGTCTCCCCTTATCTGAATAATTACCTTTAATTCGAAATTAACAAGAGTTAACATCCTCACTATAGATTCACTCAAATCACTTAAAGTGTTTAAGGTTCATAAAAAGAAGCACTCATACGTCGAACCTGAAAAGTTAATCTATAGGCTTGCCTGAAAATTGAATCTCCACCACTGTAAAATGAGATGATAAACAGATCAAAAGGTCTTTGTTAAGGTTGTAACGGGGCTAGGGTTAAGGTGTGGATAAAGGCTGAAATTAGAAGGTTAGAATCGAGATTGAATTGACAAGTACCTACCTAAGAATACTGAAATAATATTTACATTAACTGAAAATAATAATCCTAACAATACGAGCTTTTCTTTCCGAAAATAAGCTTTAACTGTATAAGCTCACCACTAATACTGAATATATTTCGATTTTTTTTAAGAACAAACTAATAATAATAATGGATGAATTCAACTCATGCTCTGATTTAATTCGGTAACTAATCAAATCATATCTCGATTAAAGGGTAGTCAAAAGGAGGGTGATAACAAATACAAAGGGTTTTTGGGTTATTAATAGGTAGTCAATAAAAGGGGTTGTTAGGATCAACGGGGTTCACTAGGGGTTAATTTATGGAGGTAAGCTATTTAGTGGAGTGAGTGGGTTAAAACCTAGGTGCCTTTATCATCTTTGTATATCAAATCATCAATGTGGTCTCAACATGTATAAACGAGGCAAGTTCAAAGTTGACACACTCATAATCAAAAAGTGAGCATGAAAAAGAATATATGCTCTATAAGGCTCAAAATCTCACAAAAATTATGGGTGTTTTGACATCAATCTCATAAGTTTCAAATTTCAAAGCAATATTCAAATTTTAGGTTAACAACCTAGCAAAAATTTTTATTCTGAAAAATAGACTTATCATGCTTGATTCTCTAGTATCTTTAAAATTCAATTATCAATGTATAATTATCAATGACTTAATCTAAAACATGTCAATGAAAATCATAAATCATAAATCATCAGAAATTTCATCCTAATTAGTAATATGAAAAATTTACTTAAAAACAAGACTAAATTCAGGGATTTGAGAATAAAGAAAAAAGTTTGGCCGGATTTGAGAATAATGCAGAAAGTTAGGCCCTTCTTTAGATGAATATTCAACCCCCACACTTAAGATGTACATTGCCTTCAATGTACAGAGATAGGTATAACATTTATGGGATAAATCAAAAGAGAAGGGGAAAGAATACTCCCTGAATTTTGGATGGTGTCCTTGGAAGATGGTAGAGGTCGTGGTGTGTATGTTTGAAGAGGTCGGTCTGGATGACGAACCTGTGCTAGATGAAGAAATTTGGGAGCTCGTAGAGGATTAGCTAGGGATTATGTAGACACATTTAAAATAACCTAAATGTATAATTTAAAACAATAAAGAAAAAGGAAAGGAGACTAAGAAGGAAAATAAAAATAGAAAAAAAGGTGGATGAACCGGAGAGTCCTTATTGGTGGATGGTTTGCGAGGTGGGTGTGACTTCTAGGGCTGCGGAGGTGCTGGCGGTGGCGGAAGTGGCGTGATTCCCTAGCAGCCTGGCGAACCTGACACTAAAAAACTAAAATACGTTAAACTAAACTAAGCATAAGATTGTCAAAGAGAAGGAAATTGAAGCAAAAGAGAAAAGAAAAATAAAAACTAATTGGTCTCAAAGACCCTTGGCTTGGTGAGTAGACGAAGCTGCCGGCATGAACTCATATTGATCGTTCTTCTTTGAGAAGACTAGGGTTGGCCTTTTTCGCTTCTTCGACATGATGTTGGATGGCTCAAGGATCTAGAGATTTATTATAAAGAGGAAAAAGTCTGAGAGGGAGAAGGGGGAAAAGAAAAGAATGAAGAAATCAGATTGGGAGAAGGGGAAGGGCTATGGGGTTTAAATAGGATTTCAAATCTGGCACGTTCCCACGCTCGTGGATCAAGGGCGTGTCGATTTACACGATCGTCTCGCACGGCCGTGTGTCTGTGCGTGCTGTATCTCCCTGGCCATTCTTCTGCTAACCATGCCCGTGTATGTGAAGTCAGTATGTTAGCACGGTTGGGAGGCACGGGCGTGTTCTGCTCGTGGTGTGTAAGTCAGTAGCTTCACACGGTTGGGAGGCACGGGCGTGCCACTTTTACGGAGCCCGTGGGGTAGTGGTTGGATTCGTGACGTCGACAAGTGGTTGAGACTGATTCGCACGGCCTCTGATAAGTCAGTATGGAGATTCTGGTGGTCCACACGGTCACGGACACGGCCGTGTGTAAGACCGTGTGGCTTTGAAATTTTGCACTTTTGGTTAGTTTAAAAGAAAAGAAAGAAAGGAAGAAAAGAAACCGATAAATTTAAAAGTAAATAGTGTTAGTTGCTTGGGTTGCCTCCCAAGAAGCGCTCGTTTATAGTCTTAAGCTAGACTTTCCTTGAAATTGAAAAAAAAATCACGGAGGTTTAAAAGTTTGAATATCTTCCCTCATGCTTATAGTTCTATTTTCTTGATAAAGTTTAAGTTGAGAAGCGTTTACCTTAAAAGTGCCGAATGTTGGATTGCTTACCTAGACTGTTCCGTGGGAGAAGATATCGTGTACCTTTAGAGGAATTTCCTCGCTTACGTTCAGGTCTGATGTGATGATGTGAGGATCAACTTTGTCTAACAGCACATGGTCTCCTATTTTGAAGTGATTTGATGTTCCTACGAGTTCTTCAGGTGGTTCCTTCGATTTTGCTTTGTGTGGTTCCGGTTCTTCTTTGACGTGTGTCTTCTGCTCTTCTAATTTGTCGACCCTAAGGCTTTGTTCCTTATGTAATTCATCTTTGTTGGTTTTGGGTCTAAGATTTGGCTCAGGGTTGTATTCTTGTGGAGTTTCCTGCGATGAAAGTTGAACAATTTGATTATCAAATGAAGTGACTTTCTTACCTTCATCGACTGTTGTCCTGGCCGAGTCAAGAGCTTAGAGACTGAGTGATTCGTCACCTACACAAAGAATGAGTTCTCCTGTGGCAACATCAATTTTAGTTTTGGCAGTTGCTAGGAAAGCTCTTCCTAAAATTAAGGGGATTGAATTATCCTCATCCATGTCTAAGACAACAAATTCTACTGAGAAAACGAATTTGTCGATTTTGACAAGAACATCTTCGATAATGCCCCTAGGAATTCTAACAGTTTTATTAGCTAATTGAATTCTCATCCTAGTTTGTTTGGGCTTCTCTAGACCTAGTTGTTTAAACAATGTATAAGGCATGACATTTATGCTTGCCCCTAAATCAGCTAACGCATTACCAATAGTTAAACTACCAATTAAACATGGAATAGTAAAACTCCCTGGATCTTTTAGCTTTCGCGGTAGTTTATTCTGTAACATTGCTGAGCATGCTGCGTTTAATTCCACATGGTGCTCTTCATCTATTTTGCGTTTGTTTGTCAAGAGCTGTCTTAGAAATTTCCTCAAGTCTGGCATCTGAAAAAGAGCTTCAAGAAGAGGAAAGTTAATCTGTAATTTCTTTAAAAGTTTAAGAAACTTACTGAACTATTCCTCTGAATCGTCTCTTTTCATCGCTTCGGGATAAGGTATACGAGGTTAGTACTCTTTCATTACCGGTTTCGGCTTTTCTTGCGTTACATCTATTTTACCTTCGTCTACCTCTTGGTTTGGTTCATCTAACTCTTTGCTATCATGATCTGTGATGGCTTGAATTTGCTCCTTAGGGTTAATCTCGGTGTTACTTGGTAGTCGTCCTTGCGGTCGTTCAGACATTAGCTTTGCGAGTTGCTCGACTGCATTAGTGACTTCCTTGACGGACTTAGTAAGTTCCCCGACTCGGTTCTCGTTGTTTTTAATTGTTCTTTCAGTTTCATGGAAACGGTTTTCCGTGTTAGCCATAAATTTTGATAGCATCTCTTCGAGGTTTGGCTTCTTCTCTTGTGGATAAGGCTGATTTTGGAAGTTTTGAGGAGGTTGTTGCCTTTGGTTTCCTTGACCTCCCCACAAAAATTTTGGGTGGTTCTTCCAACCTAGATTATAAGTATTACTATAAGGATTATTATTGGATCTGAAATTATTACCTATATAGTTCATCTGTTCGTTCTCTGCATCTGGTTGGTAGGGTGGGTACTCAGGATTCGCCACGGTTCCACTTGCGTCGCACTGCATGACTGGATGTGCCTGCGAAGAACACAAACTATCAATCTTTTTATTTATCATCTCTACCTGTGTTGATAGTATGGTTATCGCATCGAGGTTGTAAACTCCGACTGATTTTGTCAGTTTCGTCCTTGTAACCTGCCACTGATAGTTATTTAGTGACATCTTTTCAATGAATTCGTAGGCTACTTCAGGAGTTCTATTGTTAAGGGTTCCACCGGCGGCTGAATCGATTAGTTGTCTCGTTGAGGGGTTTACACCGTTATAGAATGTTTGGACTTGTAGCCACAAGGGTAGACCGTGGTGTGGACACCTTCTCAAGAGATCCTTGTATCTCTCCCATGCGTCGTATAATGTCTCTAGATCCATCTGCACAAAAGAAGATATATCATTCCGAAATTTGGCCATTTTGGCCGGTGAGAAATATTTCAATAAAAACTTTTCGGTCATCTGTTCCCATGTAGTGATTGACCCTCATGGTAACGAGTTTAACCACTATTTGTCTTTATTCCTTAATGAAAAAGGGAATAACCGAATACGTATGGCATTATCAGAAACGCCATTTATTTTGAAGGTATCACAAAACTCTAAAAAATTAGCTATATCTGTGTTTGGATCTTCGTTCTACAAACCATCAAATTGAACAAACTGTTGAATCATCTGTATTGTGTTAGGCTTTAATTCAAAATTGTTAGTAGCTATAGCAGGCCTAACAATACTTGATTCCGCTCCTGTTAAATGCGGTTTAGCATAACCAAACATTGTACGTGGAGCATTGTTCTCCCCCACATCATGTGGTGGTGGATTATTCTCGTCCATCCCTTCAGTAGGATTGGATCTGCCTCCTTGATCTTCCTCTGTGTAATTTAGGGCTCGCCTGATTTCTCTGCGAGTCCTACGAACGGTAGCTTCAATTTCACTATCGTATACAAAAGGTCCTCTCGGGTTCCTTCTAGACATAAACTAGAGGTACCTGCTGAGAAAAGAAAAAGAAGGAAAATTTAGCAAAAATTAAAATTTAACCTAAAAAATAAAAATAAAAGTAAATTGCAAAAAATAAAAAAATAATAGCTAAAGTAATAAAAATAGAGCTTTCTTAATATTTTAGTTCCCCGGCAACGGCGCCAAAAACTTGATCACTGAAATCAGAGCTTTAAAATTTATAAAACGAATGATCAAACCTGGAAACTAACTCTGACAAAGATTAAAGGCAAGTGTACCTATCGAACAGTAGTATAGCTTAGGCAAGACCGGATTGTCGAACCCAAAGGAACTAAAAGTACTAATACTAACTTTCTTTTTATTATTTAGCCTAAAATAAAGTGAAGTTGCTTTTAATCTAAATTAACGACTACTAAGCTAAAGACGCAAAGACAAAAAGAGCGAATTGGGAAATAACTAGAAGAAAAACTCAGTTGATCACGACGATACCCTCAGGAAGAATCCACCTAGACTTCACTTCTTATCTAACACTGAACCATACGATTTATTCACTTAGTTTGATCCGTAGGACTCCCTAACGTATATTAAACCC
Source organism: Gossypium australe (assembly GCA_005393395.2). NCBI lineage: Eukaryota > Viridiplantae > Streptophyta > Magnoliopsida > Malvales > Malvaceae > Gossypium > Gossypium australe. The sequence goes on from CM016625.1 coordinate 121,125,798, forward strand.
TCTCTCGAGGCGAATAACGTCTAACCCTAGGTTAATTAGTGGAACACCCGTTCTCTTATAATAACCCCCTAGAATAGCAGTAAATCGATCTATGGACTCCCATATTAGGTTTCACCCTAATCAGGCAAAATCTCGTCACCCTATCTCTAGGCGTGCGATCAACTCCGCTTAATTATGCTAGATCTACTCTTAAGCAGGGTCTATTCCACTCCACCTAAGCACATCAAACTTGAATCAATATCCGCGAAATAGTAACTCAAGAATTAAGCACACATAATTAAGAACAAACTAAGTATTTATCATATAATTCAGAAAACGATAACAAGATTCATTTAGGTTTCATCCCCTTCAGGTATCCGAGGGGTTTAGTTCATAACAAATAAAGAAAACATCTCAAGAGAAAAGATAAAACAAAACATAAGAAATCCCTAAAACTCCCTGAAGGAATTGAAGGAGAAATCCGCCGTCTTGAGTAGAATTCCGACTTCTTGGAATGGATCAACTGGCTAACTTCGAGTGATTCCCTCAACTATGACCTTTCCGGCTTGGCTCCTTGGTCTAGCTCGACGCGCCCTTCAAAGGTGGTACTTAGGGGGTATTTATAGGCTCTTGGAATGCGATTCTTTCTCCCTAAGTATCCTTTTCCGACTGAAATTGTCTAAAGCCACGACAGGGGCACGGCCATGTCACACGCCCGTGTGACTCGTCTTCAAGCCGTGTTCGGATTTCTAAGTTGAGACACGACCATGTAGATCGCGGGTGAGGCCGTGTTCTAGATGGTTGACAAGGCACAGCCGTGTGCTCTCTAGGCCAGGTCGTGTCGATTTCGTGATATGGCCCATTTACTCCGTTTTGGGCCCGTTTTATGTTCTTTTCATCCCGGGTGCTATCCTGGGTATAAGACATGAAAAGAAAGGATTAAGAGCACCTTTTTACATAAACTGAGGAATAAATCATCCAAAAACAAGCTAAATGTGGGTCTAAAATGTGTTATAATTACGGTTTATCAATGTCCAAGTTGACGATGACACAACTCAAACAACTTAAACTTATTGTACAACTCCGTATTGTGAAGAGACTACGCAATACCTCGAACGGACCCCAGGTTGACAGAAGATTACACCGAAGAGAATCGATACAGTCCCTCATGTGTGTAGCCTCGGAGCAAAATTTCCTGAGTCTATATATCCTTTATAGGACAATGAAATGGGTGAAACTCAAAAAATACATTATTATCCCGAGCAAATTGAGAAAACAAGAGCAATTCTTTTTAATGTTAGGAACATGTAAGGCATTTGTTAAATGTAACAATTTACAAGACGTTGAGATCATGCTATGACCCAAATGCTCAATATGAGCACTCATACCATCAACCATTATTAGAAGAATATTACTTAAATATTCAGTTGAATTACTTAATGTAGAGCCCTCTTGACAAACATGATTAGTGGCACCTGAGTTAGGAAACGACACGGTCAGCTCAATAGCATTAACTGGCAAATGAATATATGGCACAACAGATTTTTCAACTTTCAACATCGGCCTGGTAACATTATTGGTTGTAGTGTGCAATCCAAAACTAGCATACCCAGAAGTAGGCCCGGCGAAATGAGCAGTAGGAGACCAAGCTGCAGGCGCACATGTGACATTATGAATAACAGGCCTAACTGAGTTACCAGCAGTAAATCATTCATGAATCCAGCAACAGATGGTCCAGTAGACGATCCAAATTGATATGGCCCATTCGAATATGATCTAGAGGGCACGGGACAAGCTGAAGCAAATGGGCTGACGGGTGGATAAGGCCTAGTAGACGGTTCATGAGAGGGAGACCCATAAGAGAAAAAAGGACCTTCATGAGCAGAATAGGCAGTAGGTTTTAGGGCAACCACCGAGGTCCAAAAATGCACCGAAGCCAGAGGTTTTAAAGACTATACCGGAGGATCAAGCATCGACGTCGAATGGCCAAAAGATGTCACCAGGGGACCGTCAACCAAACGATCAAACTTATAGTAGCATTGTTAAATGATATGTCCAACGCGACCGCAAATCTAACATTGAGGTCGACCACGGTTGCTCCGACCACGACCACCGTGAGAGAACGAAGGCAGGACCCACGAATCAAACACCACACTCATTAGATGAGCCAATGCCGAATCCCTAGATGCCAATAAATGTTGAACCAGATTTGACTGGGGAAAAATCTCCGACACGAACCTCTGTTGCCGACTTTCACACTCCAACAGGATATCCATAAGTCAATTCAATTCCAAAGGCTCTAATGAAAAAGAAGCCACCATAATTAACTAATCAAATTCAGTTGAAAGACCAGCAAGAATGATTTCAACTTGCTTAGAAGCGGAGATCGGATGGCCAAAAAATCACAAGTATTCTTGATCTTGGTTAAATACTCTTTAACTGACAGATGCCCTTTTTTTAACGAATAAATCTCGTATTTCAATCGGGAAACCTTGGCACCAGAGGCTACAGCAAACAAACGACACTTGGTGCTCCACACATCATGAGCAATATTAGCACCTGTAAAACACGACAAAAGGGGGCCACTAATGGTGAATAAAAGCCAAGAGGCAAGAAGTTTATCCTATTGATGGAAAACAACTTGGTCCAACACGAATCGAGACTAAATCGGAAGAGTGTCGTGTTGGAAAATATGGACATCACATATATAATAAGGGTAATTACATGATATTATTTACTATCATGATAAGTTAGCTCAAATTAAAAGTGATCTAATTTGGTTAAAATTTTATTTGGCTTTAATTATTAAATAAAGTTTGGGTCAAATATGTGTAGATATTCTAGTAATTGAGTTCTAATCAAATTCTAATTAATGATGGGCTAATTAGAATTTGATTAGAACTAATATGCCAATGTTATAAATATTAGGGTTATGGTCTCCAAATTATACACAAGATAACTTTTATAATATCCCATCATTAGGAAAGAGAGAGCAGATATTCTCTGAATTTCTTGTGTGCTAATTTGGAAGATAAAATCCCCAAAATCTGGTAAAACTACAAGGAATTTATGGATTCAGGTACGCTTCCGCATTTAGTTTTATTCTTGATTTATTCTTGATGATTTGACATGATAGATCCTGGTTTATTCAATTTTATTTTAGATTTGTTTTACAAATGTAACAAGTAGTATCAGAGCTTTGTCATGTTGAATCCTTGAGAATGAATTGATTCCTTATTATTTTTAGATTGATTCATTTTTCTTTTTAAATTTTATGGATTTGATATTTTGATTATATATTATGTTGAATCTTTGAGATTCCTGATAAATTTTTGGGATTTTTTTTAAATATGGTGGCTATGAATTTTCATAAGTAGTTGTGCATATAAAGACTTTTATATAATTTGGGATTCTTTTTATATTTAGTGGTCATGGCTTTTTTTAAGTATTTGTGTGTATAAAAGAAGTTTTATGATAATGTCTTTAGTCATGAATATAAATTTGAGTTTACATGAAATATGTAAGGCAAGCCAATATTATTTTTATATTATTATAATTATGTGTATATATTATGTGCGTATATATATTATATGCTTATCAATGATTTTGAGGATTAATGCATAATTATAGTTTGTGTGAATAGGTGTTTATAAGCATTATTCAATAAGATATTTTTTATAGTTTAATTGGTGAAATTAAGTTTTGATGGATATCGTTGAAGTTGTTAATTTTTTTTTTGTTATGGTTATATTTTCAATTTTGTGGATGTTTTGGTGCAAATTCATGTCAACTATATACATATTTAGATATTTTAGTTTTAAGTTTGGTTCTATAATCTTAGGTTTTGGCAACTTATGGTTCCAAATATTTGGTTAAATTATGATGATATGGTTTATTGTATGAATTGTGGGATGTGCCAACTATTATGATTTTGGTTTTTTTTTAGATTTATTGGCTTGAAAATATTTTTCAAGTATTCATGTGAATATTTGTTTAATCATAAATACAACTTTGGATTTACATGGTAAATTCAGGGTAAGTTTTTCTATTTGATTATAAATACATGTATATGTGTGAGTTGCTTTGGTGTTTTTATCCATGCCAGTATTTTGAATACATGTGCTTTTTAATTATTTGGCTTTGAACCACTACATTATTTCTATTTGGTTTTGATATATATGGTTTTAGAAAAAAAAAGAAATAGCCAAAAATTAAGGTTTTTGGTTTTTTATTGCATTATTAAGACAACCTTATTTTGGGTTATTTCGGAGTCTATAAAGCAATAAAAAAATAATTTTGACATTTGACTATTGGAAAAATTTTAAATTTGAATATTGGTATGTTTATATATTTTTTAAAATAACTTAATTGAAACAAAAAGTCACTAAAGTATTTTTTTTGTATAAATTATTTTGTTTTAAAATATAAAAGGTTGTGTGCATGTAACTTAAGTTAGGTTAATATTGATTGGCCCAAATGAAAGTTAATAATATTACATGTGCAACTATGGTAATAAACATGTGACAATTATTCGGTTTTACATGTGAGCAATAAATTGGCCCTAAGGAAGATTTATGGTTCGACATGTTCTTATTGTCAATATTTGATTATTACACTAATATATCACTTACAAGTTAATATTTTGTCTAAAGATGAAATATTAATGGAGTGTCTGATATGATGAGGTTTACATTTATTCAAATTATTTTGGTTTAAATTTGAAGTCTTATGGTTTATGATTTATTCAACTATTATTATATTTGCGAACATCATTGTATGTTGTTTTGGGATAAATATATACTGATGCGTCGTTGAAAGCACCAAAAATATCCTATTCCCTACAAAATAATGAAAAAGAACAGTAAAGGGGAAGTAGGGTCGAATCCTTAGGGACCGGATTATACGAATGCTTGTTTCTCGAAATCCTGGGTAGAATCGTGCCCAAGAAAGCCTGCGTTCCTGAAAAAATAAAAATAACAGAATTAAAAGTTTTGATTTGGAAACGAAAATAAAATAAAAACAGAATTGAGAAGTCGAATTGGAATTGCGAAAATTAAAAATAGGAAATAGAGTTGAGATAAAGAAATTCTTATGGGGAGATTCCAGCCTCCGGTTGCCTCGATCCGCCTTGGGTTCAATCCTTGGCTTTTAAGTAACCCTTCTCGAGCGGGATAAGGCAGTTATAGTGGAAGAGAACGCCTACGACCACCAACTCCAAGGATTTAGACTTCGATTTAGTTGAACTTGACTCTAGCCAACAATCGCTCTTGTGGGATCATCTTATGCTAGATCAACGTTTCTCAATGGCGAATCCCACGCCATTTTGTCTCTTGGGCTCGCCAACCTCTGACGCAGTAAGTTAACAAACTGACTGTGCAATCCTTCCAAAACATACAAAGCGGCCGTCTTTGCATATGTTGAAAAGTTTACTACATGGACGGAAGAGTCAGCCCCGTAGTGCGAAGAAACGATGAATACCCTGTTTGAGAAGGCTAAGTGCTGATTCTAAACCTCAAGAACCCTTTTTGGGGATTTTCGGCAACCTTTGGCTAGATGGGTTTAGTGGCTCATGGTTGTGGTGGAAAAGAAAAATAAATATATGATAAGAATGGAGATTTTATTAAAAAAAAATATGGAAAGATCAAAAGACTTTTGGGTAGAGAGTTTACAGAAAAAGATCAAGCCCCAATATGTGTCACTCCATCCCCTATTTATAGTACTAAGATAGATAGACTAGTCCTATTTAAATTCCTAAAGATAATTACAAATAATCAAAGATAAATAAAGATAAATAAAATAAATTCTAAATTAAATAATCCTTAATAATTATTTTAATATTAATTATCCTAATATAATCAAAATAGAGTCTAATAGAATAAAAACTCTTCTTTTTGCATTTCAACCCTTGTGTCCTCCATGCTTGCACTTTTGGCACCAACTTTTCCCTGTGTCGCACATTGGCCCATTTTATCTCTAAATTCACGCTTTTGGCCCTTAATTTCGCTTTTGCCTCCAATTTAGTCCCTACAAGATAAAAGACCATAAAAAGCCCAAATTAGTAGAATCATACTCAAAATAAATATGCAATTAGCACATAAAAATATGATGTTCTAGAGTATTATCATATACATATATATACTATTATCTTTTAATTTGATTGAAAGATGAAATTAAGAAAAATATTTAGAAACAAATAAATCCATATTTTCGCTTTGGGTTTTAATATTTTAAATAGATTAGTTGAAACAAAACGCTGCCAAAGTGACCTCTTTTGTGCAGATTAGTTTATTTGAAATATTAAGATGATTATATGTTTTTGTGATTCATGCGTTTATTAATTGACCTAAAGGTAAGTTAATATTTGGCAGAGTTTCAACGACATCTGTGGTGATAAATGTGTGACAATTATAAGGTATATTATGTGAGCAATAAGTTAGTCCAAAGATTAATTCATTGTTTGACATAATTTATTGTCAATGTTTGATTGCTACAACAAGAGTATCGCTTACTGTTAATATTATTGTCCAAAGACTTGATTTAATGTTGTGTTTGGTATCTTGAGATGGGATTAGCCATTATCCTGAATTTATTGTTTATTTATGAATATTGATGTGAGCTTATTTTTATTTATTTTTGTTCCATATTCAGCTAATTCATCTTCTACTGCCACAATATCTGCTAATATAAATTCTATACACATGCTTAATGGGACTAATTTCAATGAATGGAAAAGGCATTTACTTATAGTGTTTGGTTGTATGAACATAGACATTGCACTAAAGGAAGAACAGCCCACACCTCTCACTGCGGAAGACACCCCTTATGTTAAAAGGGATTTTGAGAGGCGGGATCGTTCAAATTGCATCAGTCTAATGATCATGAAGCACAACATTTTAGAAGCCTTTAGGGGCATAGAATCTGAAAATATTACTCAGGTCAAAGTTTCCTTGACGGAATTGAGAAACATTTTGCTAAAAACAATAATGTTGAAATGACATCACTTCTGACTTCTTTGATGTCTATAAAGTGTAAGGATCAAGGAAATTATGTGTGATCTAAGGGCTATGAGTTTTATGATCCCACAATTAGGAATATTTTTGAGATGAGAATTGCAACATTCTCTTAGGATGTTCAGTTTGGAGGGAGAAATAAGGTTAGAGACATTGCTTTTGAGGAGGAATTGGAATTTAACTCAAATCCTACTATCGCTTTTGATGATGTTTAGGTTCTCATACCTATTATTGATTAAGAAGTGAATCTAGAACCTCAAAAAGACAATGTTGAACAACTCCCTATTTAAGATGAGGTAATTGTTCCAGAAGAACAAACTCAACAACCTCAAGAATGAATGTAATTAAAAAGGTCCACTAGAGAAATGGTTATAATGGCTTTAGTGGAATATTTTGACATTAAGCTACATCAGATGAATATTAAGTTAATGGTTTCTCAATGGTAACATTGATCATACATTTATATGGAGCAATTAGAAAGCTTTGTGTCTAATGATGCAAAGTTAATGATTTGCAAAGAACTTAATCTATGGGCTTAAACAAACTTCTCGTCAATAATATTACAAATTTTAACAAATTATTATCTCATTCTGTTTAGAGATGAATTTTATTGATAATTGTATATACCATAAGTTTAGTGGGAGTAAGGTTCTATATTTGGTTTTATATGTTAATGACATACTGCTTGTCAGTAATAAGTATAGCCTCAACCAATGCCTTAAGAATGATTTTGAGATTACAAAAAAATGCATTAGATTTTTTATATTTTAGCAGTAGAAAGTCTAATGTATGTTCAGGTTTGTATACATTGGAATATTGTGTACACTATTGGGATGTTAGGCAGATATTTTAAGCAACCTTGGTTTGGACCATTGGATAGCATCCAAGAGGGTTATAAGGTATTTTTAGAGAACAAAAGATTACATGCTCACATATCAGATGTCTAATTAGTTAGAGATCATTAGGTATACAGACTTCGATTTTGGTGAAATATGGATACAAGATTTTGTCACTAAGGTGCAAATTGTGAAAAAAAATTGTAGTCTTTTTGTAACGCCCCAAAATTTTAATTTTTAATTTTGTGTATGTGTGACACACAATGTCTATCTGCTTCAGTGGGTATGTGTTCTGGGTGTGTGTGAGAGGTCCCAAGTTCAAGCCTTACTTGGGAAAATTTTGGTATTTTTTATAAATAAAGCCTTAACCTTGTGCAAAGGGCTTAAGTTTAATTATTGGTAAGTTTATGTCAGAATGGACCTACTGGTCTAGTGGTTAAGTGGTGTGTTGGAGGTCCTGTGTTCAATTCTCTGTGATGGCGTGGAGACAGTATTTTTGCTCCAATTTTGACTAAGAGTTGTGTTGGGGCAAAATTCTGAGTAGTTGTGTTTTAGTGGGTTAATAGAGAGTGATTTTAGGAGATAATTGGGGAGAGGTTATCAGAAAATAATCTGATTATCTTTTTGTTGCAAAAAAAAAAGTAAAGTTTCGGTTTTCTCTTCAATTCCCTAAACTTTTTCTGACGATTTCTTCTTCTTCTTTTTTCTCTCCTCTGTCGATTCTTTCCCTTAGTTGCTACCGAAATTTCCATTATTTTTCCCCTTTCGTTTCTTTTTCTTTTTTTCCAATTGATTCGGTTGTTCATCATTGGTTGCGCGTGTTCGGTAAGTAACGGTTTTGTCTATTGTTAATCGTTCTTCGTTAATCTCCAAAAGGGGGATCCCTTTTTGGTGTTTAGGAGTTAATCAAGAGGATGGTGGTTTTGAATCGACGCTTTGATTGTGCGAAGTCATGGTTACTCAAGCGAGGTAAGGGTTTTGCTAGGTTTTTAGTCGAGTTCCTTCCGAAATTGGTTGATTAAAAACGAATTAAGTGATTAATCTGGAGATATGTTGGTCGATTTTTAGGTTCTGGAGGCTTAGGAGTGCTTACGCATCAGAAACGATACCAGGTGTGTACCCGAAATGTAGAAAATGTGATTCAACGAAAAGCCAAAATTGCTTGCTGTCGAGAAATAAGAGAAATAAGAGAAAATGATGAGAAAAATTGTAGAGAAAGGAAATAAGGGTGTTATAAACTTAGAAATCAACATTTTGCACCAAAATGGTTTTGGACAGCAGCAGTAGTCTAACTTTGAACAATCATAAAAAATAATGGGAATTGAGTTAGAGGTTGAATAAAATATGAAGTTAAATTTTATTGAGTCTAGTTTTTTGATTATAGTGGGATTCAGTAAGTACTATTCTATTTACAAAGTTTGTTATTTCTCTTCAGGGTTGTTGTAGAAGAGGCTTTTCCAGGAGGGACAATGCTAAGAGTACGCCAAGATAGTGACAGAGTGGGCTATTGTGCATACAGTGGATATGTGGCGCAGTCTTGAACACGTCTTTGAGTTTGTCTTGAAATAATTTCTAACTTGTAGAGATCTATATAAAATTTGATGTAATGAGTTATTTATCATATATTTTATTTTATATTCCCAAATGTTAATTTTTTCTTTAAACTTCAAATGACAACTTTAAAATAAATGAGAAAATGTAAATTATTTTTCTTAAATGTTTTGTATCAGTTAGTAACATCCAAGATCTGGACCCGGTGAATCGGGTCGGGTTAAGGGTGTTACAAAGAATCTTATTAGGACTATTAAGATGGCTATGAATAGGGTTAATCTAGACTGTCTCCATGGAAACAAAAAAATTATAGACTTTTTCAGCACCATTTGAGCTCTAATTCATGCAATTTCATAGTAAATTTTTTTTGAAATTCACACTTTAATTATAAAATAATCAATTTACACTTAAATTATTAACATATTAAATTTTAATTATTTTTTAATAAATTTTCACAAATTTGGTTTATTTTAGATAGTTTTGCACAAAAGGTGAAAATTGGCTCGGCAGACACCTCGAAAGGCTTGAACCATTGGGGAATTTTTGCATCAAGTGAACCAAGGGCAAGATTAAATATTTTTCCAGCCAAGGTCGGTCCAAATGATGATTATTTTATATACTTTATATTTAATTTTTATCCAAGTTAAATTAGGTTAAAAATTAATATAAAAAGTCTGAAGGAGAAAGTGCCCAATGTACTAAGCATTGAAGACTGATCCAATAAGAAAATTTTCAGCCCAAAACCGACCCAATTAGCTTATTTAGCTGATTAAATTACTTGCAGAACAACCCTCAAGTTTCCTTAAAATCCCATTCAAACTCCTCCACTTTCTGTGCTTTTGAAGATTTGCCCCAAGCTAAATTTAGCAAAGTTTGAAACGTTCAAACTTTGTTCCTTGTGTGGCCGGCCAAGGGAAGTGTGTGGCTGCTAATTATTTGATATTTTTAGCAGCCACTCCCACCTATAAATACCCTCCATTCACATGTTCATTCAACACACCTCTCATTCACACTTTTTTCTCTATTTTACTCACTTTCTCCCTTCCAAAACCTCCATTTATTTCCCATTTTCCCCTTCTATTTCCCTTTGTCGCTTTCCCTCTTGGAAAATATCTTTCAACCACCTTCGGTAGCAGCATTCAAGTGCTTATAGAAGCCTTGGATCAACAAAACCAACGGAGAAAGAGAGGAGCAAACTAGTCTAGCTTCGGAGAAACACTAGATTTGATTCTAGTTTCCTATCCTTTAAATTTCGTTGTTGTTGTTATGAACATGTCTATGAATATTTGTTATGTTGCTATTCCGAATTTAATTAACATGGATTAAATTTAATTCATGTTAGTTTGATTACATTTCGTCTACTTAAATTATTAAAATCATGTTTGTGTTGTTATAGGTCTTGGTAAATTGTTTGATTAAGTAAAACCATGATTATGTTATACTTGCATTATAATTGTAAGGTAACTAATGAGTTAATTATTAATCGTATTAAAATTGTAATTAATTGACACAATACTTAATCAGTGCATGTTTAATCTTCTAAGGCAGCTAAGGGTTAAATTAGCAACAGTATTAAATAGTACATTAGCCTTCCATAACTTGCAAGATTATTGTGATTAAATTGTACCAATGTAGGAATATATTGTTACTTCACTTAATCTTTTATTTGCTTATTAAAAATAATTAATTGCTTGAGATAGTAATACGTTTAAGAGATTAGTTAATTTGGTAAGTCTATATGTGCTTTAAGTTAACAAATTGTCAAATTGTCGTGAATTTATTCATAACAACATGAACATTGTTTTAGTAATATTAAGTTAAGAAATGTAATTGATCTAATACAATTATGTCATATTGATTAAACTTGGTTTTCAGAAATCGTGCCTTGGAATTTTTACCTTTTAATTTTCTTAGTTAATTTACTTAGTTAAAATCTAGTTTTATTAAACCTTTTTTCAAAACAAAAGATTTTCCTTCATCAAAGTATTTTTAATTGCATTTCATAAATATTTTCTTACACAGTCCCTATGGGTATGATAACTCGACATTTACTTGTCACTTTATTACTTGTAACGATTGTGTACACTTGCACATTTCCATGTATCCAATGGCATGGGAAATAGTGGAGGGTGAGTGTATTGTCTCATGGGCATGGTTCCTCAGCCTTCAATCAACTTATTTGGATTTAGAAGACGGCTTTGGGTATAAAATTATTAGTGACCAACATAATGTATTTATCTAAATTTACGATTTTTTTAAACACTGAATTAAAGTATATATTTAATTTTCTCTTTGCTTTTTGTTAGGGCTTGGAAATTGTAATTGATCATGTTCTTCCAAGGGTTGAGTATAGGAATTGTGCGCAACATGTTTTTGCTAACTAGATTGGGAGATAGAAAGAGAAGTCATATGAGTTCTATTTTTGGGAAATAGTTAAAGTCACTATAAAGAGGGAATGAGAGGATAAGTTTATTGAATTGGATGCAAAAGATGAAGATATGGCCAAAGAGTTAAGGTCTAATGTAATGACCCAAAATTCACGGACATCAAAAAAGTACATTATCAGGCCTCCGTCTTAGTGAAATGGGTTCGTAAATAATTACTAGAAATATCTATGAGTCTAGTGATGTGTTTATTTAGGCTTTGATTAGGTGAATTTAGTCTAATTAAGAGTAATTAGTAAAAAGGATTAAATTGAATAAGGGGTAAAAGTTAAATTATAGATTAATAGAAAATAAAAGGGGCAAAATAGGCAATTAAGCCTATTTAAGAATTTGAGGCGGCAATTACTTCATAAAAATCTTAGATTTTATGATTTAATTATATAAATATCTTAATAAATTATAATGAATATTATTTTATTAGATAATGTAATTTATATTAATTAAAATTATGATATTATATTATAAAATAAATTAAATCATGACAAGTGTATGGTGATGAATATGTACATATGTAATAAAAATATTTGTACAATTGTAAAATAAATACATAATTACTTATAATTTACGTAAAAAATATTTATGAATTAAATATTATTATATTATTATAATGTATTATTATTATTATTATTATTAATTTTATTAACTAATACATAAAAGAAATAAAGTAAAAGAATAAAAGAAACAAAGAAGAAAAGAAACAGAGACCATTCGAAACAGGGGAAGGAAAAAGAAAGAAAGAAAAATAGAAGGAAAAATTAGGGTTTGAGACTTTAAGCTTTAATTTGGTAAGTCAATTAAGCCATTTTCTTTTAATTTTGATGTTTTAGAAGGTTTAGAACAAAGTTTTGTTGAATTTATGTTAAAATTTTGAAAGTTCTTAGGTTTTTGAACATAATTCATGTTGAACAAATTGATGAATTAGGGGTTTAATTGATAGAATTTCTAGTTAGACCTGATAAAAGGATTAAATTGTAAATTAAGCTATAAGTTTTGTGTTAGATGGACTAAATTGAAAGAAATTTGAAATTAGGGTTTTATGGTGAACATTAGATAGTTAAGTTGAATTTGGTAGAAAATTGAGTAGAAATAAGGTATGAATTGAGATAGAAAAGTATGTGAATTTAGTTAGGATCAAATTGAAATTTAGGTAGAAGTTGAATAGAAATTCAATTATTTAATATAAATTAGTGTTGTATTAATAGTATAAATTATTTTAATTTTTGTAGCTAGCAAAGAACCAGAGGCATCGACACAGAAGGGAAAAGAGAAGATTATCGAAGAGTAAACTCGAGAAAATCACGGTTGGTATTACTATAATTCAAACTACTATTTATTAAATGTTATATTTAAATTTATGTGTATGGTAAGTAAAATTTTAAGGCAAGTATCAATATTGAAATGAATGAAATTGAGATGAAGTATGATTATGTATAGATATTTGATAGTATATTGATTGGAAAGTGGAAAATTGTATTGAATTGAATTGTGATTAAATTGAGAATGATTTGAATGGAAAATATGAGAAAGAGATTGAATTGAAATATGAAAATTGAATACCCTATTAACTAGTCGGGCTGAGCCGAATATAGTTGGCATGCCATAGGATTGAAAGAATTTGGGGATTTTCCGGCTTGGCCAAGGAGACACTAAAGTCATTATATTTCTTCGGACTATCCGAAGAGGCACTGAGTGTCGTTCTGGTGTGTTTGGGTGGATTATTTCGGTGTGTTTGGTTGGAATCCGTGTATCCGCCAAGGTCCGAGTCTTGTTAATAGGAGTAAGCAAATGAAATGGTAAAATGAATGAAATTAATCGATTGATTTATTGAAGAAATGAGAAAGTTGAAATTGTGAATTGAATGGAGACTGGAAATGGAAGACATGAACCAAAGGTTCATGAGATGATTGAATTCAATTTTATGATATGTGATATCAATTTGATTAATTGTTATTGTTGAAAATTTAAAAGTTAAAGTATGAATTAGTATATATTAATAAATTATTATATGTTTGATATTTATATGTTTATATATTATTATTTATTATTATAGTTTGAATTATGGTAATACCATTGAGTATAGGCATACTTAGCGTACGGTTGTTTCCGTGCGTAGGTCAGTAGAAGTCAAAGGTCCCGGTCCAGCATCCAGATCAACCCCGACTTCAGAGACAATTTGGTGATGTCATCCCTCTTTTGGTAAAAGTGGCATGTACTTAGGTATTGTATAAATTATGTACTTAAGGGTCTGTTTGATTGCCTGTAAAATGTTTTCCGGAAAATGATTTCTGGAAAATGATTTACTTTTCTGGAAAATGATTTACTGAAAATATTTTCTGGTGTTTGAATGAATCTGTGTAAAATATTTTCTGTTGTTTGGCAGATTTCCTGAAAATGTTTTCAGGAAAAGTTGTTTTTACATATATTAATAAATTATATTTACATATTAATAAATTTTTATATTTTAATTGCAATGATTTATTTATAAATAAATAAATCAAATTAAATATACAATAATACTCAATTATTAAGCTTCATTATTAACCGTCATAAGTTGAAAACAACCAAAGTCAAATAAATTATTTGTAATTGTGTTAAAAAAATAAAAAAACAAGGATTGAATAATTATAAATTAACTTCCAAACCACAATTTACTAGAAATTAAATAATATTATCCAAATGCATAATTAATAGTACACCACATAATAACAACATTGTCCAAGTGCATAACTAAATATTACACCACATAAAAGTATCAATATCTTCAACCTTGAGAAAATTTTTGAAGCCAAATTTTTTTATGTGTAACATCCCAAACCCGGCCTAGAAGTTAAGCCCGAATTTGGCGTGTCACATGGGATTTTTTTTTTAAAACCATCTTTGAGATTGTTAAAAACTTGTTCGAGAATTACGGCCTCTTTGTTAAAACCCAAAACACTTAAGCAATTGTTATCTACTTGAAAACGTAATTATCTTTAAAGACCTTTTTGGTTGTGAAAACATATTTGAAATAAACAATTTACGAAAATGGGATGTTTGGGAATAGAGTTGCAGAAGCATTTTGAAAGAAAATTCGAGGCCTGATTAAAACATTTAACCCAAAATAGTAGAGTAATAAAATAAACAAGAAAGAAGTCTGAAGTCTAAATAAACCATTTCTGAAGTATGGTCTCCATCGAGTCATCCAAGGCCCAAGTCCACGTCACTGAGCATTACCTGAAAAGGTTAAGAGAAAGGGGGGTGAGTTACAAGAACTCAGTGTGTAATCCCCTTACCGTTATTCATTGGGCCAAAACCATTTAAACATTTATTTGGGCTTGAGCCCATTTTCAGTATAACAATATAGAAATTATGATATGCATATGATATGCAATTCCCAACCAAACCTAAATTTCCATCCGCTACACACCACCCGTACCAACCAGCACACCTGTGGGGATCAAGTCAACCCACCCCGCCAACACACCAAATGCAGGCATTTAAGCCATTTAATCCACAGGCATAAAGCCATTTATAATATTTGTGGCTGGGCCACCGAACTAGATTGTGGCAGAGCCACCTGAACTGGATTGTGACAGAGTCACCGAACTAGATTTTGGCAGAGCCAATCGAACTAGATTTGTGGCAGAGCCACCAGCACTTCTCTTCAATTTCATCCCATGCAATTCATGTACGTAATGCATAGCAAATCATAATAATTTATTCAGATATTTATTACAAAAATTATGGCCCATTATAACAATATATCAGATTGGCCCGTTTAGCAAAACATCAGATTTGGCCCATTTAGCAAAATATCAGATTGGCCCGGTTAGCAAAATATCAGATTGGCCTGTTTAGAAAAATATCAGATTGGCCCGTTTATCAAAATATCAGATTGGCCCATTTAGCAAAATATCATATTGGCTCATTTCAAAATATCAGATTGGCCCATTTATCAAAATATCAGATTGGCCCATTTCAAAATATCAGATTGGCCAATTTAGCAAAATATCAGATTGGCCCATTTATCAAAATATCATATTGGCCCATTTATCAAATTGGGCATAAAGCCATATATCAAACTGGTGAGTGAAAATCAAATCGATGAGTCCACAGTCATCTTGGGTGACTCGTGCGACCCTAAAAATCAAATCGGTGAGTCCACGGTCATCTTAGGTGACTCGTGCGACCCTAAAAATCAAATCGGTGAGTGAAAATCAAATCGGTGAGTCCACAGTCATCTTGGGTGACTCGTGCGACCCTAAAAATCAAATCGGTGAGTCCACAGTCATCTTGGGTGACTCGTGCGACCCTAAAAATCAAATCGGTGGGTGAAAATCAAATCGGTGAGTCCACAGTCATCTCGGGTGACTCGTGCGACCCTAACAAATCAATCACTTCCTCCAATTACATATCCCAACCCATGCAGTATGTCATGTATGCAAAGCACATTTCATAATGATGTATGAAATAGATTACCGTCATAACCAGATAAACAGAATACACACACAATCGTGCTAATCAACCCATAGGGGTATAACGGTAATTTTACCCACTAAGGGTAATTCGATAATTTCGCAACCTAAGGACATTTTGGTAATTTCGCAACCCACGGGTATTTCGGTAACTTACCCTCCAAGGGCATTTCGGTAATTTTGCAACCCAGGGGTATTTCGGTAATTTACCTTCCAAGGGCATTTTGGAAATTTTTACAACCCAAGGGTATTTCAATAATTTACCTTCCAAGGGTATTTTGGTAATATCACAACCCAGGGGTATTTCGGTAATTTACCCTCCAAGGGTATTTTGGAAATTTTTACAACCCAAGGGTATTTCAGTAATTTACCTTCCAAGGGTATTTTGGTAATTTCACAACCCAGGGGTATTCG
Organism: Gossypium australe; assembly: GCA_005393395.2. Classification (NCBI taxonomy): domain Eukaryota; kingdom Viridiplantae; phylum Streptophyta; class Magnoliopsida; order Malvales; family Malvaceae; genus Gossypium; species Gossypium australe. Next base: position 121,142,486 of record CM016625.1, read on the forward strand.
GTAATTTACCCTCCAAGGGTATTTTGGTAATTTCACAACCCACCAAGGGTAATTCGATAGTTTTACCCACCAAGGGTAATTCGATAATTTTACCCTCTAAGGGTAATTCGGTAATTTTATATTTAACGGTGTTTCCGAAGATTCACTATCGCCTCGAGTGATACAGAACTCTATTTGGGTCTCTACAGAACTATTGGGTCAAAATCCATTTTAGGCCCAAACGGGGTGATTTCGCAACTAAAACTTAACTAGTAATTTGGGGCATACAAATTTAAACTGTCCATTTGCATCATACTGACTAAATTGGCTGTAACTCGAGTTAGAAAACTCAAAATCTAGATCCGTAAAATTTCCTTGAAACTAGACTCATGTATCTTCTTACTGTAATTTTTCCAGAATTTTTAGCCTAGCTATTTAGTACAATTTATTCCTTAAATTTCCCTTGTTTCACTGTCTAATGATTCTGACCTCTCTTACCTTAATTTCAAATATCTCACTGTACGGTTTTCATATACTGTTCCAACTTGTTTCTCTTGAAAATAGGCTCACTAAGGAATCCATACATATAATTTATAACCCATAATTCATTTTGTACAATTTTATATGATTTTTCCAAAACAGATCAGTGAACCCCGAAGTTAATCAGAACCAGTCTCACTAAAATCAAGATATCTCAGAATATAAAATTCCTTTTCCTTCTCTGTTTCTTCCATATTAAAATAGACATAGTAAGCTTTAATTTGATATCTTATTCACTTTCTAATTCGTTTTCTTCTATTTTTAGTGATTTTTCAAAAACACGTCACTGCTTCTAACTGAAACTGTTTTATTACGAATTACGATTGCCACTACGATCATATGCACACCCGAGTGATTACGGATGCCGGTTTTTGGTTTTCTTCGGTATTTCGACCGATTGACAGAATATTTCATACAAACTTTCAGAGAAGTGTGAGATTACACACCATTTCAGATATGTATATGGAAGGGTATGAGATTACACACCTTATTCGGAATCCGTAACGCGATGCTCTCCGCGACACCAAAAATCCGAGTCACCTATTACGAGGGATAGGTTTTCGATTGAACCTTTGATAAAGTACTTCGAGACTTTGCAACCAGCATAAACTCTCTCATGGCAAGTCCCTAGACTCTCAACCATATTACAAATTAGTCCCCTCATTAGCTAGCTTAAGCTTTGAGGACTCCAAAAATACAAAAATTATCAACTAAAGCCATCAAAATCACTTACTTGAGGTGATGAGAAGTGGCTGAAAATTTCAGCTTCCATGGGGGGTTTTCTTCTTAAATTTCGGCAGAGAGAGGAAAAATGGGAAAGGAAGATGACCACTTATTATTATTATTAACTATTGCTTTTGTCATCATCTACCAACCCATACCAAAATTTTGACTTTTCAACCTTTCTTATCCTCTTAGCCGGCCATCACTTTAAAATTAGCCTATTTTTACTTTAAGGACCTCCAATTAATATTCCTTAGTCAATTTGCACCTCTAGTAATTAAAATTAAACTTTAGCACTTTATGCGATTTAGTCCTTTTTCGAAATTAAGCCCTCAATCGCTAAAATTGAGACACCAAAAATTTCATGCATGTTTATAAACATGTTATAACACATAGAATAACATAAAAATAATTTTCTCTATCCTCGGTTTAGTGATTCCGAGATCACTGTTCCGACTATCCCCTAAATCGGGCTATTACACCCTCCATACATTTTTTTTTTCTCACCTACCCCATTCTTTTCAAATCTCATCATTATATTTTTTTTTCTTTTTCAACAAATCACTCTCCATCATTCCTTTTTCTCCCATTTTTTTATTCTTTTTCTTTTATTTCTTTTCTTTAATAATGTCATGGTTGACACTTGGAAGAGTACACAAAAATAAATCCAAAATTTTGCAAAAGATGGGATTTGAACCCCTTCCCTCCATGCTCTCCACTTGATGCCATAACCTCTTTACCAATAGTTCATTTATGATAACAATTTACTCACTTATTTCCATAAGTTTTGATGCCTCTTACTATTTCTCCTTAATTGGCTTAAATAATAACTTTCATTAAGGCCCAACTTGAACCCGAAACTTCATAGAACCCCGTAACTTTCTAAAATCATCTTATTAATAAGTCCAACTTGAAATAATGCCATTCTCTTATTCTCAAAAATTTTAAACACTCCTACTCCCAAGGCCTAATGGGCCCAATCCTACTAGGCCCAATTTCGGGATGTTACATTATGCTTCTAACTTTTAACTAAAAAAGCTTTGGCCTCGGGTTCGTGACTTACTAAATAATCAAACACTGAACATAAGAGGTCATCATCAAATCCTTCGTCCTCCATCGACATCACTTGTTCGTAAAGCTGTGGTGTCTTATCCGCAGTAAATTGTTCCAAAGCATTAGCAATTTTACCAAGTTGTTCACCCACAAATTTAACTTGTTCATCAAAGACACTGTCTTGAACATTTTTTCTTTTATGTTTGGATGTGCCAGATGAAGATACATTTGTTCTTACCTCTTCAGCCTCTTCGTTGTCGCAGTCTACAGGCACTGAATCTTGATTATCATCATCCAAATCTATGTTAGCAAATGTTCTGGCAAAACTCCCTGTTGCCATATCTTTGCCAACAACCAAAGCCATTTCATCATAATGATCAATGCTTTTATTCAAAAATGGTTCATACTTCTTGTGTGCCCGTTGGATATTATACACAATTAGAATAACAAGTAAAAAACATTTGAAATAACTTAACATATATATACATATATTACCATCACTGTTGTATCATATGTCGCTCTATCACATGTAATCATTTTCATGTTATCGTCCCACCCGAAACCACTTTCACCTCGAATTTTACATATAATCTGCCATTGGTTTTTTACAGTCCTCAAATGATTTTCCACATGCTTTGCATCGCATTGGACTTGGAATCTTTCAGAAATAGATTGGACAACTCGATTAATAGAAACTGCTTTGAAAGTATTAGAAGGCTTGTTTCCTTTCTGGGCCTCCTCTGCTAGAATTTCAAGAAAAACATGTTCCATCGGTTTTGTCCATCTGAATTGCTTGGAGGTCCCTTCTTTGTTGCCCTTGCCCATTCTACATTAATAATTGTCATGTTAATCATTTCAATATCCAACAAGCTTAAAACATAATAAATTCAATATCCAACAAGCTTAAAACATAATCAATATCTAATAATTTCAAAATCCAACAAACTAAAATTTCAATATCATTATACAACCAACATTACCAAAAAAATAATAATTCTAATACTAAAACATACATAACATAGAAACAATAACCTTAAGCCCTAAACCTACCTAATATTTCTAACTATATAATCAGTCTACATAGTTTGCGCAATTTCGTCTCTCTTAGCAGACCATTCTCTTGCTTCTTCTCTTTCTTCTCGCTCCGTAAGAGTTGGTATTATCAAATCAGACTCAGACTTCTCGTATAATCCTTGATTAAGTAAATCACTAGGATCAACTCCCATTATATGATTATGAATGATACAACAAGCCAAAACTATATCTACTTGAGTTTGAAAATTCCAAAATGGTTCAACATCTAATACACGAAATCGTTTCTTCAAAATCCCAAAAACACGTTCAACAGTGATTCGTAATGATGAATGACGAAGATTAAAAAGTTCCTTTGCATTCTCAGGCCCTTGAGCACTAAACTCTTTTAAATGATATCGGACACCACGATATGGCGTAATATATCCATTTCGGATGCCATATCCAGCATCAGCAATATAATATTTACTTACAATTTTACAAAACATAATTAATAATAATAAATTATGAGCTTACTAGAACTATTTGGTATTTAATGATAATTATTACCTTCCGGAATTCTTAATCCTCTTGGGCGTGAAAGTGCATCACTTAAAATACGAGAATCATGTGCACTACCTTCCCAACCAGCTAGAACATAGGAAAATTTCAAATCAAATGTAATGGCAGCCAATACATTTTGTGTCGTCCCCCCTTTACGGCTACGAAATCTTCCTTGAATGCTAAGTGGAACGGATGCACGAATATGAGTTCCATCTAATGCTCCAATACAATCTTTAAAATAAGGATAAAATCTTGGATTGTTTCTGATTTCACTAGGAGTTGACTCATCAGGTAATCTAATAACTAGTTTATACAATTTCAAAATAGCTTTCAACACAACCCTAAAGTAACGGTGAACTGTCTCAGTTGATCTATAATATCTAGATCCAATCACTCGAAACCTTACATTATGACCAATTATATGTAAAAATATAACTACTTGCTCCCTAGTAGTGACAGATTTAGCTGATTCTAACAAATTATTCCTACTAAGAATATCACACAAATTAAAAAAGGCGATCGGTCTCATCCTTATCACATTAATACAATGTTGGTCACCACTATATAAAATACTATTAATATAATTTTCTCGTTCATAATCTCGATTCACACGAGGGTGAGAAGCAATTTCCTTCCTAGTTTTTAAGTTTTTAATCCAAAGAGCCCCAAAAGCTAAAATTGAAGCTACGGCTCCCGATAATTGCATTTTGAGCTTGATTACGATCCATCTACACAAAATAATGCCACACAAATATTTGATCACTACAAAAAAGATGCAGGATTTTCATAAGATCACATATATGAAAAGTTACCCTGACTAAAGTGCATACATACATATCAAGCTAATTATAATTGCATTAATAATTTTTTTGAGCACACCTATATGCATAAATAAACCGACCCCAAGAGAATATAGAACAAAATTGGCTTTACTTTTTACTGTTGAGTCATTATAACAAGAAAAATGAATAAACTATTTAGCGCCAGAAAATGGATGTTACCACTTCCCAGTGTAAATCTATACTTCGAAGTTGCACCATAACAGCAAGAACTTGTTGAATCATTTCCCATTAGTAACCAGAGCCGAAAGCAAAATTGAAATATTAACAATATGTAATCAAAAATGGTTTTGCTTTTTACTGTTTCAGTATACATTATAACAAACAAACAATAATAATAATAATAAGCTATTTAGTATTTAGCATCAGAAAATAAAAGCCCCCAATTTAAAACTATTCTCTGAAGTAGAACTACAATACCAAGTTGTTTCACATTAATCCTTGAAAAGCTAAAGTGTGCAACGCTTAAATTATTGAAGCAATAGTTCAGACGAGTCAGTCTATTAAAATTTTCATGCCACAGAACAAGAGATTGCAGGCTAAACCAAAGTGCAGTCCATGCTTTTAATGCTTGGAATAGACCTCAAAATGAGTAGAATAACAATAACAATGCTCTTTATATAAAATTCAGAACAATGTGATCACATATTTCATATTTTCAGACGAGTCAGTCTATTAAAATTTTCATGCCACAGAACAAGAGATTGCAGGCTAAACCAAAGTGCAGTCCATGCTTTTAATGCTTGGAATAGACCTCAAAATGAGTAGAATAACAATAACAATGCTCTTTGTTTTGGGTGCAAAATAGGAATAAAGCCAAGGACAACAAAGTAGCTATGTCACCAGGGAAAGAGAGTTAATTGTTAGAATGGGTGCTTATTCTTGGGTAAAAAGAACCTACGAAAGAACAGAACCCAATGCCAACAAATTAAAATATATATATCAAGCAATATTAATGGACCTATTGAGTAATTAAACAATGAAGCTAAACTACTATCCAAGCATTCATGTTATTTTCTCAAAAGATGAGATATGATTGTTGATAATACTACCACTGACAATTTCAAAAAGACACTCAAAACAATTTAATAGAAGGGCTGATTTATTTGTGTGAATCAATTAACTTCTCTATATGTTCTATGTGGCAGATTGAATAATCACAAAATGTAGGCAAGCATACAAAAGAGCCAGAATAGGAGTTTATATATTACAACAAAGAACATTCTGTGCATGTCTCAAAGCCAAAAAAAAAAAACTACTTGACATGAAAGGAGTAATGCAGTGCCAAACAAAATATGAAAGAGGGACAAAGGTTTAAATCCATCACCATTTCCCTTTCTTTATTAATTATTCAGTTAGCACTTTTACCTAGCCCTACACATCAGGCTATTCTAACCTACCCTCATAGCATGTATTGGATAGCATCCACCAGATCAAGAAAAGGTCCAACCGTTTGAAGCCTTAACCTCTTGGTGATATTCAATTAAGATCACCAAAAAATTGGTGGATACAAGTACATATTTAATCTGCATTGCACCTTTTATAAATAATCTAGAAACCAAAATCAAACTATATAAAAAAAACTTTTCCTTCTAAGTTACAAGTTTCAAGGACAAATATAGGCTTCAATGTAATGCCTAGTTCAGCTTAATATGAAGCTTGTATAACTTTAAGAAATTAAACAAAAAATGATTCTATGCACTTCAAAGAATAGTAGAAAGCCTGCTCAACAGCGTTAACAACTAAAACATTCCTAACCAATAAATTCAGATTGCAAAATTTGCCAATTCCTTTATTTTAGAGTGTTACTAGCCAAAGGAGTAGAAAATAAGTGACTTTGAATCAAACTCTAAACTCTATAGAACTTGTCTCCAAAATAATTTATAGTTAAAAAAGCTCTAACAGCAAACCATTAAAAAGAGGTAAAGCACAAAGATATTATCCACCATGTTTTTAACAAAGTATCTCAACTTGTAACGGAAGATCAACAGTGTTCTTGAGATTTTAATTATTCTAATACTACCTATAATTGACAGCTTATGTAACAAGAAAGAAAAATGCTTTTGAAAAAATCACAAAGCATTCCAATACAAAAGGACTGGTCATTCACTAAAATCTGGATAGTTGGAGACCAAGGAAAAGATGGAAATGAACTTTACAATAAGCAACAGTTCCACCATCATAAGCAAACAAAGGAACTTGCAGAATTATTCAAAACTTAGAAAAGAAAAGTCCCGATGAAGCAACAGATAAACGCTAACATGTTACCATAAATACAATATATATATTCTAACTTCTAACCAGAGACAAAGTTAAAGCGAAAAAAAGAAGAGAGAGGGAAAGCAACCATTGTTGAAAGCCAGTTTAAAATTTGAAACATAAGGTGCAATCAGAATCTAATTTATCTGAACTCATCAATTTTCCTAAAATACAAGTATATGGACACATAAATATCCGATTAATCTAAATCAGGATAACTTAGATCGAACCATCGAATATCAAAATATAACATATTTCAAATTAAAATCCAAATTGATAATCAAATGAAATGAATGTCGGAGAGATCAACGGTAAAGATCGAACCAAAATTCAAGATCTAGCATACTGTAAATGTGAACCGTCAATCTGAAACCCTTTGAATACAAGAGAAGAGAAGAAAAGAAAGAAAGAGGCTTCTGGTAGGAGGGAAAGACTAGAAGATGTTAAAATTTGGGAGAAGGGAAAGAAGCCGATGTTCACGGAGGGGTGAGATAAACGTTTGCGTGGGAAAGTGGTGGTTTGCTTTTCCGTTTCCGCCGCTGCTACTGGCGGTGTATAGGAAGGAAGACGAGGGGATTCTGCTCTTCCGACCCCAAGAGATGATGAACCAGCAGAGGAGAAATTCTTCCTTAGGGTGAAGAGAGTGAAGAGAGGAGTTTGGAAAATGTCTTACCGTTTAGAAATTGGTAAGACGTTTTCCGGAAACTATGAAATGAAATTACCCGTGTTTTGGAAAATGTTTTCCTTAGGAATTCATTTTCCAAGCAAACAAACACTGTAAAATGGGGAAAATGTTTTCCGGAAAACATTTTCCCCCTATCAAACAGACCCTAAGTCCTGAAACTTTGGTTGTAAAATGATGTCTAATATGGGTTATAAGTATAAAATGAATTAGTATGGCATATTTGAACTAAAATAGGAAATGAATGAAATTATTAGTTCAATTAAAAAGTTATTTATGAATGATTAAGTAGATCAATTGTTAAATTAATGTTGTAGGCATAATTAGGTATGTTTGAGTGTGGGGTTTGTTATATTGGTTGCAAATTGGTTATGGTTTGAAAATTGCAGGGAATGTTAGATGTCTATAAAAGGGTTATATTGAGTTTTTTTTTTAAATTACAAAAAATTTTCGGAGTACTCGACCTAATCCCGTTCCACTTTTAATACATGTTTTGAACCTTGAGGGTCCATTATATGGGCTTAATAATTAAATTATACTATGTATGTTATTGATTTGTGAATTATTAGTAAATTGTCTGATATGTCAGGTAATGCTCCGCAACCCTATTCTGGAGACGGTTTAGGGTTAGGGGGTGTTACATTTAAGAACCCAAAAAATTGGACAAAGGCTTTCCTTCGGTGTAAAAGCAAGTCTGACATGGTTTTAAACAACTTGTACATGGCATTCAACTCTAACATCATAAGAGTGAGTTACAAAAGTATAATAGCGATGCTCATGGAAATTTTGATGAATCTAATGGCTGAACAATGGATAAGAGAGAGTTTTGCAATAGATAGAGATACAATTATAGACATTTGGTGAAGGCTAAATTAAATGCCTATAAGAAAAAAAGCTGTGGGTTGGGAAATGGTTGGGAATGATGAGCACGGATCTGAAGTTAAAAAAAATAGAAGGCAATATATTATTCATTTGAATGGCAAGACTTGTAGTTATAGGAATTGGTAGTTAATTGGTCTACCATGTCCCTGTCGAAACCATTTTTAAGTTTTTTTTTTAAAAAAAGGGGATCGACCTTAAAAACAAAAATGGAGTCGCCACGAATCCCTTTTTGCTTAGGTGTGATCGGATCACCTTATAAAACATTTTATTTCAAAACATTGATTTTGGCCTACGAAATTCAAGAAAACGGGTTTAGGAGTTGGTTACGTACGAGGAAGGATTAGCACCTTAGTAACGCCCAAAATTGGTACTGGATTGATTAGTTATTGTCCTAATGTCGAAAATTTGAAAAGATTTAGAAACATGATTATTTAAAAAGTTGAACAATTTGAGTTGGAACTTGAGATTCCTTTATTCCGAAAGAATACAAACATCACATCCAGCATGTTAGGACATGATGTTTTAAACCCTCGTAGCCAACATCATCTCATGATTTACAAAATTCATTAAAAGGATATTTAGTTATTTAGTCAAACGAAAAATCGAAACCCAGCATGTTAGGGCACTATTTCCCGAATTTCTAAACACAAAACATTGCCTTATTTAAGAAAAACTTTTGGATAAAATGTAGTAAATAAAGGAGATAGATATTTTTAAACAAAGATTTAAAAAAAATAACATTAAGTTATTACAAAAAGTGCAATTTACTAAAGTTACAGGTCATATTAACAATTAGCACTAACATAAACAATTAAGTAAAAGAATGACAAGCAATAATAATAATGTTAAGGTAAACAAAGATAATGGATTCAATTTTTTTTTAAAAAAAAATGAACAATCAAAATAAAAAAATATAGAGTAGATAATAGCAATTTTAAAAGAATCTATGAAAAAATTTTAAAAAAATTTATTCACAAGATTAAATTCATGTATAAAAAATAATAATAATATAAGGTAAATAATATACTCAAAACAATTAATGAATATTATAACAATTTTAAAAAAAATAAAAAAGTATAAAAATGATATGGATAAATAAAAAAAAGTTAAAAAAAACGCATAAGTCAACCTAACTCCCGCAATATGAGGACTCAACGAATTCCCTCCACCAAAATCTAACTCAAACAGAAGCAACTCAAAAAGAAACAAATATGAGCGAAGAACAAAATAAGAACGCGCCACAGAAAATAAGAACACAAAAGAGAGAGAAATTTGAGTGAATGCTCTCAAGAATTTTTATTACTCAAAACTCAAGTGGGTTTTACAATGAAGGTAAGAACAAGCCACAGAAAATAAGAACGCAAAAGAGAGAGAAATTTGAGTGAATGCTCTCAAGAATTTTTATTACTCAAAACTCAAGTGTGTTTTACAATGAAGGGAGAGGCCTCTATTTATAGTTGAGCCTCCCCAAATCCAACGGTACAGATCAATTACATCAACGCCTAAGATTAAAAGGTATCTACAAATTAAATCTCTAAGATTACAAAATCATATCTTCTAAGATTGCATATCATATCTAAGATTCGAATATCATATCTAAGATTGCATATCATATCTTCTAAGATTGCATACCATATCTTCTAGGATTGCATATCATATCTAAGATTGTATATATTTGAAGATTGTGTTCCAATACACTTCAAGCTTGTAGATGGACCTTCAATCTTTTCAAGTAATGGGTCATTCCGATCAGGCCAAATGATATATTTTGGACTGGACTTGGACTTTGTTTTATTATTTTGGGTTTATTATTTTTTGTATGGGCCCGGGCTAAATTGGCCTATTACAGCTGCCCCCCATTTGCTCATTGTCGTGTACCGAGAATGGAGCAAAGACTATAAAAGGACCAATTTTGCCCGTTCTTGCCGAGCCTTAACTTCTTGATCCTCATCTTCTTCAAGTAGTCTCTAACCCAATTGCAACTTCAAGGAGATTGAATCTGTAGCTTTAATCTTATTCTACTGCAACTTCAGGGAGATAAGACCTGCTCTTATAGATTTAATCCATCCTACTGTAACTTCAGGAAAATGAGACTAGTATCTTTGATCTTGCGTCACTGCAATATTCAGGAAGACAAGATCTGCTATTTTCGGTCTGCTCCACTGCAAACTCAGGGAGGCAAGCTAATATCTTCGATCTGCTTCCTACAACTTCTGGAAGATAAGATCTGCTGTCTTCAGTCTGCTCCGTTGCAGCTTCAGGGAGGCAGGTTAATATCTTCGATCTGCTTCCTGCAACTTCAGGAAGATAAGATCTACTGTCTTCAGTCTGCTCCGTTGCAACTTCAGGGAGGCAGGCTAATATCTTCGATCTGCTTCCTGCAACTTCAGGAAGATAAGATCTGCTGTCTTCAGTCTGCTTCGCTGCAACTTCAGGGAGACAAGCTAATATCTTCGATTTGCTTCCTGCAACTTCAGGAAGATAAGATCTGCTGTCTTCAGTCTGCTCCGCTGTAAACTCAGGGAGGCAGGCTAATATCTTCGATCTACTTCCTACAACTTCAAGAATGCCATATATGCTATTTTTTGATCTGCTCCACTGCAAACTCAGGGAGATAAGATCTGATGTCTTCGATCTTCCTCTTGCAACTACAGGAAGGTAAAATCTGTTGTTTTCAATCTACTCCATTACAACTTCAGGGAGTCAAGACTGATGTCCTCGATCTGTTTCACTGCAACTTCAGGAATGCCAGATCTACTTTCTTCAGTTTGCTCCACTGTAACTTCAGGGAGATCAAGCTGATGTCTTTGATCTTCTTCCTGCAACTTCAGGAGGGTAAGATCTGTCGTCTTCAATCTGTTCCACTACAATTTCAGGGAGACCAGACTAATGTCTTCGATCTGTTTCCTGCAACTTCAGGAATGCCAGATCTGCTTTCTTCCGATCTGCTCCACTGCAAAATCAAGGAGATAAGATCTGAAAGTGACCATTTACCCTACTACATTGTCCTATAACCTGTAGAATGGGTATATGCTTATGCCGAATGATTAGGATGCCATGATCGAAATGAGTCAAATGCTCCTATTCAGACATGCTATGATATGTGAATGCAAAAAAAAATGATATGAGTATGATCCCTACTCGAGGTATTATCACTCATTTATTCGTCAAGGTTTCATCTTCGTTCCCCTTGAAGTATCATTTCTTTGCTCAAATAATTTGCCCCATGAAAATTTTAGGGCCCATTCCTCTTTAACCTTGGGGACACGGGGTGTATATCACCTTCAAACCATCCCCTCAAGAATCGCGACTTTTTTTGTCCATCCTTACTGCAATTTAAGGATGCAGGACTTGTTTCAACTTCAATTTATTCCACCACAATTTTAGGAATTTTGAATTTTCCCTATCAACTTGGTCTGTCATGTCATTTTCCGAATGACCAGCTGACATTACCTTCTTTCATTACAACCACTCAATTGGACAAGGAATTCAGAGAAATAGTCTCCATCTAGACTTTTCTTTCTCAAAAATCTACGTACATGGAAATTCTGAACAATTGTCCTATATCGATTTCTTGTTTTATTTAGAAATTTCCAAAGTAATATGTAGAACTTCTTTTGTGAAATTATTAGTTCATCAATCATTATTTCAATGCAGCAAGCTTATGAATAATGGGTAACAAATAAATTGATTTCAAAGAGAGTTAAATGAATTATCAAAAATACAAAGGAAATTAACTGGGAACATATCTTTGAGAAGAAAAAGAATCCAAAGATAGTAAAATGAATAGGACAAAGATCAGATGCCCTAGATATCGCTGATTGAGCTTCTATATACAAACTTCATAAAGACTGCCTTGAGCTCAACATGTGTTTAGAAGACCCAAAGTACTTTGTTGATGCCCCGATATGCAACATACTTCATTTCTTGTCGATTCAGGTATAGCAAGATGACTGCGTGTCTATTCAGAATTTGAGTCGCCCTTTTTAGGTTTGCAACTCAAAACCTTTTTGGTCTCAACGCGCCCTTTGTGGGTTTTCGCCTTGGCCTCTCCCTTTTTTTTTAGAAACTCAAAGCGCCCTTTGCGGGTTTTCACCTTGGCCTCTTCTCCTCTCTTTAAGCAAAATACTTCTTGACTGAATCCGAGTTCACAGAATTGGGTAAGCTTTTCCCATCCATTTCAGTCAGAATCAGTGCACCTCCAGAGAAAGCTTTTTTCACCACATATGGTCCGTCCCAATTCGGCATCCATTTTCCTCTAAAATCCTTTTGTATAGGAAGGATCTTTTTCAGTACAAGATCTCCCTCATGAAACTCTCTTGGGCGAACTTTTTTATCGTAGGCTTGCATCATTCGTTTTTGGTACATATGACCGTGACGAATAGCCCTTAGCCTCTTTTCTTCAATTAAATTCAACTGATCATACCGAGCTTGGATCCATTCAGCTTCATCCAGCTTTATTTTTGACAAAACTCGAAGAGAAGGTATTTCCACTTTAATAGGTAGAACTGCCTCCATCCCATAGACCAATGAGAAAGGCGTTGCCCTAGTAGAAGTTCTGACGGACGTTCGATAAGCATAGAGTGCAAACAGTAGTTTCTCATGCCAATCCTTATAAGTCTTAGTCATCTTTCTTACTATCTTCTTGATATTTTTATTGGCCACTTCCACTGCCCCATTCATTTTTGGGCGATACGGAGACGAGTTGTGGTGTTTAATGTTGAATTGACTACAAACTTCGGCTATCGTGCTGTTATTCAAGTTCAGTGCATTGTCTGATATGATCCTCTCGGACATTCCATATCGACAAATGATCTCATTCTTCAGGAATCGACTAACTGCTGACTTAGTGACGCTAGCATATAAAGCAGCCTCTACCCATTTCGTGAAGTAATCAATTACCACGAAAATAAATCGATGCCCATTCGAAGCTTTTGGTGAGATCGGTCCAATAACATCCATGCCCCACATGGAAAATGGCCATGGGGAAGTCATAACATGCAAATGTGACAGAGGCACATGAATTTTGTCTCCATAAATCTGGCATTTATGACATCTCTTGGCATAGTTGATACAATCTCCTTCCATGGTGGACCAATAATATCCAAATCTCATTATCTGTCTAGCCATTGTGAATCTATTAGCGTGTGTTCCACAAACGCCCTCATGAACTTCCTCTAGGATTTTCCTAGCTTCAACAGCATCAACGCATCTCAACAATACTTGATCTTTTCTCTTTTTGTACAAGATACCCCCATCTAAAACATAGTCAGAGGCCAATCTTCTTAATGTCCCTTTCTCATTCTCAGTTGCATGCTCCGGGTATTCACGATTTTTTACGTATCGTAATACATCATGATACCAAGGGTGATCATCATTTTCCTCCTCTTCCATGTTATAACAATGAGCTGGAACTTCAAAAATACTCATCTGAAAAGGTCTCATATCCTCTGGTCTGTTTACTTTGATCATAGAAGCCAGGGTTGCCAAAGCGTCCGCCATCTGGTTTTCATCACGTGGGAGATAATTAAAAGTAATTTCATCGAACTCCTCAATCAATCCCAGAACTATTTTTCGGTAATCACTTAGTTTGGGATCTCTTGTCTCCCATTCTCCTTTAAGTTGGTAGATTATTAAGGCAGAATCTCTATATACTTCTAGCACTCTGACTTTACGCTCTACAGCTGCTCGAATTCCCATGATGCATGCTTCATATTCTGCCATGTTGTTCGTACAATCAAAATCCAATTTGCATGTGAATGGATAATGATCACCATTAGGGGATACTAAAATTACCCCAATTCCATTTCCCACAGCATTTGATGCCCCATCGAAATTTAGCTGCCCCAATTCCATTTCCCACAGCATTTGATGCCCCATCGAAATTTAGCTTCCACGGGCTTTCTTCAGTATTTGCCACATACATCAACTCTTCATTAGGGAAATCAAAGCTTAAAGGTTCATAATCCTCCAAAGCTCTGCTAGCCAAAAATTCTGCTATTGCGCTCCATTTTATAGCCTTTTTGTTTACATAGACCATATCGAACTCAGACAGCAAAATCTGCCACCTTGCCATCCTTCCATTCAAAGCGGTGGACTCCATCATATACTTTAACAGGTCAAGCTTCGAAATTAACCAGGTAGTATGATATAGCATGTACTGCCTCAATATCCGAGTTGTCCAAATCAAGGCGCAACACAATTTTTCAATCGACGAATATCTCATTTCACATTCAGTGAACTTTTTACTAAGATAGTATATTGCTTTTTCTTTTCTTCCTGACTCATCATGTTGGCCAAGCACACATCCCATAGAGTTATTGAACACTAACAAATACGGTATCAATGGTCTATCTGGATTAGGTGGAGATAGTACTAGGGCGTTCGACAGATATTGTTTGACTTTGTCAAAAGCTTTCTGGCACTCATCGTCCCATACACCCTGGTTGTGTTTCTTGAGAAGACGAAATATGGGATCACATTTCTCAGTTAATTGTGAAATAAACTGAGCAATGCAATTTAACCTTCCCAGAAAACCTCGAACTTCCTTTTGAGTGCGTGGTGGAGGCAGTTCTTGTATAGCTTTGACTTTATTCGAGTCAACTTCGATTCCTCTCTCGCTAACCACGAAACCCAGTAATTTCCCTGACCAAGCTCCAAAAGTACACTTTGCCGGGTTGAGCTTTAATTGAAACTTTCTCAATCTCAAAAACAACTTCCTCAAAGATTCAATGTGTTCCTTTTCTGTTCGAGATTTGGCGATCATGCCATCAACATATACTTCAATCTCTTTATGGATCATGTCATGGATTAAAGTTACCATGACCTTTTGATATATTGCCTCTGCTGATAAACCGTAAAAGTAACATATTTTAGGCCCACATTTAGCAAGCTTTTGGATGATTTAAGCCTTGAATTGTGTAATTTGGTGCTCTTAATCCTTTGTTTTCATGTTTTATACTCAGAAGAGCACCGGATGATGAAAAAAACGGAAAACGGGCCCAAAACGGAATAAATAGGCCATATCACCAAATCCACACGGCCTGGGCCCAAGACCACACTGTCGTGCCTCATTTAACAGTTTCGAACACGGCCTGACCACTAATTACACAGGCGTGTGCCATGGGCGTGTCCCTGCCCTGAGAAAGAAGAGTTTCACTCGGATTAGGATACTTAGGGGCAAAGAAACACATTCTGAAGCCTATATAAACACCCTAAGTGTAACCTAAAAGGGGGAACACAGGACTTTAGTCAGGGGGCGTCCAGCTAGGCCAAAGAGGGCAGATTTGTGGAGATTTACTCGAAGATAGCCAGTTGACTCAACTCAAGAAGCCGAATTTATACTCAAGATGGAGGATCTCTCCTTCAATCACTTCAGGGAGTTTTAGGGATTTCTTATGTTTTGTTTTATCTTTTCTTTTGAGATATATTCTTTTATTATTATTATGAACTAAACCCTCAGATACCTGAGGGAATGAAACCTAAGATGAATCTTGTTATCGTTTGCTAAACTATATGATAAATATTTGACTTGTTCTTAATTATGTGTTCTTAATTCTTGTGTTGATATTTCCGGGATATTAATTCATGTGTGATGTGCTTAGGTGGAGGAGCAAAAGTCCCTGCCTAAGAGTAGATCTAGAATAATTAAGCGGAGTTGATCGCACGCCTAGAGATAGGGTGACGAGATTTTGCCGGATTAGGGTGAAACCTAATATGGGAGTCCATAGATCGAGTTAATGCAATTCTAGGGGTTTTAATTAGAAAGAGATTTCAATTAATCAACCTAGGGTTAGACGTTAGTCACCTCGAGAGAGGGATTAGTATATGTTAGGGAATCTTACGGATCAACTCAAGTGAATACATTGTCTGGTTCAGAGTTAGATAACAAGTGAAGTCTAGGTGGATTTTTCCTTAGGTATCGTCTTAATCAATTGGTTTTTCCTAAAGTTACTTTCCAAATTTCATTCTTCTTTGTCTTAGAGTCTTTAGTTTAGTAATTAGTTAATTTTAGATTAGATAAAACAATTCCCTTAATTCTTAGGCTAGATAATAAAAAGAGAGTTAGTATTAGTACTTTTGGTTCCTTTGGGTTCGACATTCCGGTCTTGCCTAAACTATACTACTGTTCAATAGGTGCGCTTGCCTCAAATCGTTGTCATAATTAGTTTCCAGGTTCGATCATTCTTTGTATAAATTTTAAGATTTTGACATCGCATAAAACAACGATCAAGTTTTTGGAGCCGTTGCCGGGGATCGAAAATATTAAGAACGCTCAATTTTTATTATTTTGGCCATTTTTATTTTTATTTTTTTGCAAATTACTTTTATTTTTTTACTTTTCTAATTTTCTTTCTTTTGTTCCTTTCAGGTACCTCTAGTTTATGACTAGAAGGAACTCGACAGGACCCCTACTTTACGACAGTGATATTGAAAGCACTGTTCGCAGAAATCGCAGAGAGATAAGGCGAAGCTTAAACTACACAGAAGAAGAGCAAGAAGCTGAAATTAATACTACAGAAGAGATGGCTGAAAATCATTCGCCACCTCCAGAGATGGTCGAACATCATGCTCCTCGAACTATGTATGATTTTGCTAAACCTAGTTTAACAGGAACTGAGTCAAGTATTGTTAGGCCTACTATTGCTGCAAATAATTTTGAACTGAAACCTAACACTATACATATTATAACAGGTTGCTCAAAGGGGCCTCCCATTCTTCCATCAAATATTCTGCTTTTTCATGGGTGTTCGGGTTCAAATACCCACGGATTCGCTGTTTGCTTACTGGCTTGATATAATTCGGAAAACACTAGTTTTCTCGAAGCCTCTTGTTCATATCTCTCATCAAATGGTGCTATTCGATAATATCTATCTAGTAGACTCCCTGCTAACCCAAACGAGCATTCAAATAGCTGTCCTACATTCATTCGTGAAGGTACTCCTAATGGGTTGAAGACCATATCAACAGGTCTTCCGTCTTGCAAATAAGGCATATCCTGTCTAGGTAAAATTTTTGAAATGATCCCTTTATTTCCATGCCTATACAACAGTTTGTTCAGTTTGATGGTTTGCAGGATGAGGACCCTAACACACACTTAGCGAATTTTCTAGAATTCTGTGATACCTTCAAAATAAATGGCGTTTCTGATTATGCCATCCGTCTTCGGTTATTTCCCTTTTCTTTGAGAAATAATGCCAAACAGTGGTTGCATTCTCTTCCACGAGGATCAATCACTACATGGGACCAAATGTCCGAGAAATTTTTATTAAAATATTTTTCGCCGGCCAAAACGGCCAAGTTAAGGAATGATATCTCTTTTTTTTGCAGATGGATTTAGAGACACTTTATGACGTATGGGATAGATACGAGGAATTGTTGAGAAGGTGTCCACACCATGGATTACCCTTGTGGCTACAGGTCCAAACTTTCTACAATGGTGTGAACCCTTCAACAAGGCAACTAATCGATTCAGCCGCCGTTGTGGTGCTTCCTGTGGTGGAGGAACATCTTCAGAAACGTCCTCAAGCTCTTCCTCGTCGGTGGTGGGTGCTAACCGATATTGAGGGGGTCTGTCCCACGTCTACGTTGGATCATCCTGATATGTAACATCATTTGGATGCCCTGTGGTGTCATCCGACCTATCAGTGTAAGGGAGGAAGTTTGGGTGTCGGTGTTGAGGAGCCCGAAATATCTAGCCAAGCGTGTGATGTAGGGCCCCATAGAGATGACTCATCTCCTGTATTGCTCCGTCTGGTGTTGAATGGAGCGAGCTAAGAAATAGGCCAAGTCGAAAACGTATCCGTTCGCCATGCACCACAGGAAGTAAGCGTCATGAGTGTTGAAGACGCCGGTACTCTCTCTCCGACCTGTCAGTGTATGAGCTAAAAGCGCATGTATGTACCTCAGGGATAGGACAAGGGCCGTTGCTTTGGAGCTGCTAGGGTCATAGTTGCTGTCGTTGGGAGCGATGTTGTATCAACAACTTGTGGGGGTTTTGTGGATATGGCGAGAAAGCTCCGAAAGATCATGTTTCACCACGAATTCATCGTTATAAAGTCCCAATGCAGCCCAAATTGTGGTACATTTAGTTCTCGTACAATGCCTCCGAGTCGGAATTGAATCGTACCGGGGTCATCGTGTTGTGACATCACCGTTTGAAGATGAAATGTTGAACAGAACTCTAGAGTGAGTTCTAAATAGGTAGGCTCAATGATGTTGAAGAACTGGTTCCAAGGGTCAGTAGTTAGTAGAGCCCGTACATCGTCGGCTAATTGGACCTGTTCCAAGGCGACCCAATCAATACATCTCCCTATCTCTAGTGGTCGCTCCCGTAGTAGCTTGTAACGATCCTCTTGAACACCCTGAGGAAAACGTAAGAATTGGTGGTGCACTTCCGAGGTTGCACTAGCTAAGGAGGAACCGGGTCCCTTTCATTTTTTGGAACTAGGGACTGCGGTTTTCTTTCCTCGGGATGATGACATTATTGGCCTGAACAAAAAATCGACAAACAATTATTCAAGTATATTTCTAACCGCAACATATATCAAAGGGCTTCAATCAGTATCCAGAATATACAAAGACTAAACTAAAATTAATCTTGTTTAGCAGAAGCAAGAATTTGACAAGTAAATATCTAATCCTAAGCGTTATCTAAACTAAGATTCAATGGTTAAATCAAAATAATAAGACTAATCTAATATGAAACTTATTAAATAGAGAAAATTCTAAGTCTAAAACAGTTTAATAGAGGGAAATGTGACAGTGAGATGTGACCGGTGGTGGTAGTAGTGTGTTTTGATGGGGCACGGGCGTGTAGGGGCGAGCCACGGACGTGTGCTGCGGTTGGTTGTGAAACACGGCGGTGGGACACCTTTAGGGCGGGCGTGTACTTCGTGGGCACGGGCGTGTACTGGTTTTTTGGTGTGAATGTGAAAGAATGTGGAAGATTTGGGATGGGGGAAGGCAATGGTGGGGGATTTTTTATGGTGGCCGGAGTTTTGGTGGTGGTTTTTAGAGAGAAAACGGCTAGGGTTTAAAATTAGGGGAAATTTTGGGGAAGACAGTCGAGGGGTTCTTTATATAGGGAGGGAGACACAGGCAAGTGCCACGCCCGTGTATCTTTTATTTGGCCCGTGTTTTTCTCGATTTTTGAATTTGGGCGCGTTTGCGATGTTGCCCACGCCCGTGCTCATAGGCCGTGTATGATTATGTTCGCTTCTCCCACGCCCGTGCTAATTTTGCCACACCCGTGTTCATATAGTCAATGTTGCACACGGTTGATCGGCACGGGCGTGGCTCTTGTCCGTGTTGGTTTACTCAGAATAGACCACGGTTGTATCGCATGGCCGTGGTCTTTTTATCACAGTCCGTGTTGGTTTACTCAGAATAGACCATGGTTGTATCGCACGACCGTGGTCTTGTTATCGTAGCCCGTGTTGGGAAAAATTTTTCTTCTTTTTCTCGCACGTCTACCTGCACGCCTGTTTTTCATTCCGTGGCGACCATACGGCCATGGGCACGCTCGTATGGTAGGAAACCTGCGCTTTATTGAATCAGTTAGTTTGGTTTAGGTGCTAAAAGGAAAAATAAAATTAAAATATGAAAATTAATGGGGTTAATGAAGTTAGTGCTCGGGTTGCCTCCCGAGAAGCGCTAGACTGGCCCTATTTTCATTCCTAAAAGAAGGTTCACGAAGCTGAAGCTTCTCTCTCAATTCCTTGAAATCTTCACTATTATAAAGTTTCAGTCGATGGCCATTTACCTTGAATGTTCCTTGAGTTGGATGGGTTACCTCGACTGTGCCGTAAGGAAAAATAGTTTTGATCATGAATGGGCCTGACCACCTTGATTTCAGCTTTCCAGGAAATAGTTTGAGTCTTGAATTGTACAGCAGGACCAAGTCTCCTACTTCGAATTGCTTTGATTGTTTTAGTCGAGCATCATGGCGTCGTTTTCTTGCCTCCTTATATAGTCGTGAGTTCTCGTAGGCTTCAGCTCGCCATTCATCTAATTCGTTCAACTGCATCATCCTCTTTTCACCTGCGGTTTTAAGATCGTAATTCAAGAATTTTATAGCCCAGTATGCTTTGTGCTCTAACTCAAATGGTAGATGACAACTTTTCCCGTAGAAAAGTTTGTATGGGGATGTTCCCAAAGGGGTTTTAAATGCTGTTCTATAAGCCCATAAAGCATCATCTACTTTTACTGCCCAATCTTTCCTATTTGATTCAACTGTTTTCTCTAGGATTCGCTTAAGCTCTCGATTTGCCACTTCTACTTGCCCACTGGTTTGAGGGTGATAAGGGGTAGCTGTTTTATGGTGTACTCCATATTTTCTTAAGACTTTACTAAATTAAGTATTGCAAAAGTGAGTACCCCTATCACTGATGATCGCTCTGGGTGTTCCAAAATGAGAGAAAAGTTTCTTAAGAAACTTTACTACAGCTCTAGCATCGTTAGTAGGTAAAACTTGGGCTTCCACCCATTTTGACATGTAATCTACTGCAACTAAGATGTATTTATTTTCGAATGAACTAGGGAATGGACCATAAAATTGATACCCCATACATCTAATATTTCACATGATAACATATATGTTTGAGGCATTTCATCCCGTTTAGAAATATTACCTGTTCTTTGGCATTTATCACATGAAGCGACATACCTGTTGGCATCTTTGAAAAGAGTTGGCCAATAAAATCCTGATTCGAGTGTTTTGTGTGCTGTCTTAATCCCACTGTAATGTCCTCCAGAAGTTCCTGAATGTCAATGTTCTAGGATTTTACTTGCTTCCGCCTTTGTAATGCATCTCTGAATTACTTGATCTGCACATATGCGGAAAAGAAAGGGATCTTCCCAAAAATAGCTTTTCACATCAGCAAAGAATCACTTCTTTTGATGATGTGTTAACCTTTTTGGTAAGATGTCAGCAGCTAAATAATTCGCAATATCTGCAAACCAAGGTACCTCGGAGTTGGTTATAGAAAAGAGTTGTTCCTCGGGGAACGAGTTGTTTATCTCACTCTCGTCGAGCTCTTCGATATGTGGGTTCTCAAGCCTGGAGAGGTGATCTGCTGCAAGGTTTTCAGCTCCCTTCTTATCCTGTATTTGCAAATCAAATTCCTGTAAGAGTAAGATGCATCGTATGAGTCGAGGTTTTGCATCAGGTTTAGTTAAGAGGTAACGATGAGCTAAATGGTCAGTGTGAACTACAACTTTAGATAATATCAGATACTGTCTAAATTTGTCAAATGCAAAAAATACAGCTAGCAATTCTTCCTCTGTGGTGGTGTAATTTTCTTGTGCAGGTGTCAATGTTCTGCTAGCATAATAAATTGTCTGAAAATGCTTGTTTCTTTGCTGTCCCAAAACTGCACCTATTGCAAAATCACTCGCATCACACATTAGTTCAAAAGGTAGATTCCAATCAGGTGCAACTATAATCGGAGCATTTATTAGTTTATCTTTGAGGATATTAAATGCATATAAACACTCCTGATCAAAATTGAAAGGAACATCTTTTTCTAGTAATCTCATTATTGGCTTAGCTATTTTAGAGAAATCTTTAATGAATCTTCTGTAAAATCCAGCATGTCCTAAAAAGCTTCTAATAGCCTTAACTGAACTAGGGGGAGGTAATTTTTCTATGGTTTCAATCTTAGCTTTATTTACCTCAATCCCTTTACTAGAAATCTTATGTCCTAACACAATCCCCTCTTTAACCATAAAGTGACATTTTTCCTACTTCAAGACAAGATTTGTTTCCTCACATCTTATTAGAACTCATTCTAAATTTTTAAGGCAAAGGTGGACAGAATTACCGAATACTGAGAAGTCGTCCATAAATACCTCCATAATGTCTTCCACAAGTTCATCAAAGATGGCCAACATGTAGTGCTGAAAAGTTGTAGGAGCATTACATAATCCAAAAGGCATTCTATGATAAGCAAACATACCGTATGGGCATGTAAATGTTGCCTTCTCTTGATCTTCAGGAGCTATTGGGATTTGGAAGTAGCCGGAGAGTCCGTCCAAGAAGCAGTAGTACATATGCCCAGACAATCTTTCTAACATCTGATCAATAAAGGGTAATGGGAAGTGATCTTTCCTGGTGGCGTCGTTCAGCTTCCTATAGTCAATACAGACTCTCCAACCTGTGACTGTACTTGTAGGAATCAATTCATTCTTTTTGTTGGTTACCACAGTCATGCATCCTTTCTTCGGAACTACCTGCACAGGACTTACCCAAGTGCTGTCAGAAATAGGATAAATTATTCCTGCATCTAGAAGTTTAATTACCTCGGCTTTAACAACTTCTTTCATATTGAGGTTTAAGCGTCTCTGAGGTTGCACACACGGTTTATACTCATCTTCCATTAAAATTTTGTGGGTGCAAAATGATGGGCTTATTCCTTTAATGTCCAACATTTTCCACGCTATGGCCTTTTTGTGTTTCCTTAGTACCCTTAGCAAATCTTCTTTCTCCTTGGGTCCTAGTTCTGAAGAGATGATTACTCGTAGCGTAGAATTATCCCCTAGGAATGCATATTCTAAATGTTTTGGTAATTGTTTTAGTTCTAACTTGGGCGGCTCATCAATAGAGGGTTTCTGTTTTAGTTCGTCATTGATCTCAATGTCCTCTATTTCTGTCTGTCTAGAGGATGATGTATTGGGATTCACTTCATCGGTATCGTTATCTTTCCCCTCACCTTGTGAAAGACACAGTTCCATCGTGTCACTGTGCATGATTTCCTGCAAAGATTTTTGAAAAATGTGATCAGTGGCATCAACAAAGTAACAAGAATCATCTTGTTCTCTAGAATATCGCATGGCATCATAAATTTGGAAAACAATTTGCTCATCTCCTACCCTTATTGCAAGTTTACCATCACCAACATTAATGACAGCCCTAGCAGTAGCTAGAAAGGGTCGCCCCAAAATTAAAGGTACCTCTACGTCCTCATTCATGTCAAGCACAACAAAATCAACGGGAAATATAAATTTATCTACTTTTACCAAAACATCTTCAATAATTCCCCTAGGATACTTAACAGATCTGTCAGCTAATTGAATACTCATCCTAGAGGGTGTTGGTTCCCCGAGACCAAGTTGCTTAAACATTTTATAAGGAATTAGATTAATACTGGCACCTAAATCAGCTAATGCTTTTTCTATGCTCAAACTACCAATTAAACAAGGAATAGTGAAACTTCCTGGATCTTTTAATTTGGTTGGCAGCTTGTTTTGGATGATAGCTGAGCATTCTTCATTAAGTTCCACTATTGAAATTTCCTCGAACTTCCTTTTATTTGTTAGGAGCTCTTTTAAAAATTTTGCAAATGTTGGCATCTGCGAAATAGCTTCAACAAAAGGTAAGTTAATATGTAGCTGTTTGAAAAGTTCAAGAAATTTACCATATTGTGCTTCTAAGCGGTCTTTCTTCAACTTCGCTGAATACGAGATTGTTGGTTTAATTTACTCACAGGTCGGGGTTATCTTTTCCTTATCGGTCTCATGTGGTATCTCTTTCTTCGTTTCGATTAACTTCCTACCACTTCTTAGTGTCACTGCCTGTACCTGCTCTTTTTGCCTAAGTAAGCTTTCTGATCGTGTTTTAGAAAGTAAATTAGTAAGTTGCCTGATTTGATCCTTGAACTCGTGTGTCAATGCCTCAAGTTTTGTTTCTATATTATGGAAACGTGTTTCTATGGCTGCCATGAATTTTGTCAGAATCTCATCGAGGTTTGGCTTCTTTTCTTGTGGGTAGGGCTGTTGTTGGAAGTTTTGGGATTGTTGTTGCCTTTGATTTCCTTGACCACCCCATGAGGAATTGGGGTGGTTCTTCCAACCTGGATTATAAGTATTACTATAAGGGTTATTGTTAGATCGGAAATTGTTACCCATATAGTTCATTTGTTCTCTCTCCATGCCCTGTCCGTAGGGTGGGTACTCAAGATTCGCCACTCCTTCACTTGTGTCGCAGTGCATAACTGGATGTGCCTGCGAAGAACCATATAAACCATCAAATTTTTTATGTAGCAACTCTACCTGATTTGATAACATGATTACTACATCGAGGTTGAAAACTCCGGCTGCTTTGGCTGGCCTTGTCCTTGTAACTTGCCACCGATAGTTATTCAGTGACATCTCTTCTGTAAACTTGTAAGCTGCTTCAGGAGTTTTGTTGTTCAGAGTTAAAGTTTCATTATTACTATTGATCTCAATTTATCACTGGCTATCTAACCATAAAATTCCATAACAACATCCACCCCAAAACTAATGGATGACTTGGCAGATTAAATAGATTGAATATACCACTCACGGAATGAAAACATCATGTACACCTAGTCATCATATTCGCCATGGAACATCCTCCAAGGAATTCATCCATAATTCAGGAAGTTTCACTTCTCTCCCTCTCTTTTGATTATCTTACTAAATGATATTATCTATCTTTGTACATAGAGGGCAATGTACAACTTAAGTGTGGGGGGTTAACTATAGTATTATTTGAAAATCTCTGAATTATGCTTTGTTCTAAAGTAAGTTTCTCATATTATGATTAGAATGAAATTTCCCTAATATATGATTTTTATTGATATGTTTTGGATTAAGTCATTGATAATTGTGCATTGATGATTAAATTTGAAGAATATTAGAGAATCAAGCATGATAAGTCTATTTTTTAGAATAAAAAATTTTTTTAGGTTGTCTATTTGAATCTGAATGATTACCTTGAAGTTTGAAATTTACGAGGTTGACATCAAGAACCCATATTTTTTGGTGAGATTTTGAGTCTTATAGAGCATACATTCTTTCGTGCTCACTTTATTGATTATGAGTGTGTCAACATTGATTTGTTATTCTAGAACTTGCTTCGATTATACATGTCAAGACCACACCTTTGATTTGATATACTGAGATGATAAAGGCACATAGGTTTTAACCCACTCACTCCACTAAAAAGCCTACCTCCATAATTAACCCCTAGTGAACCCCGTTAATCCTAACAACCTTTTATTGACTTACCCACTAATAGTAACCCAAAACCCTTTGTATTTGTTATCACCATTCTTTTTGACTACCCTTATATCGAGATTTGATTTGATCGGTTGCCTAATTATATTATTTCAGTAGTAAATTCATCATTTGACTTGTTCTTAAAAAAAGGGTATATTCAATATTTGTGTTATGTAAGTGAGCTTATACGTTAAATTCCAAATTATTGAAGAAGAAGCTCATATCAGAATATTATTAGTAGTACAAGTTTATTGATTCGCGTTTCTAGTTAGGTAATTTGTCAATTCAATCTCGATTCTAACCTTCTAATTCAGTTTTTATCCACACCTTTAACCCAAGCACCGTTACAATCCTGTTAAAGACCTTTTGATCTGTGTATCATCTCATTCTATAGTGGTGGAGATTTGATTTTCAGGCAAGCCTATGGGATTAGCTCTTCATGTTTGACTTTTGAGTGCTTAATTTTGAACACTTTGAGTGGTTTGAGTGAATCTTTAGTGAGAATGTCAACTCTTGTCAATTTCGAATCAGAGGTAATTATTTAGGTAAGGGGAAACACCTAACATTTTCAAGACTATAAATGCATGACTTTGATTGTTTGAATCTTTAAGACCCTTTGAATTGAATTATACATGCTTGAATTATCTTTGAATTATGATGAAACATTATTGATAAATTTTATATATCGAGGAAGGTTGTTTTAATTGTGACTTGAGAATTTTGCTTGAGGACAAGCAAAAGCTTAAATGTGGGGGTATTTGATAAACCGTAAAAGTAACATATTTTAGGCCCACATTTAGCATGCTTTTGGATGATTTAAGCCTTGAATTGTGTAATTTGGTGCTCTTAATCCTTTGTTTTATGTTTTATACTCAAAAGAGCATCAGATGATAAAAAGAACGAAAAACGGGCCCAAAACAGAGTAAATGGGCCATATCTCGAAACCCACATGGCCTGGGCCCAAGACCACACGGCCGTGCCTCATTTAACAGTTTCGAACACGGCCTGGCCACGACTTACATGGGCGTGTGCCATGGGCGTGTCCCTGCCGTGAGAAAGAAGAGTTTTATTCAGATTAGGATACTTAGGGGCAAAGAAACACATTCCGGAGACTATATAAACACCCTAAGTGTAACCTAAAAGGGGGAACCCAGGACTTTACTCACGGGGCGTCCAGATAGGCCAAAGAGGGCAGATTTGTGGAGATTTACTCGAAGATAGCCAGTTGATTCATCTCAAGAAGTCAGATTTATACTCAAGACGGAGGATCTCTTATGTTTTGTTTTATCTTTTCTTTTGAGATGTATTATTTTATTATTATTATGAACTAAACCCTCAGATACCTGAGGGGATACAACCTAAGATGAATCTTGTTATCGTTTGCTGAACTATATGATAAATATTTGACTTGTTCTTAATTATGTGTTCTTAATTCTTGTGTTGATATTTCCGGGATATTAATTCAAGCGTGATGTGCTTAGGTGGAGGAGCAAAAGTCCCTGCCTAAGAGTAAATCTAGCATAATTAAGCGGAGTTGATCGCACGCCTAGAGATAGGGTGACGAGATTTTGTCGGATTAGGGTGAAACCTAATATGGGAGTCCATAGATCGAGTTAATGCAATTCTAGGGGTTTTAATTAGAAAGAGATTTCAATGAATCAACCTAGGGTTAGATGATAGTCGCCTCGAGAGAGGGATTAATATACGTTAGGGAATCTTACGGATCAACTCAAGTGAATACATCGTTTGGTTCAGAGTTAGATAACAAGTGAAGTCTAGGTGGATTTTTCCTTGGGTATCGTCTTAATCAATTGGTTTTTCCTAAAGTTACTTTCCAAATTTCATTCTTCTTTGTCTTAGGGTCTTTAGTTTAGTAATTAGTTAATTTTAGATTAGATTAAACAATTCCCATAATTCTTAGGCTAGATAATAAAAAGAGAGTTAGTATTAGTACTTTTGGTTCCTTTGGGTTTGACATTTCGGTCTTGCCTAAACTATACTACTGTTCGATAGGTCCGCTTGCCTCAAATCGTTGTCATAGTTAGCTTCCAGTTTCGATCATTCTTTATATAAATTTTAATACTTTGACATCGCATAAAGCCACGATCACCTGCATTCTTCAGGCCGAATGGCATTACTTTATAACAAAAGGTACCCTACAATGTTATGAAAGTAGTTTTCTCCATATCCTCAGGGTGCATCTTGATCTGATTGTATCTCAAAAAACCATCCATGAAAGAAAACAATGAGTATCCTGTCGTATTATCCACCAGCGTGTCAATATGTGGCAAAGGGAAATTGTCCTTTGGGCTGGCTTTATTGAAGCCCCTATAGTCTACACACATCCGGACTTTTCTATCCTTCTTAGGGACAGGAACAATATTGGCAACCCACTCTGAGTATTTGACCACTTGTTGAAAACCAACATCAAGCTGTTTCTTGACTTCCTCCTTTATTTTCAACATCACATTAGGTCTCATGTAACTTTTGCTGAACTGGCTTGCACTCTTCTCTTATGGGAAGGCGATGTACTACAATATCAGTACTTAGACCAGGCATATCTTGGTATGACCATGCAAAGACGTCCTTGAATTCCTGTAGTAACTCAACAAGGTCTTGTTTCGTCTCCTCGGCTATGCGCGTTTCAATTTTCACAACCTTTCCTTCCTCCAAGGTTATGTTCTCTACCTCCTCTTCATGAGGTAAAATTTGTTTCTCTTCTTGCTTTACCATTCTTAACAAATCTAGAGATAAGTCACAATTTCTGTCACCTTCAAAATCCTGAGATTCCTCTAAACCCATGTCTTGTTCAAAATGGACCTCTGAATCTGTAGTATCATTGCTCATGTCATTGATATCTAGGAACCTGTGGTAGGCACCAAAGAATGTACAAAGAACAAATGAATTCAAGAAACAACTATTTATATGATATGAATGAGAATAAAAAAATTTGGAATGAAATTAGAAGATAAAAAAGAATAAAAAAATGAAAGAATATTTGCTTGAGTTAATTATCAAAGATGTATTTTATTGAACCAACAATGTTTGAACATGAGCCTATTTCACAAAAAAAATCTTATTGTTCCTAGGCTTAAAAAACAACAAGTGAGTTCTGAATATTACTCTGTGTAATTTCCAAAAACTACAGGAAGTTCCTCTGCAGTCCAGTTGTTCAAAACGCTTCCGGGTTCATAAGGGCGAATGCCCAACAAGTTTTTTTGCCCAGTTTCTTCCTCGTGTATGGTATTGATGTGAGGATTTTCATTTTCCAATAACCCTCTCTCAGGGTGAATTATCCTTCCGGATACAAAGGTTTGGGATACGTGGGGGAATATCATCGATTCCCAATTGACTTCTTCCCCATTCAACCGTGCTCTTCTCCTCTCTTGCTTCTTCTCTATTTCCCTCTTCCTTTATTTAGCATCTGGCTTGAAACCCAAGCCAAAACGGTCTCTCTTCTCTTTTAGCATCGGAACTTGAACTTCCCCTTGAAGATGCCTACCCAGTCCTTTTCCCGGTAAGGCTCCTTTCCCCATCATCATTTGCAGACCCATTCTCATGGTCCTGGATATCTTAGGCACTGGAACTTCATTTCCTTCCAAAATGAATGTTGCGTTGACGAACTCTAAAGATCGGAAAGAATACTCAGTGGCCTCCTCATTTGTCTCTACATATGACGCATCATTGGTAACAGTTGCTATGATGTCTTCTTCTGCATTTATAGTCACTAGCCAACCTTCTGTTACCAGTTTCAGTTTTTGATGCAGTGATTAGGGCACTGCCCCTGCCGAATGAATCCAGGGCCTTCCCAACAAGCAATTGTAGGAGGGTTTGATATCTATCACCAGAAAGTCCACCTCATATGTGTTTGGCCCAATCAGCAATGGTATATCAATCCTTCCCATGACTTCTCTCCGTGCCATCAAATGCTCTCTCTATGATCTGGCATGTCTTCAAGTGAGAACTGTCTATAGGCAACCTCTTCAGCATAGAAAATGGTAAGACATTCAAAGCCGATCCATTATCTATTAACACACTTGGCAGAGTGTATCCCTTGCAATGAGTAGTAATATGCAGAGCTTTGGTTGATCCCATACCCCCAGGTGGAATTTCATCATCACTGAAGTATATGAAGTTGTCGGCACTTATGTTACTAATCAAACGATCAAGTTTGTTGACAGATATATCTTTAGTAACATAGGTTTCATTCAAGACTTTCATCAATGCCTCGCGATGTACTTCTGAACTTAAAAGCAAGGATAGCACTGATATGCGAGCCGGTTGTTTGTGCAACTGCTTTACCATGCTGTATTCACTGTGCTTCAAGAATTTTAGAAATTTTTTAGCCTCTTCCTCCTTCACAGGTTCATTGATAAGTGCCTCAGCCTTTTTCTCCTGCTCAACTACAAAAGCCTTTGCTTTTACAGGCACAGTTCTGATTTTTACCGAGTCGTAACGCCTTCCACTTCGTGTGTAGGATCCTTCACCTTGGACTTCCTTAGAAGTGCTAGCTGAGTTTTCCACTCCTAGTATTGTCACATTGCAGTCGTAATTCCAAGGTACCATTTTTTTATCCTTGTAAGGAAAGGAAACAGGTTTCTAGATTATGACTTTAGGTGCAATTTGTGCTCCGCCTTCTGTGTTTCTTAGTCGAAAAATGATGATCCTCGGGTAATTGACTTTTTGATTTGTCAACTCTCCTTCTGTCACGCATATGTTTCCCTTCTTCAAGCATTTTTCATAAAATTCCAATTCCTTATTATCCATAAGTTTTGTACCAATACCCTGAACTTAGCACATTCTTGGATCTCATGCCCCTCTGCTTGGTGGAACTCACAGTAGTCCCTTATTCCTTCACATCCTTCCACAGAATCTGATTCTACTAATCCTCTTCTTATCATTTCTTTCCAGATTATTCTCAGCGAGGTTTTTACCTCCGCAATATCCTCCTTGATCTTTCTCATGAAATTTTTGCCAATCGCGTTTATCCCCTTATCTCCATGGTTAGGTAACGGGTTCTCTGCACTAGGTGTATCATCAAATTTTACAATCCCCATCTTGATGAGCCTCTTGACTACCTTTTTGAAGGCAGTGCAGTTTTCTATTGAATGCCCTGATATTCTCGCATGGTAATCACAGTGAGCATTTGAGTCATACCATTTAGGATTTAGGGGCTGCAACGGCTGTAGATAAAATGGGGACACAACGTGCGCATCGAATAAACTTTGGTATAGCTCTTTATAAGTCATTGGGATTGGTGTAAATTAGAGCTTCTCAGAATTTTTTTTTGTGCTTGATTCCTGTCTTACTGACCCTTGTTGCCTGGCAGTAACTACTTTCTGCTGGCTAACAGTGATTGCCTTTGAGTACCCTTTGTTGTATGCACTCGTATTATTCACCTCATTGTCCTTTTTTCCTAGGAGAAGACCTTCTAGTGGTTTCTCCTGCTTCAATCTTGCCACCCCTTATGGCATTTTCAATCCTTTCTCCTGCCATCATTATATCCGCAAAGCTCTTGGTGGTACTTCCTATCATGTGGGTGATGAATGGAGCTTTCAGGGTGTTGATAAAAAGCATGGTAGTTTCCTTCTCTAGGAGAGGTGGTTGAACTTGCATGGCAACTTCCCTCCATCTTTGAGCGTATTGCCTGAAGCTTCCATTTGACTTCTTTTCCATGTTTTGCAACATGATTCTATCAGGCGTCATGTCAGTGACATGATTGTATTGTTTCATGAAGGCTTGGGCTAAGTCTCTCCAGGAGCTAATATTAGCACGGCTAAATTGATTGTACCACCTAGATGCTACCCCGACTAAACTGTCTTGGAAACAATGAACCAAAAGTTGATCATTGTTCACATAGCCAGTCATCCGTCTACAGAACATAGTGATGTGGGCTTCAGGGCAACTAGTCCTATTATACTTCTCAAATTCTGACATCTTGAACTTATGAGGAAGCACCAAATCTGGAACCAGACTCAAGTCTTTGGTGTCAATTTCACGGTCATTATCGGCATTTTCTAGGGCTTTGAACTTTTCTTCTAGCCATCTACAGTAATCCTCTAACTACCTTGAGGATTCAGTTCTTATCCCCTCCCTCTCTGCTATGTCTAAGTCAAGGATAACAGGATTAGCAGGGTTATCTCCTGGGTTAGATCCTGAGCCAACTTGGAAGTTCATGGGCGATATAGTATCAGCTTGCCCCTGTTGAGGCCTAATCGTGACAGATGGCCTTTGGGGATACTCCTCAAGTTGTACATGCGGTGGGGTGAAACCCCGAGGAAAGTCCTCATTGTCTTCAGCGTTAACTTTGGGACCCTTTCCTTTGTCCATTGCCCCATTCAGCATCTGGGCCATTTGAGCCATCATGTTCCTTTGAGCTTCCAACATTTGGCCTCTCATTTCTTGTTAGAGCTTTGCCAATTGCTCTTGCATGTCTCTCTGGAATTGTTTGTCTTTGATCCATTTTCTTTGTTTTGGTACGTGTACCATTGTGGTGTTCAGTTTCCAGATTTTCCTTCTCTCTCTCTGATAATTTCAACTAATTGGGCTCCCTCTATGGACTTAAATGCATATGATGTTATGTAATGCAAATGCATGAATGCAAGGAGGCATCGATTCAAATTCAATTTCATTTTAGAAAACTTTATTAGAAAACAAAATCCTTTATATAAAATGGACTACAAATATGCTTTCGCCCTAAGGCCTAAAGTTTTGATTTTCCCAAACAACAAGGCTAACTCTTGACCACGATATGATTGTAGCTCATATTTTGTGCTCAATGTATCAGCCTGTACTGCCAAAGTCTGCAGGTGATCAGCTACCTCTCGAATTTGGACTATTGCTTCACCCATGAGATAATCTCGACTTCTAACTTGATTGTGAGAATGGTGAAGCTCTTCCTTCCAATGCCTTTCTATTGCTTCAAGAAGCTCAATCCGAAGTTCACAATTATGCAATGCCGACTCTAACTCTTCGATCTTACCCTTCATTTCTTCAATCTTGTTCAGACTTGACTTCAGCTCGATCGCAGAATTACGGCTTCGATGGTGATGAAGAAACTGTCCAAGTTCAGCCACTCTAGCTTTTAATTCTCCCTTTTCATTTCGACTTTCTGCCAAACTCTTGTCCAAGGCCTCGTTTCGCGCTTGCATTTCTTGAAACTTCCTCTCCCAATAGTCAGCTTTGGCATTTTCTTCCCTAATCTCTTATTGCCACTGTTCTGAAGTCTTCCCCAATCCGGCATTCTTCACCAACAGATGCATATTCTTATATTCTATCTTCAAACTATCTCGATCCTCCTCAATCTTTCTCTTCGTCTTTCTTAATTTTTCGGTCTCAAGTTTCTGGACATCCACGTCTAATCTCAGATACATTTTTTCCTCTTCCAACTTCTCTATCCTCCTTTCGAGCTCCGAATTCCTCCTTTCGAAATCCTGTTTTATAATCTCCAATTCTGATGGGACCACTCGTAAGTACTCTTCGATTGATCGAACGCCTTCTAGACTTGGCACGGGGATATTGTCATTGAATCTT
This sequence comes from Gossypium australe, assembly GCA_005393395.2. NCBI lineage: Eukaryota > Viridiplantae > Streptophyta > Magnoliopsida > Malvales > Malvaceae > Gossypium > Gossypium australe. The sequence goes on from CM016625.1 coordinate 121,175,573, forward strand.
TTACTCCACCATCCACTACTCTAGGGTCGTCATTGGGCTTACATCCACTCACTTCATGCGACTGGTCTGATTCCAAGCATTAGAAATCTTCTTAACCCTTTTCTTGTAGCTATCTCATTTATACGAAAACTCACTTTGAGCTAATCCATGTGTAGCCGGTACAAACTGCCTTAACCTGAATTGCCTTAGTACGAGGGAAGGCGCATATCCAATGGCTCCCTAAATTCCAAGCAGAGGGACCCAATCAAAACTCTCACACAGGTACAAAACTTCATTAGGAACCATCCAGGGAACTCTCCACTCAACATCTTCTTCTCGGAGATTTCGTAGAAGTGCTTTCCAATTTTCTTCAGATATGTCGTCTCTCCTTGGGGTGGCCACTATCTCTTTTAATGGAGAGTAATTTTCTGAAAAGACCTGATAAGAAACCTTATCCGCTCTCTAGAAATGACTATGGAACCAAGCCAACAACAACTGTGCACATACTATAAATCTGCCTTCTCTAGCTCTCCTACATGCACTCAATTATCGAAATGTCTCCGCTAAGATCGCAGAAACAAGTGTGACTTGTTTGTCAAGTCGATTAAAAAGATCTGAGACTGCTTCACCCACATATCCCAATGCCTTAGGGAAGATCACTAATCCATATACACTCAAAGCAAATAAATCGATTCTCTTTTTCATATCAGGATGTACTAAAATCAAATCCTTCAAAGCTTTCCATGATATGCATTTATACTCATCTTTTTGCTTGATTCTGGTTGTGACCCACTGTTCACTCATCCCCGTAATATTCATTAATTTCCTCACAAAGGTTGGAACATTAGGAGCCCTTGAATAAGCTTTATCTACTTAAATCTTGGGACAACGCAATAGAACTATATACTCCTCCACCGTAGGCACCAAATCAACCCTTCAGAAAGTAAAACAACTGTACGCAGAGTTCCAATATTGGGTGATAGCCTGAAACACATGTTCATCTACCTTAACGTCCAGCAGGTACGGAAAATCCCCGTAGCTACAGTAAAACAATTGCTTGGTCTCGTCACTCCACCGGTCCCATATTTCTCTTAATTCTTGGAGATTATTTTGCGTCACGCTAATGCGAGTGTAGTCCCATAGTTCTGGTATGTACCCTTCGACTAGGCTATCTCCTTTTTCTAATTGTGTTTGCTCTGACCATCTATGGACGGCTGCATTGTCCTCCACTTTATCAAGGAATTCATTCTCCATAACCAGCTTTCTAACTTAGAAACTGACCATGAATCGATACCTCTTAAAATATGAAATGACATGCAACGAAATAAAACACAATCAGTTAGTAACATGAAGTAAAACATAAAGCAAATAATCAAACGCATATCTAGGTAATTGCTAAGGTTTGGTATAGTTCTACCTAGGGTAAGCCCTTAGGTTTTTTACATGTGGTTTTAGCTCTAAAGTTGAGGTACCTGAACTAGCAGATTCCTCAATCCTCATCCATTATAGGCTCATATGGATCGAGTTTAGTTCAGGGGAATACATTTCCCTATGGCTACACGGAGATGTAGATCTCACGAAGACATAGGTACGGATGTATCTCGAAAGCGATTCACTATCCTGCACGGAGGTGAAAACCTCACGAAGGAGTAGCTTTTCACTCCCACTTAAAAGGGTATGACCACAACGGTCATGCAATGCAATGTAGAGATATTTTATGAAATTAGAACCACATGCAATAAAAAGGATCATAGTTTTTTTTTTTAAAAAATCAGATTTTTAAATTCAGACAGAAGGACATGAAATTATCGATTTCATGACTTGACTCTCTTATTGGTCCCCAGTGGAGTCGCCAAGCTGTCAAAACCATTTTTAAGTTTTTTTAAAAAAACGGGGGTCGACCTTAAAAACGAAAATGGAGTTCCACCAATCCCTTTTTCCTTAGGTGTGACCGGATCACCTTATAAAACATTTTATTTCAAAACATTGATTTTGGCCTACGAAATTCAAAAAAACGGGTTCAGGAGTCGGTTACGTACGAGGAAGGATTAGCACCCTCGTAACGCCCAAAATTGGTACAGGATTGATTAGTTATTGTCCTAATGTCGAAAATTCGAAAAGATTTGAAAACATGATTCTTTTAAAAACTTGAACAATTTGAGTTGGAACTTGAGATTCCTTTGTTCCGAAAGAATACAAACATCACATCCAGCACGTTAGGACATGATGTTTTAAACCCTCGTAGCCAACATCATCTCATGATTTACAAAATTCATTAAAAGGATATTTAGTTATTTAGTCAAACGGAAAATCGAAACCCAGCACGTTAGGGCACTATTTCCCGAATTTCTAAACACAAAACATTGCCTTATTTAAGAAAAAAATTTGGATAAAATGTAGTAATTAAAGCAGATAGATATTTTTAAACAAAGATTTAAAAAAATAACATTAAGTTATTACAAAAAGTGCAATTTACTAAAGTTACAGGTCATATTAACAATTAGCACTAACATAAACAATTAAGTAAAAGAATGACAAGCAATAATAATAATATTAAGGTAAAAAAAGATAATGGATTCATTTTTTTTTTAAATGAACAATCAAAATAAAAAAATATAGAGTAGATAATAGCAATTTTAAAAGAATCTATGAAAAAATTAAAAAAAAAGTATTCACAAGATTAAATTCATGTATAAAAAATAATAATAATATAAGGTAAATAATATACTCAAAACAATTAATGAATATTATAAATAAAAAAAGTATAAAAATGATATGGATAAATAAAAAAAAGTTAAAAAAACGCATAAGTCAACCTAACTCCCGCAATATGAGGATTCAACGAATTTCCTCCACCAAAATCTAACTCGAACGGAAGCAACTCAAAAAGAAACGAAAATGAGCGAAGAACAAAATAAGAACAAGCCACAGAAAATAAGAAAGCAAAAGAGAGAGAAATTTGAGTGAATGCTCTCAAGAATTTTTATTACTCAAAACTCAAGTGTGTTTTACAATGAAGGGAGGGGCCTCTATTTATAGTTGAGTTTCCCCAAATCCAACGGTACATATCAATTACATCAACGGCTAAGATTAAGAGGTATCTACAAATTAAATCTTTAAGATTACAAAATCATATCTTCTAAGATTGCATATCATATCTAAGATTTGCATATCATATCTAATATTGCATATCGTATCTTCTAAGATTGCATGCCATATCTTCTAGGATTGCATATCATATCTAAGATTTGCATATCATATCTAAGATTGCATATCCTTGAAGATTGTGTTCCCATATACTTCAAGCTTGTAGATGGACCTTCAATCTTTTTAAGTAATAGGTCATTCTGATCGGCCCAAATGATATATTTTAGACTGGACTTGGACTTTGTTTTATTATTTTGGGTTTATTATTTTTTGTATGGTCCCGGGCTAAATTGGCCTATTACAGTCCCTATGCATGTTTTGGCATATAGGTGAGAACCCTAATGACTACTTGTATCAGTGTTACCATAAAGACACATATGCATCATATTTACATGTCTTCCAACTCATTAATGGAGCACATGATTAGGCAAGAACTAGAATTGAGCCAATATTCCCATCTTTAAACCAAAAAAAAAATGCCCATAAGTCTAAGAAGAACCAAAGAAAGGCCAAAGATGAAACCAAAAGAATAAAACCTGGAAAGTTGAGTTGAGTTGGCATGATTATGACATGCCAATTTTGAGGACAACAAGAACATAGCAAGAAGACATGTCCATAAACCATATCTGTAACAACCATAACCCTAAACCGTTACTGAAACAGAGTTACGAAGAATTACCAGACCTTTCAGAAGTATTATGAACCTTATACAAATAAACAACATACATATTGTAAATCATTTCATAATGTCCCTTTTATAAGATCTTGAGGCCCAATATAAGTATTTAAAATAAATCGGGACTTAATCGGAAATTCAAAGAATTTTTCTTGAAATTTTAAAATTTTTCCCAAGTACAAGGCTCACACGCCCGTGTGGTCTAGGGACACGCCCGTGTGACCCTAAGACATGCCCGTGCATCAGGCCGTGTCCTAATTTGTGTGCTCTCTAACTTACCTCACACGGACAAGCCACACGCCCGTGCGCTAGGCCGTGTGGTCAATTTATTTTTTGAAAATTAGGTGCAGTTTTCACACGGCTGAGACACACGCCCGTGTCTCTGCCCGTGTGGCAAAACTTGAGCATTCTGTTTTGGAAAATTAAAATTGCAGGGGACACACGGCCTAACCACACACCCATGTATAAGCTGTGTGTCTCACACGGTCTGGTCACACACCAGTGTGCCAGGCCGTGTGGACTCAAAATGAGCCTTTTACAACAAGTTTACCAACCCTGCAATTCTTGAACGACAAGTAACTCAAAATTCAATCTTTCAACCAGTCCAAAACACAATTAAATACTTCTAAAACATGTCAGAACTATCATTGTAATAATCTAATCCATATATTCATAGATGTCTAACATAAATTATCTAAACAAATCATTTATATATCATTCAACCAATTCAAACCATAACTATGTAAATGACTATATTATAAGACTTATATTTATATGTTTATCAAACAATTTCATATTATACACTATAATATACACATCTCAAAAGGACATAAAAAGACAACCTAGGTACATTCCATTTCAAAAGAGAAAATACTTCACCACGTATTTGAGTTTGGGATTGGCTATGGATGCTGATTCAATAGTCTGACTTTGACCTAACCTGCACACAGAAACAAACCGTACGCTGAGTATATAACTCAGTGGTATTTCTATAATTCGAATACTTATTAAATAAAAATTTGTAATGATTATATACATAATCATACATAACAAATCCATTCATAATTAATCAATTTCACAATACACATCATTCATAACACTTTCAATTATCACATCTTCTATTTCAATGTCATAGATGCTATTCAATAACATTTCACCATAATGTATTCAATTTAATTTCAATATCATTCAGTATCAATCAATTTAACCAATTCATTTACTTATCCCTATTAACATGACTCGGACTTCGACGGATACACGGATCCAACCAACACACCAGTACGACACTCTGTGCCTCATCGGCCAAGCCGAAGTAAAACAATAACAGTATGGTACTCAGTACCTCATTGGATTTATTCGGAGTAATAACGGTAAAATGACACTTATTATGCCTCATCAACTCGAAGTCGAAGTAACCCTGAACACTTCCAATCCTATGGCATGCCAACTATATCCCACTTAGCCCGACATTGTTAATAGGGTATTTCAATTCATAACTCAATTTAAAATCGATATACAATTTCAATCAATTCTAATTCAATACACTTTTCAATCATACACATATGTTCACAAATCAATTCAATTCAATATCAATATATCAAACTCACCTCAATTTCACTTACCATACATAATAATAAATACAACCAATAATTTTAGTTTTCGGATTATAGAAATACAAACCGTAATTTTCCCGAATTATTCCCGTTAAATTTTTCCTTTCCTTTCCTAGCCAAGGTCTCCGGCTCAACGTTAGCTACGGAATCGAAACAATTAAAAATTATCAATACAATATAATTTTATATTAATTAATTCAATTTATACACAACTTTTGTCTAAATTCCAATTTAATCCTTAAGTCAATATTAGTTTTATTCTTTCCAAAACTATTACATATTTTCATTCAATTCTCACTTAAAACTAACTTCAATCCTCAATTTCATCCTAAATCATTAATTTTGAAATTCTCTCAATTTAGTCCCTACTACATAAAAACTTATGATTTAACTTACAATTCAATCCTTTTCTCAATTCTAACTTACAAATTCTATCAATTCTAACCCAAATTCTTCAATTAATTCAACCACATCTAAAATCAACTAGCTTTCAAAATTTCCACTTATATCAAGTAGTATCTTGTCCTAGGATTTCAAAAACATCAAAATTACAAGAAAATGGACTAAATTGACTTACCAATCAAGCTTTGGACCTTGAAATCCCTATTTCCCCTTTCTTTCTTTCTTTGCTTTATTTCCTTCCTTCTCCCCTGCTTTTCGTTTGGCTATTCTGTTTCTTTTCTAACTTTGTTTCTTTATTTCTTTATTTAATTTTATGTTTTATTATATTCTATTATATTCTATTATATTATATTATATTATATTAACTTAATAATTATTTCTTAAATTATAAGTAAGTACATGTATTTATTACAAATGTATGTATATTATTTAATACACATGTATTTTATTTTTACCACACACTTGACACCTTTGGCTTAATTGCTAATTTAGTCCCTCATATTTTCTTTATTCTACAAATAAACTTTCATCTTTATTCAATTTAATCCTTACACTAAATTAACCTTAATTCAAGCTAATTCACCTAGTCAAAACCTAATTAACCTCACAATTAACTTCGTAAATATTTTTAATAAATATTTACGAACCCATTTTACGAGTACAATGACCCAGAAATGCACTTTTCTAATAACCGTAAATTTCGGGTTATTACAATATCTTATAAGTATATAGACTAAAATGCTATTATATTTATTACTTGTATATAGTATTTGCCATGGTGAACCAACATTTTATATTAAATATCTTCATTAGGATAAGGGAAATGCTCTGCTAACTGTTGACACATGGGTTGCACCCAAAGCATCAGTGAGTCATTGTCCTTGGTGCAATTTTTTTAAATTGTTGATGAACCATTGTTAACACTTACTAATTTTACCCTTTGTTTGCAAGAAAGTAGAGCTAAAGTTACTCAAACAATTGAGGCTCAACTAGTACTAAACACAAGAGTTAGCATATTGTTTACTCTCTTTTTTTATGAATTCTTTCCAGGACCACTATTATGACTTGCTAATTTGATCCTTTGTTTGCAACAAAGGAAAGGCAAAGTTATTCAACCAAATAAAGCCCAACCAGTACCAAACACAAGGATAAGGCCACTACTATTCATTTTTCTTTTCTAAATTCTTTTCTAGTCAATTGTTTCATTAAAATATTTATGTGTTGTTGGGTTACAACTTAGGAAGGAAAAAATCACATGATGTTCAAGGCTAAATTGCCCTAAATGTTTCAATAAGGAAACTATCATAGCTAGGTGCTCTTTAATGAGACCCTAGCACACAAACAAACGTATTCCTTGAAGACCTCTTGGAACCCAAGATTCAGTTGCACAAAAGTGATTAAAAAAATGATTAGATTAAGTTTTGATGAAACTCTTTGTGATATTTTTATTTATGTTCTTGCCTGAAATGTGAAACTATACATAGTCACATACGTAAATTGGGTTCGACATATTTTGGATATATCAGGGAATGAATGGGTATATATTTCTTAGGATTTTTTTCATAGTTGAAAGGGTTAAGAGGTACAATGGGAAGGCATTTTTTGGTCACATAGGTAAATTAGGATAGGTACATTTTGCACATTTGGGTATACACCATTGGTATAAGAAAATATGGTATGGAACAAATATTTATCAATATATTTTGTAATCGTCACTTTATGTGACTTACTCTTGATATTTGGGAAAATTTTGTTATATTTTATTTAAGCTAACACTGTTCATTCTTAACCCATTGAATTTTCATTTGTATGCCTTAAACCAAGCTAAATTAACTTATTCTCACATATAAACTATAACACCCCTAAAATCGATATGCTATAAAAGTAGCATTAAGCGAGAATCATGCGTAGTGGATTTCTTGGTAAAGTAAAATAATGAACATAAATTGTAAAAGAGAAGGTTGGTAGATGCCAGAGAAAGTTGAATTAAGAAGCATGTTATGATATGTTAATTTAAGGAATGGGGCAAATTGTAAAAATATGAAAATTTTTGGGACAAGTATAATAATTTAAAATTTGAGGGGTTGAAATGTAAATATGAGAAAGTTGAAGGACTGAAATTGAAAATAACATGGTTTTTTGTGACACGAAATTGGTAAGTATGGACCAAATTGAATAATTGAAGAAATATGAGGGGTTGTATCATAATTTTACCAAATAAAGTGATGATTCAAAGAAGAAATTGTAAAGAATATTGAAGGGTAAAGTGGTTATTTTTCAATTTGGATGAGTATTAAATGTAATTAAAAGAGGAATGGTGTAGGAATGTTATTGGTTAAAATATTGTTTTATTATTTTATTATTTTACTTTAAGATATTTTCACATTAATTAATCATTAAGTAAAAGATGGAAAGAAAAAGAATTCTCTCCATCTTTCTCAAGCACACGTCTACCATGGATGAAAGAAAGAAAGTTTGTTCTCTTTGTAATTTAGTCATTTTCTTGGAAATAAGAGAAACCCTTGGAATTCCATTAAATTTTTCTGGTAAAATAAAGCCTCTAATAATCTAGTAAACTTAGATTTCAAGAAAGGAGATTGTATGTTAATGTTGGAGGAGAGAGAAAATAAAGCTAAGGCTTGAAATCAAGAGAACAATGTATGAATATCAAGGTTTCATTCTGTTTTCAAGTTTAATCTTGTTAGAAATGTATAGAAATGATGTTAAAGTCAAGATTTCTCATAAAAAAAATTTATGTTCTTAACATGTTAAAGACAGAGATAGATGAAATTATTCAAGTGACAAGAAGAGAGAAAAATAAGTGATTTAATGTTGAAGAAAGGTAAGTACCCTTGAATTCTCTTGTTATCTAAGTATTAAATTGTAAACTTTGTGAAAGTTGTGATAGTTTAGCAAATGAAAGTGTAAAATAATTTGACTTATGAAGTAGAATATTATGATAGAAAGTTTCATGGATGAGTAATAGGGTGATGAAATAAGCATAAAGTGATGATAAGATGGAATTATAGTAAATATTAAATTTTCATGACATGACGACTAAATTATGAACCTTGAAAAATGTGTAGTTGAAATAAGAGAAGTGAAATGCATAAAAAATTGTTACGTGAAATATGGTATTAAGATAAATTATTTGATTAAAAATGTTACATGAAAGAGAATTGATTTAAAGTGATCAATTAGTGAATATTCTAAATTGTAAAGTTTTGAAAGTTTTAAATGTAAATATTCGATAAATGAAAAATGAAGTAGAGAACGCAAAATACATGATATATTGAGAAATAAGAATTTGTGAACAAACAGATCGACAACACTGGGTTTCTCGAAGTTGAACGGTGTTGGTCAGCTTTGGAGGTGGGAATTCTCATCATTTGTACCTCTTTGTGGTCTCCAAAGCTTTGCTCTTCTTTCGACCTTTCGAAGTGCGTAGGTGTTGACATCTTGAGGCGGTGCCAATGAGAGATGTCAATGGGTTTTCATCGAAGTTGAGGGAAGAATACAAGGTGTTGTGAGGTTTTTTTTTTCATTTGGAATATTTTTTAATGACTATTCGGTTGCTGGCTTTCTATCAAGAAAGTCTGTTTCTTTTGCTTTTTCTTTTGTTTTTTTACAGTTTGGTTAATGTAGCGACCCAAAATTTATGAGTATTCGAAAAGTACATTTTTGGGTCACTATTTCCGTAAAATAGATTTGTAAATATTTATTAGAAATATTTATGAAGTTGGTTGTGTGATTAATTAAGTTTTGGTTAGCTGAATTAGCTAGAATTAAGGTTAATTAGGTATAAGGACTAAATTGAATAAAGTGTGAAAATTAAATCCTGGAATAGAGAAAAGTCAAGGGACTAAATTAGCAAATAAACCATAAGGGAAATAAGTGACAAATGTATGTAAAATATTATCCCATGTGTATGTATAATATACATATATTTATACTTAATACTTAAGTATATAATATATTAATATAATAATAAATAAATAATATAATAAAACATAAATAAACTAAAGTAAATAAAACAAAGAAAAAGAGAAATAAAGAAACGAAACAGAGAAGAACATGGGAGAAATAAAGAAAAGAAAGAAAGAAAGTGAAATTAGGGATTTTAAGGTTTCAAACTTAAGTGGTAAGTCAATTTAATCCATTTTCTTGTAATTTTGATGTTTTTGGAATCTTAGAACAAAATATTACTTGATTTATGTGGAAATTTTGAAAGTTAGTTGATTTTTATATATGGTTTATGCTGAATTAATTGAGGAATTAGGGTTTGAATTGATAGAATTTTAAGTTAGAATTGGGAAAAGGATTGAATTGTAAGTTAAATCATAAGTTTTTATGTAGTAGGGACTAAATTAAAAGAATTTTGAAATTAGGGATTTATGATGAAATTGAGTATTTGTAACATCCTGAAAATAGGGGTCTGGCATTTTTGCATTATTACATGTGTTGTATGTGATAAGTTTATTATTCGGGTGTGTTTGGGGGTCTCAGGGAGGCCCGGGTTCGAGCCTAAGCCCTGAGGGAATTTTGGTTTTTAGGCACTTAGGTGGGGAGAGCTGTAGGAGGCAAGGCTTAAGGGAAATTGTTGGTGTTTTGCTGACACAAAAGGAGTTGTGGTCTAGTGGAAAATGATGCCACAGGGAGGCAAGGGATCCAAGGTTCTAGTCTTGGTACTTGTGTTTTTTTTTTTTTTAAGATTGTTCCCTTTAAATAGAATTAGACTTTGGCTAGAGACTTATTTTTAGTTGTGTGTGTTTTAAGACACAAGTGAAGTGTGTGGCCTAGTGGTATGGCGTTACAAGAGGAGTATGGAGGGGGAGAGTTCGAGTCCCATAGGTGGCATCTGGCAACTTTTATTTTGTGCTGAGTAGAAGGAAGACATAGAGTCCAACTAGAACTCTGCATTGGTGGTTGAAGACTCATTCAAATAATTTGAAAAGGTGGTGGAGAGTGAATGGGGGAGCAAATCAATGAGGGAATCAAGGGATTTTGGAGTGTGGTGATGGATGGCCAAAAATGGGAACTTGGAAGGGGGATGAAATTCGGCTAGGGGAGTATTAGGAAGCACATTCGGTCATATGTGTGGGGGTGCCGAATTTTGCAAAGTTTTTTTTTTATTTTCATTTCGGGTTTTCCTATTCCTTGCTTGTGCTGAAACTCTCAGCTCACTTTCTTCATCTCTTCTTGTCTCTTTAGTATTAGTCGGATCTATAGAGTGACCACTCGTGCATTTTTCTCTTCATCCATTCTCTCCAACTCTCATCTCCTCTTTCCTCTTTTGTTCTCAACTTAGCCGAAACTTTCCTCTTCTTCATTGTCTTTCTGCTATTTTCTCCTTCGACCGAATCTCCTTTTTCTTCTTTTTGAAGCGGTTTCTCATTTCTTTTGCCTATAGCCGAATCTCTCTTTTCCATTTCTTACTATTTGTTTTCCCACATAGCCGAACCTTAATTCTTCTTCTTTGCTTCTCTACTTTTCTCCATTAAACCGAACCTCTATTTTTCCCCAATCTGAATTGGTGTTTCGCTTCTGTTGCTATAGCCGAATCTAGAGTGCTTGGGTCTTGCTGCTAGTGCCGAATTTTACCATTCCATTCAGCCCAATATTGAGGTAATGATTCTTTCTCTTTCGTTCATGTTGTTCTTTCTTCTCTTGGTTTGGCTAGGTCGAACTTAACCACTGGTTGTAATCTATAACTCCTTTGTTTTCTTTTGGGAAGGGTCGAATCTCTCTTCGGTCGACTTCTTTTCGATCTAAGGTTCACTTCGGTCCATTTCCATACCCAAATCAGTTGTTGTGCGGTTCCTCATTAATCAAGGTAAGGAGTTTTCTCTCTGGTTTCTTTACGACTATTCTCTTTTCGTTTTTGTAACACCCCAAACCCGGCCCAAACACCACGACCGGATCTGGAATGTCACATGGGAAGATTTTTATGAAACTTCACGTTCGTCTGAAAAATTTTTAAAATCCCTTTTGAAAACTTCAAGTTCAGTAGTTCAACGGTGTTCATTTTTAAAAAAAAAATGTACTTAGCCCAAATCTTGCGTTTAGGTGATGTTTGAAAACACTTAGTGTTGTATTAGGTTAACTTGAGATGTTGTTCAATTTAATTTACAAAATCGTTGGTTAAGTTGTGAGAAAAACTTCCAATTGCATTTTATAAAGAAACGTCTTACCAATTAATGCATAGATTAAAGCGTTTGAAGTTTAAACCGGAAATAAACCCAAATAGTTAATGGCCTTAATACAAAGCAAAAATCCCCAAAAACAGAAAATGAAAAATAAAGCAGGGTTTAGTTAAATAAAAACCCGCGAATGGCCACCACGAGTCCATTCCAGCCCAATCCACTGAACTAAGAATCACCTGCAAAAGTCAAGCAGAAGGGGTGAGTCATGAAGATTTAGTGTGCAATTACCCCATGTATCACAACTGGGCCCAAGCCCCTATATATCAATCGGCCAAAGCCCAAACACAATAACATATCAGATAATCAATATGATAAACCCAGCCTATCCTAGTGATCCATCCTCTACACTCCGCTCCATATCTAACCTCAGCACACCTGCGGGGATTTCTACAATCAACCCCCCATCCGCTACACTCCTCTTTGGCAGTCATGCTGCTCAAAGTCGATACGATGTGGCCTAGCCACCGAGTCAATGTGACCAAGTCACCGATATAAAAATATGGCACTGAGCCATCAGAACAGTGTGACAAAGTCACCGATATACACTTCCCCTTAACATCACCAACATTTCCCCAATCCCATGCAACATGCTAACATAATGGAAATGAATGCAACATTTTATAACACAAGCAATATCATTAAAACATGTATAATCCATGCTGAAGAGTTTTAAGCGGCTTACTTAGAAAACCACTAACCTGGTATCTCGATTTTACCCTTCAAGGGTAACCCAATACACACTGCCGAACTCGCCCTCTAAATAAGGCATACACTTAGTGAATAACAAACAAACGATAGATGGTGTGAGAAATTACACACCTGTAAACACGGAGAACTAAACTCTCAATATTGTCGACACTTTCAGAAGAGGGAACAACTGCAATCTGTCTATTCAGATCCGAAGCCGGCCCACAACCCAGTGGAAAATCCTGAACGGCTGACACTACGCGCCGTTTGAACTTAGGGGCAGGGACTACGAGTCTAACCCCCTCCTTTACTTGACTGGCATTCGTATCCATGAAATGATCTTGATCTTTTCAAGATTTGAATTACCCTCTCAGACTGACCATCATTCTGTGGATGAAAAGCCGTGCTGAAATCCAATCTTGTACCCAGTGCCTAATGTAATGCCTTCCAAAATCGCAACGTAAACCTAGGGTCTCTGTCCGATATGATAGACACTGGTACCCCATGCAACATCACAATCTCTGCCACATACAGCTTAGCCAGCTTCTGCAATGTATAGCCCATACGAACAAGTATGAAATGGGCGGACTTCGTCAACCGATCAACAATCACCCATACCAAATCTTTCTTGGTAGGCGTAAGAGGTAGCCCACTAACAAAGTCCATCGTTGTCCTCTCCCATTTCCACTGTGGAATCCTCACCGGCTGTAATAACCCCGAAGGCAACTGATGCTATACTTTCACCTACTGACACGTCAAGCACTTACCCACAAACTTGGTAATTTCTCGCTTCAAACCAGGCCACCAAAACTGTTTACGCAGATCCTAATACATCTTACTCCCACCAGGATGTATAGCGTAAGGGCTACTATGCGCCTCCTAAAGAATCATCTGTCTCAACTCAACATCCTTCGGCATGCAAACCCTTTTACGAAAACACAATACCCCATCTCCGTTCAAACTATAATCCTCTACCCCACCATCTTGTACTTGTAGAAGTCGAGCGCTTAACACATCGTCCAGTAATTGCTTCTCCTTAATCTGGCTTACCCACGTCGGCTTTACTTGAAGTTCAGCTAATAAACTTCCATCATCGTACAAGCTAATATGAGCAAACATTGCCCTTAAATTCGATATCACTTTCCAACTTAACGCATTCGCCACCACATTTGTTTTTCCTGGGTGGTACTCGATCGAGCAGTCATAATCCTTCAATAGCTCAATCCACCTTCGCTGCCTTAAATTCAACTCCTTCTGGGTAAGGAGATATTTCAGGCTCTTATGGTCGGTGTAGATAATGGACTTCTCCCTATACAGGTAGTGTCTCCAGATCTTCAGAGCGAATACTACCCGTAGCTAACTCCAAGTCATGCGTGGGATAATTCATCTCATGCGGTCTTAACTGTCGAGACGCATACGCAACTACCTTCCCCTCTTGCATTAACACACACCTAACCCTGTGTGCGAAGCATCACAATAGACAACGAACTCCTTCCCCGCCTCAGGCTGAATCAATACCGGAGCCTTCGTCAAGATCCTTTTTAGCTTCTCAAAGCTTTCCTACTGCTTATCAGTCCAAACAAATGGTACCCCTTTCCACAACAACTTAGTTAAGGGTGCCGCAATCAAGGAGAATCCCTCAACAAACCTTCCGTAGTACCCGGCCAAACCCAAGAAACTTCGAATTTCTGCTACAGATTTAGGCGGCTTCCAATCCAAAACAGCTTCAATTTTTCGGAGATCCACCCTAATCCCCTCCGCAGACACAACATGCCCCAAGAAGGTCACTTCCTTCAGCCAAAACTCACACTTATTGAATTTGGCATATAGTTGCTTCTCCTTTAATACTTGCAGAACAACCCGAAGATGTGCATCATGCTCTTCTTCCGTCCTAGAATAAACCAAGATATCGTCTATAAACACTACGACAAACCGATCCATATAGGGTTGGAATACCCGGATCATTATCCATAAACGCAGCTGGTGCATTCGTCAACCCGAACGGCATCACTAAAAACTCATAGTGACCATAACGAGTTCAAAACGCCGTCTTATGAATATCCGCCTCCTTGACCTTAAGCTGATGATAACCTGACCTCAAGTCTATCTTCGAGAAGATTGAAGCCCCTTTAAGCTGATCGAACAAATCGTCAATCCTCGGCAGCGGGTACTTGTTCTTAATTGTCAACTTATTCAACAGACGATAGTCAATGCACATTCGCATCGACCCGTCTTTTTTCTTTACGAACAACACTGGCGCTCCCCACAGAGATACACTTGGTCGAATAAAACCACGATCCAACAGCTCCTGGATCTGAGCTTTAAGTTCTACCAGCTCCTTCGGCGCCATCCTATATGGGGCGATGGACACCGGAGCGATACCTGGAAGTAGTTCAATTCCAAATTCCACCTCACGATCCGGAGGCAACCCCGGAAGCTCTTCAGGAAAAACGTCCACGAATTCCTTCACTGTTCTAACCCTCTTTACAGTCACTTCTTTTGCATCCAAAGCACGGATAAAAGTTAGGAATGTCTTGCACCCTTTTCGAACCATCTTAACAGCCCTTAATGCAGAAACCACGTTAGACAAATAATTCCTTCTTTCTCCTATCACAACCACCTCTTTAGCCTCTGAGGTTCTCAACACCAATCGTTTAGTCGCACAATCCAAATTAGCATAATGCTTAACCAGCCAATCCATGCCTAAGATAAGGTCAAACTCACCGAATGGCAATTCCATCAAGTCCGCCGGGAATACTACTCCTTGAATTTCTAAAGGCACAACCCTAAACATCTTGTTCACTACTATGGATTGTCCTAAAAGGCTAACCATAGTTATTTCTCTAACAGCAGTTTCAGATTCTATACTTAAAGTCTCAGATACAGTACAAACAACATAAGAGTGGGTCGATCCAATATCAATCAAAGCAAGAAATGGCTTATCAGCTATAAGAAACGTACCGGTTATGACGTCCGGTGCGTCGCCATCCTCTCGTCGCCGTGCTGCATAGACTAAACCCGACTGTCTTGTATCTGTATTACTAACACCCCTGCCCGGTACTCCACGACCACGACCAGCACCATTTCCACATCTGATCGGACCACGACCTCTCGGCATCTGCTGACCACCTCTCCCTGGCTGCACATAACCCTGGCTTACATCACGGTTATGGAAGGCGTTACATGAAGCTTTGGCTACAAGGCTAGATTTCAGCACAACGTTCCACCCACAGACTGATGGTCAGTCGAAAAGGGTAATTCAGATTCTGGAAGACATGTTAATGGGCTGTGTGATTGACTTCAGGGGTAGTTGGGAAGATTATCTGTCGTTGGCGGAATTTGCGTATAACAACAGTTATCAGTCCAGCATTCAGATGGCACCCTACGAGGCGTTGTATGGTCGTAGGTGTCGTACCCCTACTTGTTCGACTGAATTGGGTAAGTGAACGGTTGTTGGGTCCGGAATTGATTTCAGAGACTAAAGAAAAGGTTGAGTTGATTCGGGGTCGATTGAAAGAAGCTTCTGATAGACAGGAATCGTATGCGGCTCTGAAGCTTAAGGAGATAGAGTGCTTTGTGAGAGATTATGTCTTCTAGAAGGTCTCACCCTGGAAGAAGATTTTGAGATTTGGACGGAAGGCCAAGTTGAGCCCCAGATTCATCGGCCCTTATCGAGTGTTGAAGCGTGTAGAACTAGTCGCCTATCAGCTTGAGTTGCCTCCGGAGTTGAATCGGATACATGATGTATTTCATGTATCGATGCTGAGGCATTACCGTTCTGATTCCTCTCGTATAGTGCCAGTGGAAGAGATTGAGGTCAGACCTAATTTGTCTTTTGAAGAAGAACCAGTACGAATTTTGGATCGAGAGGTGAAGGTGTTAAAAAGAAAGTCCGTTCCGTTAGTTAAAGTGTTGGGCGTAATCACGGTTCGGAGGAAGCCACATGGGAGCCAGAAGAGGCAATACGATAGCAATACCCTCATCTCTTATAACCAGGTAAATTTCGAGGCCGAAATTTCTTTAAGGGGGTAGAACTATAACATCCTGAAAATAGGGGTCTGGTATTTTTGCATTAGTACATGTGTTGTGTGTGATAAGTTTATTATTCGGGTGTGTTTGGGGGTCTCAGGGAGGCCCGGGTTCGAGCCTAAGCCCTGAGGGAATTTTGGTTTTTGGGCACTTAGGTGGGGAGAGCTGTAGAAGGCAAGGCTTAAGGGAAATTGTTGGTGTTTTGCTGACACAAAAGGAGTTGTGGTCTAGTGGAAAATGACGCCACAGGGAGGCAAGGGATCCAAGGTTCTAGTCTTGGTACTTGCATTTTTTTTTTAAGATTATTCCCTTTTAAATAGAATTAGACTTTGGCTAGAGACTTATTTTTAGTTGTGTGTGTTTTAAGACACAAGTGAAATGTGTGGCCTAGTGGTAGGCGTTACAAGGGGAGTATGGAGGGGGAGAGTTCGAGTCCCACAGGTGGCATTTGGCAGCTTTTATTTTGTGCTGAGCAGGAGGAAGAGGTAGAGTCCAACTAGAACTCTGCTTTGGTGGTTGAAGACTCATTCAAATAATTTGAAAGGGTGGTAGAGAGTGAATGGGGGAGCAAATCAAGGAGGGAATCAAGGGATTTTGGAGTGTGGTGATGGTTGGCCAAAAATGGGAACTTGGAAGGGGTGAAATTTGGCTAGGTGAGTATTAGGAAGCACATTCGGTCATATGTGTGGGGGGTGCTGAATTTTGCAAAGTTCTTTTTTATTTTCATTTCGGGTTTTCCTATTCCTTGCTTGTGCCGAAACTCTCAGCTCACTTTCTTTATCTCTTCTTGTCTCTTTAGTATTAGCCGGATCTATAGAGTGACCACTCGTGCATTTCTCTCTTCATCCATTCTCTCCAACTCTCATCTCCTCTTTCCTCTTTTGTTCTCAACTTAGCCGAAACTTTCCTCTCCTTCACTATCTTTCTGCTATTTTCTCCTTCGACCGAATCTCCTTTTTCTTCTTTTTGAAGCAGTTTCTCATTTCTTTTGCCTATAGCCGAATCTCTCTTTTCCATTTCTTACTATTTGTTTTCCCACATAGCCAAACCTTAATTCTTCTTCTTTGCTTCTCTACTTTTCTCCATTAAACCGAACCTCTATTTTTCCTCAATCTGAATTGGTGTTTCACTTCTGTTGCTATAGCTGAATCTAGAGTGCTTGGGTCTTGCTGCTAGTGCCGAATTTTACCATTCCATTTGACTTATTCCCGATATTGAGGTAATAATTCTTTCTCTTTCGTTCATGTTCTTGTTGTTCTTTCTTCTCTTGGTTTGGCTAGGCCGAACTTAACCACTAGTTGTAATCTAAAACTCCTTTGTTTTCTTTTGGGAAGGGTCGAATCTCTCTTCAGTCGACTTCTTTTCGATCTAAGGTTCACTTCGGTCCATTTCCATACCCGAATCAGTTGTTGTGCGGTTCCTCATTAATCAAGGTAAGGAGTTTTCTCTCCGGTTTCTTTGCGACTATTCTCTTTTCGTTTTACTCTGCCATAACCGAACCTTCTTGTTAGACAACCACCATTCTTTCACTGTGATACTTTACTGATCAAGACTTTCTTCATGGAGGCGAGTGATAGCTGATCTAAGAAGGTTGCGTTAAGGGAGCCTAAGGGGAGTGGACTCGTAGTCTCTGCTCCCAAGTTCAAACGGCGTAGGGTGTCAGCGATTCGGGATTTTCCGCTGGGTTGTGTAAGGGAGACGACATCAGATTTGGATAAGCAAATCGTAGTTGTTCGTGATAGTGAGGGTGACATTGACCGGGAGTGTCTAGTTCTCCACGTAATCAGGTGTGTAATCTCACACCTTATTTCGTTTGTTTTGTATTATTCTGTATGTCGGCTAAAAGTCAAATTACCCATAATGGGTAAGCTATTGTGATACCCCTAGCAGGTGAGCTGGGAATAACCCAGGTAAGTAAATTTACGACTATATCCTTTTGGGTAGATTTAGTATGATTGTATGTGATCTGATTATCTGCTATGCTAGTACGTTCATGCATACACTATATTATTATGACATGATATGTTGCATGGGATTGGGATATTGATGATCGTGGAAGTGTATTTCGGTGGCTCTGCCACATATTCCGGTAACTCCGTTACATTTTGTCCGGTATATTTCGATAATCTGGTGGCTCTGCCACAAATTCGGCAATGAGCAGTGTGACTGCCATCGAGGTGTGTAGCGGATGGAAGGTCGATTGTAGGAATCCCCACAGGTGTGTTAGGCTGGATACGGGAGGTGTGTAGCAGATGGAATATTAGGCTGGGCTGGGTTGCATTGCATGCATTGTCTGTATTATCATGCTAAAAGGGCTAAGGCCCATTTTGTTTCCATAAGGGCTAAGGCCCAGTTAATATCCGATTAGGGGATTACACACTAAGTTCTCGCAACTCACCCCCCTCTCTGCTTAATCTTGCAGGTGATCCCCAACATTAAGGATTTGGAGCCGAGGTGGACTCTGTGGTGGCCATACATCGTTTCTTTAGTAAATCCCGTTTTACTTTACCTTAAATTTTATTTTAATTTGGGTTTATGTCTTGTAATAAGGCCTTTGGTACTTTATTTGGTTTTAACTTTTAATTTGGTTTTTGCTTATTATTAAATGTTCAATACGGAATTTTCCTAAAACCTTAACACCTGTTTGTTTTTTTCAAAATGTTAACGAACGGTTTTTTTCAAACTATAATTGATTGAACACTGGGTTCTCTTAAACGTCGAAAACAGTTTTCAAAACATCACATGTTCGAAATTCACTGAAGCTGATTTCTGTTATAAACAAGATTTTACCAACAATTCAAACTCGATTCTCCTAATAAAAGCAGTTTTCAAATTAATCACAACTTTTCTAAAATGGACATTGAGTTAAACCGGTTTTTATCAACAAACACCTAAACTCGGAGTTTTAAAAAGAATACGAACATTTTAACAAACACGTAACTTTCTTTAACAACCCTTCCATGTGACATGCCAGATCCGGTCGTGACGTTTAGGCCGGGTTTGGGGTGTTACAGTATTGAAGTTAGTTTTAAGTGGGAATTGAATGAAAATATGAAATAGTTTTGGAAAGAATAAAACTAGTATTGATTTAAGGACTAAATTGGAATTTAGGCAAAAGTTGTGTATAAATTGAATTAATTAATATGAAATTGTATTGTATTGATAATTTTTAATTGTTTAAATTTCGTAGCTAACGTTGAGCCGGAAGCCTCGACTAGGAAAGGAAAAGAGAAAGTCAACAAGGATTAGCTCGGAAAATACGGTTTGTATTTCTATAATCCGAAAACTAAAATTATTTGTTGTATTTATTATTATGTATGGTAAGTGAAATTGAGGTGAGTTTGATAAATTGATATTGAATTGAATTGTTTTGTGAACATATGTGTATGATTGAAAAGTGTATTGAATTGGAATTGATTGAAATTATATATTGATTTGAAATTGAATTAAGAATTAAAATACCCTATTAACAATGTCGGGCTAAGTCGGGTATAGTTGGCATGTCATAGGATTGAAAGTGTTCAGGGATACTTCGACTTTGAGTCGATGAGGCACTATAAGTGTCGTTTTACTGTTATTACTTCGGATAAATCAGATGAGGTACTGAGTACCGTACTGTTACTGTTTTACTTCGGCTTGCCCGATAAGGCACAGAATGTTGTACTAGTGTGTTGGTTGGATTCGTGTATCCGTCGAAGTCCGAGTCGTGTTAATAGGGATAAATAAATGAATTGGTCAAATTGATTGATACTAAATGATATTGAAATTGAATCGAATACATTATGGTAAAATGCTATTGAATAGCATCTATGAGATTGAAATAGAAGATGTGATAATTGAAAGTGTTATGGATGATGCGCATTATGAAATTGATTAATTGTTGAATGGATTTGTTATGCATAAATATGTATTTGAACTTTATAAATTTTTATTTAACAAGTATTTGGATTATAGAAATACCACTGAGTTACATACTCATCGTACGATTTGTTTTCATGCGTAGGTTAGGTCAAAGTCAGACTGTTGAATCAGCATCCATAGCTGATCCCGAACTCAAATACGTGGTGAAGTATTTTCTCTTTTGAAATGACATGTACCTAGGTTGTCTTTTGATGTCATTTTGAGATGTGAATATTAATGATATATAAGATGATAATGGTTGATCTATATATATACAAGTACATGTCTTATAATATGGCTATTTACATGGTTTAATTAGGATTGATTTGAATGGTATTTAAATGAATTGTTTAGATAACTTATGTTAGATATTTATGAACATGCATTAGTTAAATTATTATATTGATAGTTTTGACATGTTTTAGATGTATTTAATTATGTTTTTGACTGTTTGAAAGATTGGATTTTGAGTTACTTGTCGTTTAAGGTTTGTAGGGTCGGTAAACTTGTTGTATAAGGCTCATTTTAAGACCACATGGCTTGGCACACGGGCGTGTGACCAGACCGTGTGAGACACATGGCTTATACATGGGCGTGTGGTTAAGCGATGTGTCCCCTGCAACTTAAAATTTTAGAAACAGAATGCACAGGTATTGCCACACGGGCAGAGACACGGGCGTGTGTCTCAGCCGTGTGAAATACACGGGCATGTGCCCGGCCGTGTGAAAACTGCACCTAAAATTCTAAAAAAATAAATTGATCACTCGACCTAGCACACGGGCGTGTGGCTTGGCAGTGTAAGGTAAGTCAGAGAGCACACAATTTAGGACACGGCTTGAAACACGGGCATGTTTTAGGGTCACACGGGCGTGTGAGCTCTGTATATAGGAAAAATTTTGAAATTTCATGTAAAATCCTCAGAGTTTCCGATTAAGTCCCGAATTGTTTCTGACATACATTTTAGGTTTTGAAGGCCCATAAAAGGGACAACATGATTAATTTCTGATTCGAATGTTAATTATTTCTGTATTATTTGTATTAAAACTGTATTGACTGGTAATACTCGTAACCCTGTTCCTGTGACGGATAAGGGTTAGTGGGTGTTACAGTTAACTTTTGGTAGTGGGTCGGGGGGCACGAGACATGGGGTGTAGTGGAACTTTAATGGCACCATTATCCTTGATTTTCTAATGAAAGCATATTTCATATTAAAAAAAATACAATTGTTCTTTAAATTGTAGAATATGAGGATTAAATTGAAGAAGTGCAAACATATAACTAAATTGTGAAATAAGTACTAGTATGAATAAAGATCGTAATTATTCACGAAATGGAAATTTAAAGAAAATGCTCTTGGAAATCTCAATATATGATATAAGTCATGCTAAAAAGTCATGGTAAGTGATTTATGATAAAAGTTTCGTTCCTATTAATTCGTAAAATAATAAAATTTGTGATTTAAAGTATTAGTGAATTTTGTAAATATGGAATAATTTGTTGATTATTAAGATATATTTGTGAATTATAATAGTAATAATGTTTATGATAAGTAAAAATCAAAGAAATGATAAGATCTGAATTCATGGGTAGTTAATAAGGTTTCACAAGCTTAATGCGTCATTGATTTACGCATAGGTGAAATATTAGATTGAAGCTTTAGATTCAAGTCGTGATCTAAACATATCCCATCACATCACCAAGGCTTGAAGAAGATATGAATTTGATATTTTGGTTATAGATTATGGCATGTACGTAGGTTAGTGTAAAATATATAGATAAGATTTAAGCTTTATAATGTTTAAAAGTGATGTAGAATGATTAATACATTTTAGACTTAGTTTTAGATGTTTAAATATGTTCTGGGTAATTTGCTCTCGGTATCACGACATCAGAAGGTTAGTGTCACAACATTAGTTAGAGTCGTGACATCCAAATTTAGAGTCGGGACATTAGAAGCCATGAAATTGGACATTCTGCTCTCAGTGTGCGACACCCATTTCCCAGTGTCACGACACTGACTTATTTACCATGTTTTGTCCCGAATAATTTTCGCATGATCCTCATTTATAACCAAACTTCAAAAGAAACCTAGAAATCATTAATTAGCTTCAAATGAATCTATTTATGTTAAAAAAAAATTGAAATTGATTTTCGAGTTAAGTAGCCTTAATGTTCAAATGTGACATCCCTTGTTCGTGATGTATCAGATCATCCTGGGTGAGGGGTGTTGCATAAATAATTCTTAAACATTTTACATCTAAACTAGTATAGAGTACTCAAACTTGACCATCAAGACTACCAACCTTTTTCTCATCGTCTATGAAAATATTTTCAAATCATCATACAAAAAATTATTCTAACAATTAGCCACATAAATTCTCATTTCCTCTTAAAATACTTTCAAAGTACAATATAAGACCAAATATTCTACCAATTAGCCACCTAACATCGATATAGTTTAAGGCACCGCATAAATCCTTTTTTACCATCTTTGCTAACATAGAACCATATTTTCATACACATAATACAACAAACACAACAAATAAACAAGGTTTTATACAAGTTTATCTACTTTTGAACGATAAACATGTAATATTTAGCTCCTTATTCTTACTCTTCAAAGATTCTAACTCTAATTTCAGATTTCTTGTTCCATTATCTTCTTCATTTGTATCACATTGCTTCAACCAGTCTTTCTCCACTTGCACACTATTATTCACCGACCTAGAAACATTGGTGCCTTTAGATCCACATGTACTCCCATCAAAACTACCATGCCTTCGCATTGAGGCAACCTCACTTGCTAGTTTCCTTTCACTATCTCGTAAATTTCGTAGTAACTTATTAACTCGATTACACACAGGGCCATCGTACTAGTAAAAAAAATTGGCAGCCACCTACCTCCAATAATACACAAAGGAACCTGATCAACTCTAACAATCCTAAAAGAAACCAAATCAATAAACGTTCGACAAAAGCTCCATTAACTAAAAAATTTCATTTTCCCAAATTCAACAAGCAAAAATGAAATGCATAATACCACTTAAATATGAAAAAAAAAAAAAACCCTAACAAGTCAAACTATTTTCCAATTAACATGTTTTCAAATCTATAAACCCTAATTATTCAAAATTCCCAAAACTTGACCCAACACAAAAGAATATAACAATTCCATCTTAAATTAATCTTACCCTAAAATTCTCGCATCCATAAAACCTTCTTCCTAGATTCAAATCACTCATCAAGTGTCACATAATGCTAATTTACTACAATAGCAAAAAAATTCTTCACCATATATATACTCCTTATGAGAATGAGTTACGAGATTCTCATTTCAACAGGTACTATTCAACAAAGAAAGAAATTTTAAAATCCCACTTTCTTTTTTGAAGATTTGGGGTGGGATGGATCTCTAGATGGATGAAGAAGAGATTGTGAGTGTAGAGGAATTCATGATTCTTTATTCTTTTTTTATTAATGTTTTTTTCTTTCATTTAATTTTATTTAACACATATAGATTTAATTTAATTTTTTAAAAAATAAACAGGTGGATAAAGGTGTTACATCAAAACATCCATGCGGATGCCACATCAAGCACTACTAGCACCATTAGAGTTTTCGTCTAAAATTGACTATTTAAACATATATTATTGTTTAATAGTTAAAAAAGACTAAAAATTTAATTAGAGGCTAAATTAATTTTTTTTTTTTTGAAAGATTGAGGGTGATTTATGTCATTATGCCTAAATATTTAATAGATACATTTTTGAAGAAAACGAATATGTAGCTTGTAATAAAGTGAATTTAGTTTTGAATAATTTAGAAATAATAGATGGATGATAGTTATCATCTATATATATTTAATTTATAATAGGGGAGGGATACACTTACAGGGGTCTAGTTTTATACACTTTAATAATTTTTGTACGATTAATATTTCAACAATTCAACCGTTGAATTTATTAAGATATTTGTACTTACCATGCATTTAAATTTTTGAATAGATCCGACATCTCTATTGAATCAATCTAAAATATTGTTTATATCAATATATATTTAATGATTGATTTTTTTGTATATAAAATAAATAGTTAGAAAATTTTAAGTTACTCCAAATTTAACATGCATGGTATATATGAATGAAACATGAAATATGACCGATTGTATTGTTAAATTCTTAATCGTACAAAACATTATTAAAGTGTGTAAAAATAGTTTTACATCGGTGTAAGTGAATTCCTCCACTTTATAATATATATAAATTTGGAGAAACTTTTAAATCGACGGTAATACCATTTTTCTATAATGTAATTGAATTGACATCTAAAAATAATTATAATTTAATTTAGAATTATAATTTGAAATTTAAATCTAATTATAATTTAATTTAGATTTATTAATTTAAAAAATTGATGTAAAATAGTGGTTGTGATCATTTAATTTATATTTATAAGTTAAAAAAAAAAAAAGAGATTTTCATGACATAGTAGTTGTGATATTATTGGAATATAATTGATTACATGTTATACCTAATTATTTATTTTAATTTAATATTATATTTTTTTATTTTAGATTTGATTTAAATTAATTCAAGAAACTAAATTTTAATGATGCTATTAATCTTTTTACTTTGTTACATTTAGATTTTTTATTTTATTTTTAATTTGATATAATATTTAATTAGAATCTTCCCTGGTAATTAATATTTTTATATAATTTTTTATTTTATAATATTGCATATGCTATTATATTTGGGGGAAGATCTTGCCGAGAATGAGGGACAATTCTTGAGAATGATTTTGATAAGAACATTATCATTAACATTGTTTGATGTGAAAGTTTCATTTACAATAGTAAAATTTTTTATTAATTTCAATTTTACTTTATGATATTTTAATTAATTTAAAAATCAGAATCATAATTGTTTATTATTATAATTTTATAGTTATTTAGGTAATTTGCAACTTCAAACTAAATCAACTACTACTTTACAAATTAATTTGAATACATTAAAAGTGGATGACTTGAATAGCAAGCAAGTAAAAAATGATTATTATATTTTCATAAATATTTTTTATCCAATAAAAATCATATGTTTTCTTATTCGCAGTTATAATCCTTTTAAAAGAAAAGGAACAAGTTTTGTTTACCACTGTCACCACAGGTTACTTAATCTCCACAACTTACTTTGACCAAAATGAATTTTGTTTACATTTTTAAAGCAACAATTATATATTTTTTTATTTGAATAAGGAAATCAACTTGAGTGGTTTAAAGCCCACGAGCATAAATTAACAAAAAAAATTGAGTATTATATGTCTTTTAATATTAACTTAATTGTATTTTACCATGTCAACGATTGATATATAATATTAACAAAAGAAGCTAATTTTTAAAAATAAGTGATAATGTTGTTGTACCTACTTCGCTAAGAGAGAGATATCGCTAGCTGAATTTTGAGGGCATCTCGCCTGCTATTGTACCTCGTCAGCCATGGTCTTGTCTCGCGTCTCTCCTATCAACCTCGTCCAAATAGATGCGAGCCTTTTTTTTATGCATGGATACACATGAGACTTTTTTATTCAACTCTAATTGTAATTTGATTGTTAGATACATCAATCTAATCCTTGCTTCGTTAGAAGGTTATCGTGCCTCCTAAGAAGTAGACCTAAGATTTGATCATTAATAGATACCGACATTGTTGATGGAAGCTAATGCTAACATATATTTAAAAATTTTTAAATACTCGAAAATGTAAAAAGTGTACGTCCAAAACGAAATGTCCAAATGTATTTAAATTTGAATATATTTGTTTAGGTTCATTTTGAATGTGATTTGAAGTGTTATAAAACTTATAAAAATATTAAAAACAGTAAAATTATTTAAAAATAAAATTTGCAAAATAATTGTTAAAATATTTGATTACACATATAATAGGATAAAAAATATCACTCTTTATTAAGGAATAATATGTGTATTCAATTGTCTTCCCATATACTTTTAAAAAAATTGTCTTTCTCATCTCTACCGCTCTTTATCTCCCTCCATCTGCACTTTTATCCATCATTGTCAAAACAGATAAATTAAGTCTAAAAAACTTACCAATTGAATTTGTTAAGATTTCACGTGGTGAAAAATCAAATTTGTATGTATTACATGTACCCAAAATTCAAGACTATCCATTACCGTTATTATCCGACGAAGACCAAGATTTCAAGCCTGAGTTAGCCCATCAAAGACATCCTAGGCTTTCGCTTCTAGCATTGTTATTGAGTGTGCCTCATATCTACGAGCCGACATGACAACGAGAAAGAGCCGATATCATGACGAAACGACCACGACGTCCTGACGAGAAGATTGGTCACGTCCCGACGAATTGAAGAACGACATTCCGATGAGGAGCATGCGACATTATGACGTGTTCCCCAATTTATTCGGGTTTTCTTCTCCTAGTTAAACTTTGATTAGTCTAGGCTAGTTTAATCATATTTAATCTACGAATTTAGCCTATAAAAGGGGCTATTGTAACCTAGAATAATGATCTTCACAATCTTTTTGAGATTGAGAAAGTTCTGTGAGTTTTAGGAAATTTTGGGTTTTAGCCAGAGTACTTTGTTCTTTCGGGATTTAGGGTTGTTTGTTGAGATTATCTCCATTTTGTAGTCTTTTAAGTTTTTGCTCATTTAGTGAAGTCTCCTATGCTCGTGGTTTTTTGTTCTCTTATTTGGAGGAAAATTTTCACGTAAATACTTGTGTGTTTGATCTTCTCTACTTTTACTTTTATTTTCTCATTGCATATACGGGTCGATCCTCAACAAATTGGTATCAGAATCAAGTTCAACTCTCTCAGATTAACATGTTCAGAGATGGCAATGAGGTTCGATATCGATAGGTTCAACTGCTACACAATTTTCAGTTTATGGCAAGTTCAGATGACGGTAATTCTAGTTCAAAACAACTTCAAAAAGTCGTTATCGAGAAAAAGCCCAAAAATCTAGATCAGTCAAAATGAGATGAGCTTGATGAGAATGCCTTATTTGCAATTCAGTTGTGCCTCAAGAACAATGTGTTACAAAAGGTACTTTCAAAGAAAACAACACCAGCCTTATGGCTAATTGTTTGGTTCTGAAGCAACGACTGTATACATTCTATATGAAAAAAGATGACTTCATTAGGGCTTACATCAGTGAGTTTGTTTCTCTCTTGAATGATTTAAAGAACGTCGATATTCAAATTGATAGTGAAGATCAAGCCATGCTATTATTGTACTCTTTGCCCCATTCATAAAAGTCTTTCAGGGAAATCTTGATTTATAGGATAGATAAGCTCTCGTTCAAGGAAGTTAGGGGAAACTCGTTGAGCAAAGACAAACTCGACAATGAGTTTGATTCGGGTAATAGTTCAGGTTGGAAACCCTCGGCATTTGTTGTTAGAAACACGATTGGTTCGAGGTTGAGGAATTAAGACAAAGTATGTGACTACTGCAAAAGGAAATGTCACATTAATACACACTACAGCAATTTGGACTTTTAGCGGCGTTTTTTAGGCCTTTAGCGGCGTTTTTTTAGGCCTTTAGCTTTCTCCACAAACGCCACTAAAAACCATGACTTTCAGCGGCGCTTTCCCCACAAACGCCACTAAAAACCATGACTTTCAGCGGCGCTTTTCCCGAAAACGCCGCTAAATGTCATTAAAAATAAAAAATTAAAATATCATACTTTTAGCGGCGCTTTTTCCAAAAACGCCGCTAAAAGTCATGAAAATTAAAAAAAAATTAAAATATTATATAAAACAAGCAACACTATTATCACAGCACCCAAACAAGCTTTAATTGGATAACAGTTTACATACAAATCCATTCTTATCCCTGTACCCACTTAAGCAAATCCTTTAGCATTACTTTGATAACAGTCCCTATACAAATCAATTTATGTTCCAAGGGCACAAATGATCTATTTAACAAGCAAATAGAACTCAACCAATACACAAGAAATTTCATAAGTCTATATTATGCTATGAGTTTATCCAACTCACAAGAAAAATCAGGCTCCTACTATTGAAAATAGGTGGTGTCAAATCCAGCACCAGCACAATTAAACAATCAGCCAACGCCTTTGATGATGAAACATCCAAGTTGAGTCCAATGGCAGCAGCAATGCACAACAAAGGTTCAAGCATTTCTCTCGTGGGAGTTGGATGCCTCCTGAACCAAAAATTAATGTCAGGGAGGCAAGGCCGAGTGCCAAACAACAGCAGTGTCAATGTCAAAGAAATAACCACAACACTGGAATTTTCCATTGATAATCTGGATTGTTGAAGAGATTACACGATATATAATAGTGACAATTATCATCCGCTAATGCTAATTTTATGATTAAACACCATCTTGAACCAAGTGGTTCACATTAAAAATACTAACATGCAATCTTATTTATCCTATGATAAATAATTCCAGTGATATAAATTTACGCAAGATCATAAACTGGTTTGGATTTCTGCTGGCATTTACAAAAATAAAATAATTTTTTTGATGGGATAAACCTTATGGTTAAATCATAAGCACAAACCATAACTAGACAGTGAATGAAAGAAGAGGTACAATAGAAATGCAAGTCCCACAAGAACATTATAGCAAAGAAGTACAGAAAAAACAAGTTTACCTTAGTAGCGAACAAGAAGGAAAACAATCACGAATTTGTTTGGCAGCAAGCATGAATTCCTCAACCATTTGGTTTGCTTCTTGAATCTGATACATGCCTGAATGAATAACTCAGATATCAGACAAAAATTGAGGCATGACCAAAAATGAAAAACATTCTTTCTGGATTTTGGGATCTCAAAACTATTTAATTGAATTAGTATTGTCTTGATTATAATTCTTAATTACTACTGGTCACCACTGGACAAATGAAGAAAAGGCCAAATTATAATAAAGTAATTAAAAAAATCTCCATATTGAAGACCAAATAAAAAAAGTTAAAACAGAAAACAGCAGGACTTACATCAGAAGCATTGCTAATGAGCTCACGGAGAAAGATCTCCTTGTTGCTGTAGAAAGTGTTGATAATTAAACTAAGAAGCTGTTAATCTCAGCTTGAAAAGCAAACATCTCTGTACTAATGTAATTAAACTAAGTTGCTGAAAACATATATACAAGCCAATAATAAATCAGAAGTTATACAACTAAAGGAAGGTAATCCATTTGGTTTTATGCAAGTCTAGTTTGTCAGGACAAAAATAACAAAAAGTGTACTTGATTTTTTTTAAAGGGGACAGTATTTAAAAGGAAAAGATACATTAATTTTCTGTTACATTAATTTTCTGTTACATATAATTTTCTGTTACATATAACTATCTTAGGATGATAAACCAAGCCCTAAACAAGAAAGTTTGTGTCTATCCAACCAAAATTATTTCAATGAAATGGAAACAGAGGACAAAGGATCTACCTCTTGTAAAACTCCGTTACATATCGTGAGCTGTTGTCGAAGACGAACCACATCTCCCAAGCTGTTGTCGAAAAATGAAATATAAATGAATAAAGAAAAAAAATAATGAAGGTAAAATAAAGTTACCTTCTTGGACCTGATCCTAGTAATTCCTCTTTCAAGCCTGTTTTCTACCTGCTTTAACTCTTTCACAGTTAAGGAACTCAAGGAATCTCCCATTAGGTGCCTTCAAACAAACACAAATTAAAAAAAAATCCAAGTTTTTTATTTTAAATTTAAATTGAAATGTTAATTTGTGAAAGTAAAGTACCTGTTAGAATTCTGTAACATTTGAATCTGTTGTCTCAACTTGGCTGATTCTTGTTGATAATACTACATAGTTCATACCCAGTTAATGATATACACGTATATGTATCATTCTTTTCATGCAAATGCTAGCATATGATAGTATATATGATATACATGTATAAGAAATTTATATATACCTGAGCATTGATTTCAGTAACAGTGTTTGTGTTAGAAGTATCTGAGCAAGCCTTCTTGTACCTGTCTATTATTGATCTTATGCTGCATCAAATAAAACACAAATTTGTTAAAAAAAGGGATACATACTAGACTTTCAAACATGCATGAACATAAAGAATATACCTTTTACAACAACATACATGTTAGCTCAAAGAAAACTTGGTACTACAAATTCAGCTAAAAAACAAACTCATTTCAGACCTCAAATGCATTCATTTGCATCATATATAAGAAGAAAAATAAATACCGAGAAACAAAGCAACAAACCATGAAGCTCGGTGATTTGGGAAAACAAAATCAGCCCCCTAAAACCAGAAAAAATAGCTTTAACAAAGACCCTAGTTAATTTTAAGTAATAAAGAAATGGATTGAATACTGATAACCAAACCTTATTTTGATTCCACTTTTAAACTAAAAGTTTTGGTGCTAAGTTTGGGGTTTCAAAGAACAAAAAGAGAATCTCAAACTACAAAGTGACCATAACAAAAAATCAATCCCCAACCTCCTAAGGTGTATTAGCCTTCAGTTTATAAGAAAGCTTCATTATAAAAATGACATCCTTCATTACGGGAAATTACATAAACGACACTAACAAAATGACAGATTTTCTTACCTAAGACATGAGTCACACATTTCTTTACATCCAAGTCCAACCCATCCTCAGATTCAACCTCGTGCCTCCTTCCTTATGCTCTATTTGAAAAGACCAAAAGCACCCTCTCTCAGCCAACAGAGTCTCCACCAAACTTTAAATTATTATGATATTTGATCCCTATTAGCCTTATTTCTTTGTTTGATAAAAGATTACGGATGAATCAAATGAAAAAAGAGAGAAAAGAACTAACTTGTGGGCAGTATATTCGTATTCAAGGTTGATGAGATGGTTAGAAGAGGAAGAAGAAGAAGAAGAACTGCCTTCAGCCAGAACACCATAGGTCCTGCTTGTTTGGCTCACTCTGCTTAGCAAAGACAGTAAGGGTTTCCTCGTTGCGATGTAGAGAAATTTTGAGAAACCGATGTAGAGAAATTTTGGACTTAGGAAATTTAGGGTTTGGGGGAAATAAAAATCGGGGGAAAAAATGACTGAAATTTTGCGGCGCTTTTTAAAAAAACGCCACTATAGATTATTTTTTGCGGCGTTTTTTTGTAAAAACGCCACTACAGCTCCATTTTTACTATTACACAATTTTAACTTATATTTTTTTATGTTTTTTCTTTTAAAATTATTGTGGTGAGATTATCATTTTTTTAGATTTTTATTTTTATTATATTTGAGTATTGAACTTTTTAAGTAAAATATTAATATTAAGTTTTTAATTTTTTAATTTTTAATTTTTTAATTTTTAATTTTTTAATTTTTTATTATAAATTTTAAAAATTTAATTTTTTATTATTAAATATTAAAATTTTAATAAATAAATTTTCAAACTTAATTCGAGTCATATTAATTTAAAAAGAATTAGATACATGCCATAAGTTTTATATAATTTTTTTTATGTAAGAAACAAACTAAAATTTCCAAAATATGAAGTAAAAAATGTTTAAAAAACTATAATTTATATAAAAAATTCATAATATCTCTTTTACGATTTATAAGAAATTATTTAATATATAAATTAAAAAACTTAACTCCAAGCCCTATTATATAACCCCAAACCCTAAACTATAAACCCTAAAATCAAAAACCTAACACATTAGCCATTCCCCCCAAACCCTAACCCTAAACTCAAAACCCTACCCCATTAACTATTTTCTCCTAAACCCCTAACCCTAAACTTTACCCCTAACCACAAACACTTAAACTTTAATACCGGTAAACACTAAAATATTAAACAATATACAATAAACCCAAACAACAAACTTTAAAATACTAAACCCATATACCAAAATAACAAACCCTAAATCATGAAATTAATATACTAAACACTAAACCCTAAATCAATTTTAATAGCTTAATTTGTAACTTAAATGAAAACTTCTAAATTGTTAGTTAGCAATTTGTAACTTTTCATAATTAATTAATTTGTAACTTCTAAATTGTTTAGTTAGCAATTTGTAACTTTTAACAAATAATTTTTCTTAAATAATTAAAACTAGAATCATAATTTTAATGTATTAAAATTAATGTTATATCTTTCACAATTATACATTAATAGATTATTTAATATATAAATTAAAAGACACTAAATTAATCTAAACCCAAACCCCAAATCATAAACTATGAAATCCTAACCCCTAACCCTAACTCATAACCCTATTACCCCCAAACCCTTAAATAACCATTTACCTTTCAACCCATTAACCCTAACTTTTAACCCATGAAACCCTAAACACATCCCTATAAACTCTAAAACCTCAAACCAAACCATAACACCCTAACCCTAAAACCCTAAAACCATACCCTTAAATCCTAAACCTTAACCCTTAAACATAAACTGCAAATCATAAATCATAATCCCTAAACATTAAAATAGTTCCTAAACCTTACACACTAAACTATATATGCTAAACCATAAACCCTAAACAATCATGAGAATATAATGCTCAGACTTTTAGCGGCGTTTTTCCAAAAGCGCCGCTAATGCTCAGACTTTTAGCGGCATTTTTCTAGAAGCGCCACTAAAACTCAGACTTTTAGCGGCGTTTTTCCAAAAGCGCCGCTAATGCTCAGACTTTTAGCGGCGTTTTTCTAGAAGCGCCGCTAATGCTCAGACTTTTAGCGGCGTTTTTCCAGAAGCGCCGCTAATGCTCAGACTTTTAGCGGCGTTTTTCCAGAAGCGCCGCTAATGCTCAGACTTTTAGCGGCGTTTTTCCAGAAGCGCCTCTAATGCTCAGACTTTTAGCGGCGTTTTTCCAGAAGCGCCGCTAATGCTCAGACTTTTAGCGGCGTTTTAATAATAAACGCCGCTAAATATCCTTTTTAGCGGCGTTTTTGTAAATAAAGGCCGCAATTGATCATTTTTTTGCGGCGTTTTAGAAAAAACGCCGCTAATGGTTTCTATTTGCGGCGTTTTTCTTTAAAACGCCACTAAAAACGCCGCTAAAAGTCTGTTTTGCTGTAGTGACATATTGTTACAAACTGCAAAATAATAGCAAGAGGGCTGCTGAGAGAAACGAGGATGAAGTGGCTGATGCTAATATGACCAAAGACAAGGGTGATGATAGGTTATTGGTGTCCATGATTGAAAGGTCTAAGTCTACATTCGAGTTTATCCTAGATTAAGGGTGCTTTTTCCACATGTGTCCCAATAGGGACTGGTTTTCCACATATAGTTTAGTTGAAGGTGGAGTTGTGCATATGGAGAATGGTTCACACTATAAGATAATTAGTATTAGTACCGTTCAGATTAGGATGCATAACAAAATTATAAGGACACTATTAGATGTCAAGCATGTGCCCGATTTAGATAAAAACATCACCTCTTTAAGTATGTTGGACTCGAAAAAGTGCAGAATCAGTATCGAGTCAAGCAACATTAAGTTATCTCGTGGAGCTCTCGTTTTAATGAGAGGTCGAAAGACTGACAATCTCTATGTTCTTCAAGGTTCAACTATGGCTGGTGTAGCAACAATTTCCTTGACAATTACGAAGTCGGAGTTGACTCGATGCCAGTCTAAGAAATTTGACTCTTTCAGATTAAGCAATGGATCCGCTATTAAGAGTCTTCAAGTTTTCAAGTTCAAACGCTGGTTTGGACTTGGTGAGTATCCTGCAAAGGTTTAGATAAGCCCGTGATGGGCTTGGAAAAGGATGTATGAGAAAATACGAGTAAATGTGGAGATTTGTGGATGTGCCTCGTATTTACGAGCTGATGTCACGACGAGGAAGAGCCAACATCATGATGAGACGACCACGATGTATAGGCGATTGAGTCCATTGTCCATTTTTGCGTAGAGCTCAATGTTCCAACACCCTGCAACACAGTCGAACAACTAACAGTTTCATGGTATAGCTGCATACATCTTTCCCATATGCCTTCACCTTCTATCCATTCATCATAAAAAAATGTTCTTGTTCCGACAATACCACAAGCAGCAGCAAATGACGCCAAACTTGGTGTCCCAGTGAAGACCATTAACAACAAAATATCGCGGTTTTGCTACATTTGTGGTTACCTGCTGTTTAATTCTAACCGTCATGAATTCTGAAAATATAGAAGGTTTAATTAAGAAAATGGTCTCTAAAATATACTATTTTCTCATTTAAATAGCTAAACTTTTTTTTTTTTTTTTGATAAAAATGGTACCTAAACTCTGGTATGTTACCACTTTTGATGCAACCGTTACTCTCCATTAAAAGAAAAAAAAACTCCAAGCCATTTGTTTATCCTTTTCATTCCCCTTCTCTTCTTCTTTCCCACAATCCCAACCTTTAGTTTTTCTTTAATTGAAAGTGCATGAGGTAGAGTTGAGTGAATTGGTCCTCCTACTACAATTGATTCTCTCGAAAGCAACAAACCCCTGTTTTCCTCAATCGATTCACAGTTCCAAAAGCTTGAAAATGATCGAAATAATGTGCAGATATCTGAGCAAAGACAAAGCAATTTCTCTCTAAATTCAGTGTGTTGAAGGAAACAAACAAAAACCAAGAACTGATGGGAAAATATTATATATTATTTTTCATCTTAACCCCCTTACTAGGACCACAAAAATCATACCATTCAAAGCTTTATTTGTTGCAATGCCGGGAATGTTTTCAAACTACAACTAATATTGATGCAACACTGTTATAATGATCAAAAAGTCTAGACAGGAGAATAGAAGTTAGAGAAAAACATCAAAATCAATATTTGCAGGTGAAAGACAGAGGGAGAGTTCAATTTTATATTTTTAAATAAAAAATGTTATATGCGATTCACTTGAAGATTTTTTTTTTATATATGTGAATAATCCATCATATAACAAAATCATAATTTTTATTATCGAAATAATAAAATCATAATTTTTTTGGTGAATAGAAAATGACAACTTAAAAACTCGTAGGAGACATAAAAAGCTTTATCTTGTTGGAGGGCCGTAGCCACCACGTCAGGCGGTACTTCAAATATCCGGAGAGAAGCCTGCCAAGAGAGCTCAATCTTCGCCATTTGATCTGCGGTTGAATTACGCTCCCTGGGAACATGCTTAATTTCCCATTGACCTTCAGAATGTAAGAGTCTTTTAATTCTTCTGAATATTGTAGTACCAGAGTCCACAAAATCATAATTTAAGTATCACTTTTGACTAAAAAAATAATTTAAATATGTAGATGGAAAAATAATATAATTTAAAAATTAATTTTTCATTCAAACCTTTTTTAACTCGTAAATCTTTAATAAAAGATAATTAATTTGTGGCTCTAAAGGTAGACCTCATTTAAGCTTCATTTACCATTGATATTAAAAGGTGGTTTTCATTATTTCAAACTAAAAACGAAACTAATCCGTATTATCTAACCGGGCTTAAATCCAAGCCCAAAAAGTAAAATATTTAATTTTTGTCTTTTGTAAAAATGTTTTTGACACAAGTTATTTTCTTATGCTCCTTAAAAATGCACAACATATTTTCTATCTTATTTATAAAAAAAAAACACTTTTTAAGGATAATAATAAGGGTAACTTATATTATGAGTTAATTAAATTTATGGGTATATTTTTTTTAATTTTAATCATTAAATTATTTTAAAAAAATTTAGTTAAGTCATTTGACTCTTTTTTTTTTTTTAAAAAAGTTACGCTAGTAAGCTTTGAGTGATAATTCGACAATCGGTACAGTTGATCAATACCTATCGATGAGTAAAAAACATATTTTAGGTCCAAGTCGATTTGATGGTCAGTGCAGGAAATCGGAGAAAAAAAACTATTTGAATTTTGGTTCGCAGATTCGTGACATCCATAATTGTTTTATAAAAAAATTTGAATTATAGAAGAAAATGAGAAAGAAAGCTTTTGATTAGTGCAAACAGTATAAACAGAAAAAAATAATATAACATCGATTTTAACAGTTTAGTGACTTAAATGAAAAATTTTGAACAATTTAGTAACCAAATTATAACTTTTTTAATCAAATAATCAAATCAAAAACTTATCAATAATTTAATAACTAATGGTATAGTTTACCCTAATAATAAATACTATTAAACTTTTCCAAAATATTTCCGCAACGTTCTTAACAGCAATAGTAAATTAGAAGGCCAAGAAAAATAGGAACCTAGGGTTTAAGATGTAAACGGTGACGTTTGAGATATGGAGCTCAAACTCTAGGCTAGTAAAATCGCTCACCTCCTCCATATCTTCCCTCTCGTCGCCGCCCAAAACGCTCTGCTCTTCTCTGTACCCATTTTTCTTTACTTCCAAAAGATCCCATGGTATGTTTGTTAATCTCATCATCTCCTGCTCTGTTTTAGATCAGAAAATGACTTCTTTTTTATTTGGTTTTGCAGGCCCCAAAGAAGGACAAAGCCCCTCCTCCTTCATCTAAGCCAGCCAAGTCTGGAGGTGGAAAGCAGAAGAAGAAGGTCATCTTTTTATTATATCTTATGCTGTATATATAATGGGGTTGATCTTTCTGCTTTTCAAAAGTTAAATATGAAGTGGGGGGGTTTTTGTTGTTGTATTAACAGAAGTGGAGTAAGGGAAAGCAAAAGGAGAAGGTGAACAACATGGTACTGTTTGACCAAGCTACCTATGACAAGCTTCTTTCTGAAGCTCCTAAATACAAGCTTATCACTCCTTCAATCCTCTCTGATCGTATGAGGGTACTTTTTTCATTTGTTAGTCATTTGTTGTTGTTGTTTTAATGTTGTTTCCCTTTGCATAATGTTTACCTTTCTTTTGCATTTGTGATGATATTAGTTTTCGATTTGATTTATGGTGTTGTCTCTAGTCTGGAGGTTGAGATCTAAATAGTTCATTCTATTTGATGTCGGCTTGTCGCCCTGCTCAATTTTTTGGAAAATAAACGTTTATCTGGGACGAGTTTTTTATTGTTGAATCAATGGTGACTGCTACACGGATAGATGAATTTGGGCACCCTAATTCTTAGTTGTTTATTCAATGTCTGACCTCGAATAGTGATCTAAAGTAGGGTTATTTTGGGTCATAAACTCTTCTTGTATGTATTGCTGTGACAAAATAATATGTTCATACACTCGTGTTATAGAGTTAGAATGTTGGTTCCAGGTCAGGTTGACATTCTTTATATAGAATGTTTGCTTCTAGCTCGCATGCGCGAACTCTATTGAATGGAGTCTAAACCTGGCTACTGTGTCTAATATTTATTTTTTGTGTGTGTGTGTGTGCACACTTCACAGATTAACGGATCACTTGCAAGGAAGGCGATACGGGAGTTGATGGCAAGAGGGTTGATTAGGTTGGTCTCTGCGCATTCAAGCCAGCAGATTTACACTAGGGCAACAAACACCTAGATCTTAAGTTATATTTTTGCTTAATTAGTTCTAAGAAGTATTGCCATGGTTGAGTTTTGACTTGGATAAATGATTTTTTTCCCCTTTAAATTTGGTTTAAAACTTCTCTTTGGCTACTTTTTCTAGAATGATTTAATGGTTGAATTTCAGCTTCTTTGGCCACTCAGCTTTACTAGGTGAAATTGATGAGGTGTTTTAGTAGTGTGTTTAAAACCTTAAAATGTCCTATTTGAGGAAATTGAGGCGAAGCAACTCCTCTTTCTGTGTTAACTTGCTGGATTTTGAGGAAACGCGGGGGTAGAAGATCAGAATCATAATGTGGAGGAAATGGTTATTCATAAGAAGAGAAATTTGGGTCCATTTCTTTGTTCTGGAGCGGTCCATGCCTTGAACTAGGGTTAAATCTTCAGAAGCATGTAGAGAGATCTTTGAGGTATTTGTGTTGGCTGCTTATCTCCTATCCTATTGCCAAAGTTTGTTCTTTAATCTGGATTAATTTATTCATTTTTTAAGTAAAAAGAGCAAAACACAGAGACTTCCATAGTACTTTGCTTATTTTATGAGAGCGTGGGCAATCGAAATTGAAGAACTAAAATAAGAAACAATTATCAATGAATGTTGAAAGTTGGACCAAAACAGAGAAAATGATGACGATAATGGCAACGTATCTCTTAACTACCTTAACCCACATATCTTAACATTTTAGGCAAGCTTTTAAACTTATCAATAATATAACTTTCGAATTTTTCATTTTAAATATTTTTATTATTTATAAATAAGAATTTTAATTTTATTAATTTATTTATTTAAATTAATAAATAAACTTTTTTATTGTATTAATGCTTCTATTAAATTAATTTGTAATACAAATACAAATAATAATTTTTATATTGAATTATTAAAATTATTATGTTTTCTCTCACAGAAAATTAAAATCAATTATTTATATAATAAGTAACTTTATATTTCACATATAAATATTATAAATAATATTTATGTAATCTAATCTAATATATTTATATTAACTACATATTATCTATGAACAATATAATCAATTTGTATTTTAATTAGTTATTATTTTAAATAATGTTTTCTTTGTATTAATTATTAAATTGAATATGGTATCGAATTTATTAATTATGATTTGAATTTTTTAAATATTATTAAAAAAAGTATTGATCAACACCATCCATTTTTCAATATGATAAAAACATTTTGTTAAATAAGTATATTTTAAAAGAAATAAAAAAAACTAATTAAAAAAATTAAAAGCGTAAAATCAGTTGATATTAAAAACTAGTTTAATTTTAAATCTCACTTTATACTTCCATAGATCTTTCTCTTACGTACTTTTTTTGGCTTTGTGAGGATTTAGCCCTGCCCCTGCGTACTATAACTCTTACTCCATATCTGAACTCTAGTAGCTCTACAATAGCATCATAAAGAATAGTGCCCGGTCATCTCTACTGATACGATTGAAAGAGAAAAGCAAGAAAATGGTTTTTTTTTTTTATAAAAATAACCTAAAAAATTTAATTAATTATCAAAATAATTTTTTTTAATTAAACACAAAAATAACTTAAAATCTACAGTAAAAGTTGGTGGAGCCAGCAACCAGGAAAAAAAATTAATTTTTTGGTGGAGTAATGTAGAATAGCGCCACCTGTATAAATATTGAAAAAATATTACAATTTCAAAAAATGCGAGGGATTTTAAAAAATTTTCCATTTTTTGGTAGAGCCATTTCATTTGGCACCACCAGATTCGCCTGACACCCTTTTACTTTTTTTTTTTTTTACTTTTTTAAGTTTTGTCTTTATTCTTATTTATTTTATTATTTTTATTATTAATTTTAAAAAATTTAAAATGTATATTTGAAATGTTTTATAATATATATTTTTAAAATTTTAAATATATTTTTTAAATCTTAAAACATTATTTTTAAATATTTTAAATATTAAATATTTTTAATAATATAAAACATTTAAATATTTTAAAGATATGACCTTTCAAATTTATTAGTTTTATAATATTTTAAATTTTTTTAATTTGTTTTATAATATTTTAAATGATTTTTAAAGATATTCAAACCCTTTTTAAATTCTATTTAAAAGTTAAAAAAAACATTTATTTAAAAAAGTGAAATTTGAATTAATTAGAAAAAATAAAAAAAATATTTGTTAAAAAAGATTTATTTGTTAAAATTTTAATTTTAAATTTAATAAAAAATGGTTCCACCAAATAAAATATTAATTTTAAAATTTAAAATTTAATTTAAAAACATTTATATCTTTAAAATTAATTTTAAAATCATTAATTTATAAAAATATTTAAAATTAAAAAATATTTAAAATATTATAAAACAAATAATAATTTGAAAGGTCATCTTTAAAAATAATATATTTAAATAATTTAAAAATTATAATTTAAAATATTATAAAACAAATTAAAAATATTTAAACCTAAAATACATTTAAAATATTATAAAACTAATAAAAATTGAAAGGTTATATCTTTAAAATATTTAAATATTTTATATTATTAAAAATATATTTAATATTAAATATAATATTAAAATTTTAAAAAATATATATTATAAAACATTTCAAATATACATTTCAATTTTTTTAAAAATAATAAAAAAAATAAATAAAATAAGGATAAACTTAAAAAAGTAATAAAAAAAGGAAAGAAGGACAAAAGTTAAAAAAAGTAAAAAATAAAAGGGTGTCAGGTGGCGCAAAATTAAATAGCTCCACCAAAAAATAAAATTTTTTTGTTAAAATCCCCCATATTTTCAAAAATTGTAATATTTTCCTAATATTTATATAGGTGACATCATTCTACATGGCTCCACAAAAAAATTAATTTTTTTTTCCTGATTGCTGACATGGCATGTTGGTGGAGCCAACAAGATTTTAGGTCATTTTTGTGTTTAATTAAAAAATAGGTCATTTTGATAATTAATTTTAATTTTTTGAGTTATTTTTATAAAAAAAAGCCAAGAAAATGTGGGTAGAAGAGAAACACTTACAATCTTCTTTGCAAAATGAAAATGCCAATGGGTTTTTGTTGCAGTTAGTAATTCTTAGCTGAAAAACAAACTGCGCAAGACAAAACTTCAAAACCTCCACTTACTGCCCAAGAATTTAATGAAATGAAAGAGAAACTAGGTTTATAGATGCCTTCCGCTATTCCCATCCAACCCATTCTTAAACATAGGTATAGTGATACGACCTTCTGAATAAAAAATAAAAATAAGAAGAATGAATATACCCGTGTTAGACTAACATACGTTATCAATATATATCACCAAAATACTCCTAGACTAGCTGTAAATTTCATAAGTACTCTATCCACTTAAATACAAACTTACCAGTCTTTCTATCTCTTTAGCAGTTGTGGACAAAAACAAATACCTCATTCATTATTACACAACTTACTCTTAACATGTTAATAAATATTCACGGTCCAGTTTCTATTTCCTTATCATTTCCCAGTCCAATGATGTTTTTAACCAAAACAGGGAATATCATGGAGTGTTCTTCAAACTTACAAGAAAAGATGATAGCTGTTGTGATCGCCTCTTTCATCCTCCATCCAAGTGCTCATTCAAGACAAATGGCCTCTGTAAGATCCCTCCGTAAATAACCCAGCCAGAAAAACTTTTACCCTTTGATGTAAATGTCACATGAAATGTATGCATGCAGGAAGGAAACATACCTAGGCAACATTTTGACTTCATTTGTGCCAAATATCTTATCATATGTAATAAAGATGGGGCAGGCATCTATTGCCCTCAGCAACAAATGGAACCACCAACACTCCTGGCAAAACCTAAAGGTCAATTTGTTTTTGCGCCACAAATGGTTTTAGCTAGAATTGCCTTGGAAGCTCTCAAGTGTTCCAAACTATCAAAGACCCCTTCCTTCTGAACTCACAAGGATGAAAACCGTTCATGGCCTTCCCCATCAAAGCCATGGCTGCAATGCTTGGAAACTGCTTCTCTTGGAGTTCATCCGATGTTGCCTTTGAGCTCTGTGGTTCACATAGCACTGCAGCATCAGGCTTCTTGTTTGGAGGTGCAGCTATGTGACGACACCATCGACGAATCCAAGTACGCGAAAGAGAGATTTCTTCACTTTTCCTCCCTGAACCACTGGAACTGGACTCGCCACTCTTTAATAGCACTGGATGTTGATCCAGTGCCAATTTTGATCTCACATGGCTTCTACCTACTGTGGGCTCTGAACTTGTTTTGCTGCAATTCATGATTTTGCTGATCTTGTTAATCTTTACACAGGATGAAACTTCTCCCATTTTAGAGATTTTAGTACCAGAAGCAAAAGGATGTGAGGTGCTCAATTTGAGACGTTTAACCCATTTGCTGCTTGGATCTGGCTCCAGAGGACCATCTGGACAAGCAGTAGCATTGGAATTTGAAGGCTGCTGAGCATGGAAAATGAGATGCTCTGCATCTAGGCTCTGGGTTCTAGAGGTGCTTGTCCCTCCATCATCTATTGGATTTGCTGCAGCTGGAAGTGCAGGAAGTCTTTCATTCATATCAGGTGATTCCCCGTTGATCATTTCATTCCCAGCTTCTCCAGTACCATTTCCAGTTTCTGATAATGATGGTTTATGAACCCCCTTGATGTTCTGAAAATTAACAAACAGTTACGTCTAGTTTTGAATACTCAATACAGAGATCTTTGTATAGAAAGAGGTAATTTTAGCATGCTATGCTCACTAGGATGTTAAGACCGAACTAAACCATAGCCTTCGGGAAAATACTCATTGTATGG
Organism: Gossypium australe; assembly: GCA_005393395.2. Lineage (NCBI taxonomy): Eukaryota > Viridiplantae > Streptophyta > Magnoliopsida > Malvales > Malvaceae > Gossypium > Gossypium australe. The sequence continues at coordinate 121,218,390 of CM016625.1, forward strand.
AATATCAAGAACATATTGCTCATTAAAACTTTAGTCCAACCAAAGAAGTATTCATCCAAAAGGTACCATTATCTTAAAGCTACATCTGATCCGATTAAAATTTTTACTTTTAGCATAGTAAAAATAAATACGAAAGAATTACCTGATCTAATGGACATAAAGCCACTCCTGCAACAAAAGTAAGCTTATTAAATATGAAAATGAATACTGAAAGAGCAAGTAAATATAAATTTAATTGAGTTTAAAGATATTTCTAAGAGTAACTTTCTAATTAGTCTGATGTGAGATTTTACAATACATAATTCCATTAGCTTCATGATTACAGAGGTAACATAAATACATACCTGAAAGAAGGCTCTTCTGGAAAACATCCAATTCCATTGCGTCAGTTTCAACTGATGATTCATTCTTTAAACAAACAGTAGAAGTTCTGATGTCCCGAACATTTTCTTTTCTTTCACTATCTGTGGAGCTCTCCAGAGGTTGCAGTTTCACTCCTTGCTGACCATGGAAACTGAAACTGGGAGATAAGCTCAGGAACTCATTGAACATATTTCCCTTCAATTTGGGGGAGACTGTTGCATCTCTGAACTCTTGTCCTCCTTCAGTTAAGTTGGCACCAGTCTTCTTTGTAATGAAAAATTGGTGAGTTGTTTGAGAAATCTTGGAGGGACCTGTGGGTAATTCTTCCACAGAATCAATAGTGGCACATATTCTCATAGTCTTAACATCATGAACAGAACGAGGTATTCTTGGCAGCAAGAGATGTTCATCGTATGCTTTTCCTGATTTCTCAGCCTCAGGACTGCCCAAGCTTGGAAGCAATCTAAGACTAGAATCATGTTCCACTTCCTGACTCTGCTTATTATGACTATTGTTTCTTGACTGATCATGAAGTAATAAAGGTGCAACATTCTGCCCGGACAGTGAATTCTCCACTCTTCTGGACTCGAAAAGGATATCAGCTTTCTTCTCATGGATCCAAAAGTTAGAATAGCTGCAAAGTTTAGCATCTGCGAAGTGCTCTTTGGATGCTACAACAGGGCTTGGTTGATCAATGTTTTCATGCTGATATGCGAAGGACTGTGTTGGAGCCGCAGGACTATGCAGTACATATGGTACAATTTTAGAACATGACCCAACATCATCCCGAAAAGATGATGAAACAGCTAAAGTGTTGTTTTCAAGAAATTCATGAGGCTTGATCAGCTGCTGAGGAACTCGTGATATGCCCTCTGGATAAGTCCACTCACTTCTACCCAACCCAATAGAATTATGGCCATCATTGAGATCAATTTGATACTTCACTGCCTCACCGCCAGATGAAGTACCTGCATTATTCTTTGAAGACATGGCATTCTCCCTATTTCCTAAATTGCTGAACAGTGGAAGAGGCTGTCCATCTAAAATTTCTTTCCCCGACTTCATTGAAACCATTCTCAGACGCTTCTTCAAGGTGTCATCTGTTCTGTCTTCAGAAACGTCTCTAAATCCTTGAGAATAGTTTGAAATATTCGCTGCAAATTCAGTCCTAGAAAGCAAAGGATGCTTCTTAAAATCTTCGTGATCATCTTTTTTCGGTCCAGGGGAGTGTAGTAAATGACTGTGAACCTCAGTGGATGGTTTATGCCTTGCATGTTTCCAGTGATCCATCCAAGCAGCTTGGTAATGATGATTCATAGATTTCCTAGCAGTTCCATAACTATCAGAATCTGATTTTGCAACACGATCAGACATGATATGATCAACTCTATTTTAATTTCAGAAGTCTCATGGGCTCATTGCACCTTAACTGAAAAAAAAAATCAGCAAACACCATCAAACATAATATCCATTAGGTTTCAAAACAAAATTCAAAGAAATTAGAAATCAGAAATTAAAAAACAAAAGAAAATCAAAATCTAATGCTAATAAAGGCCAGTAAATGGAGCTTAGTGGAATTGAAGGATCAACAAATTATATGCGTAACTAATTACCCAACTTCAACCCATAAAGCAGGGAACCTCAGACGTGAAAATTAGAAACCTTAAGCTCACAAAGTTACAACGTTTGGTCCCTCCTACGAATTTTAAACTGGATAGCACGATCCCACATATACTATAAAAGCAATATATTTTACAAAATCAAGCGATCCGTAGTTAAATTTCCAAAAAAGTTGATTTTAGCATATTCTTGTTTGATTGTATTTCCTAGTAGGAAGATAAATTTTGGATTATTATTAATTTTCTTGTTTAGGACCTATATATTAGGCATTGATCTTTTTTCTACATTGATATTGAAAGTTCTTCTAAATATTTAATTATTATTTTGTTCTGTATCCAAAAAAACATATATTATTTTCGTTAAAAACTAACTTAATTACCAATAAACAAATATTGAATTAACTATTAGAAAGGACGTTTCACATTGTAACGTAACGTATTTATAATAAATAAAGAAGTACGTTTGGATTCTGGATTTCATTCCATGAACCGAATCTGTCCTTTTCAAATAAAGAAGAAAAAGAACAGTACAAAAAAGACTACTTACTCATCCTTTCCCTTATTTTATATTTCATCGCTACTAATAAAACGGATTGTACTGTTCCGTAAGCAAAATTAGAGAATCATAATTCATAAACAACTCAAGCAGAGCAGGTAGTAAAAAACCGGAAGAAGTCGAAACGAGTAAACAAGCTCCATGCACCAACTAAACAACAACCGAAGATGCTAAAAGAAAGCAGTATTAAAGCGAGCAAGCAATAAAGAGTAAAAACTAAGTCAAAACCCCGTAAGAACTCACCTCAAAAGGCTGAGAAAGAGGAATCAAGAGTTCATGAAGAAAAGAAAGAAGGAAGATGAAGGAGAAGAGCAAGAGTGAAGCACAGATCCATGGAGAATTTAAGATCAGAAAATAAGGAAAAATGTATAGTTAAATTGGGGAACTTTGAGAATTTGTGGACGGTGGAAGAGATAGAAAAAGAGAGGGGTGGGGGAATGAAGGACGGGATGTAATTGGTTAAAGAAGGAAAGAAAGAAATGAAAGGAAAGGGAAAAGAAGGCATCTTAGGAAGCCGAGAGCCACATTTTCACATGTCTGTAGCGAGTCGAGCCGATGAAATTTGGGAGCTGAATTAAACCGGGGTCCCACACCCCTACACTTCTATAGTATCATTTAAACCTTTTCTATTATCATATGTTTTTAATGAATTTTTACTATCTATATGACACAAGCAAAAGATATGTATTTTAATGATATGACAACGAAAATTACGTTAATCAAATTAACATTCTAATTAGCATTTTAATTTGAATTTAGAATTCTAATACAAAGTTGATTCATTTTCTTGATTTTTAAATTTACCAAATTTAACAATATTTGTTTTTTTTTTTCCAAATCTATGGACCGACAGTAATATTGCGGCCATTTGAGTTGCACCAACTTATGATTTTATATATATGATTTCTTGTGTAAAGGTAGATAGTCCAAAACCCTTTTACATGTTGGCTCCAAAATATCTTCTTCCCTTTCAAAATATCTTAATTTGTTAAGAATAATAATAATAATCCCCAAAGGTCTCGCATCATTAGACCTGAGTTGGAGGGTTTGGGTTTCAACAAAGGGTTCGTCTTTTAAGCGGGTCGAGTTCTGGGGACTCGAATTTATAAAAAAATTATTACTTTTTATTACTGTTTTGTCATTATTTTGGTTCTATTTCGCTATTATATTTATATTATTTTGTTATTATTATTTGGATATAATATAATTCTTATTTTATTATTAATTTTGCTACTATTTTAGATTTATTTACTTGTTAATTTGTACATATCTTAGTGTTATTCAAGTATAAATAATTTTTTTAATTTAATTTCAATTTGTTGGGAAATATTTATTTTAATGTTTTTAGTGTATTTTATGTATTATATTTTAAATTTTTTTATATAAAAGATAATAATATAAAAATATTTAATAGACAGGCCGAGCCGAACTCAAGTTTTAGTTTCTTTTATTCGAGCTGGACCCGAACCTAAAAAACAGACATAAAATTCTATTGAGACCCTATCCATAATCACCTCTACGCATCATATATGATATATATTAAATAAATAAATTTATAAATGATCATTAAAATAAAACAAAACAAATAAAGTAAGAACCCTTCTATCATCTCTTGCAAGGTTATTTCATAGGTTGAGAAGCTCTTTTTGTTGGGTTAATCTTAAAACAATCAAATAGTTTAAAATAATTTTAATTCAATTAATCTACATCAATTTTATTCCAATTCAAATAACATTTAAAATATATAATCAATTTGATTATTGGTTTTTATTCAATTACTAATCATATGGGTGGTGAATTGTGACAAACCACAATCAACCTAATAGGAATCCAACCAATAAATAACCTTATAATTTAATGTACAATATTTAACTTACGGTAACATTAAAAATGAGAGTGATCTAATTTTAACCAACAAACTCGATTTATATAAGCTAGATCACACATCCACACCACAAAAATCATATATATTACCACATACACAATTATGAAGTTGGTCACAAGTATTAGAATGAATTAAACAATTACAAATTTAATTATTCTAATTGATGACAATTATTCTAAGTTATCATATAATAGTTGAATATTTAATAAACCTAAACAATTGTAATTCAAACTGGAGATGTGAAAATACTAAAGAACAAAGAAGGATTAATAACAAATTTGATCTCACGAATTTACAAGATCAAACTTCAAAAATCCTTTAACTAGGGAGTTTAGCATGCCATAAAGTTGAAGAACAAAATAAACAAATAGATAGCAATAAAGTCAGAAAATAGCCAAAAGTCCCTACCTTCCTATAAAAAAATCTTGTATATATTGCCTAAATAACCTAGATTAGGTTACAAGAGCTTGCTTGAAGTTGTAGATCTCATAAAGGACCAAAATGACCCTAAAACTCAGACAAGCATGGACAAAATTCACAAAGGAAGCAATGCTAGCATTGGGGCATTGGTTTGGGTACAGGAGTGTGCGAAGCTCGACACTAGTCATGGCACAAGGGCACCGGCAAAAGGGCATGTGATCACACATTAGGGTGTTGGTCATGGCGCAAAGGAGCTCAACTTGTGATACACGCTCCGTTTCTTTTCCAACGACCCTCAGACTTGAACTTTAAGCTCTAATGACACAAAACACCTAAATAATTATCAACTACTAAAATCAGTTAAAAATTAAACATAATTAAATAAAAAACTTAAACATATGCAAATGAGACATTAATCATGCAAAAATAAGCTAAGATGCAATATTTCATTTAAGAATCAAATGAAAGGCTAAGTATAAAGACTAAAATATATAATAAAAAAAAAAACTGGAGCACTTATCGATGCAAATGGGTGTTGATATAATTAATTAATTAAATTATATTTTCTCAAGGTTGTGGTTCCTAAAAATTTTAATGTAATTAGATCATGACTATCATCTAGACGTAATTTTTTTATTTATATTTCTTAGAAAATATTGTGAGCCAAAAACGATTTAAGAAATTATGTAGCTGAAATCAAAATAGAGACCTCGAAGAAGGAAGACTGCAAATTAACATACCTTTTTAAGGAACAAATGCATTTTGACCAGGTACGTATTTGATTGAGTATTCTATTTCGTTTGATGTGAAACTTTTAGTTTTCATATGACTAAAGTGCTAAACATCATAGAAAGAAGTTGGGTCTTAAATACAATATTAGGTTTTAGGAAATATCAAAAGTCAAATTCCCTGGGGTCTCTGGAAGTTGATTTGTAGGATTGAGGCTATTGTTTGTGTTTTCAACTCTTCTTTTAATAAAAATCTTCGACTCTATGAATTGGACTTGTTGAGTAATATTTTGTCATGTTGTATTAAAGGAAACATAGGGGTATTTATACACATCCTTACTGCTACTATTACAACTTACAATAGGGCCCACTATTTTGTCTTGGCCTTTGGGCCTAGGGCACTGACATTCCTTATCCTTGGTGCTAACATTCTTTGGGCCTTCTTTGGCTTATTGGACACTTGTCTGTGAAGCACACGGTCCTTTCTAACCCTGGGACTGACTCTCCCAATGAACCTCGCACCTACCAGTCACGAGCGAGGGTCCTCTTCACAGATATGGCTCACAACCTCGCACTTGCGAGGTTTACGCAAGCTCCCTCTTGCAACCTTATCTATGCAAGGCTTACGCGAGCTCTCCCACAAGATCTATCTTTGCATACATCTTGTATTCCTGGAAGGTCCTTAGCTGACTATGACTGTAGGCGAACATTCTTCTTTCGGGTCGGGTTTATTCGGGTCGGAGGTCTATATTCCATCGATCATTTCGACTATTGGTTCCCAAATCCTAAGAGGACTATTCATATGGATTATTAATGTTTTTTAAAATTTGGATTTAAATTCGAGAATCTTAAGCTTTGGTAAAGCCTTAAGTTAAGGTTCCAACATTGATCGTAAGGTTTAGAGAAGTTCAAAAGTCGACAACTTTATCATTTGAGTCCAACCATTTTCCATAAACATTTGATTTATGATGAAAATGGGTTTTTATGAAGGTATAGAAGGGTTCATTGGGGTTGGTGATAGCATGGTCCACATATGAGGAATGTTAAAAACCTAAAATATGCTTTGGTGAAACTTTGTAACCTAATTTGCAATTTTTTCTTTTCTTGGATAGAACATAAAACCATGACCAATCCTTTTTGGTTTGATAAATTTAATTATTTGACATGTTTGAATAACTGAATGGATGATGGAATCAAAATAAGCATGCCATGCATGTATGATAATATGTTATACATATGGAAGAGAATTCCAATCAATTATATCAAGAGAATGTTTCCAAATAAAGTCGTTGACCTCTATTGATGGTGTAACAGTCCAAACTAGCTCAAAAGTCTTGTTAGAACTGAAGTATCATAGTGGTTGCCAAAGTCATTGTTCGATCAATCATTCAGTTATACACATTAAAAACAAATATGTTATTAACAATTATATTGAGTAATATTTTCTCATGTTATATTAAGGGAAACATAGGGGGTATTTATACACATCCTTACTGCTATTATTACAGCTCACAATAGGGCCCACTGTTTTGTCTTGGCCTTTGGGCCGAGGGCACTGACATTTCCTATCCCTAGTGCTGACATTCTATAGGCCTCATTTGGCTTATTGGACACTTGCTTGTGAAGCACACGGTCTTTTCTGAACCTGGGAATGACTCTCCCAGTGAACCTCACACCTGCCAGTCACGAGTGAGGGTCCTCTTCGTAGATATGGCTTTTGACCTCACCCTTGAGAGGTTTACGCGAGCTCCCTCTTGCGACCTTATCTATGGAGGCTTACGCGAGCTCTCCCATGCGAGCTATCTTTGCAAACATCTTGCATTCCCGCGAGGTCCTTAGTTGACTATGCCTGTAAGCAAACATTCTTCTTTTGAGTCAAGTTTATCCGGGTTGAAGGTCCAGATCCCATCAATTAGTGGGCGATCAGCGAGGGACACTTGGCCGCACGATTCTGTCAACCAGTTGGGGATGATATTGGCGGGACGCTTGAGGGAGCTTGCTAATTTCTTCTACTACTATTGTGGGATAGAATTTTGTCCCATTGCCTTTTCAGAATTTGAGCGAGATGAATGGGTTGGAGGAGGTGTTCACTTGTCACTTACTTCTACTAATCCCAAGGTTCTTGGTGGTACAGGGGGCAATCAGGATAGTGAAGGTAATTCAAGCGACACTAACAGTAAAAGCATCTCACGTGAGCTTAACGAAGCCATGGACATCGATGCTTTAATATGAAGTGGTCACAAGAGGCGTAAGACTTCGACTGGGGTTGCACATGTCAATCTTTCCAGTAAGGAGGAAGTGAATGGTCCTCAACTGAGGCACCGCTGGAAGAGGAGGGTTGATAGTGGAGGCTCTATTGCTACAGTTACCCATATTCCCTCTTCCCCTCTAGAGAACTTGCCAACCATTGCTCAAGCGAGCTCGCCAATTACAATCACCGAGGACACTCCCCCTCCCCATGCTCGCGAAGACTCTCCGGTGGCTCCCGCAGCTGAAAGGGTACCTACTGAGGTTGTGGAAAACTTCCACTCACCTTTACGTCTCCTACTGTCTAAGGTTGGCACTCTCAGTCTAAGGTATGCAGATGCCCATGATAAGGAGCTTGCTAATACTTGGGCTGAGCTAGATAGGGTACGCAAGCTGTTCAACAAGGTGAAGGAAGAGAATGAAATAATAAATTAGCAACAGAGAGTCCTCACCAAGTTCCTGGTGATAATGGAGACTAAAGCGTAGGAGTATGGCATTCCGTGCAATCGGAGCTGAAGAAGGTCACTGCAAGGTATTCTATCGAACTGGAACGGATCATTAGGGAGTGTCAAAAGCAGGTGGATTGTAACACCCCTAACTCTTATCCGTCGTTGGAACAGAGTTACGGAGCATTACTGGACTTTTCAAATCAAATACAGACATTATATAATCATCTAGCATACATATCATAATTTAATCACACTTTCCCTTTTATGAGCCCTCGAGGCCCAAAATATGTGTTAAAAACAAATCGGGACTAAATCGAACATTCAGGAATTTTTTCACGAAATTTCAAATTTTTTTCTAGAAACAGGGCAGACACGCCCGTGTGGACTTGGGACACGCCCATGTGGTCATAGGACACACCTATGTCTCAGACCGTGTCCTACCCTATGTAACTCTCTGACTTGGGTTACACGGCCGGCCACACACCCATGTGCTAGGTCATGTAGTCAATTTATTTTTCAAAAGTTAGGTGCAAGTTTCACACAGCCAAGGCACATGCCCGTGTGCTTGACCGTGTGTCACACATGGCTGAGACACACGCCCGTGTCTCTGCCCGAATAGACAACAATAGGCCATTTTAAGGCCACATTTCTCAACCAAACTTTGTCATTAACCTAACTCATCCAAATTGCAAATCAATAACCCAATTCAATGCATTCAAATTAAGCTATGATCATGTTTTAATCATGTAATATAATCATGTTTATCTTTTCATCCAAACTTACCTAGTTATCCAAACACGTATGTGCAAATTATTACCAAATAATCTTCTTAAAACCAATTATCATTATACCTATATGTTTGCACCTAACCAATAGGATTTTATGCACCTTTTATGCATATTTTGTTCGACTACTATTTTACCTCTCATCAATCAATCCCATCAACATTATAAGGCAAGTCAGTCAAATACCATAATACCAAAACGCAAGCCAATAATGACTAATATCTACGTACGCCTATAGACTAATATTTAATCAAAATAACCTATACACGCCATTATAACCAAAATCAAGTCATCCATAATTACCGATAGAACCAATGGATAATGTGATATAACTCCAAGCTTCCAACCCATTCGAGCTTCCGATAATCTGTAAGGTAAATAAATAAAACAAACACGTAAGCAATGAATGCTTAGTAAGCTCGTATAATCTTTAATCATATTAATTCATTTCAAATATAAAGTTTTACATATAAAAAATATTCCAATAATGTTACCATAATACTCATAAAACTATATTCATTAATTTATTAGGTGAATAAATCCATAGTATCACACACATATACTTATTACCCCAAGCTTAGTAGAATTTTATATAACTCAAACTCTTCCATACTTATTCCATATGCATGTCATACAAGTCATATACATATCATTCAACCATGGTCAAAAGTTAGTGCATTTAACCAAAGCCTTTTTCAAATTGAACACATAATAAGTCATTCCATAAGAAATTGCATAATTAAATCCTTACCATTCTTTCATGAGCACTAACTTATTTTCACTTAAATACTTACCATTTTAATGCTTCAAATAAATAAACATATTACTATTCAGTCAATAGCTTGGCACTTGCTTAAACATCAAGCAACACAATAGTTAGCGTACTTGCACGTTTTACATATAAATTCAATATTGATAAACTTATTTTCATTTCACATTCTATTTTCAATTCACTATTTCACTTCTATTTCTCATACCATACTATTTCAATATCAATTATATACTTTATTATTCATTTACCCCTATTAACACAACTCGGACTCGAACGGATACACGTATCCAACCAAAACACACCAGTTTGGCACCTAGTACCTCATTGGATAATTCGAATTAACAAATTGACACCTAGTGTCTCATCGGCTATGCCGAAGTAATTTGGTACCCAGTACCTCATCGAATTTATCCGAAGTAAAAATTTGACACCCAGTGTCTCATTGACTCGAAGTCGAAGTAATCCCTGAACACTTCCAATCCTATGGCATGCCAACTATATCCGACTCAGCCCGATACAGTTAATAGGGTTTAAAATCACTTTTCAATTTCAACCAATATTCATTTCAATTCAATCTCAAGAATTCAATTCAATATCATAACATCAAATACTCACATCATTCCACTTACCATACACATTAAATAATAATTACAACAATTAATATTTCATGTACCATCATTTTTTTATGAGTATCATGTATATTTATTTCGTTAACAATTCATATCATGAATATACATAATTATCAGGAAAGTTTCATATACATAATTTTCCATGTCACTAACCAAGTCTTTCCAAATCGGAGAACGACTACGGATATGAGTACATCGTTTTCTTTGTGCCATAGTCCAACTATGGTCTTACACATACTTTGCCATGACCTTGCCATGGTCTTACATTCGTAGTGCCATAACCTAGTTATGGTCTTTTCATTAAAATGTCACAGCCTAGCTACGGTCTTACATTTAAACATTTCCATGGTCCAACCATGGTCTTATCCATCAATTTATCCTTTTCCATAAACGATGGTACTCAAATCATGCGTTCCATTTAACTCGAACATTTATTTTAAATTCATTATATAATAATATTTAATGCTTTTAAAAATAATATAAATAAATACATAATACCATCCATCAATTCAATATAATATGAAGGTTCAACCATACAAACTTACCTGGGTAGTTTGTAGAAGTTGTAGAAATTTAGGGACTAATCTGTTAATTTCTCTTTTCCACATTTATCTTCGGGTTCTTAATCTATAATATAAAATTATTCATTCATCAACATCTAATTCAATTCTAATTCGCTTCACAATTTATGCCCTTCAATTTTTGAAATTACACATTTACCCCAAATTTCACAATTTTTACAATTTAGTCCTTGACTAATTAACCCATCAATTGAGCTAATTTTTCTCAATTAACACTTTATCTAATTATTTTAGGCTACTATACAGTCTTTTATATTAATAATTTCAACACCAAACCCTAATTCTTAACTTTTTCACAATTAGGTCCTAAAATCAATTTCTAATGATATTACTTGATAAAATCATCATATAATAAAATTAAAGCTTCAAATCCATGTTAATTCATCATAAATATCTAGAAATCATCAATGGTAACTTTCAAAATTACCCATAAAATCAAAAACTAATGAATTAGATAGTTTGACCTAATTGTAAAAGTCTTAAAAATGCAAAAATTAAAAGAAAAGAACAAGAATTGAACCACATGATGAAAATATACGAAAAACCAGCTTAGTAGGACTCTTAAATGGCGTTTTTGGCTGAGAAATGTTGAAGAAATGTCTAGATTTCTTTTAATTTGTTGTTTTATTTACTTTATTTTGTAAAATTTCTAATTTTACCCCTATTTCACCAAATTTTCAGATTTTTTTCTTGCCAATGCCGCCTCAGCCATCCCCTTTGGGCTAATTTTCCCTTTTAGTCCTCCCTCATTTAACACTTGATCTATTTAATCATTTTAATAAGTTTTGCACATTTTTCAATTTAGTCCTTTTTAATTAATTAGCTATCAAAACGTTAAAATTTTCTAATGAAACTTTAATACTAACTCACTAACACTTCGTAAATATTTATAACATGATTTATGAAATCGAGGTTTTGATACCTCGTTTTTGACCCAATTTACCTAATAAATTCTTTTAAATCACAAAATTCACTAATTCAAAAATATTTCTAAAATCACACTTGACTCATAATTATTAATTTATTAAATTTTCAAACTCACTCGTCAGATTTAGTGATCTCAAATCACTGTTTCTGACACCACTGAAAATATGGCTGTTACATGGATACTACCCTCCGGAAGCAAAGGGAGGAGCTAGTAGCTTTCAAGCAGTAAACTTCCTAGAATATCTTGGGCTCCCTTCAAAGGTTGAAGGAGAACCTGCTCTTGCATACCTAGGTTGTCTACAACCCTTTTGATGTCCGCAAGGTGGATTTCAATGCACTTGCGGATGTGAATGTGAGCAGCCTGGGTTTCGATGTCTTTAACCCTTTTGGGTCTACTTGAGAATCTTTCGTGGCCACCTGGAAGATGGAGCTTTTGTGGAGGAGGGGGAGGGTTCTGGTACTATGGACCTGGCTCCATCTATTGCTGGGGATATTGTGATTTCGGTTCTTTCCTCAGTGACTGGGGGATGTTGTGGTTGCTGCTCCTACTGATTAGGATCAGGGTGGGGGTGATGATGTAACTGAGCGATGGTATTGTACTTATTTTTTTGAATAAATTAACATAGTTTTGATATCTAGTTGGTTATCTTTGTATTCCTTTTGTTTTTTTTAAATGAAAAGCGTTGTTGAGAATTATTTCATACTTGGAAAATTTTTGGAAAAATTGTATATGCAAACCTTGGTTTTACAGTTGGGAGCTTTACTCTCGCTAACTGTGTTGGAGGTCGCAGCTCTTCGCCTACGAACCTTAATTTTATAGTTGAGAGCTTTGCTCTCGCTAATTGTGCTGAAGGTCGCTACTCTTAGCCTGCAAACCTTAATTTTTTAGCTGGGAGCTTTGCTCTAGCTAACTGTGGTGGAGGTCGCAGCTCTTCGCCTGTGAACCTTAATTTTACAGTTGGGAGCATTGCTTTCGCTAACTATGATGGAGGTCGCGGCTCTTCGCCTGCAAACCTTAAGTCTATATCTGGGAACATTACTTTCACACTGTGGTAGAGGCCACGGCTCTTCGCTTGCGAACCTTAATTTTACAACTGGGAGCATTGCTCTCGCTAACTGTGGTGGAGGTCGCGACCCTTCGCCTATGAACCTTAATTTTACAGACGATAATTTCATGAGGAAGAGATTTTATTTATATGATAGGTATTCATCCACAATACTTTTTGAGGTGTCGGGCATTCTAGGTGTAATAGCCCGATTTTGGGCCTAGTCGAAAGAGTGGTTTCGGGACCACGAATCTGACATAGAAAGATTTATTTTTATTATATTTTTATGGTCTACAGTATGATTGAATGATTTTGTGAAAATTTTGTTTGAAAATTTTATCGGTTGGGCACTTAATTTAGCTAAAAGGACTAACTTGCAATAGCTGTAAAATGTGTGTTCTAGAAGCTAGAGGTGTCTAATTGTTATGAAATTTTAAATTGGAGGTCCTTAGATGTAATTAGACCATTATGCTTTAGTATGGACAAAAATGGGCATGGTTGTGAAAAATTTCAAAGTTTAGGTGAAGGGCATTTTGGTAATCTAGTAAATAAAGCCAAAATAACTAAAATAAAAGTCTTCATCTTCTCAAATTAGTCCCCCCATAGCCGAAATTATCAAGGAAGGCATAGTTAGGGTTTTGGCCACTTCCAAGCTCGATTGTAAGTCCGTTTTAGCCCCGTTTCTAATGATTTTTATGTTTTTGAGAACCTTGTAACTTTATCTAGCTATTTCAAGGACCAATTTGAAAGAAAATCAAAGTTTGAAATTTTACTCATGATAGATATTTTTGTATTTTGATGTCTAATGGTAGAAAATGTATGTTTGGTGTTAGATAAACAACATTTACTATGTGATTTTTGATGAAAATGTTAAAAAGGACTTATTTGTAAAAGTTATAAAATGAGTAGTAAAAGTGTGATTAAATGGAAAATGTGGGCTGATATGACTATGAAAGTGGTTCGGCTAGGCTTGGGTTTTGAAGAAATGGAATACGTTTCAATTTACGAGCCTAGGGACTAAATCATAAAAATATGAAACATTAGGGGCAAAAATGTAATATTTCATAATATAATTTTTTGTCTAAATTGAATAATGTGAGTATTAAATGAGTTAAATTTGTTATTATAAATCAAGAAAAACGAGGTTCGGACCTAGATCGGGGGAAAAGCAAAGTGTTTGACGATTAGTTCCAATTCTACTATTTTTGTACCGAGGTAAGTTTGTATGGAAATAATGCATTGTTATATTTATGTTTTAAATGCTTTAATATTGTATGAATTGTTATTGACTCTTTGGACATATTTGACAAAGCTTCGACAAGCGAGAAATCCCGGTTGAACCTTAGGAATAGAATAGGATACGGGTGACATGTCACTAGGAACCCATGTGTATATGCGATTATGTGATCCGGGTGCTGGTCTTGTACGTCTTACCAGTGGCTAGGTAGTCCAGCATGTGTTGCAGATACCTGACAGCTTGTGTGAGCAGCACTGTGTAGCTACGTCCTGACTGACAGCTTATGTGAGCAGGCCCGTGAATAGCTCGAAAGCTAGCCTATATGTATTTTGAGATATGAGGTAGCTTTGGCTATATATATGACACTTATGTGCAATATTTCTGAGTATCTGTTAATATTCTAAGTGTTCAACGGGAATGTCAAAGTTGTGAAAGGATATGGTTATGTTGCGAGTTGGTACAGGTATGTACGTAAAATTCATAAGTAATGAGCTCGATATGTGATGAACCTTTGGTAAGGTTGTGATTGAGCAAATTTATGATTATGAGATTTTAATAGCATTTATGTTAACTTACATTATGTTAATTGTATGTTAGATGTGTGGTTATGATGCTTATTATTTTCATAGGAACTTACTAACCTATATACCTTACTCCCCTTCCTTTCCCTTGTCTTATAGTATCACCAAGCTAGCTAAGGGATCGGAGATCATTAAAGATCCACTCACACTATCAACAATTATTTTGGTATCAATGAATTAAACATTTTGAGTTATGGCATGTATAGGGGACTTGGTCATTTTGTTATGTGTCATAATTGATTTGGCCAAATATGATGGCTTATGTTGGTTGAAAGTTCATTTTGTATAAGGCCATTGGAAATTGGCTAATATTGGTATAAGTATATTCATATGATGATGTCTTTCATGAATGATGTGTTGATGTTTAGTTGTATGTATATGCTTGGATTGGTGCTATGTTATGTTGTGTAGGTGTGTGCATTAAAGGGTGGCAAAGTGGCTTGGTAAATAGCTTTATTTTCATCCACACGGATAGACACACGGACGTGTGTCTAGGCCATGTGTGACACACGGCTTGCCCCATGGGCATGTGCTCCAGCCGTGTCCTCTGCACCCTAATTCTGAGAAATAGAATGCTTAGAATTGAGCACACGGGCAAAGACACGAACGTGTGTCTCAGCTGTGTGGACCGCACGGCCTCGAACACGGGCATGAGCCCTGGCCGTGTGAAGTCTGCACGTAATTTATGAAAATTAATTTTCCACACGACCTAGCACATGGGCATGTGACTTGGCCGTGTGAGCTGAATTTGGTCATGAGTTACAAGTTAGAGAGTTACACGGGGTCGAGACATGAGCGTGTGTGACCACACAGCCTACCCACATGGGCATATCTCATATCCACACGGGCATGTGACCCCTGTATAGTGAAAAAAATTTAAGTGTTGTAAAAATTTCTAAAGTTCTCGGTTTACTCACAAACTACTTCCAAAGCATGTTTTGGGCCTTGTAGGCTCGTATTAGAAACCTTATGATTAAATGCAAAAAGTTTTAATTTGGACGAAAATTTATGGCTCAGAAATGTATGTTTGCTTGTGTTTAAATCCGGTAATGCCTCGTACCCTGTTCCGACTTCGAATACGGGTAAGGGGTGTTAAACTAAGTTCATAGTATTATCGTGCCTTCCATTCTTGCCAATTTATATGCTCCATAGCCTATCTTTTTTACCACCTTGTATGGTCCCTCCCAGCTTGGGGCCATCTTCCTGTGCTGAGAAGCGGGCAAGCTAGCTTCAGTATTTCTTAGCACGAGGTCACCTACTTGAAACTGCTTTCCTCTAACATTAGAGTTATAGTAGTGAGCTACTTGTTAGGCTCGAGCTGCGTTTTTTTATCCCAGTCGTTTCCCTGAATTCGTCAATTAAGTCCAGATTGAGTCTCAGGGCCTCTTGATTAGCTTTTTCATTGAAGTGTTGCATTCTATGTGATCTTAAGCCTATCTCCGCGGGGATGACGACTTCTGCTCCATTGACGAGTAAGAAGTTTGTTTCACTCGTTGCAATGTAGGGCGTGGTTCGTAATGCCTATAAGATTTTTGATATTTCTTCCAACCAAGCCCTTTTTAGTTCACCTACTTTCTTCTTGAATGCAGTCAAAATTTTCTTGTTTATAGCATCCACTTGGCCATTGGTTTGCGGGGTTTTCACCGAGCTTTGAGCTAAGGATATTCGGAGGTCTATGCAAAATTTCATGAACTTTCCTTGGAACTGTGTGCCATTGTCTATGATAACAGTGCGAGGTATCCCAAACTTGTAGACAATCGACTTCCACATAAATGACTCTACCTGCCTCTCTGTTATGGTTGTTAAAGCCTCTGCCTCGATCCATTTGGTGAAGTAGTCAACAACTATTATAATGAACTTTTTCTGCGTTGCGGCTGTGGGGAATGGTCCAAGGATGTTGACCCCCATGTCACAAAAGGCCAATGCCCTGTCATGATTTGGAAAGGTTCTACTGTTTGTCACTGTATTCTGGCGTTTCTTTGGCAGGGATCACATTTTCAGACCATGTGTTGGGCATCTTCATAGATAGTAGGCCAATAATATCCTTGTTTGAGTATTTTCTCCGCTAGCAACCTGCCTCCCAGATGATCACCGCAAATGCCTTCATGAACTTCTCCCATGACATACGTAGCTTCCGATAGAGAGAGGCATCGTAGTAGTGGGTGTGAGAGCCCTTTTCTATATAGCACACCCTCTAGGATGGTGTTTCCTTATGTTCAAGCAGGATTTTTCCTCTCTGCTCAATTGTGACGGAGGATGCTAGCTTGGATAGAGCATCCACGCGCGTGTTGTCGTTCCTTAGGAACTGTCTGACCTCAGCTTTGTCGAACTCCTCTAGCAATTGAATTGCTGTTGTATGATATCGTTTCAGTGTTGGTTTTTTGACCTCATATTCGTCGTGTATTTTCTATGCCACGAGCTGGGAACCGTCTGTATGGTCAAGTTCCTGGCACCCATTTGGCACGTAACTGTAGTATCGAGATCAGCACTTTGTATTCAGCGGTGTTGTTTGATGTTTATAATCCAAATAACAGTCCATATTGCCACTCGTTACCTTCTAGGTCTATCACAAGTGAACCTGACCCGATTCTCGTTCTTGCTACGGAGTCGTCAATGTAAACCATCCAATCTTTTGATTTATCTATTGTGCGCGCACTTCCTGGTGTGTTTACTATTGGTAGTGTCCAACAACGAAAATCAGTTTTAGTAAAAAAATGTAAAGTGAGTATTATTTCTCTTCAAAGTGTAACACCCCAGACGCAGTCTAGACGTTACGACCGGATCTAGCATGTCACATAGAAAGGTTGTTTAAAAACTGCGTGTTCGTTAAAAACCTCATATTCTTTTTGAAAATTTCGAACCTTGTCGTTTGCAAAATTCAGATTTGTTTAAGTGGTTTTCTTGTCAAAAAGTTGTTATTATTATTTTCGAAAACTTTGTTTATAGAGAAATCAAATTCAATGAGATACGGAAACGTGATTTTTGAAAACAGTTATTTATCGTTTTAGAAAAACCCAGAGTTTAATCATTTATAGTTTAAGCATAACTGAAATGGAAGTTTAAAAGAAAAATAAAATTCCAAAGGCCTTATTACAAAATATTAACCCAAAATAGATAATCCTAAAATAAAGCTAAACTGAAAAGTTTACTAAAGTTCATGAGAAATACTCCGATATATGGCCACCACAGAGTCCTTCGCAGCTCCCAAATCCTCTAACGCTGGGGATCACCTGCATGGTTAAAGCAGAGGGGTGAGTTACGAGAACTCAGTGTGTAATCCCCTAATCGGACATTAACTGGGCCCGAGCCCATACAGAAGCAGACTGGGCCGAGGCCCTATTCGGTGACAATCTGGGCCTTAGCCCTATAAACATGCTAATGCAAACAGAGTATGTAGCCCAATCCAGTCCAACCCTACACACCACCCGTACCAGCCCTACACACCTGTGGGGACCAAGTCAACCCATTCAGCCCTACACACCAATATGGCAGACAAGCTGCAAATCACAGAATTTGTGGCAGTGCCACCAAAATAACAGAATATACGTGGCATGACCACTATACAAAATGTGGCAGAGCCACCAGAATACACTTCCTCCGATCATCAAACCCAACCCATGCAACATAATATAAATGCAACGTATCATACATACAAAAGTGCAAATAAAGCATATACATGATAACCAACCATAATCAAGGGTATAACGGTCATTTACCCTCTAGGGGTATTTCGATAATTTACCCTTCCAGGAGTATTTATGTAATTTTGCATTTAACGGCCTTTACGAAGGCCTACTATCGCATCGAGCAACACAGGACCTTTTTTGGGTCTCTATGGAACTATTGGGCCTGAAATTCATTTCAGGCCCACACGGGCCCATGCACTCGTGTGGCCCAAATACGCATGGTTTCGGTCTCAGATTTGCAGATTTCGCAATCGGACCTATCGTTTGATAGTTTTCCAACAATTTTGCCCAAGTGGGCCGGATAGCCCATTTGGCCCGTTTTGGCTCGTTTAGGCCCGTTACAGCCTCAGTTTCGCGAGAGTGCTCGTGACACTCTCAACGACTTACCGTCATTATTCGTATTTTGATTTACCACTATGAGCGTTCGCACGCTCGAGTGGTCACAGATGTCGATTTTCCGGCTTTTCGACTTTTGGCCGAGTCAAGAACATTGCAAGCAATCATCCAGAGGGGTGTGAGATTACACACCTGTTTACGAGTTTGCGATACTCAGTAATTTCCAAAACACCTGAGATCATAATTGGCTAACAGTTAGTCTTAATTCATATTACTCCCAGAATCGGGATTGACAAAACAATCTATCATACTTACCAACAAGACGGCACTCCTAGCTATGCTAGATTGTTTGATTACTCCTTTTAATTACAAAGTTGGGTCCCTAATAAGAATCATAAATCAGCAACGTTGTTCCAAGACAACAAAGACAAGGCTATACGACCCTAATAACTCATAAAATGCTACAAGCACTGTCCACCCCCTCCCTATTCGGTCATAGCTTCATTTACCAAATACTTCCCGAATCTAAATGTCGAATGAAAAGTGAAGAAGATAAGATCGGTCCCTATTAAAATCGGCCTAGGCAGAAAAAAAGAGATGGAGTCAGGATTTTTGGTTTTAACAAAACAACAAGAGAGGAAAAGATGATGACAGAAAAGAAACCCAATACCTTTGATCAGAGAGAAACCGAATAGAGGGACGATTTGGCCACTAAGGACAACAACAACGAGTTAAAGGTGGAACCACTCAACACTTGGCAGCAAAACAAAAGATTCAACTACGGCTAAAGAGAGGAAATGCAGAGAAGAAGAAAAAGAAATAAAGAAAAAGAAGCATTACCTTGTGATCACAAAAGTACCGAATAGACAAGGTAGATTCGGCAGGCAAAAGACCCTCATGCTTCAGGCTACTCAGAGTTCGGCTATTAGCAAAAGAAAAGAGGAACAGATTCAGATGAAAGAAGAGAGGAGATTTGGCTTATGGAGAAAAGAATGGAAAAGGAATGGAGAAGACGAGAGGGAGAGAAGGATTTTGACAAGTAGAAAAAAGCAACAAGATGACCCGAAATGCACGAAGAAGAGAATACTCAAAATGCACAAATGCAAAGTAAAAACACTAAAAAATTTCAGCACTCTTTTCCCACTCAAGGCCGAATATGCACTCATCCAAATGACAAGTCTTCACCGAAACTCCCCCATGCACTTCCCCATATTTGGCCACTACTACCTCTCACCCCTAATCCATTGATCCACTCTTCTTTTCGCTCCCCAACTTCCTCTCCATCACTCATTCAAATCGTTTGACTGAGTCTCCAACTTCCTTGTAGAGTTCTAGCTGAACTCTACTTCTCCACCTGCTTAGCACAAAATAAAAGCCACAAGTTGCAGCTTGAGAGATTCGAACTCCCTTCCTCTAGGTTCCCCTTGTGACGCCACAACACCTTGCTACAAGCCCATTTGTGTTAACAAAATACACCCAATTAAACTTAAGTCCTGCTTCCACTAGCTCTCTCCACTAAAGTGCCCAAAACCAAAATTTTCCCAGGGCTTGGACTCGAACCCGAGCCTCCTTCGGACCCCCAAACACACCTAAATAACAAGCTAAACAAGCTCAACACATGCAATAGTGCAAAAATGTCAGACCCCTAATTTTAGGATGTTACACAAAGTGTGAGAATTGTTAGAGTGGTAATTTTTATCGCATCATGTGCCATTCATTAACTTACTAATTTTCATTAGTGTTCACATATTACACCATGTCGACGAGAAACTTCACCATTTGATGTTTCAAATTACACTCTATGTTACTTGTTGTGTCTTCATTTCTTTTAAACGAGCATTCTATCATGAAATCTACCAACACCTGCCTTTTTATTACCGTCCACAGGGTAAAATCTATCCCGAATTCTACGAGTTCGATGTTCCATTTTATTATCCTCCATAGGATATCTACCTTGACGAGCACCTCATTCATTGGCTAGTTAGTAACCACGATGATCGGTTGGGCCTGAAAGTATGGGCATAGCTTGTGAGCTACAATTATTAGAACATAGATGCATTTTTTTATATTTGTGTACCTGAGCTCACCATGCTGAAAGACCTTGCTGACATAATACATTGGAAATTGGAGGATGTATTCAGATTTGACCAAGACAACCGCGATTGTTTCTTCCGAGGCTAAGAGGTACAAATGAAGTGTTTCTCCTGTTTGGGGCGACCTTAGAAGTGGGGGGAAGTGAGGTACTGTTTTGGTTATTCAAAGGCAATTTGACATTCTTCGGTCCATGGGAAGGGTTTCCTCCAAGCCATGAAAAATTGTAGGAACTTGTTTGCCACCCTGGATATAAATTTGTTCAACGCCACCACCTTGCCTGTAACACCCCAAACCCGGCCTAGACGTTCTGGCCTAATCTAGCATGTTACATTGAAGTGTTTTTCGAAAACCATGTTTTCATTGAAAACCCTTCTTGAAATTTAAAACTTCTTGCCATTTAAAACTTGTATAAAACCTCAGTTTGCGTTTGTTTATTTTCAATCGTGGTTTATTAAAAAGTTATTCCCTTTTAAAATGTTATTACCTTTAAAACCTAATTTTTTGCGGAAGCTTAATTTAAAACAAATGATTTACGAAAACGTGATATTTAAAAATTGAGTTGCAGAAACGTAATGTTTGAAAATGTTATTGTTTTGGAAAACCGTGTTCTACTTCTAGCATATATAAATCACAATCAATAAAATCCCAAATTTAAAATCCAGGAACTGTAGAGGCCTTATTACAACCCGAATCAAAATCAAAATGCTTAAGTAAATGAGAAAAATAGAATAAAACATGTGCAGTTGTGTGGCCCTCTTCGAGTCCCTCGTAGCTCCTAACCGTCTAACGGTGGGGATTACTTGAAAGGTTAAAAACGGGGTGAGTTTACAAAAAACTCAATCTGTAATCCCCTTATTAAAGAAACAGTCAGTTTACAGAAACAGAATTAGTCTGGGCATGAGCCTTTTAACAGTAACAATACAGTTTAGTTCAGAGTATATTTGGGCCAAAGCCCAAAACAATGTCATTTGGGTCACAGCCCATAACAGAATCAGTTAGGCCTAGCCCATCACAGTAACAGTCTCAGTATGAATGATGCATGATGCATGCAAACCCATCCAACCCTGCACTTGCCTTCGTCCAACCCTGCACTACCTGTGGGGAATAAATCACCCACACCATCCCTATACTTACAGTGTTAGCACTGGTTGCAGTACTAACAGAAATCGCAGCAAAGCTGCTAGTATATATGCGGCTTTAAGCCTTCAATAACGGTCTCATAATTGGCACATAGCCATCGGTAACTGTAATAAGATCGGCACATAGCCATCATCTACGGTAATATAACCGGCACACAGCCATGTGTAAGTATGATTGACACAAAGTCATTAATAATTACGACCGGCATACAGCCATGGATAAATATGACCGACACAAAGCCATAATCAAGACGGCATAGAGCTATAATTAGGTTGGCACAGAGCCATAATCAGATTAACTGGCTTAAAGCAATCGGTAGGTCCACAGTCGTCTCTTGCGACCCGTGCGACCTTAACAGATCATTACTAGGTCCACAGCCGTGTCGTGCGAACCTATCAGAACAGTACTTCCTCCATAACCAATATCTCAACCCTATGCAGTATGTCATGTATGCAGAATGTCTGGCCCACAAATCATCATATCATTCACAGTTAAGTCAATCAAATCATAGTCATACAATCACAGTCAAATCAAAACACAAGTCAGTCATTTACCCTACAAGGGCATTACAATCATTTTACCCTACAGGGGCATTACGGTCATTTTATCCTACAGGGGCATTACGATCATGTTACCCTATGGGGCATTACGGTCATTTTACCTTATAAGGGTATTACGGTTATTACGGTCATTTTACCCTACAGGGGTATTACGGTCATTTTACCCTATAGGGTATTACGGTCATTACGGTCATTTTACCCTATAGGGGTATTACGGTCATTACAGTCTAAATGGGCCCAATACCCAGGGCCCACATGCTCGTGTGGCCCATTTAGCCCAAATTCAGTCACGACTATGCGAACTACATAGCCCAGTCCAGTATTTACCACTTAACGTGGATTTTATCCGTGTGGGTCCCACGAGCCCATTGGGCCCACACGACCCGTTTCAGCCAAACGAGGCCCAAGATCACGAGAACGCTCGTAGTGGCCTCTACAATCTATCGCTCATGATTTGTAGGCTCGGTTTACCACATGAGTGATCACACGCTCCTGAGGCCTCGAATGCCGAAGTTTCGACTTTTCGGCTCTTCGGCTTTTACCGATTCACAGCAGAGATAGTATGATTACACACATATTCGTGATAACGAGTAAACTAGCCCACGTGCTCTCCAACTATCGCCTTGCTTGAACCAACGGGTATTTGCAATTAACCGTTGATCAAAAGTGATTACCCACTCTTGATTAGTATCTACACACAAAACGAATCACCATTAATATATATAACCATGAAACAATTGATCCTTAACGAACACGCTTACCGATATCGTACAACGAAGAACTCACAAGAATCAAAAGAACAAAGAATGCAACTGCTTAGGTTCGGCACAGTGGACAAATGATGGTGGTAAATGGCACTAACAATAGATCCCCAATCACTAGGCTATCAACAATCGTCAGAGCAGAATGAGGGAGGAAGATAGACAAGAGGGTGCGGTCACTAAAGAAAACCTGAAAAGAAAGGACCACAATCGACCAAGGGTGAGAGAGAGAGAGAAAAATAGGTTCGGCTTTGAGAGAAAATAGAAGAATGAAGAGGGAGAGAAGAGAAGTGTATTCGGCACTATTAGGAGAGTAAAGAAAATAGAAAAACGGGAAGAGAAAGAGAAGTGAGACCATAGAAGAACATTACCTAATTGGCAACTGAAGAAAGGGAGAAAATAATGGCACTTTTGGTCAACATAGTTGATAAAACGCAAAACCCGAAAGAAATCTCGAATGGAAAAAATCATAAAAGGAAATTCGGCCCTCTCCTTTCAAGCTCCAAAAAACCGAAACAAAGAATATGCCTACAGTCGAAATTGCTCCCTATTTCCCCTAGCCGAAATCCCCTAGAGCCTTAGAGTCCCAATCGGCCACAAAAACCTACCAACCTCCCATTTCAAAATTCCTTGATTCTCTCCCTAACTCTCTCCATAATCCTCTCCACAACTCCATCCAAGACCAATTCAAACTCCTCTCAACAATGTTTCAGTCCAACTCTTCTACCTCCACAGCTCAAGCAGCAAAATAAACATTCCACTGTGTAACCCAGGACTTGAACCTCAGACCTCTCAATTATACCACATGCCACCTTGCCACTACACCACAGGCTCTTTTTGTGTCATAAAACAAACATTATTACTAATAAGGCCTAAGTGCCAGTGTCCAGGTTCATTTAAGAGAAAAAACTAAAAATTTTGCAAGGCCCAAGACTTGAACCCAAGCTTCTCAAACACTCCCATACACACCCAAATCACTTAGCCGTTAAAGCAAATAATCAATTTGTGTCATTTTCTTGCACACATAAATATTGCTGTGCAATCTCCTAACTGATCCCATGCTCAAGGCCCATTCCTTCTAGGCCCGAATTCTGGGTGTTACATTGCACGTGAGGTGCTGGATTTTTTTTATAGTTCGCAGTGGGGGCATCTCATAAAACGAGAACATCTCTTCAACGAAAAGGTCATACCTTTTTCCCTCCTATGACCATGTTGCCTCCGCTCCAAACGAGTTGACTTCGACTCCATAATAGACGAGGGATGTTTAATTTCACCGGTCATTATAGAACCTTCTAGAATATAAAGACTGCCGGCTCTTTTACCTTTTAACAAAACGAGAGCTCCACGAGATACTTTAATGTCGCTCGAATCGATGTTGATTCTGCATCCTTTCAAGTATAAAATACTCAATGAGATGAGATTCTTTCATAAATCAGGTACATACTTAACATTTGAGAGTGTCATAATCGTCCCATCGTATATCCCAATTTTAACAGTACCAATACCAATTACCGTACTAGATGAATTATTTCTCATGCGCACAACTCCACTTTCAACCGAACTGTATATAGATAACCATTCTCTATTGGGACACATGTGGAAAGAACATCCCGATTCTAGGATCGACTAGGAAGTGAGCTTGAAGTTATCACTCATTGACACTAACAAGAAATCATCACTACTTTCATCAGCCAAATTAGCACCAGCTACGTCTTCCTCGTTACTCTCAATAGCTTTTTTATTTCGCAGTTTATAACAATCTGCTTTGACGTGACCTAACTTTTTGCAATAGCGACACATTTTGTCTCGTTTCTTTGATGCTACCAGAACAGAAGCTTGCTTATCTGCCTTGCTATCCAAACCAAACTCATTGTCGAGTTTGTCTCTACTCAACAAATGACCCTTCACATCTTCAAACGAGAGTTTGTCTCTTCCATAAATCGGGGTCTCCCTGAAAGGCTTGTATGAAAGGGGTAAAGAGCAAAATAATAGCATAGCCTGATCTCCATCATCAATATGAACCTCAACGTTCTTTAAATCATTTAAAAGAGTAATGAATTGACTGATGTTATCTCTAAAAAGCTCACATCCGTTCATGTCAAACGTAAATAGACGTTGTTTCAACACTAAATGGTCAGCCAGAGACTTACGCAGATGAGGTTTTCTCTATCAATACCTCCTGCAATACCGTATTTGCGAGGCACGACTGGATTGCAAACAAGGCCTTTTCATCAAGCTCTTCCCATTCTGTTTGATTTAGATTCTCAAGCGTTTTCCTGGTAACAACCTTTTTCAAGCTGGTTTGAACTAGAATTGCCATCATCCGAACTTGCCACAGATGAAAAATATGTCTCACCGTCGAACTTCTCAATTTCAAACCTTGTTGCTGCCATCTCTGAATGGGCTGATCTATGAAAATTGAGCTAGCTCTGATACCACTTATTGGGATCGACCCGATTAAGCAAGAAGTAAAAAAATAGCAGGATTAATTGAAAATTTCAATACACAAATTTAACGTGAAAAAACCCCTCCAAAGAGGATAAAAAACCACGGGTAAAGATAATTTTACTATAATGGCAAAAGAACAAAGAGTACAAAAGATGAGATAAAAACTAAAACCCAAAAACGAAGAACCCTCAAAACATAAACACAAAATTCTCAAAATGTGTTATGGGTTCTAATCTCTATTGGGCGTATTTTCTAAGATTGTAAAAGAGCCTATTTAGAGGCTAAATTTATAGGACAAATAATGATAAATAATCTAGACTAATTAGAGTTTGACTAAAATAAATACACAGAGTTTAACTAAAAGATTATTTCTCAAATTTGACTGAAATAGGAGTCATACTCAACAAATCTCCACCTTGACTTGTATTTCCACAACGCCATCTTTACCAAAGCTCGCCACAAACCTATCTTGAACTGTGCAGGGAATTAACTGAGTTGACTCTGTACTTAGAAACTGGAAGACTTCTAACATTCGACTTGTACACTGCCAAATCAATATTAACCCGGGTATGATTTTCACGAACACAATGCCCTAACATTTCAAAACCTGCATCCAAAAGAGAACCTCCTTTCAATGAAACAGTCATAACCTTTTCCCTCCTATGAACAAGTTGCCTCCGCTCTAAACGAGTTGACCTCGGCTCCATAACGGACGAGGGACATCCAATTTCACTGGTCACTGTAGAACCATCAAGAATATAAAGATTGCCAGTTCTTTTACCTTTTAACAAAACTAGAGCTCCACGAGATACTTTAATATCGCTCGACTCGATGTTGACTTTGCATCCTTTCAAGTCTAAAATAGTCAAAGAGATGAGATTCTTTCGTAAATCAGGTACTTACATGACATCTGAGAGTGTCATAATCGTCTCATCGTGTATCCTAATTTTAACAGTACCAATACCAATTACCTTACTAGATGAATCGTTTCTCATGCGCACAACTCCACCTTCAACCGAACTGTATGTGGAGAACCATTCTCTTTTGGGACACATGTGAAAAGAACATCCCGAATCTAAGACCCACTAGCACGTGAGCTTAGAGCTATCGCTCGTTGACACTAACAAGAAATCATCACTGCTATCATCATCCAAATTAACAACAGCTACATTTTCCTCATTACTCTCAGCAGCTCTTTTATTTTGCAATTTATAACAATTTACTTTGGCGTGACCTAACTTTTTACAATAGCGACACCTTTTGTCTCATTTCTTTGATGCTACCAAAACGAAAGCTTGCTAATCTGTCTTGCTATCGAAACCAAACTCATTGTCGAGTTTATCTCTACTCAACAAATTACCCTTTACATTTTCAAACGAGAGTTTGTCTCTGCTATAAATCGGGGTCTCCTTGAAAGACTTGTATGAATGGGGTAAAGAGCACAATAATAGCATAGCCTGATCTTCATCGTCAATATGAACCTCAACGTTCTTTAAATCATTTAAAAGAGTAATGAATTGACTGATGTGATCTCTAAGAAGCTCACATTCGTTCATGCGAAATGTAAATAGATGTTGTTTCAACACTAAACAGTTAGCCAGAGACTTAGATGCATAAAGAGTTTCTAACCTTTTCCACAAGGCGGATTAGGTTTTCTCCATCAATATCTTCTGCAATACCGTATTCGTGAGGCACAACTAGATTGCAGACAAGGCCTTTTCATCAAGCTCTTCCCATTCTGTTTGATTTAGATTCTCAGGCTTTTTCCCAATAACAACCTTTTCAAACTGGTTTGAACTAGAATTGCCATCATCCGAACTTGCCATAGATTAAAAATTTGTCTCATCATTGAACTTATCAATTTCAAACCTTGTTGTTGCCATATCTGAATGGGCTGATCTATGAAAATTGAACTAGCTCTGACTCCACTTGTTGGGATCGACCCGATTAAGCAAGAAGTAAAAAAATAGCGGAATAAATTGAGAAATTGAACACACAAATTTAACGTGGAAAACCCCCTCCAAAGAGGATAAAAAACCACAAGCAAAGAATAAAGAGTACAAAAGATGAGATAAAAACTAAACCCCGAAAACCTGAAAACAAAGAACCCTCAAAACGTAAACACAAAATTCTCTAAATGTGTTATGGGTTCTAATCTCTATTAGGAGTATTTTCTAAGACAGTAAAAGAACCTATTTATAAGCTAAATTTATAGCTCAAATAATAATAAAATAATCTAGACTAATCAAAGATTGATTGAAACAAATAGACAGAGTTTAACTAAAAGTTTATTTCTCAAATTTAACTGAAATAGAAGTCATACTCAACAAATCTCCACCTTGACTCATATTTCTGCAACACCATCTTTGTCAAAGCTCGCCACGAGCCTATCTTGAACTATGCAGGGAATTAACTAAGTCGAATCTATGCTTAGAAACTAGAAGACTTCTAGCCTTCACCTTGTACACTACCAAATCAAAATTAACCCGGGTCTGATTTTCACAAACACAGTGCCCTAACATTTCAAAACATGCATCCAAAAGCGAACCTCTCTTCAACGAAACGGTCATACCTTTTTCCCTCTTATGACCAAGTTGCCTCCGCTCCAAACGAGTTGACTTCGACTCCATAACGGGTGAGGGACGTTCGATTTCACCAGTCACTGTAGAACCTTCAAGAATATAAAGACTGTAGGTTCTTTTACCTTTAACAAAACGAAAGCTCCACGAGATACTTTAATGTCGCTCGACTCGATGTTTCTTCTACATCCTTTCAAGTCTAAAATATTTAATGAGATGAGATTCTTTCGTAAATTAGGTACATACCTGACATTTGAGAGTTTCATAATTGTCCCATCATGTATTCTATTTTTAACAGTACCAATACTAATTACCTTACTAGATGAATCATTTCTCATGCGCACAACTCCACCTTCAACCGAACTATATATGGAAAACTATTCTCTATTGAAACACATGTGGAAAGAACATCCCGAATCTAGGATCCACTTGGACGTGAGCTTGGAGTTATCGCTCGTTGACACTAACAAGAAATCATCACTAATTTCATCAGCCAAATTAGCACCAGCTACATCTTCCTCGTTACTCTCAGCAGCTCTTTTATTTCGCAGTTTATAACAATATATTTTGACGTGACCTAACTTTTTACAATAGTGATACCTTTTATCTCATTTCTTTGATGCTAACATAATGAATGCTTGTTTATCTACCTTGTTATCCAAACCAAACTCATTGTCGAGTTTGCATCTACTCAAAAAAAGACCGTTCACATCATCGAACGAGAGTTTGTCTCTTCCATAAATCAGGGTCTCCCTGAAAGACTTGTATGAAGGGGGTAAAGAGCACAATAATAGCATAGCCTGATCTTCATCATCAATGTAAACCTCAACGTTCTTTAAATCATTTAATAAAGTAATGAATTGACTGATGTCATCTCTAAGAAGCTCACCTTTGTTCATGCAAAACTTAAATAGACGTTGTTTCAACACTAAACGGTTAGCTAGAGACTTAGTCGCATAAAGAGTTTCTAACCTTTTTCACAAGGCGAATGAGGTTTTCTCCATCAATAACTCCTGCAATACCGTATTCGCAAGGCACAACTAGATTGCAGACAAGGCTTTTCATCA
Organism: Gossypium australe; assembly: GCA_005393395.2. Classification (NCBI taxonomy): domain Eukaryota; kingdom Viridiplantae; phylum Streptophyta; class Magnoliopsida; order Malvales; family Malvaceae; genus Gossypium; species Gossypium australe. Next base: position 121,247,886 of record CM016625.1, read on the forward strand.
AGCTCTTCCCATTCTGTTTAATTTAGATTCTCAGGCTTTTTCCCGGTAACAACCTTTTTCAAGCTGGTTTGAACTAGAATTGCCATCATCCAAACTTGCCACGGATGAAAAATTTGTCTCACCATAAAACTTCTCAATTTCAAATCTTGTTGCTGCCATCTCTGAATGGACTGATCTATGAAAATTGAACTAGCTCTGATACCACTTGTTGAGATTGACCCGATTAAGCAAGAAGTAAAAAAATAGCGGAATAAATTGAGAAATTGAACATACAAATTTAACGTAGAAAAACCCCTCCAAAGAGGATAAAAAACCACAGGCAAAGATAATTTTACTATAATGGCAAAAGCACAAAAAGTACAAAAGATGAGATAAACCTCAAAAACCCGAAAATAAAGAACCCTCAAAACGTAAACACAAAATTCCCAAAATGTGTTATGGGTTCTAATCATTATTGGGTGTATTTTCTAAGATTGTAAAAGAGCCTTTTTATAGGCTAAATTTATAGGTCAAATAATGATAAAATAATCTAGACTAATCAGAGTTTGATTGAAACAAATAGGCAGAGTTTAACTGAAAGATTATTTCTCAAATTTAACTGAAATAGGAGTTATATTCAACAAATCTCCACCTTCAGTCATATTTCCACAACGTCATCTTTGTCAAAACTCGCCACAAGCTTATCTTGAACTATGCAGGGAATTCACTGAGTCAAATCTGTGCTTAGAAACTGGAAGACTTCTAGCCTTCGACTTCTACACTGACAAATCAAAATTAACCCTGGTCTGATTTTCACGAACACAGTGCCCTAACAATCAAAACCTGCATCCAAAAGAGAACCTCTCTTCAATGAAACGGTCATACCTTTTTCCCTCTTATGACCAAGTTGCCTCCGCTCCAAACTAGTTGACTTCGACTCCATAACGGAAGAGGGGCGTTCACTGGTCACTGTAGAACCTTCAAGAATATAAAGACTGCCGGTTCTTTTACCTTTAACAAAACTAGAGCTCTACGAAATACTTTAATGTCGCTCGACTCGATGTTTCTTCTGCATCCTTTCAAGTCTAAAATACTCAATGAGATGAGATTCATTCATAAATTAGGTACATACCTGACATTTGATGATGTCATAATTGTCCCATCGTGTATCCTAATTTTAACAGTACCAATACCAATTACCTTACTAGATGAATCATTTCCCATGCGCACAACTCCACCTTCAACCGAATTGTATGTGGAGAACCATTCTCTATTGGGACACATGTGGAAAGAACATCCCGAATCTAAGATCCACTCGGACGTGAGCTTGGAGTTATCGCTCGTTGACACTAACAAGAAATCATCACTTCTTTCATCAGCCAAATTAGCACCAGCTACATTTTCCTCTTTACTCTTAGCAGCTCTTTTATTTCAGAGTTTATAACAATCTGTTTTGACGTGACCTAACTTGTTACGATAGCGATACCTTTTGTCTTGTTTCTTTGATGCTACCAAAATGAAAGTTTGCTTATCTGCCTTGCTATCCAAACCAAACTCATTGTCGAGTTTGCCTCTACTCAATAAATGACAATTCACATCTTCAAACGAGAGTTTTTCTCTGCCATAAATTAGGGTCTCCCTGAATGACTTGTTTGAAAGGGGTAAAGAGCACAATAATAGCATAGCCTGATCTTCATCGTCAATATGAACCTCACCGTTCTTTAAATCATTTAAAAGGGTAATGAATTGACTGATGTGATCTCTAAGAAGCTCACCTTCGTTCATGCAAAATGTAAATAGACGTTGTTTCAACACTAAACGGTTAGCCAGAAACTTAGTCGCATAAAGAGTTTCTAACCTTTCCACAAGGCGGATGAGGTTTTCTCCATCAATACCTCCTGCAATATTGTATTCGCGAGGCACAACTGGATTGCAGACAAGGCCTTTTCATCAAGCTCTTCCCATTCTGTTTAATTTAGATTCTCAGGCTTTTTCCCGATAACAACCTTTTTCAAGCCGGTTTGAGCTAGAATTGCCATCATCCGAACTTGCCACAGATTGAAATTTGTCTCACCGTCGAACTTCTTAATTTCAAACCTTATTGCTGCCATCTCTGAATAGGTTGATCTATGAAAATTTAACTAACTCTGATACCATTTGTTAGGATCGACCCGATTAAGTAATAAGTAAAAAAAATAGCAGAATAAATTGAGAAATTGAACACACAAATTTAACGTGGAAAAACCCCTCCAAAGAGGATAAAAAACCTCGGCCAAATATAATTTTACTATAATGGAAAAATAACGAAGAGTACAAAAGATGAGATAAGAACTAAACCCCGAAAACCCAAAAACAAAGAACCCTCAAAATGTAAACCCAAAATTCTCTAAATGTGTTATGAGTTCTAATCTCTAATGGACGTATTTTCTAAGGTTGTAAAAGAGCCAATTTATAGGCTAAATTCATAGGTTAAATAATAAAATAATCTAGACTAATCAGAGTTTGATTAAAATAAATAAATAGAGTTTAACTAAAAGATTATATCTCAAATTTAACTGAAATAGGAGTCAGACTCAACAACAACAACAATGGTTCAGACTCAACAACAACAACAACGGTTTTTGAAGGCAGTAACTTTACTAAAGAATTGGTGCGAAAAAGGCCTTAATCGGTTCAATGGCAACAAGAAATAATGACAACTTGAGCATCAAAATAGCAGCAAAGCGAACTATAACGTAGCAGGTTGACTTGGTTGAAATGGGCAGCAAATTACCAACAAATGTAGTAGCTGTCAGTGTATCAGCAATTCAATATAGCAATTGGCAGTAGCCAACTGGAGAAGCAGGCTACTGAAGCAGGCTACTGAAGCAGATAGCAACAACGATTGAGCAAGAGATGCAAGGTAGGCTTACGGCTGGGGTTATGTAAGTAAGGTACAGTTGACGCAAAAGGGTTGAGCCAAGTGAATATTGAATAGGTGAATGTGGTTGCAGAAGAGAGCAGGTGGTCGGAGCAAGCAACAAATTTAAAGCAAACAATAATAACAGTTTCAACGGTGAAAGTATTAGAATTTTAAGGCTTGCGACAGTAGGGAAAATAAAAGAGAAAATTATGGTAATTCTATTGTACTACTAATTATCAAAATAAAACCAAATTATCTTAACAACAACAACACGTTATTCTTACTAATTTGAAAAAAAATTTATAACATTAGTCTCCATTTAAAACTAAAAATTCAATTTAATCCATAAAACGAAATCAAAATTCATTTTAATCTCAAAATTAAACTAAAAATTCAAATAAGTTTATGACCCATAAAAAATACTAAAAATCTAAATTTTATTCTTTCATCTGCAAATTTTGAAATAATAAAAAAAATTATCGAACTTATCTTGACTCGACTTGAAATCCAAAATTGAAATTTTTGAAACATTAGAGATGATTCCTAGGTGACAACATGGTAAAGCTTCGAGCTAGTTTTACCATGGCCACATCTTGCTATAAGTGTTTACCTATGTGGGTTCATTGGATGTGATTTTCTTTAAGAGGACAACAATTCATGCATATTTCTATGATAAATTGCCCCGTAGTAACTTAAGTAAAACATAGAATGATATTTGTGGAGTTAATGGTTATACACTTAAAGACTAATTTAATTAGTAAGATCCCATAAAGCTTTACAAAGTTAAATTGGAGATTGAATGAAACAATTATTAATATGTTTTCTCACTAATTCATCCTTCCACTTTTTTCTCACTAATTCAATTTAATCCAACATCTTTTGAATTTTATAATTTGACCCATTCACTTTTCATAACTTTAAATTTAGTCTATACCCTATATTAATATTTAGTAATATATCACTTGTTTCAATTTTCTCTTGTATCCAATGCTCTTATCTACTATCACTAATATATCACATTTCATTTACCTAAGAAATCTATTATGCATATTCTCAATATAGCACCACTTATATATCATATTAGTTTTAGGGGCATTACACATAACATATCTTCACTCATAATAGTGGAATCATTGTTCGATAAAAAGAGTAAATGATATATTGTCATTGGCATTATAAAGATTATGAAAATGGAATGTGGCTATAGGTCATTTGTCTAGAGAAATGAATTTAATAATTATTGTATAGGTAGTGGTCATTTCCATTGTAGAAGATATAATGATAACCACGAGATAAAATTGATTGAATTGGGTTATTTAACCTAAAGGGACCATGAATATCCTATGACGGTAACACGCATATGAAAAGGTTATTGGCCAAAAACTTGACTTAAGTAGCTTTCATAATGGTATGTAATGAGGAGTTCAGTCATGGTAGTTTTAATAGATTGGCTCCATGATTGAATACATTTGTAATTAATAAATGAAGAATAAAAAATTAATTACACCTAATTATATATGTCCAATTAATCCCTCAATTAGCTTACTATAACTCTAAATGTGTTGTATAATACAAAGTTTGAATGAATAGACAAAAGAATGAATGAGAAACAAATTGTATGAATTACTATTTGCATTAAGTGCATTATCTCGAGAATGCAAGAGGTGACTTAGGATTAATTTATATTTTATATTATTATTTTATTCATTGAATAAATTAAATAATGGATAAACTACCAATATTGTGAATGACTATTAGTAAGTTTTTAGTTGGGCCACTCAACTTTAAAAAGTTATAAAGTGATCACTTGAGTTATCGAAAAAAATTAGGTCATTTCTGTTAAATCAATAACAAGATGATGACATGGACGTTATGTACATGACTTGAAATTTTAAAATTAAAATTACATGACATGTAAGTAAACATTAAAAAAAAAGTAATTATGGCGAATTACATAAGAACTTACCCTCAAAACAATAAAAATAAAGGAAAGCTTATTCCTTTTCCTTTCAATCTACTATTTTCTCCTTGCCTTTGCTAAGCGCACCTTTCTCCACTTTTTTCTTAACTTTTTTCTCTTTAGCAAACAATAACACATAAGAAATACATCATAAATGCAAATCATAAATAGCCATATTGATGGCTTAACCATAATGAAGGCATGAAAAGTGAGAAATAAACATGGTGAAATGATGAAAAATCATGAGTTTTTACCTTTCACAACACTTTTTCACTCTAGCTAAGCTTTCTCACACTAACAAAGTAAACTTTATGTGATGAGTGATGGGAAAAGGAAGAGGGAATAGATCCAATAGAAGTTCTTTAATGCGGGTTTCAAGAAAAAAAAAACTAAAGAAATATAGTGAAATTTTGACTGGGAAATGAAAAAAAAAATGGAAAAAGAAATGAAAAGAGAGTTTTCTCTCTTGCAAAGGTGCTGGTCAACCAAGCTTAGGGAAAAAGAATTGGGTTTTCCCTTTTTGTGTCATTTTGATATTTTAAAATTCAAGGAAGGTCAAATGGTCAAATATTTTAATAATTTGTGTAGCCCAAAATTAATTTATGTTATCAACATGAAATTTATGATTCAGAAATCACCCCACCACCACATATAAATTCTAATAATCTAACATATGCATATGTGAAATGTCAAAAATACCCTTATAGAAAAAAATTACCATTTTGCCTCTCACATCAAAATCTCATTCAAATGGGTCCAAAACTCTTAAAGAGGACTATTGTTTTAACTTATAACGGTTGGAAAAATCAGTTTAGAAAATAGCTATTTTAGGTACAATAGACGTTTAAAATTTTTCTTAAATTAAGTCTGTTATGTTATTTATAGCAGTAAACTTTAATCGAAATATATTTGTGTTTATACGAGGCAGACTACAATCAATTTTGGCTACTGAATGACCTTCTCTTCTATCCTCGAACCATAAATTGCCTTGAGTGTGGGCTCAAACAACACAAATCACGTCACAAAATGAAACCTTTTTTATTTACTTTCAGTGGGAAAGTAATTTCTCTTTATAATCGAAAACTATGCGTTTTTTTTAGAAAAGAACTTATTCTTTAAAATAAATTATCATCATTTTTTAACAGAATAGCGATGTATGAGAAGTGGTGTAAATTGCTTAACACTTAGTTCCTATTTATAGAGAAACGGTACAAGATTTCTATTCGAATAAGGCCTAATTAAATAATAATATTTTAATAGAAAATACAACTTCTACTCTAAGTAGAAGAGCTAGGGGCAGCGACAACCTTGTATAATACACTAGGGTTGTAGTCCCTACGTATTGGATTCAATTATATGTGTTTTTGGACTTCTATTCAACACTTATAATTTTATCCAACCCAATATTTATTTTCTATTACCTAAAATATTGTTTATTCAATCAATTAAATTAATTAACTAAATTAATTTATCAATTAAATAATTTTCTCAACTCAATTCTAATTCCATTAAAATCATAACAACTTTACCATAATAGAATCTATGAGGAAAATATATTTAATTTTTGTACTAAATAAATTTATAAAGACTAATTAATTTAATTCAATCTTTAAACTTCAAAACTCAAGTGCAAGTTAGATTCAAGTAATAAAATCTCGGGACTCCGAGGTCGGTTCACAGGGAAGTTGATTAGAACTTACAAGATTACAAGTATTATGCTAGAACAAATATTTAACACTTAAATTTTAGAATGAGTGTCGCAAATGAAAGTAAGAGCAAGAAACACTAGAAATAAAAATAAAAATCAACAAAAGAAATTAACTAAAAATAATAAAAACAAATAGCTGGAAGAAAATATGCTAGGTTAGAGGATCAACTCTTGGCGTCATATTAAGATTAAATTTTAGTACTCAATGTTATTATTCAATTAGAATACACATAAAGTGGAGCTCCCAATCGGATAATCTAGCAATGTATGTCCAATAATTAAGCATTTGAATCCATTAGAAAAGACATGTCCATCAAAGGAGTGTCCAATATGATTGTCCCATAAGTCCAAGAGTTTAACATATAAATCCCTAAGCAAAGGATGGCGCAATATGAAAGTTCAACTGTTTAAGTTCAATCCAAAAATATAACATATGGTATTATAATCACTTGATAACTTCAAAACTTATAAAAAAAAAATATTTCAAATATTTATTATGCGATTTTTATATGCCTACAACAAATCAAGATTAATTTATCCAAGCATTCATTGTACCATCTATTGCCTATAACAAATAAAAGATCTTACTTTACTAGTATGATTATGACAAGTGACTGATAATTAGTTTTAGCTTAAATGATAAGTATACAATTTACCTTAATATTTTCCAAGAGTTTCACCATTTCACCTCAGCATTGGAAACTTAGAATAGCATAACAAAATTAAACAACTCAAACTTACAGGAAAAAGACATTAGATATAATAAACTTAAAATTTTATAAGGATAAAGAAACAAACAAATACTAATAAGAAAATGATCTTGATCTCAACTTCAAGATGCTTCATGTTCTGAAACAAAGGATATTTATTTAGGTTTGTAAAGAGGAAAATGACAATGCAAAGGACTTGGTAGTAATAAATTGCTAGGCCCACTTTTTTGTCATCTTTTGGAGTCATTTATCACTTGTCGATTGAAAACTTCTGTTGTCTAAGTTCACATCTCCCAATGGTAAATGTTCAATAAATTTTATTGATGATCTACATCTTTTACATTCATTGTAGAAATTTCAGCTCTTAACTCCAAGTATGTTAGGAATTATGATCCAAACACGAAAATGTGTCAAAATTGTCTATCAATATGAAACTTGTAACTTTCTCTTTAATATTGGATTTCTTCCTAATGTGTTTCAGTATTGGTGTTTATAGATCTTCGAATTCCCTTTCTAACGATATAAAGTACACCCAAAATGGAGTCTTGGAGCTTAAGAAATGATCGAAACACTAAAAAGTGTTCCGTTGGAAGTTCTGAATGTGTTCAAATTACAAATTTTGAATCCTAAAGCATTAGACTGTCACTCGTCATCCTGGATCAACCTTAGGCTTAATGCATTTAATCTCAAGTCCCATGTATTGAAATTTTCTTCCCAAATCTATTTTTCCTGCATATTCCACATGGAATATTATACTAAAATTAAATACGTGAAAAACACTAAATACATTAAAAACACACACTATTTACAATAAAAACATAAAAAAGTCAAATCAACTAAAATTAAACTAAAATATATAAAAATAATCAAGAAACTAAGCAAATGTAAGATATAGCCCAAAATAATCATATGACAAGAACTCACTAGTGGACATATATAATTATGGCTCCAATAAATTGTAATTAAGTTTCGACATTTCGCCTATCAATTACAACATTATTTAGTCATGAAGTCATTCTACTAAAGTATCATGACTGAGCTCTCCCTTATTATATACCATTACTAAAGCTACTCAATAAGTGTTTGTTGTCCAATGAACTTATCATAAGTGTGCTTATAACCCTTGATTTGGCGACCCAAGTTGAATTGGGAAGACTACGCTAACAAAGGATGCTTAGGTTGCTGGACTTAGCCCAATGAAGGTTGGTGATTGTATGGTGAAGTACTTCGTAGGACTTCGCCATTGTGGTAGGATATATTAGTAAGTAATGAAAAGGTAGAGATTAGGGTGAGGACCTTATTAAGTAGATTTTTTTGCTAATGAGATCGCCACCCGTGTTTTTACATAGTGACTAGAGTAATTAAAATAGCTTGTGGAACACATTTAATTTATTTAACATATTGTGGGAGGCAACATGTCAGTAATTAGAACACTTGGAAGGCCTCATAGAATGTGATAATTAGCGAAAGTGAGTGAAATCTAGAAATGACTAGAGATAATCTTGATTAGGATTTGTCCATGAGTTAGCTATAAATAGTGTAATAACCATTTTTGCCTGGGGAGGGCCCATTATAATTCAATCCCAAAATAGCCCATTTTGACCCTGTTTTTACAAACCCAAAATTAGGCCCAAAAAAATAATAATAAAACCAAAATCCACTAATGATGAAACGGTCCAAAAATAAAACAGTCCATTTATGGTCCAAATTCAATGTCCAAGTACAAAGGCCAAATACCAGGCCCAATAAAATACAATAAATAGTCCAAAATAACAGTCCAGATACAAAACCCAAACAATGCAACCCAATTACATTTACAAACCCCAAACCCAACTAACCCAGATGACCCATTCCACAGACCCAATTACAATGGCCCAAGGATCAGCCAAAATCGGCCCGAAATTAAACAAAGCTAGGGAACTTAGGGTTCCCTCTCCCTTCTCGCGCCGCAGGACCAATCCCAGGAGCCGTAACCCACCAGCAAGCGCCTCGATCACTGCCCACACGCGCGCCTGCACCACTTTAGCTCCCCACGCTTCGTTTCCCACGCCTCTGACGCTCGGAGCTTCCCCAGGTGCCTCGGCCTCCGTCGCTCGCGCTGTGCCCATACCCTGCAGACAGAAAACCAAGGAGCAACAGAGAACGAAGGAGAACCAAAAATCTATGAATCGGTTATAAAAACTAAGGGAAAACGTTTCGGTTTTTTTCTTTGGACGCATTATGGAAAATAAAAAAAACAAGATTACAGAAATAAATAAGATCTTGTAAAATCAAATAGAAGAAAAAAACTGAAGCAAATCTTGTACTGGAGGTCTTTTAGAGACACTGAAAAATCTTTATCAGCATCAGAAATACGAAAAAGAGGAGTCAAAGGTTGATTTTTTATTTCGATTTTTCATTTACTGCTCTTATTCCTTATTTTCGCTACGCATGTTCTTTGTTTCTTTTAAGTTTCACACAAAAAAAAAACAGTAATAACGAAAGGCAGAAAACGAACTCTTGCCTTCTGAAACACGATGGATCTCCTTCTGCCTCGTCGGAATCGGGGTTAAAAGGGAATCTTAAAGGCTGAAAGGTTGTTCATCAAGGCTCGAATACGCTAGTCGGCGTCCATAGGAGGCAGATCGGCGCTTGAAAGGGGAGAAATCTGGTTTGGCCTCTGAGGCGGCTGAGAGCGAAACGAACGCAGGGTAGAACCCCCTCTCCACGCACCGTTGGCCATTGGTTATGAGCGTGGCGCGTCAATCGGCCTGCGAAACTCAATCGACGGACGTGAGAGAGGGGAAGCCGAGAGGATCTACTTGAGAGGGCGGCTGAGAGAGCCTAATTGACAGTGCGAAATGGGTTCTTAGGACCCTAGCCGAGAAGAAGAAATGATCTTGGGAGGGAGGGGAAGAGTTTTATGCTTCTTCCTGAGAAAAAAATAAAAATAAAGGAGGGCTTTAGAATAGAGAAACGGCGCCGTTCAGCCTTTTGGGGAAGGAGGACCGTCTGTTGTCCCTTAAGGGAAGATTTGCGCACGTGGTCCTTGCATGTTTAGGTGCATAACGACGTGGTCCTCGTTCTCACTTTGCTTGATTTATTGCGATTTTAACCCCAGGACCTTTACTCTATTTTCAATATAGTCTTCGACCTGTTTAAAGAGTTTAATTATTTATTTATTTTCCTAAAAAATCGCATTATTATTATTTGAGTTTTGTATATTACTCTTATTAAACACTATATATATATATATATATATTGTTTACTCTAAAACTTCTCACGTTTTATTTTTAAATGGTTTTGCTACTTTAAATTCATATATATATATATACTTTTCCTCAAGACTCTCTACTTATACTATCTATTTCCAACATTCATCATATAGTGTTCATTCCAAAATCCTTTCTACATGCATTATTGTATTTTTATTTTTTTTTAAACTACCTTTTATATTTTATATATATTATAGTTGTGAATTGCTTTCTTATATTACTTATTTTAGTTTTTTATAATACGTTATTTTAAGTGGTTATACATATATATATTATTTATTCAAAGCTTCTCTACTTTATTTTAAATTGATTTGTATATTAATTATTTCAAATTTTATATACCACTCACTTTAAATTGCTTTTTAGTATCAATTCTTTTTTGTTTTGTTTTATTTATTTGAAATTGTCTTATTAGTCGTTTTAAATTGACTTATATTATTCTTTGACTATTAATGTAGATATTTAAATTGTGTAAGTTATGTGATTACCGTTCTTGCATGTATTATGATTTGTTTATTCGTGTTTTCACTGTCATCATCATTATCATTCATATTGTTGTCCATTATTGATATTATTATTATTCATGCATGTCAACATTTTTGATTAATGACTTCAATGTCACGTGTTATGTGTATTAGGTTGTCATTACACCAAATTCATGTTACATTATCGTTCTCTTCATCGCGTAATTCCATCCGCGTTTCGAATCATATTTCTGTAAAACCTAACCCAAAATCTTTTATAAATTCCATCCAAAATCAAAAGTTCAAATGAGGCAATATTCTATGTTTGGAAATTCGAGAGATCGTACCCTATGTGTTGGGTTTCGATTCTCTCGCTTCGCCAAAGATCGAATATCCTTTTGATAGTTTTATGCACGAGTCTCGGGGATTAAGAGATGATCTTGAATTTGAAGATTAAAATCATCGTGTCCTATGTACTGGATGTGATATTTTATTCTTTCGGAACGAGAAAATCATAATATTCCATTCGAGAAAATTCAAATATTTCCAAAAGAGATCAAATTTTTAATGCTTTCAAAACTTTCAAACTTTCGACATGGGGACATTAATTAATCAATTTGGTACCAATTGTGGGCGTGACGAGGGTGCTAACCCTTCCTCGCACGTAACCGATTCCCGAACCCATTTTCTCAAATTTTCGTAGACCAAAAACATTGTTTTAGTAAATGAAAATGTTTTATTAAAACAAGGTGATCCGATCACACCCTAAACAAAGATCGGTGGCGACTCCCTATTTTTATAAGTCGATACCCGTTTTTTTCAAAAAAATGGTTACGACAGCTTGGCGACTCCACTGGGGATACTGAGAGTCAGGCCGTAAATTGATTGATTTTTGTCCCTTTGATTGAAAATTTGGAAAATTGTTTTGAAAAATCGTGTTTCTCTTTGATGCATTTGCTTGTGCTATAGTGTCGAGTCTTGTGAAATACTTTGGCATTGCATTGCATGACCATTGAGGTCACACCCTTAAGTGGGAGTGAGAAGCTACTCTTTCGTGAAGTTTTTACCTCCGTGCAAGATAGTGGATCACTTTCGGGATACATCCGTACCTATGTCTTCGTGAGATTTTTATCTCCGTGCAGCCATAGGGAAATGTATTCCCCTGAACTGAACTTGGTCCATATGAGCCTATAATGGGTGAAGATCGAGGAATCTGCTGGTTCAGGTACCCTTGCTTTAGAACCGAACCACATATAGAGAGACCTAAGAGCCCGTTGTAGATAGAGCCTTGCAAACCCTAGTTGTTACCTTAAATACGAGTTTGATTATCTCCTGTTTGTTTTAAGTTCCTTTTGTACCTGGTACTAACTTGTGGTGTTTCATTTTCATTGCATGGCATTTCATATAGAAAGGGTGTTGATCCACATTCGATTACTAGATAGAAAAGCTTGACATGGAAAAGGGGTTTCTCGATAGAGTGGAGGATAATGCGGCTGTCCAAGTGTGGTCCGAAAGAGTACAGCAAGAAAAAGGAGACAGCCTGACGGTGGGGCATGAATCAGAGTTATGGGATTTCACCCGTGTCAGCGTGGCTCAAAATGACATGCGGGAATTAAAGGAAATATGGGATTCCTGGGGCAATGAGGACAAACAACTGTTCTACCATAATTACGGTGATCTGCACTATCTGCTGGATATCAAGGTAGACGAGTACCTACTTCGAGCCATTACCCAATTTTGGAACCCCGCTTATAGTTGCTTCACTTTTGGAAAGGTGGATTTGGTGCCAACTATAGAAGAGTACACAACTTTATTTCGATGCCCGAGAATTCAAACTGATAAGGCATATTCAAGGTTTGCTAATGTGCCGGTATTCTCAAAAAGGCTAATGAACATCACAGGAATGAGTGAGCAATGGATTACGGCCCGGATCAAACAAAAAGGGGATTGTAAGTGCATTCCATGGAAACACTTGAGGGACTTGATCTTGGCACATCCTGATAAGAAAAAGAGGGTCGACGTCTTCGCTCTAAGCATCTATGGTTTGGTCATCTTCCCCAAAGCATTAGGGCACATAGAGGATGCGGTTTCGGACCTATTTGATAAACTTGACAAGGGAGTCACACCTGTCCCCGCAATTCTGGCCGAAACCTTCAGATCATTGAACGCTTGTCGAAGAGCGGGCGAAGGGAGGTTCATAGGATGTGCACAACTGTTGCTATCATGGTTCCATTGCCGTTTCTGGAAGATAGAAAAAGTCTCATGCAAAATCTTTTTTGAAAACTACTCCCCTCTAAAGGAATTAGCGGATACGCCAAGGCGGGACGACCTATCAGGAGAGAAATGGATAGCGATCCTCCAAAATTTGCAAGTGGAAGATGTAGAATGGAAGACTCCATGGATGATCCCTGACGAGATCTTGTATCGATGCGGAGAGTTCGACTGGGTCCCTTTACTCGGGATATGGGGAGCTGTTGGGTATGCCCCATTGCTAGTAATGAGGCAGTATCAATCGAGGCAATTCATACCGGCGACACATGGATTAGCCCAGTGTGAGTTTTCGTACAAGGACGATAATTTTAAGAAGAAAGTTCGTGAGATATCAGATGCATGGACTCAAACTCAGAAAATGAAAAGACTCGCCATAAGGCCAATGATTACGCCTGAGTACGATCGATGGTGGGCCCAAAGAGTCAATGACAACGTCCCAAGGCCAACCCAAGGGAATGCTCGACCAGTAGAAGAGCAGCTACAAGTAATCCCGTCTGAATTAGAGATTATCAAGCAAGATTTCGAGAGAAGAAGCCGGGAACTGGGTAAAAGAATAGAGCAGCTAGAAGAGGAAAAGATGCAGTTGGGGTTAGATGTTGACCTCCACAAATTCGAGGCCGAAAAATTGAAAAAAGGAAAGAATAAGGCCGAAGAGGATTTGGACAGCCTAAAGACGGACTATAAGAAGCTACGCTTGTCCATTAGAACTGCCGGTTTGGGGAAGACATCGGAGCAATGGCGACAGGAAATTAAAGAAGAAAAGTCCAGAGCCGATCAGTGGGAGAAAAAAATTCAGGATGCTCGAATACGAGAGGATGCTTTGAAAAAGAGCCTGTTAGAAAGCCAAAGCAAAAAGGAGAAGTTACGCGCCCAAGTAGCAGAATTAGAAAAATCACTGCATCTGCACCGTAGTCGCAACTCAGTAGTCAAATTAAGAGCCAGTCAAAACAAAATCGAGGAGATGAGAGGAAAGATAGGGGAGCTCGAGACTGCATTACAAGATAGCAAAATTCGGGTCGAGCTCTTTGAAGCAAACAATGAATATTGGAAGGAGCAGTTCCACCATTCTCGAGAACAGATCAGAAACAGAGACTATGTAATGGGCAAAGCCGTGGCTCAAATCCGAGAGGTGGCTGATTATCTGCAAGCCTTGGCAGTTCGGGCTGATACGTTAAGCCTGATGTACGAGTCAAGATCGGAATGAGGCCAAAGTCTAGCGTGGCTTCTTAGGAAAGTTAAAGATTTAGGCATTAGGGTAAAGTCGTATATGTAATCGTCCGTTCTATGAAAGGAAATTTGTTTTCTAGTAAAGTTTATCTAATGGAATTGAATTAAGTCAACACCTTTTTTTCATTTTGCATTCATTACACGCATTTGCATTACATTTCATCCATTCGCATACATCACATTATTTGCATCAAAAGGGAGCCTAATTGGTTAAAATCGTGACAGAAGTAAAACCCTGGAAACCGACGAAAACCAACCTATTGTACATTACTACAACACTCGTCATAAGGCAAAAGCAATGGACCAAAGATACGAACAATTTCAGAAAGATATGCAAGAGCAGATGACGAAGTTTCAGCAAGAATTGAAAGACCAGATGATGGAAGCTCAACGGAATATGGTGGCCCAAATGACGTTGATGATGAATGGGATAGCAAACAAAGGAAAAGACCCTACAACTAGTGCCGGGGAAGAAAGCGAAGGTTGTCCCCCAGGATTTACTCCACCCCATGGAGTCTGGCCTCAAAGGGAATTTACGGGCCCAGAACAACCACTTGTACCCCCACCTGCCCGTCTAGGGCAAGGAGTATTCACCTCAAACCATGGAGCTAACCCTGCTGACCCTATTGTCCCAGATTTGGAGGATCCTACGGAACTAGCCAAGTTAAAAATGAAGGATCAGGATGCTCAGGACAAGTACAAGGATTTGGAAGAAAGGCTCAGGTCGATAGAAGGAACTAGAGTCTCTTCTGCGATGAGTGCCAAAAAGCTCAGTTTGGTTCCCGGTCTGGTCTTGCCTCCAAAATTTAAAGCACCAGACTTTGAAAAATATGATGGAACAAGGTGTCCAAAGGCGCATCTCACCATGTTTTGTTGAAAAATGGCCGGTCATGAAGATAAAGATAAGCTGTTGATACACTGCTTTCAAGAGAGCTTGATCGGGTCCGCCCTCCGGTGGTATAATCAGCTAGGCAGAGAGAGGATCCAATCATGGGATGACTTAGCTACAGCATTCTGTGAGCAATACAAGCACGTCTCTGACATAGCACCTGACCAACTAACACAACAGATGATGGAAAAGAAGCCATCAGAAACCTTTAGACAATATGCTCAAAGGTGGAGAGACGTCTCGGTTCAAGTGGAACCCCCACTGACCAAAACTGAGATCACAGTCCTTTTTATCAACACTTTAAAAGCGCCATTCTATGACAAGCTGGTAGGAAATACCACAAAGGATTTCGCGGATGTCGTAATATCCAGAGAACTCATCGAAAACGGCATCAAGAACTGAAGGATGGAAGGGTCTGAAAGCTCAAAAAGGCCAGTGCCTGTAAAAAAGAAAGAGCCCGAAGCCCATATGGTGGGGACCGGGAACCACTACGTTTCTAATTCGTACCCAATCCAACCACGACCTCAGTTCCGCCCACCTCCAAATTTCTACTACCATCCCCAAAACCCTTATTATCAAGCACCTCCTTCTTACCCTGTCTACAACACGAATAACCAACGTCCATTTACCATGTTCCCATCTAATAACGTGCCTGCTCCAAGCCAACCCAGGCACGAACAAAGACCGATGAGACCCAATCCTGAAAAACCTCGACTCAACCCTATTCCTGTATCATACGGAGAACTGTGCCCAAAGTTGCTGGAAAAACAATTAATATCCCCGCATTATATGGCACCCTTGAAACCGCCATACCCGAAATGGTACGATCCCAATACTAGTTCATATATCATGGGGGAAACCAAGGGCATTCCACGGAAAATTGTATAGCCTTCAAGAAGAGGGTTCAGGATCTCATTGATGCCGGGATCTTACGGTTCGACGGTACTGGTAACGTGGCGGGAAACCCGCTCCTTAACCATACCGAAGGGAATGTGAGCGCAGTGATAAAGGAAGACATGCGGCGAGCAAAGAGCTACGTCTCTGAAATAAAAACACCCTTGCAAAAGGTCTGGAAGGTGATGGGGGAACATGGGTTATTCAGTCATTCCTGTAAAAGCTTCGAAGAAGAAAGTGTGGAAGGACCAAGTTTTTGTATCTTTCATGGTATCGAAGGGCACGACATCCAATCTTGCGAAGAATTCAGGAAACTACTCCAAGACATGATGAACAACAGGGAGGTCGAGATCCTTGATAAAATAGACGAAGCCGAGGAAAATGATATATGTACATCTGAGGGTCAATCATCAGGCCCCCCTTACAGTGCCGATCGACCTTTGGTGATATACTACGAAGCAAAGAAGGAAGAGGTGAAACCAAAGATGATAATCCAAGTGCCTTCTCCTTTCCCCTACAAGGACGATAGGGCGGTGCCATGGAAGTATGATGTTAACATTGTCGCACCCGAAAAGCCAAAAGTCGTGGCTGGAGATATCGGTCGAGTAGGACACTTTACTCGCAGTGGGAGGTGTTATTCCCCTGAAAGGGCTGAACCAAAGAAAGAAGCTACCGACTTGAATAAGAAAGGCAAGGCACCGATGCTCGAGTCTGAGGTGGATGTTGGAGAACTGCCAGAGTTGGACTTTAAAAGACCTGTTAATGAGGATGAAGCCCATGAATTCTTGAAGTTCATCAAGCACAGCGAATACAGCATCGTGGAACAGTTAAACAAACAACTGGCAAAAATCTCGGTGTTATCCCTATTGTTGAACTCAGAGTCACATCGGAACGCTTTACTAAAAGTGCTCAACCAAGCTTACGTAGAAAGCAATGTATCTGTAGAGAAGCTTGACAGATGGGTGAACAATCTAAATACAGATAATTTCATTTCATTTAGTGATGATGAGATACCAGCGAACGGTAGGGGCTCTGTGAAGGCATTACATATTACGACCAGTTGCAAGGGTTACATAGTGCCGAATGTGCTTATTGACAATGGATCCGCCTTCAACGTCATGCCTTTGGCCACACTCTCTAGGATGCCAGTTGATATGTCCTATCTAAGGCCTTGTAATTCGGCGGTAAGGGCATTTGACGGGACAAGGCGAGAGGTTATGGGAAAGATTGAAATTCCCCTAGAAGTGGGCCCCTGCACATATAACGTAGAATTTCAGGTCATGGACATTAACCCGTCGTACAATTGCCTTTTAGGGAGACCTTGGATCCACTCTGCTGGGGCAGTTCTTTTATCCCTCCACCAAAAGGTGAAGTTCATCATGGATAGCCGATTGATCACGGTCGAAGGCGAAGAAGACATTGTCGCATCTATTTTTACTGTCACGCCTTACATCGAAGTGAACAAAGATGCAGTAGAATGTTCATTCCGTTCCCTCGAATTTATTAACGCTACATTCGTGGCTGAGGGGAACAAGATTCCCACGTCTAGATTATCAAGGAATGCCAAGATGGGGATCAAACTGACGGTGGGAAAAGGAGCCCGAGCAAGGAAAGGCTTAGCTAGATACCAACAAGGGATAGCTAGAGCGCTAATGCCGACACACCACAAGGCCCGATATGGTTTAGGGTTCAAGCCGGATGTGCGACAAAGGAAGAAACAATTGCAGAAAGATCAGGAAAAGAGGATGGCAAGAGCTTCAGGCCGAGAAGCAGAATGGGAGCCCATAACTTACCCGCCCTTGTCAAAAACGTTCACATCGGTAGGAGTGATGTACCCAGAAAGTGAGAATGCACGAAACACGCTGTCATTGGTCGAAAGGGATTTCCATAGCTTCAGTATAAACGCCATCGACAATACGGATGATACAAGGGAAGATATCTCAATGATACGCCGTAGTCCGCCTGGATTTGTGTTGAGCAATTGGACTGCCGAGGATCTTCTTGTAGTTTCTAGGGCCTCTCTAAAGTAATCCTCAATGTCCACCCCTTTTATGCCCCAAGTTATTGGGAAAACTGTTATAAGAGTTTATGTCTGCAATTTATCTTTTAAATGAACTTCAATAGAGATGCATTTATGTTATGGTCCCTTCATTCTCATTGGCTTCATATTTATTCCCTTTTCTTATAATTCGTGCCTACGAATATTGCATGTCATGCCACGGTGCTATGTTTGTGTGTCCCAACTCCTTGCTATTCCTCTATAGTTTCTTTTTCATTTATCTTTCAGGTGCTCGGATATCGACGATGTGGACAATCCTGTTACAAGTCCTAGAATAAATTTCGAGCAAGCTGTCTGTTTAGGAGAATTCGAAGCTGAAGAAAATGCTGGAGATTATGTCTCGTCCCCCGACTTGCTAAGAATGATAGAGCAAGAAGACAAACAGATACTACCCCATCAAGAAACTGTTGAGACAGTGAATTTGGGAAGCGAAGAAAGGAGGCAAGAAGTGAAAGTTGGGACATCTATGTCAGGAGACACCAAACATGATTTGATCGCTTTGCTGCATGAATATAAAGATGTATTCGCATGGTCGTATCAGGACATGCCAGGTTTGAATGAAGATGTAGTGGTCCATAGGCTCCCATTGAAACCAGAATGCAAGCCTGTTCAGCAGAAGTTAAGGCGGATGAGGCCTGAAATGCTCCTAAAGATAAAAGAAGAGGTCAAGAAACAGTTTGATGCTGGTTTCCTACAAGTCTCCAAGTATCCAGAATGGGTGGCCAATATAGTACCGGTACCCAAGAAAGACGGTAAAGTGCGAATGTGCGTGGATTATCGGGACCTGAATCGAGCGAGCCCTAAAGATAATTTCCCATTACCACACATCGATACATTGGTAGACAACAGGGCAAAGCACTCATTTTTCTCCTTCATGGATGGGTTTTCGGGTTACAATCAAATCAAAATGGCTCCCGAGGATATGGAGAAAACGACATTCACGACAATGTGGGGAACATTCTGCTACAAGGTAATGCCGTTTAGGCTAAAGAATGCCGGGGCAACATACCAGAGGGCCATAGTAGCACTATTTCATGACATGATGCACAAGGAAATAGAAGTCTGTGTAGACGATATGATCACCAAATCTCGAGGGGAGAGAGAGCATATCGGGAACCTCAAGAAGTTGTTCAAAAGACTGAGAAAATTCCAGCTGAAGCTCAATCCAGCCAAGTGCACATTTGGGGCAACCTCAGGGAAATTGCTGGGCTTCATCGTCAATGAGAGAGGCATTGAAGTTGATCTAGACAAGATAAAAGCCATACAAGAGTTGCCGCCTCCGCGCATACAAAAGGAAGTTAGAGGATTCCTAGGGAGGCTAAACTACATTGCTCGGTTTATCGCTCAACTTACCAACCAATGCGACCCAATTTTTCGACTCCTTCGGAAGCACAACCCTGGGGAATGGAACGAAGAATGCCAAGCTGCTTTCGACAAGATAAAACGATACTTGTCTAACCCCCCGGTGCTAGTGCCACCGACTCCCGGGAGACCGTTAATATTATATCTGACGGTGTTCGAAAATTCAATGGGTTGTGTACTGGGGCAACATGATGAGTCGGGGAAGAGAGAAAAGGCAATCTATTACCTCAGCAAGAAGTTCACAGAATATGAAGCAAGATATTCGTCAATTGAAAAATTCTGCTGTGCTCTGGTCTGGGCAGCTCGAAGGCTCAGGCAATATATGTTGTATCATACGACATGGTTGATTTCAAAGCTAGACCCAATAAAGTACATGATGGAATCACCTGCGCTCTCAGGAAGAATGGCACGATGGCAGATCCTACTATCAGAATACGACATCACCTATGTGAGTCAAAAGTCAATAAAAGAGAGCGCAATAGCTGACTTCTTGGCAACTCGAACGACAGAGGAATACGAGCCATTAAGATTGGACTTTCCAGACGAAGACTTGATGTGTATTACAGAAAAAGGATGTGAATCGTCAGAGGAGAAGTTGTGGAAGATGAGCTTTGATGGTGCCTCGAATGCATTGGGGCATGGGATTGGAGCAGTCTTAGTGTCACCAGAAGGGAATCATTATCCATTCACTGCCAGATTAAATTTCTTCTGTACCAATAACATAGCGGAATACGAGGCTTGCATCATGGGACTTCGCGCAGCGGTCAAACGAGACATCAAAATCTTAAAGGTATCTGGGGATTCGGCATTGGTGATTTACCAAATCCGCGGAGATTGGGAAGTAAGAGACTCGAAATTGGTCAAATATCACAATTTTGTTGTGGAATTGGTCAAAGAATTCGAGGAAGTGACCTTTAATTACTTTCCACGAGAAGAAAACCAATTGGCTGATGCTCTGGCCACTTTGGCTTCAATGTTCAAAGCAAACCGAGAGGCGAAAATAATGCCTCTCCAGATGAGCATATATGAAGCCCCGGCGCATTGTTTTAGCATTGAAAAAGAGGCAGATGGACAGCCATGGTTCCATGATATCTTAGAGTATGTCAAGAACCAAGGGTATCCCGGGCAAGCAAACGAGAACGACAAAAGAACAATCAGAAGAATGGCAGCGGGATTTGTTCTTGATGGGGATATCCTGTACAAAAAGGGAAAGGATCAAGTGCTCTTGAGATGCGTGGATAATAGCGAAGCCAGAAAGATACTTGAAGAGGTCCATGAAGGAATTTGTGGAACGCACGCTAATGGTTTCACTATGGCTAGGAAGATCATGAGACTCGGTTATTACTGGTTGACGATGGAAAGCGACTGCATTCGTCACGCACGAAAGTGTCATAAATGTCAAATTTACGGCGATAAAATTCATGCAGCACCTTCACCCCTTCACGTCATGACTTCTCCGTGGCCTTTCTCTATGTGGGGCATGGATGTTATAGGACCAATCTTCCCCAAAGCTTCCAATGGGCATCGATTCATCTTCGTGGTCATAGATTACTTCACAAAGTGGGTCGAACCCGCTTCATTTGCAAATGTGACAAAGAACGCTGTTTGCAAGTTCTTGAAAAAAGAGATCATATGTCGATACGGTTTGCCTGAGAAGATCATCTCGGATAATGCTTTGAATCTGAACAACAAGATGATGAAGGAAGTATGCGAACAATTTCAAATAAAGCATCACAATTCCTCACCCTATCGCCCAAAGATGAATGGGGCAGTAGAAGCGGCCAACAAAAATATTAAAAGGATTATTGGGAAAATGACCGAGACATATAAAGACTGGCACGAGAAGCTACCATTTGCCCTGCACGCATATCGCACATGTGTGCGGACCTCCACAGGGGCAACTCCTTTCTCTCTGGTATATGGAATGGAAGCTGTACTGCCCGTCGAGGTGGAAATCCCCTCTTTACGAGTCTTGATGGAGTCAAAATTAGAAGAATCAGAATGGGTTCAAGCCCGATACGATCAACTGAATCTGATCGAAGAAAAACGCTTGAGAGCAATCTGTCACGGGCAGATGTATCAGAAGAGAATGATCACAGCCCATGACAAGAAGGTACAGCCAAGGGAATTTCGCGAAGGGGAACTTGTGCTGAAAAAGATTCTCCCTATACAAAAAGACTTTCAGGGAAAATGGGCCCCAAATTGGGAAGGACCCTATGTCGTAAAGAAGGCTTTCTCGGGCGGAGCTTTAATTCTTACTGAGATAGATGGGAAAGAGGTACCGAATCCAGTAAACTCAGATGTCGTGAAGAAGTACTACGCCTAAAAAAATAAATAAATAAATAAAAAGATTAAGATGAAAACCTGAAAGGGCGTCTTGACGTAAAAAAACGAAAAGGGTAGTTTGATAAACAAATTAGGATGAAAACCTGAAAAGGCGTCCTAACGGAGCGCAAGGGCAATTCGAACAGGAAGTCAAAGGCGAGATTGTAATGTTGGAAGCAGACTCAGAAGCTCAGAATCTTCTACGCAAGAAGCTTCACTCGAAGAGATTCAGGATGAAGGAACATGGAGAAGTTCATGCGTTGGATATCTAGAGCATTTGTGACAATTGAATCTACTTTCTTTTTTATGTTTTCCTTATCAAATCATCCCTTGTCAATTTTCTTTGCTTGTTGCTTTGAAATAAAGACGAACGTAAGGCATTTCCTTCATACCTACTTGGCCATTCTCATGCATCTCGTGTTTGGTTCATTTAAATGGTAAATAGTGAAATTACATACTCTAAACAAAAGGAACGTTGAGCATTACCTGGATGAGAACTTGGTAAGTGTAAGGGCCTCAAAGCAAGAACAAAAGTTCAACAAGGGAGCAAAAGGGGTGATATATGAGAAGTGCAGACTACTCGTAAAACTTGAGAATGAGAACAAAACCCGAAAGAAAAGTCAAGAATCGAAACGATGAATACAAGTCATCATAATGAAATATACATGAAGAACAAGCCCAGAGCGCATGGTGTAATCATATAGGCATAAGAGCATTTAAGACAAACACGTGCATATCATGACAACATCACGCATGACGCATACAGGTACACCAGTGAAGCAAGAAGCTTTGACGATGATTGTACCGAACCAAAGAGAAGGAAGACATCCGAGTCCCACCAGACAACACATTTTTCAATTTTTGTTCAAAAAGTCGACTCATAAAGCGAGAAGTGAGTTGAGCCCCGGGACACGCCGAGGTATTTAATTTCTGTCTTTAAATTTCTGTTCAAAAAGTCGACTCATAAAGCGAGAAGTGAGTTGAGTCCCGGGACACGCCGAGGTATTTAATTTCTGTCTTTAAATTTCTGTTCAAAAAGTCGACTCATAAAGCGAGAAGTGAGTTGAGCCCCGGGACACGCCGAGGTATGTAATGTCTGTCTTTCAATTTCTGTTCAAAAATCAACTCATAATACGAGAGGTGAGTTGAGCCTCGGGACACGCCGAGGTATTTAATTTCAGTCTTTAAATTTTTGTTCAAAAATCAACTCATAATACGAGAGGTGAGTTAAGCCTCGGGACACGCCGAGGTATTTAATTTCAGTCTTTAAATTTCTGTTCAAAAATCAACTCATAATACGAGAGGTGAGTTGAGCCTCGGGTCACACGCTGAGGTATTTTTAATTTCTGTTTCCCAATTTTCGTTTGCAACTCCTCGGGCTGCGCGCTAAGGTATTTTTAATTTCTGTTTGCAAAAGTCAATTCCTCAGGCCGCATGCCGAGGTATTTAATTTCTGTTCAAATATCAACTCATAATACGAGAGGTGAGTCGAGCCTCAGGTCACACCCTGAGGTGTTTTTCAAATTCTTGTTAAAATCAACTCATAATACGAGAGGTGGGTTGAGCCTCGGGTCACATGCCGAGGTATTTTTAACTTCTGTTTTTTGATTTTTATTTAAAAGCCGAGGTATTTCTAATTTCCGTTTGTAAATTTCTGTTAAAATCAACTCATAATGTGAAAAGTGAGTTGAGCCTCAGGGTACGCACGCTGAGGTATTTTTAATCTTTTTTTAATTTCTGTTATCCAAAAAAAAAGGAGGGTCAACTCATATTGCAGGCATAAGGAAGCAGTTTGATAAGTTCAGATTTCATCAAAGTCCCAGTGGAGTAACTAGCGGATCGAAGGTACAGATCATATCTCTCAAAAATAGCAATGGAGGAGGTCAAAGCGATGGGTTGCGTTGGAGCTTGAAGATGTTTGGGGAAGACAAGAACCAAGAAGTCAAAGCTTAGACAAGACCGGGCAAAAATTGGTTCTTATATTGTCTTTGCTCTATTCTCGTTTCACGACAATGAGCAAAGAGGGGCAGCTGTAATAACCATTTTTGCCTGGGGAGGGCCCATTATAATTCAATCTCAAAATAGCCCATTTTGACCCTGTTTTTACAAACCCAAAATTAGGCCCAAAAAAATAATAATAAAACCAAAATCCACTAATGATGAAACGGTCCAAAAATAAAACAGTCCATTTATGGTCCAAATTCAATGTCCAAGTACAAAGGCCAAATACCAGGCCCAATAAAATACAATAAACAGTCCAAAAAACAGTCCAGATACAAAACCCAAACAATGCAACCCAATTACATTTACAAACCCCAAACCCAACTAACCCAGATAACCCATTCCACAGACCCAATTACAATGGCCCAAGGATCAGCCAAAATCGGCCCGAAATTAAACAAAGCTAGGGAACCTAAGGTTCCCTCTCCCTTCTCGCGCCGCTGGACCAATCCCAGGAGCCGCAACCCACCAGCAAGCGCCTCGGTCACTGCCCACACGCGCGCCTGCACCACTTTAGCTCCCCACGCTTCGTTTCCCACGCCTCTGACGCTCGGAGCTTCCCCAGGTGCCTCGGCCTCCGTCGCTCGCGCTGTGCCCATACCCTACAGACAGAAAACCAAGGAGCAACAGAGAACGAAGGAGAACCAAAAATCTACGAATCGGTTATAAAAACTAAGGGAAAACGTTTCGATTTTTTTCTTCGGACGCATTATGGAAAATAAAAAAAAAAGATTACAGAAATAAATAAGATCTTGTAAAATCAAATAGAAGAAAAAAACTGAAGCAAATCTTGTACTGGAGGTCTTTTAGAGACACTGAAAAATCTTTATCAGCATCAGAAATACGAAAAAGAGGAGTCAAAGGTTGATTTTTTATTTCGATTTTTCATTTACTGCTCTTATTCCTTATTTTCGCTACGCATGTTCTTTGTTTCTTTTAAGTTTCACACAAAAAAAAACAGTAATAACGAAAGGCAGAAAACGAACTCTTGCCTTCTGAAACACCATGGATCTCCTTCTGCCTCGTCGGAATCGGGGTTAAAAGGGAATCTTAAAGGCTGAAAGGTTGTTCATCAAAGCTCGAATACGCTAGTCGGCGTCCATAGGAGGCAGATCGGCGCTTGAAAGGGGAGAAATCTGGTTTGGCCTCTGAGGCGGCTGAGAGCAAAACGAACGCAGGGTAGAACCCCCTCTCCACGCACCGTTGGCCATTGGTTACGAGCATGGCGCGTCAATCGGCCTGCGAAACTCAATCGACGGACGTGAGAGAGGGGAAGCCGAGAGGATCTGCTTGAGAGGGCGGCTGAGAGAGCCTAATTGACAGTGCGAAATGGGTTCTTAGGACCCTAGCCGAGAAGAAGAAATGATCTTGGAGGGGGAGGGGAAGAGTTTTCTGTTTCTTCCTGAGAAAAAAATAAAAACAAAGGAGGGCTTTAGAATAGAGGAAACGGCGCCGTTCAGCCTTTTGGGGAAGGAGGACCGTCTGTTGTCCCTTAAGGGAAGATTTGCGCACGTGGTCCTTGCATGTTTAGGCGCATAACGACGTGGTCCTCGTTCTCACTTTGCTTGATTTATTGCGATTTTAACCCCAGGACCTTTACTCCGTTTTCAATATAGTCCTCGACCTGTTTAAAGAGTTTAATTATTTATTTATTTTCCTAAAAAATCGCATTATTAATATTTTGAGTTTTGTATATTACTCTTATTAAACACTATATGTATATATATTGTTTACTCTAAAACTTCTCACGTTTTATTTTTAAATGGTTTTGCTACTTTAAATTCATATATATATATATATATATATATATATATATATACTTTTCCTCAAGACTCTCTACTTATACTATCTATTTCCAACATTCATCATATAGTGTTCATTCCAAAATCCTTTCTACATGCATTATTGTATTTTTATTTTTTTTTAAACTACCTTTTATATTTTATATATATTATAGTTGTGAATTGCTTTCTTATATTACTTATTTTAGTTTTTTATAATACGTTATTTTAAGTGGTTATGCATATATATTATTTATTCAAAGCTTCTCTACTTTATTTTAAATTGATTTGTATATTAGTTATTTCAAATTTTATATACCACTCACTTTAAATTGCTTTTTAGTATCAATTCTTTTTTGTTTTGTTTTATTTATTTGAAATTGTCTTATTAGTCGTTTTAAATTGACTTATATTATTCTTTGACTATTAATGTAGATATTTAAATTGTGTAAGTTATGTGATTACCGTTCTTGCATGTATTATGATTTGTTTATTCGTGTTTTCACTGTCATCATCATTATCGTTCATATTGTTGTCCATTATTGATATTATTATTATTCATGCATGTCAACATTTTTGATTAATGACTTCAATGTCACGTGTTATGTGTATTAGGTTGTCATTACACCAAATTCATGTTACATTATCGTTCTCTTCATCGCGTAATTCCATTCGCGCTTCGAATCATATTTCTGTAAAACCTAACCCAAAATCTTTTGTAAATTCCATCCAAAATCAAAAGTTCAAATGAGGCAATATTCTATGTTTGGAAATTCGAGAGATCGTACCCTATGTGTTGGGTTTCGATTCTCTCGCTTCGCCAAAGATCGAATATCCTTTTGATAGTTTTATGCACGAGTCTCGGGGATTAAGAGATGATCTTGAATTTGAAGATTAAAATCATCGTGTCCTATGTACTGGATGTGATATTTTATTCTTTCGGAACGAGAAAATCATAATATTCCATTCGAGAAAATTCAAATATTTCCAAAAGAGATCAAATTTTTAATGCTTTCAAAACTTTCAAACTTTCGACATGGGGACATTAATTAATCAATTTGGTACCAATTGTGGGCGTGACGAGGGTGCTAACCCTTCCTCGCACGTAACCGATTCCCGAACCCATTTTCTCAATTTTTCGTAGACCAAAAACATTGTTTTAGTAAATCAAAATGTTTTATTAAAACAAGGTGATCCGATCACACCCTAAATAAAGATCGGTGGCGACTCCCTATTTTTATAAGTCGATACCCATTTTTTTCAAAAAAAATGGTTACGACAAATAGGATAGAGTAGTGGTGGAGAGAAGATTTTTGAATCATCTTCTCCATTGGACCTTGATATCATCGAAAAAACCAAGAGAGTTCTTCCTTGCCAATGAAAGTGTTAACTGTTAAAGCTTAAGAGAGTTTTTATGATAGTAGTCTACTAGTAAATTCTTAAACCTTTCTTTAAGTTTTACTAGATAAGTGTTAACATAAGAAAGAATGGTAGTATATTTGGAATATTGGGTATGAAAGAAACTTCTACCCAAAACTATTTGCATGTCTATAAATTCTTCCTATGTCATAACTTTTTGGTAGTTTTCAATTATTAAAGGAATTGTATCATTGTTTAGCTAAAGATACAAAAGAAGGCCCCAATACCAAAGACAAAGAACTAGTAGAGTGGATAAAGCTCTAAAGTAAGATATTGGTGAGTTCATTTGTATCTAGCATTATAGTCTGTGTTATTTCGATTAACAGTTTCCTTCATTTAACAATGTAAGTGACATTGTCCCTTGTCACGGGTGTTCATGTCTAGAGGAATATGTTCCCAAAGTCAATGGCATGCATGGTCAAACTTGATAAAAGAACTTAAAGACCTGTTATATGTATAAAGTATAAGTACTCCTTCCTTGGTGCATAAGCTCGGTATCCATACTAGAGTGAAGAGGTATCAGTGGAATGATATATAAATTTATATTGAAGATCCAAGACGAATTGTTCACCTCCGGTATGGCACGTAGATGCAAACCGTGATTGGTGAAAACCCGGCCTTGCAGGAGAACACTTCTGTGTCCAAACAAGAAGGGGGTGGGAAGGATACGGAGGGAATGTTTGTGTATGGTTTAGCTGAGAAATTATGAAGATCCATGATATGATAGGTTCTTTGAGAATTGGGATCAGAAATTAGCATAAGGAAGAGAGTACGAGAGAAAATGAAAAGGTTGCATGATTTGATGCACATTATATGAAAGGTATAAACAGTAAACTCGTTATTCATTAAAGGGTCAGCCCACGTAAGTAGCAAGTTCATGGAGCAGATATGGCCACAATTGTCATGCATGGGAACGTAGACCAACGAAATAAACCAATGGGCGGAGTGAGCCACGAAAGGATTCACTTGATGTATTTTGAATTAGAGGGATGTGTCCACCAATTATGACGAGTTCATTGCCAGCCTGAGTTCTTATTCCTTAATGTTTGCTATTATTTGTTAAGTTTAATCTTTCCAATAACTCACTAAATTCTTATGAATTTTTCTGTCATTTCTCTTTCTTCCAGGTTCATAGATTAAGCAAAGTATCGAAGGGAATTAGCCAAACCTACGGCCATTTGTGAGCCTTTTTATTTTGTGGGTTGCATGTATTCGTCGAGGGTTATTAAGACTTTTGTTAGATGTCATCCCTTTTCAAACTACCATTTTTTTTAAACTAATGTTTTGCATTTATTTAAAGATAATTGTAGCCTTTATTAGCCTATTCCCACTCGCGATCTATGAAAGTGTTTAAGGTAGTCGCCGCAGGCTATGTTTGAATATTTCAAATCTTTGTGCAAGGCAGAGTATACATTTTAAAATATGTTTTTAAATAAAACAGGTTAGAATTTGTGAAATGTTGCGCCAAAAAAGTGGAACCCGCCAAATTGTCAGAGTATTTTATAGAAAATTGTTGGAGTAGTCCAACAGGTCAACCTATAATGCTCCATACCCGAATTCGACGGTCAGGTCAGGCATGGGGTGTTACAGTGTTACCCTTATAGGATATCATTAATATCTTTGGGATAAATCTGTATTCCCAATTTGATCCTATTTTATCTGTTGGTAATCATTATATCTTCCTTCAAGAAAAGTTTGTTACTATCAAATAGTAATCAAATCATTTATCACAAAAAAAAAAAATGATTCGTGGCCATATTTACTTTTCATCTATAATGTAATGGTGATGAGAGAATATCATTTACCCTTTATTGGGATATGAATTTCACTATTGTGAGATAATGCTACATGTTACAAAAGTCATATACCCAATGTACCAACTTTCGATTCCTTATATATTTAAGCCCAGACTTTCGTTTACATCAAAGTATACAAGTCACACATACATAGTTCACTATCCATTCAAGATTAAGGCATGTCACGCAATGAACACCACAAGTGAATAAATCTATAAGTGAATTTAGGATCTAATTCTATTGGGTCTTGTCTGATGTTAGTCAGTCACATTTATGTCTCTATCTTTTAAAGGTCATCTGTTTCGATACCCAAGACAAGATATCCCCCCAATTGGACTTAATAGATGTCATATTAGTTATCTTTCCACATTACAATTCAACCACATAATATTGCTTATTATTAGTTAAACCTTAGATAATCACTGAGTCAAAATTTACTTTCATTTTGCTTTGCATACAAAAAACCGTTGAGGACAATATACGAAAATATTAATGAAATTGATGGATATTTTATTAAACCAATTTGTTTGAAAAATATAAGTACATATAGACAAAATCATTACACTAACGGCACTAGATCCCAATAATAACTTCACTAAAACCCAACTCCACTAGTTTCTAATTAATCAAAATCCTCACACCAAAATTCTTCTAGGAATTGTACCGTAAAGAAAAATGAAAAATTTTGAGGTGTTACAATGTTAATGGGTTATCTTGTACAAATGGGTTAGGGGAAGAAATATTGTTAGTCGATCTAGACAAAAGCGAGCAACAATATGGATTGGTGTTCACTTTTAGTGTTTCTAGTAATGTAGTAGAGTATAAAGCTCTAATAATAGGGTTAGAATTGGCCCAAAAGTTAAGGGTTAAGTCTTCAAATGTTAACCAAGTTTTAGCTAATAGTGAAGCATATTCAAGGAGAATACTAAGTTAGAGAACTTATCTTAGTCAAATATCAAAAGCTCGTCACAAGTCAGATGCAAATATTTAATCAAACCTTGTGAACTTATAATATATGTGCATTCATACTAACCATACCTCTGAGTAAGTCACAAGTTTACTGGCAAACTTGATAACAGTCAGCCTTCAGAAAATATTCAGATTGAATAAATTAAAGGCAATTTTGCTCTATATGCTTAATTTTGTTGGAAAAGTATAGAAGGGATACAAAACAAACTTTTAAATTTTTTTATACAAGCTAAAATCAACTTAATTATTTGAGAATAATAAGTCATTTGATAAAGGGCGATGTCAACAAGGCCCAAGCAAAATCCGAGGTTGATTCAAGTTTAAGAAACAAACCAAAATTGATGGGTAGCTCTAGGTCAATCTTATGGTGACTTGGGAGCAAGCTTTCAATTTAAGACCTTACATGAGCAAAATATAGATGGAAAATTAGTCAATAATTTTTAAATGGAAAGAATAAAGAAAAGATAAGAAAAAAAATCGACTTTAAAGAGTTCTCCTAATTCGAGTAGAAGATGAAGTAAGTGGTTGTTGAATGTGATATTTAAGAAGGAGATGAACTTTGAAGGAATCCTTGCACGTTTGGGATTTCAAAGAGTTTCTAAAAAAAAGGAAAATATATTAGCAATAAGGAATCAACAATCAAACAAAGAAAAGTGAAGAAAAGACAAAAGCAAGTCGGTTTAGAGCACATGGTTTGGTTCAAATGATGGAAGTGTGTTCACCAAGTTTTTGACTTGAGAAAAATTGTTTATTACAACCAAAGAAATGAACTAATTAGTAATAAGACGAGAATGCCTCGAGACATAGGTTGCTTGGTCTCGAGACATAATACTTTGAAGCTAAAATAAGAAAATAAGGGCAACATGTCTTGAGACATGGCTTTATTGTCTCAAGACTTAACAACCTAATTCAACAATTCAAGTTTGTATTTGAATTCGGACTCTTTGTTTGACCTCATATGATCCTAGATCATTATAAGTAGGTCCATTTGACATATTATATATGTAATATAGTTGCATAGTAGGACATTCTATATTCTTGCTACAAATGCTAGTTGTAATTCGATGAATGTATGGATTTAGTCTGAGTTGCTTTGACAACGGATGTGATGTCTTGCACTCGAATCTCGTGAGCAGGTTAGGTATGTAGTGTCACACATTTTTCTAAACGCTTCCCAATGCAAAACCTTTATGAAACTTTCAATATCTACCATTATCATTTTTACCTTAAAACTTACAATAGTTTTCATGAATACTAAATGATCATTATTGTCTACATCAAGAACATAATTTTCATCTCTTTCATCAAAACCTACTTGCCAACACTATAATAAATGAGGTTTCTTAAGTTGAGTATTAATAGACATCACACACCTTAAGTATGTTTTTCTCCCGAAATTAGACTCTGCCCAATCCTCATTAGTTCCTAATGTTTTTCTCCCGGAATTAGACTCTGTCCAATCCTCATTAGTTCCCACTATTATCACCCCTCTAACCAAGTGCTTTTCATAAGTTCTCTCTTCTCTTCATTCACGGGAAATGGAAACTTCTCAGTTATCTCTATGATGAGAGGACTATTCTGCATGTTGTTTTAATTGTCACTTGAGCAATATTGACTCAATTGCATCTTTAGATAAACACAACCTTTAGTTTTGTGATTGGGTGGATTATAAAACTAGCATCTATGGAAAAATGCCTCCTATATTTATTAGGCCTCACAGGCGAAAGGGGTTCTAGAATTCCCTAGTTTTACATCTAACTAGGGATGTAAGTAGGTGAAGCATTAAGAAGGGTATATGTCTCAAAACTGTTATAAGGTGTTCTGTCTACTTACCTATTAGTGTTGTCTATTATGCATGGCAAATGGTTGGCATGAGAGGGAGCTGGTGAGGCAAAAGAAAAGTTGCACCCCATGTATACTTCAAAGTTAGGATCTCTTCTCTAGTGATCATGCAAAGGGGACGTCCTCAGCGCGGCCTATCAAATCTATGCTAGGAGGAGCTAACAAAGGGTTTAGATGCCACTATATTGGCCTCTTTTAGTTCTTCGATCTTTGTGTACTTGGATTGCTCATGATCTACACCTGCAACAAATGTTTGTTTGGCTTGTCATCCATTGAGACATACTTGGATTGCTCATGATCTACACTTGCAACGAATGCTTGAATATCCCTCTCATCTATTAACCTTTTTGTTTTTCGTTGCTGTTGCACTAAATCTATAAAACTCCTTGAATGGTTCACCTTCCTTCTACTTGTTAAAAAGTAAGTGTGCTAAGTTTTATAGTGATGTCTTATTGGTAAGGAATCTGCTTATGAAAAAATTCACTAGCTTGTTAAATGAGTGAATAAAACCCCTTCAAAAAGGCTAGGTACCATGTCCTTGAGTGGTCTTTAAAAATCATGCAAAAGGCTCTAGACTTTAGGGCATGTAAGGCACCTAAAATGTTCATCTAGCTATTATATTGAGCAAGGTGATCTTGAGGGTCCTTTTGACGATTATATGTCTCTTTGCACAATTTTAAGGTTGAAGACATGTATTTTGGTGTTATTCTTAGGGCAAGGGTCTTTGGAGTAGTCTCATTCCATCTCTACCAACTTTGAGTTATGGAAAGATTTCATTTCTTTCCCTAAGGCTTACATCTAGTCCTCAAAGAAAATAACTTGTAGCTAAGGGCCCAACATTTTTTGTTGGTGCTACAGGTGTGCAACTAGGTTTCTTTGTCAATGGGGAAACAACTAGGCAATTTCCACATGTTGTACCTTTGCGGGGCTTTTTAGCCAGGGGTTTGGTTTGCTTATAACTCTTTGATAATTTTCTCATTGTGCAAGTTTGTTTCTTGTTATTACTAGTAATGTTGTTGTGTCAAGAGTTTCTCTTCAAGGATTTCGTTATATATTGCATTTTTTTTAAATTTTTTGAATTGGTATTGGGGTTTTGAGAGGTTTGTTCCCCAAGGATCAAGTAAGGGTGGGCTTGGGGGTAGAAGCGGGTATGGTTGTCTGTTTGGGTAAGTGTCGTAATACATGGGTGGCCAGTGGTGTGAGTACATTGCATAATAAGGATAATGTAGGTTATTATGGTTGTTCGGGTTGTAATGGCGACTTGGATGAGCATAGGGTTGTAGTTGTTGATAAGAACATCGAGGTTGATCTTAGTTTGCTTGAGCTTGAGGCTGAGGTTGCGGGTTCTACCTTTCATCTTCTTTTCTGTTGGCAAGGGTATTTGAGTTGGAAAGAGTCATATTGTCCATGTTCATTACACCACTTGTTGATGATGAAAATGTGAAAGAGATTGGAGAGGCGGTTTGCTTGGTAGACCAAAAACCGCAACAAGTGTTGCGAGAGATGAAAAAGGTTAGTTTTGCCAAGAAAGAAGGGGTTAGTGGTTAGAGTCATGGTGTCCTTTCTATTGACTTTAGAGAGGTATTTAAGGGAGACATTTGTCACCTATATGTCCTCTCTATCACTAAAATCTCATTGTGTAAGTTCCCTCGGTTAGTTTGACAATGCGGCTTGATATAACATAGTTGCAAGGGTATGAATAATTGGTGATAGGGAGTTGGCGAGATAAACTTCACTTGGCATGGTTCTCACTTGTTGGCGTGGTAAAGTGCGGTAGTTTCCCTAATGAAGTATATCTAACAGATAGTTTATTTTCCAAAAAGAAATATTAGATGATATTTGATTTCCTGATTGTACAAATAACTTTTAAATGTAATAAATAAATACCCATATCATAAAAATAATCAAACTCAAATATGAATAATGGATCTTATACAGAGCTCGGCTGGATGAAGAGGTGAGCCGAAGCTATGCTGAACTGGAGATATTAAAAATATAATCATAACTAATGATAAAAAGAGGGTTACAACTTACAATACATATAAAAATAATGCAGCCAATTGATGGACAGCAGAAGATGCCACGCAACATACCCCATCACCAAGCAAATACATATATGGCTAACCTTCGTCCACGTCATCCTACGACAAATCCAATCATTCTGTTTCTTAAAAACTGCGAAGTGCATGACAGAATTAAATCATTCCCTACCGAACTTCTTCTTACATCCCGATCTATTCCCAAATAATAATATTTTTTATTTTTTATTAAATGAATAAAAATAAAAATAGTAAAAGTTCAGAAAAATTCAGAAAGATTAGAAAGTTAACGGGGAAACGAGAAATGTAAACAGAGTGAGTGAGCTAATTACCTAAAGTCAAAGGGCAATGGATGGTGGTGGCCTATGAGCCGGTGAGGGCAAAGGGCAAAACCTAGCTACTAAACCTAAAATTAAAATCTTCAATGTATAAAGCCCAAAACTTTGGTTAGATGTGTGGACTTGGGTTTAGGGCTATGTTGGGACCGTCATGTCAACTTACAAAACTAAAGGATTAAAAGAAACGTCCAAAACGTAATAAAAAATATATGTTGAACCGTTTTTATGGCTAAATCTTTAAATTAGGGTCTAATTTTTTAGGAGTTATTCACGTAAACATTAGACCTTTTAAAATGTTTGTATAAAGGTCTAATATTTATACAAATGTTTAAATAATGACTTTTTACACACTCCAACTCAATTTGAATTAAGTGAATTCTAACATATTTAAATTAAAATACATGACAGTTGAATCAATTATTACTTTAAAATAAAAGAAAATAATAAAAAAAACATAGTTTGGGGCCTAATATGCCGCATTTGAGAAGCCCTTATTTGAGCACTTTGAAATGTTTGACTTTTATTAGAGTACTTTTGTAAAGGTTAAGCCATTATATGAGTATTTTGAAAAGTGTGACCCTTATGTGAGTAACCCCTAAAAGGTTGGGCTCCAACTTGAGCATTTAGTCATTTTTTATTGGTTTGAAGAGCTTCTTATTAAGAAGCACTTAAAAATGGTTAACCATGAGGTGTGGTGTGATAGTTGCTCACCTCATCCTTTAACCATGTGATCAAGGATTCAATCTTTGCTCATGGAAATGGAGTATATTTCATGGCCAACTATTTACCTCTTTGGAGAGCACCCGCTGTCGAAACCACCCCTTTTTTGAAAAGGCGGGAATTGAACTTGGGTTTGAACATAAATAAAATGGGAGTCGCTACCAATCCTTTTTGTTGAGGTGTGATTGGGTCACCTTGAAAAGTAGTTGTTTTAAATAAACCATTTAATTTATTAAAACAACGATTTTGGTCTACGAAAAGTCAGAAACCGGGTTCGGGAGTCGGTTACACACGAGGAAGGGTTAGCACCCTCGATACGCCCAAAATCGGTACCTAATTGATTATCTAATATCTTGATGTCGAAAATTTGAAAAGATTCGAAAACACGACCCTCTTTTATTTAAAACTTAAACAAATCGAAAGTAGGTGATAAAACATACTTATTTCCAAGAGATAAAATGTCGTACTCAGTAAGTTAGGGCACAACCTTTTGGACTCTCGAAATTAAGCTTATCTATTGACTTTAAAATTCAGATTCGAGTTCGAGGAGGATATCCCATTATTTGACAAATGAGAAATCAGAACTCTGTACGTTAGAGCTCGATCTCTCGAAATTCCAAATACAGGATATTGTCTTCGCTTTAAAAAATCTCATCTCGGGATAACAAAACGTCACATCCAATGCTTTAGGACACGATATTTCGAATTCCCGAGAATAAGCTTTTTGTTTAAAATGTATTTATTCAAAAGGATATTCGGTTATTTAAATTAAACGAGAAAATTGCAACCCAATACTTTAGGGTACGATCTCTCGAATTTCTAAATACAGAACATTGCCTTTGGTTTAGAAAATCTTATCTCGGGATAATAAAACATCACATCCAATGCTTTAGGGCACGACGTTTCGAATTCCCGAGAGTAAGCTTTTTATTAAAAATGTATTTGTTAAAAGGGTATTCGGTTATTTAGATTAAACGAGAAAATTGCAACCCAATACTTTAGGGTTGATCTCTCGAATTTCTAAATACAGAACATTGCCTTTGGTTTAGAAAATCTTATCTCGGGATAATAAAACATCACATCCAATGCTTTAGGGCACGACGTTTCGAATTCCCGAGAGTAAGCTTTTTATTAAAAAAATGCATTTGTTTAAAAGGGTATTCGGTTATTTAGATTAAACGAGAAAATTGTAACCCAATACTTTAGGGCACGATCTCTCGAATCTCTAAATACAGAACATCACCTTTACGAAAAGGAACAATTTTGTACCGAGCAAAATCAATATAGCACAAGTTTATAATGAAATGTAAAAACAAATTACAATACAGATATGCATAACAACATGGCAATAAATACGTTAGTATGAATGACACATAAAGGACGAAGATGAAATAGATAAAATGAACGAGTCAAGGTGATGATAATGGAAAATGAAAATAAGAATAATGAATAATAATAAAATGGTTATAAGTGTAGATACCAAAAAAAGATATAATTATGATAATAATAACAATAGCAAAAATAAATATAATAGATAATAGAATAGTAATAATAACAATAATATTAACATAGTAATAATAATAATAATAATAATAAATATATACAAGTAGTAATAATAATAATATTAACATGTTAGTAATAATAATAATAATAATTTATCATAGTGATAATAAAAATAATAATAATAATGATACAAAATATATACAATATAATAATACAAATATAGTAACAATAATAAAGTTAGTATATACAAGTGATAATACGGCAATAAAAATAATAGTAAAAATAATAGTAATATAGCAAATATAATAATAATAATAATAATAATAATAACAATAATAATAATAATTATGGTAAATAATAATAGTAGTAGCATACACAGAATGAATAAATAACATGGACAAACAAAGAAATATTGTAAATAAAATATTGAAGGGACTAAATCAAGAAATAAATAAAATTATAGATCTAAATTAAAAAAGAAGAAAAAAAACCGCATTAGGGGGCTAAAATGACACACGCGAAAAGAAGGGGGACCATTTGGAAAATTATCCCTGACCCCTATGCGCATCCCTGGGTCAAGGACCCTGTTGGAAACCCAAAGAAATCTGAGAGCTAAATCAAAAATAAAAGAAATAAGGCCTAATCAAATAACACAACAAAAAGGGAGGGGCTAGAAGCGTAAATTTCCCTTTGAAAGTAGGTATACACGGATTCCCACCCCACCAAACAGCTATTTCATTCAATATTTTAAAACCCATTTTTATTTCCTATTTTACAACCCCCTTTCTTCTTCTTTTTTTTAGAATAGGTTCTAAAACTTCCTCTTTCACCCAAGCTCTCCCCTCTCTTCGCCCGACGATCGATCCATCTCCGTCGCACTGCCACTGCTTCAAGTGACCGACGAGACGTGAGGATGAGCTTTAATCCTCCGTTTAACGGTCGGTCTCTTTAAAGACCGGACTTTCGGCGTCTCCCAAATCGAAGGGGAAAAGCCTCCGATGTCCCTCCACGATCCAAACTCCGATGACGGAGAGGGTATTCCAACGCTACGGCTATGGAGGTTTCGGTAGGATCCCTTCCTTTCCTTTTTTTTTATTTGTAAAAGTTTTTTAAATAAAATATATAAAGAAAATAAATAGGGAATAATAAACAATAATAGAAAATACAAGAACTAAATCAACCTTAAGCTTCTATTCTTTTATTGACTGCTGATGATTTGTATTTTTTTGAATCCGAGAATCCCCTTAAAATTTCGAAAGATCCCCCCTTCTACATCATTTCCTTTGGTTTTTATAACCAAAATTAAAGAGAAAAAATAGAAATAAAAATACAATAGTGTTTGTCTTCTTGCTGCCATTATTGCTCTTGTTTTGTCTTTGTCTCTTTCTTTTTCTTTTTGCAGATGCAACTTGGGCAAGTGGAGGGGGTGCTAATGGAGCAATAGCATGTGGGGAGGACCCTAGGTGCGGCGCACCTAGGGTTTGTTGGCTGATCTTGTTTTTTTTTTTTTTTTGGTATTGGGCTATTTGTAATTGGGTTAAAGGGTTTTTAGTTGGTATTTTGGGTTTAAATTTGGGCCTGTAATTGAACATTTGGACTGCCTTATTTTTATTGGGTTTTTAATGGGCCCCGGGTAAAATTTGGGTCTTACACCCGCGATAAGGGGATAAGTCACCACTGTCAGCAATGGATACCTTAATTAAAAAAAATCAAATTAATTGATTTATAGTTGAATGTTCGGATTGACTTGGTTTCTTACAATATTGTGATTAATATAAGATTTAATATTTAAAAGTTTTAACCTACAATTTGCTACTTTTTTTTAGGAACACCTACATATTGCTACTTAAAAACCAATGTTTTTAGAATCGGACATATGGCTAAACCAATTAGACCATAAGTTCGTCAATCCAAACAGTCCGACCGGTTCTATTAGATAAATCATTAAAAAAATCATAAAAATTAAAAATTTGTTCAGTCGGTTCAACCATCTAATTCAATTGGTTTTTGCTTGATTCAACTAGTCTGTACTGATTCTTAGGTCAACTAATTTAATGCGCTTCTCTGGACCGATACCTATACCAATTCTCGATCCAACTAATCTGACTAACCAATGTGGTACAGTTCAAACAACGTTGCTTAAACTATACCATTTTCTTATTTTGATACTTTTTTATGTTAGAAGTAGTAGGTAAACTACTTTTTTCCCCCGAGTTGGTATATATATTAATCCAACTATTACTCAAACCATTAAGTCTTTTTTTTTTAAAAAAAAGAAGAAGAAGAAGAGAAAACTACTTAAAAATTATCATGTGACAAAAAAAAAAGATAAAAAAAATATTATTTTCTCTTTATATTTATATATATATTTCTTTATCTTTTAACTTTTTTCTTCCTCTCATCTTGGGTTTCTTCTTTAATTGTGAGCATTTTAAACAATAGTTTTGATTGATGAAAGAACTTTTTCAATC
This sequence comes from Gossypium australe, assembly GCA_005393395.2. NCBI lineage: Eukaryota > Viridiplantae > Streptophyta > Magnoliopsida > Malvales > Malvaceae > Gossypium > Gossypium australe. The sequence continues at coordinate 121,286,769 of CM016625.1, forward strand.
TCTTTAGCAAATGGTGAAGTTCGAAAATAAAATTAGTTGATAGCATCTCAACCTCAAGAGAACGAATTTCTAACATGGCTGGCATTGCCAGACATTATAAAGGTAGAAGAAAGAAAAAAAAATAGAAAAATAAAGATTAAGAAATAATGTAAAATAAAAAATATTTTTTAAAAATATTTTTTGATAAAAAAATAAAAATAAACAATCTATTATTGGCTAGAATTATTTTAACGGATATAACATTTTGGTGTAAACTGGGTAACAAAATAATGATTTAGATGCCACTTATGACAAAAAAAAAATTAGGTGTCAATTTGAGAAAAAATGGTATAGTTAGTGTTTAATTTATGGGTTAAGATTTTATTAAAATAGATTTAACTGTTTGACTAACGGTTGGAGAAACAAATGTACCAACTTGAGAAAAAAAATAGTTTAAGTACCACTTATGACAAAAAAAAATAGTATCAAGATGAGAGAAAATAGTATAGTTTAAGTAACAATTTATGGGTTAAGTATATTTAAAATACTAATCAATAGTTTAACATAAAAACTATCCCAAATCAATATAATACTTTGAATTAAGAATTTTGGAAATGTTTATAAACAAGAAAGCAATGGGATTAATAAAACATTAGAAGATATTAAAAAAAAAAACAAACAAAACGTAAAACATAACATTAGAAGGTAAATTTTGTCATATTTTGGGTTAGTTAAGATATTATGATACTTTTTATGAAAAGTTATCATGATATTAATAAATTTATAGTCTTTGCATAATTTGTCAAGTATTTAAAATTGTAAAGTATTGTAAGTTTATATTAATTTTACATGTTAATAATTTATTTTATATAAATTTTAACACATTTTTATATTTATGCCATTTTTTTGTTATATTATATAATTTAATTATTTTCACATTCTCTTCATGTTTATTTTTTATGTTTAAGTAATATATCAATTTGTTTTAATGATATCGGAAACGGTGGTTTGAAACCCTATTCTCTGATGATCGAATTTGTTAATATTATTATTTAATATTAACAAGTCTATATTAGAGTTTAATTGAGTTTTGTGCAGTAATTTTAGTGATTGATTATTAATTAGGGTATAAGGATTAAATCGTAAAAATTCGTAAAACTTAATTTTAGTTGATAAAAGGCTTAAATAATGAATATATAGGGATTTAATTGGCAATTAAGCCATAATTTATTATGGCGGACGGTTGTGGCTTTGAAATTGGTGTGAATATTTTAATTATAATGTTTTAATTAGTAAATTAATAATAAAACATGTTTTTAACTTAAAAAGAAAAAGGATGAAATTCACCCAAAAAAAAAAGAAAGAAAAGAAAAGGATGAAAAACACATTATTCATCATCTTCAACCTCAAAAAAAATCTCTAGCTTTCGTCCAAGTCGAGAGCTTTAATTGGTAAGTCATTTTTAATATGTTTCTTATAATTATAGGTTTAGCTTGGACAGGTAACCTTACATATATATTAAGCTCTGGCCAGGCTATGTGTTGTGTAGATTTATCTTGAATGGGTAACCTGACACTATCGTTTACGATTAGTTCGGACGAACATTTGATATTATTTTCACATGTGTATTGAATTCTTTTACAATATTTCATCGGGTAATAATAAAAAGATGAAAAATATAGAACTATGATGATGAAAAATATGGAACTATGATATTGATGGTGGCAAAGGATGATCATGATATGGATTTGAGATGCAAAATGACTTATGCTTAAGATATGGCTATTTGAATATACATATATATATATATATATATATATATATATATATATGTGTGGGGGGGGGGGGGTTATTAACTAAATCTCATTTGGTTGATGTTGTTGTATATGCCATGATAGGTAAAATTGTTGCACATTGAATTGTATTTGTTAAATAAATAAGGTAAGTTATTTGTTTATATTGTATGAGCTTACAAAGTACTTATAATACTTACTAGTTGTTACTATTTTCTCTGTAGATTTTGGACGTCCAGAACGTGTCAATTGGATCATCGCGAAGCACACACCGGTCGTCTCATGATTCGATAGACTTTTTGTACGTTCAAGTTGGTTATTTGTGACATATACATGGGATGGTTGAACTTATGCAAGTTGATGAATATGTTTTGCTATAGTTGTTCTTGTATCCATGTATATATATAGTAGCGTGTAAAAATGATGCATGAATTGCGGCTAAGTTTGATATTTAATATGCTAATGTGAATGGCAAAGCTGTGTTGATGATTTGAATATTATCTGGTATGTGGTATGAAATGTTTATAGGTTAAAGTATTATTTGTAATGACTTGTGTTATGCTTGTGATGGTGCCTTGAGGCATATTGGTTAGAATTAGATAATTGACATGTTTAAGTATGCTTTTGGTGTATTTTGTATAGGTTTAATGAATGGTTAAAGGCTTGTTGATGACACAAGTAAATAATCGATTGTATGACTTGATTTAAAAGGCACATTTTGGCACACACAGGCTAACACACGGCCGTGTGTCATACACAGGTTAGTGACACGGTTGTGTGCGCTGTATGATCTTGGTGGTTTTGGTTAAACATGGTCACAGTCTCTCACACGGCTTGGCTATATAGTTGTGTGAATGTTTGTGGGATTTTGCATTTAGGTCCACACAGTCTCAGTTTGTTACATGGCTGTGTGACCCTGTTTTATACTTTTGCTCAATCTTTTTTGAATGTTTTAAATTAGTCCCTATTTGTTTCTAAATTGATTTTAGAGCTTTCGTAAGTTCGAAGTAAGTTCGAATTTGTATTCAAGACATGAATTGTCTGATGAACTGATGATTTAAGATTGTTTTGAATAAAATAATTGAATTAAATTGCATGTTCTGGTTTTTTTATTTACTATAGCATCCCATAACTCGATTCCGACGACGGAGACTGGTGTTACAAGTAATATAAATTTATATATAATTTTTTCTAGAATTAATAATTCCTCTTGTGTCAAGTTTCATACATTTGTTTATTAGTGTTGTCTAGTAAGTTTGTTAGTTTGAATGTTCAATTAGCTAGCTTATTAGATTACCAAATCCAAACATTAGTGTTCAAAAGAGTATTGGATTAGATCAAGTATGACTACCAATGCTTCCTCTAATAGGGATGCGCGTGAAACAGGATCGTAAGTTTGTCCAAGTTACGAATTTGGCCTAGGGCTCTAGACGAATGAAGAAGAACTTGGAGTTTGATACAACCTAAAAGCAAACAATTACAAGTCAGATCTAAGAAATCAAGGCAACAATTAAAATAAATAATTAAGATAGAAAAAAAAAGAACAATTAAAATATATGTTCTATGATACGTCAAAGGTGCCCCTAGATAGGGTCTACTATTTGAAGTTCATGGAAGTACACAAATTGTTGGATATTCAAATGTTGACTAGGAAAGATTTCCTTCAAATAGACGATCCAATTCAAGATATCGTGTTCTCTTTGGAAGTAATCTAATATCGTGGATGGGTAAGAAATAAGATTTTTTGCGAGAGAACAAAACACATATAGGTTGATTCTTATTTTGTGAGGCAAAAAATTGACTCTAAATGCATTGGTACCAACTTTATTAATTCAAATGATCACTTAACGGATGTTTTAACTAAAACTTTTAGGAAACCTCAGATTGAATATATGCTCTCTCTTTTTTAATTCATCTGGGCAAGACTAAATCATACATACAAGTTTTATAAGAATAAAATAAAAATACCAAGTGGTTTTTTAATCTTTTCTATTTTATATGAGTTTTTATTATTAAAGTAATTTTATTATAAATTTATATCTCTATGAATTTTATAAATAAAATAATTAATATAAATATACTATTAATTCATTAATAAAAAAATTATTTTAAATAATTAAGATTATGTTTGATAAACTGAAAAAAAATAAGTGCTAAAAAAATGTTTTGAAAAATAAGTAAAAATTAAGTTATAAAATTTATTTGGTGTATTACTTAAAATTAAATACTAATTATAAATAAATTGTTTGATAAAGGATAATATAATATTAAATAAAATAGAATAAAAAAAAACAATTGAATTTATTCTCTATTAAGTACCTACTTATTATTTCTCATGCTTTTTTGTGGAAAAAAATATTCTTATCTAGTAAATTTTATTATGAGTTATCAAACATGTTTAAAAAATTAAGTTGCTGAAAATATTAATTTTCGATTGATGAAATTTTTTCAATATTTTATCAAACAAGGTCTCAGTTTTCTTGTTATCACTTTTAGAATTGCACTATTGGCAAAGGCTGAGGCTTTGGACCTTGAAAGCTCGGGTTCAAGTCCCACCATCTTCTTTGTGTGGGATTTGTCCAATTTCTTTTTGGCTTTTTTCCGACCTTGTCTGAATCTTTGTCTGTTGTGCATTGTATTGGTTGATTTTATATATTGTTGTAGTTGATCGGACATGTATTTGTACTTGTACTTGCAATTATGTACCATGTATTGTACTTGTAATTATATTTTCTTGTATCAGTGAAACTTTCAAAAAAAAAAATGCAAATTAAAACCATATAATTATATTCTATAAAGTAATATTTGTTGTTCAAATTGTTGACCATAATTAAAATATATTAATTTATTTAACAATTTTTTATTTTTAAACACATACGCGTGTGATAAAATTTTTAGTATGTTTGAATTTCTATCATATGAATTTGACTAATATTCTGCCTATGTTGAAAATTTATTATGAAAATAAAATTATGCCACATAACTTGCGAAAATTGCAACTTCAAATTGTTTTAGTATGTATATATAGGTTAGAATTTGCTAATTAAAACAAAAGTAATATGATTATTTTTTTTTAATATTTTTGATCTGATAAATATAAAGTAATTTAATATGAAATTTATTTTATTATTATATAAATTAATTTAATAAAAATCTTTAATAGGATCATAATTTTTATTTATAAGTATGATAAATTTTATTGTTTAATAAAAATACTTAAAATAAAAAAGTCCAGTAATATAATGAATAACAAAGACTATACTCTTCAGTTAAAAAAATTTTCAAAATCTGCTTATATATATTATAGATAATATATATTGAAAATAGGTTAAATTCTAATATTAGTCCTTATACTTTATAAAAATTATGGATTTAATCTATGTACTTTAATTTATTCATTTTTAGTCCCCATACTTTTTCAAAATTTAAAATTTCAATCCTTAGCAAACAATAGCTGTTAAAGTCATTAAGTTCAGTTCTATTATTTTCAAATCTGATAGGGCAAATATATTATCATATGTCTAATGTCATGTTAACTTGTTATTTTCACATATTACTCACTAAAAATCTAGTTAATGGATTAACGATTGTCATTTGTGTCAAGATTGAAATTTCAAAATAAAAAAAAAATAGAGACTTAAAATGATCCAATTGGAGAATACATACTAAACCTACAACTATACGTATAGTACATGACTAGTAACTAAATTTAACCAAATAAATTTAACTTCTATCTTTAGGTCAAAACTAAAATTTTAAAATGTAAAAATATTAAAATTGGCCAGTTCAAGCCGATTGAGTCTTAACTCGATTGACATAGGTATTGTTGCCAATGCAGGAGGACATCGTTTCGAGTGTGCTGAAATGTATTATTTTCCTATTCATAGGGTAGGGAGGAGCTATAGATAATTTTAACTATTGTGTAAAAAAGAGCAGATATGCGTTGTACTCTGTTGATTATAAGTGAATCCGAGGGATTAAGCATTCAAGTTTATACGTGAACTCATGTTATATACTCTTAAATTTACTTAAAATTTTAGTATTAATATACAAGAATAAATATTATTTTTATTTTTATATAAAATTTTAAAAACATATTCACACCCAAAATATTATGATTTTCATCTTAACTAAAGTAATATTTAGATTTTTTAAAATTTTCCAAAAAAAAAAGAGAGTCTAAAATACAATGTTTTGTTTTTGAAAAATAGCATCATAAATTTTAGTATATTTAATAGTAATTTTAGAATAATTAAGCGAAAAGCGGAGAAAACAACTATTACTGTAATGTAAAACCCGCCTCTGTCGGTAAAAATAAATAAGTGGTATATATGTATATATATATATTATATAAAATTGGGAGAGAAAAAAAACAAAATTCATTTGGCCATTTCCAATCCATATAGATCTGCTCGTTTCTCGCTCCCGATTCTGAGGAAAAGAAAACAATTTCTCACGAGTTCAAAGCTTAACAACGGAGAGTCCTTTCAGGTCACCCTTTTTTCTACTTCATTATCTTTTATCATTTTGACCGTTTTCTTTAAGCTTTGTATTGATTCTTTTTAAGGATCTCAACTCTTTTTTTTTCCCCTTTTAAGCATTCAGTTATGTTCTTTTCATGTCAATATTTGATTCTTTCTTTTATCAACGATTTTTCTATATGTAAATCTGGGGTTTTGGTAGTTGGGGATCTGGGTTTGCAATGCTTTGTTCTTTTTACAAACCTTAGGTTCTAGTTTGGTTGGTGGAAAGCTGAGCGAAGGTTTTGGGATCTCACGTTCTTTTGCTATCTGGGTTTTTTGGTGATGGGTGATTGATTATTTGCTGGGTTTGATTTATATTTTCTTTTTCTCTGTTCCAAGATTCTGGTCATTTTCTCTTTTGAAATTTTATTGGTAAACAAACATAGCGTTAGGGTTAGGGTTTCCTTTTACATTGGATTCAATGATTGAAAATGACTAGCTAATTTTCTTCTTATTTTGCTGCACATGGTCATACATTGTGATATCTGATGATTTTTGGCTATTAATGCTCCAATTAACGGAGTGCTTAATTAAGTGTCGAATTCATATGTATCTGGGAACTTAATAGATTTCTGTGCTTAAATTGATTGGATTCTGCTCCTATGATATAGGATTTGAAGTTGATATTGAATGGAGGGAATTGGGGGCGACAGTGCATCAGTTGCATCACCTTTGCCTCAATGGGGGCATGATGCTTGGAGGATCTATCAGTATTATCTGGATAAGACTACTCCTCATACAGCATATAGGTGGATTGGAACTCTTGTTGTAGCAGCTATCTACTGTTTGCGGGTCTATTATGTTCAAGGATTTTACATAGTTTCGTATGGCCTTGGGATCTACCTGCTGAATTTGCTAATTGGGTTTTTGTCCCCTCTGGTTGATCCTGAACTTGAAGTTACTGATGGGCCTTTGCTTCCAACAAAAGGTTCAGATGAATTCAAGCCGTTTATTCGTAGGCTACCTGAGTTTAAGTTCTGGTAATTGAAAATTTATTGGCTTCTCATTTGTAGACACTTTATATATTTCAGAAACATTTAATTTGCGGATTTTGTTTCTTTTTGTGTGTGATTTGGTTTATTAAGGAAACAATCTGTTCAAGGTTTATCCATTTAGGCCAAGTCAAAATCATCATTTATGAAACTTGGGGAATATCAGTGCATGATTTGAGATATTATTAACTAAAGATGTCTTACTTTGCTGTGGGTGGTACTAGCTTGTATTCAATTGAAATTAAGGTCTTAGTGTTTTTTTTTTTTTTTGTGTATGTGTGTTTGACTTTTTAAATATCCTTATGCAGTTAAAAGAAATTATTAAAAAGCTTTGGTATAGCTTTCTTTCCTGTCTTAACTTTTTGCAATGTAAGTGTAAAATTTCTTGGACAAACTTATTTCCAAGATTCAGACTTTTCCAATTTACCTAGCATCTCTTTAGCATACTTGCTGCTAGAGTGCAACAATTTTAGCATGATATCTGTAAACATCATTCCATTATGTGCTCAAGCGATAACTGGTAGAAATGATGTTCTAATTAAAGTCTCTGGCTCTGCAAATGCAGGAGAATGTGCTTGAAAGCATTTGCTCTTACCTGTCAATTTCATTTAGCCATTACCTTGTCATTGTCAATTACTCGATCTTGTGCATTCCACTATTAGAATGTAGAATCTCTTATCTATTCCTAAGTATGGTTTTTTCTATTTATAGAATAGAAATGTGATACTAGTGAGTGATGTGGACGTGTATTTGGACCTTTTTTGTCTTGCTTGAGATCTGTATGGCTTTGTCTTAATGAAAGGGTTTTTAAGTATGGATAATACTCAGTTCTGTTTTGTGATTTCTTCAGGTACTCCATGACCAAGGCTTTCTGCATAGCATTTGTCATGACTTTCTTTTCAGTATTTGATGTTCCTGTCTTTTGGCCTATATTGCTTTGTTATTGGATTGTTCTCTTTGTCCTTACAATGAGGCGTCAGATTGCACACATGATCAAATATAAGTATATTCCATTCAGCTTTGGGAAGCAGGTCAGCTTCAACCGAATATATATATTTTCTACTCTTATAATTGCGACTATGTCAGCATGTGTCTTTTGCTTGTTTAATTTCTAATGGCTACCGGGACCTCCCAATGTGTCTGCTTGAAAGATAACAATCTTTTTTTTTTTCTTTATGGACAGAAATATACTGGTAAGAAAGCTTCCCCAAGTAGCAATGGCTCCCGTGTGGATTGAAGCTTGGCTGGTTCACAGGGTAAGTAAATGACCTGGTGGAAAAATGCAAAGTTACTTCCAGATGATAATTCATGATAACTGATTTTTCACCTCTGCTGTTATGGATGCAGTCACTGCAAAACCGAAGTTGTCCCTGTGAAGGAGTGCCGACAGCCCATTACTGAAACTTCATTGTTTATACTCATGGTGATGAAGAATTTGATCGAAGTTTTTGATATTATTTGTACAACATAGTATTGTTTCTCTCCGCTGCTCTTCTACCTAGTAACTAATTATTAGTGACAAAAGATCATATTTCTTTTCAGGAGCTTTCTTTTGTACTTCATGGGTATTATAATGAATTCATTTTCCACAGGCTGTTTCTGCTGCCATTTTTAAATTTTTTATAGATAAAATTAACTATTATTATGATGTTTTTGAGTATTGGCTCAAGGTGTAGTTGTAATGAATTAAGAAATGAAGGCATTTGACAATTCATTCACAACCTGGCATTTATTTGCACAAAATTATTCTATTCTTATTTCAATAGCAAACAGCAAACTAAGCTCTTTGCTCTGTACTAATACGCATATCATAGGGACCAATTTACATCAGGATTCACTGCCACTAGCAAACCTAAACTGCCGTCATCTACTTATTTTGATTCAGACAAGCTGACGAAGGTACTCCTCAAGTGTAGTGTATTTGACATCCGGGTATAGCTCTGAAGCTTCAATTTTGAAGTTTGTGTGATCTCCTTTGACAAAAACCGAGTGTGAGATTGACAGTATCACATTCAGGGGAATGGCAGCTTCTGCAAGAATGTGAGACAATTAAGCTATGTTAAATCACCCAAATTCTTTACCCTTAAAACCAATTAATTCATGGTATGACGACTGACCTTGAATGTTCTTCAGCAATTGTTCTTCATAAACATAGGTCCTCTCAAGGGTCTTGCCAATCTTCATTTCCCACAAGGATTCAACGTCATTGAAAGAGTATGTGTTGAGGGGGATTAATTAGAGTATTTTGTTCAGGGTTCTAGTGTCATGGGCTGTAGATCAAAGTCCGTGACTATTGTGCACAGACCGTCCCATGGAGGTTAACACATTACATGGGGTTCATTTGATCTGTTTGAACTCGTCGGAGTCGTGGAAACATATGGAGGAACTCATCTACTTAAAGCCTTGGCGGCCTAGTAAAACACTTCGATAAAACTAAAGTTACAAGGGTAATTAATGTAAATCCTAAGGGACAAAGATGTAGAGTTTAAATCCCTTATGGCCCTCGTCTTATAGATAGGCACAAATCTTGATTGTCAATGTAAATAAATTTGTACCGTTAAATTTGAGGGAGCTCAACTATAAATAGAGGTCTTTCCCCTCATTTGTATTGATTTAGTTGTAAATCTTCAAAGTAATAGGATACTTTTGAGAGCATTTACTCAAACACTTGGTGTGCGCTATTTTTCTGTGGCTTTTTGTTTGTTCGTGACTTCTTTTGTCTTTCGAGTTTGCTTCCACTTTGCTTCTGTGCCTTAGAGAATTTCTGTGAGAATTCTCACTTTTGCAAGAGTTAGACTAACTTAGGCGAATTTGAAACCAATAAATCGCCTAGGGTCGCACAGGTTGCGAGATGAAAGTTCTAACCCTATGATAGTTGGTACTTGAGCCAGTGTTCGAAGGGGTCGATTAAGATGATGAAATGAGGAGATGACCATAATGTCCTAATGGAGACCCCTGGGAGGTTTAGGAAAAATAGCAGATCAAGGGATATGTTGTCGGCTTTGGAAGGTTGGGTGACCAATCTCAAGGAATCCATGAGTGGTGTGAAGGAAACACTCAAGGTAGTTGAAGGACGCACTGATGAGTTAGACTCTATGGGAGTGTAGCTTAGGGACTATGTGGCAAGGGCTCTCAGTTCCAATCGGGATGTGATGAGAGAGACCTTTAATGTCGCCATGGATGATCAGACCGAGAAACTGACAGAGAAGAATGATGTTTTTGAAGCCATGTTAATGACTTTGAAGGAACAGATGACGGAGCTCAAGGGGGAGCTCAATATCTGTAAAGTTGCTTTAGGTAATGGGATGTTGGCTTCGGGACTGAAGTAATACAGAATGGATGTTCCTAAGTCAAAAGAGTTCAAGGGGACGAGGTCCACAAGAGATATGAACAATTTTCTCTTGGGATGGAACAATACTTCCATGCGATAGGCATCGAGGTTGATGCCTTTAAGGTAAACACTACTGCTATCTATTTTATTGATGTTACTCTCTTGTGGTGACGTCCTAGGTTCATAGATGAGAAATGAGGTGGGACCGCGTTTGGGACTTGGGAGGAGTTCCAGAAGTAGCTGAGAAAGCAGTTTTACCCATAATATGCTGAGAAGGAGGCTCGAGCTAAGTTGCCTTGGCTTACGTAACAAGGCACTATTCGAGAGTATGCCAAAGGCTTCAGTGAGTTGATGCTTCAAATATCTGACTTGAGTGAGAAAGAAGCATTCTACTAGTTTGAAGACGGGTTGAAGCCTTGGACGAAACAAGAGTTGTGTTTGACAAAGTATAACTGAGCTTACTGTAGCCGTGGTTGAGGCAGAATCCATTATTGAGCTTGGTTTAAGGAAAGATAAGTTTGAGTCTTCCAAGCCCAAATTAATGAGCAATTATGGGGGAGACCATGAGTAAGATGGAAATGACAATAGTGGCAATAGTAAGAGTGGTAGCAATGGGAAACCACCTAATGGGAAGTGGAAGCCCATCAATAGATCGAAGGGGCTAGTGAAATGCTTCTTTTGTGATGGTCCACATATGGTGACGGACTGTCTAAAGAAACCTGCGCTTTTTTCCATCGAAGGGGATGATGAGCCAGACAGAGCATTGATGAGGCTTGGTTTGATTGTAAGTTTTGTTAAAGCTAAGAGGGTTAGAGAGAATGAGAAGAAGCCAGTGAAGGGCTTCTTATGTTGTGGTCCGCATAAGATGCAAGATTGTCCATATCGATTTAAAATGTCTGCGATCAGTAAAGAGAATAAAGCAGAGCCTATTAAGAGTGAGGCTTAAGAGATAAGATTATCATGTAATGTTTTAAGTTATTTGGAATATGTTTATGTTTATGCTTTAAACATGAATGGAAAATTACTTTTCTTGTTTAAATATGTGTTTGAGTTTATATGATACTTTATGTTTAGACAATTGTGGAGGATGTTTTATCATTAAATATACTGTAGAAACATTGTAATGTCAATTAGTTCTAAGAGTCACTTAGTCATGTTGACCACGCATATTGTTATAGTGCAATAATCATCTTTGAATTTTAATTATAATTGAACAACCTTTGATATACGAAAAGTTTAAGATATGAAGAAGTACGGAATGGGCAAATGGTATAAAATTAAAAATAAATATTATGCTTAATTTTTTTTTTGAAGAATTATGTTGAAAAGATTTAAAATATTAGAAATAAATAGAAAAAAAAATCAAATTAAGTGGAGCAGAGCGGAGTGGGGCGGGGATAGATGAACCTTATATCCATCCTCAATCAAAATGAGATTTTCCTTAGAAATCTCCTTTTAATATTTTCCAAGGTAACATCATTCTTAAACGCCATCTTAAAATGAGATTTGGATTAAAAAACAAGTCCATCCTCAATCAAAATAATATATTCATTCAAATTAATTGAGACCATAAATCAACACTTCATCTTCTCAATTGAGGATATAAAATCTTAAATTTTGAACATTACAAAAAAATGATAATATTTTCAACGAATCCAACCAAGCTAACACTAACTTACTACAATGGCAAACAAACACATTAATACAAATTTCTTACAATCCACATATACCATATCCAACAATTTGTAACAATAATAATAGCATAACATTCTATAGAAAACACTTACAAATTTACTATCCATGATTAATTAACACAATAATAACATAGTTTTGACCTAAATAATTTACGATATTTTTCATAACATAAATAAGACAATAATTTTTTGGTTTTTGTTTTACAAAATGGGAGAAGGGGATCTGAAAATGTAAGATATCATGACTTAATGCTCATACGTGTCAAACTCAATGTGTACCAGACAGGCTTAACATTGACATCCATAGTTGTTGAGTTTCTAATTAATCAAGTCAAATATGTCCATAACAACATCAAAGTACAAGTTTCCTAAAATCTTGAAAACTATTCAAATGAATTACTTCGACATCCATTATTGTCAAGGTCATAGTAATGCCATTTTATCATCAATGTTGGACCTTAAAGTTGTTAATTGCCTAAATAGACTCTATTGAATGGAAGTGTCTGATTGCAATGCAAAACAAACTATCAAAATAAACAATGAACACACAAGATTGTTTATGTCTTCAATATCCTGTTGTTCAAATTTAGGAATTTCTTCTAATCTATTATTAGAACTGCTTTCTAACATAAAAATATATTCATCAGAATCTGAATCAGAATCTGTTTCTGATATTAATTCATATAATATTTCAGTAGGATTTATTTCCTCACTAAAACATATTTCTAAATCATGCTCTTCAAGATTTTTTATCATTTTCTTAGCATTTTTCCCTTGTTAGGACAATTTGTTGCTATATGACCTTCTTCATCACAAATAAAACATTTGCATATTTGTTTTTTAGTATTATTAGAAGTTTTTCTCCTAACAAATTTTTTCTTTTTATTATTATTACGAGTATAATTTTTAATTTCCTAGTTTCCATCTAGCTAATTTATATTTTCTATGTTTTTTATAGGTTTTAGGACATATAGGGTTACATCCAAACTCCCATTCATTTTCTAACATCTTTGTACAATATTTATGACTTAATTTATTTTTAACTTGTTTAGCCGCCTTACTTTGTAAACAATGTAATATAATTCTTTCTTTAGCAAAATTAATTCTATTACCTATAGTATCTATATTTGCTATATCCATACTATTATCATTACTATGTTTTATTATAAATGAAGCATATTTATTTATGCAAATCTCATCCCAAGGTGGTGGTAATTTATGAAAATATTGGTTTTTCCAAAAGTCTATACTATCATTTTTTTAACTTTTGATATTCATGAAGAATTTTTTTAGAAAATTCTTCTAAATATCTTATATCACATAATTTTAATTTTGACAAGATATAACTGGATTGGCTATCTTGATCTTTTTTATTAGTATATCCACAAAATTCTGTTTTTAGAATTGAAGTTAACCCTTTTAGTAAGTCTTTAGGAGTACTTATTTGATTAATAAGTTGACCCTTTTGTTCTTTTCCTTTCTCAGATTATTCCCATCGTCTGAGAAATTGTAGAACATCTCCTTGAAATGTTCCTACAAAATAATTTAAAAACTTTTCTTTTGACCAAACTGTACTGTTGTTATTTACAATAATAGTCATTGATTGTGCCCAATCATCTATTGTTTTTTCATAGTCTGATAGAGGAATATTAGTCAAGTCTAAATATACTCCTCCTTGAGCAACATTTCTTTTATTTAAATCATCCACCTTATAAGGTATAGGTATGGGCTGACTAGATTCTCCTGGGGTTTCCAGTTTTATATCATTAGTAGTTATATTTTCTATTTTATTACCTAATATTCTTGTTGTGTTTTCAACATTTTCATAGTTTTTATTAATAGATCTCAGATAATCATCTGTTTGAAGATCTGAATCTATTTTTCTTTTACCATAAGGATCTTGTTTATCAATTTCCCTAGGTTTTGGTATTTCATAATCATATGGATCTTCCCAAAGCATGGTACAAATATTCCAAATTCAATATGGCTGATAAAATTTTTCTTTTTCAGCAATACCAATAAAACTATTTATTTTTATATGAAAATAATAGACAAAGTCGTTTATATTAGTAAAATTTATTAATTTAGATTTTACTATAGCAGGAAAATCTTTTAATAAATGAAAAGAAAGATTTTGGACTGTTATTTCTTTACAAATCCCCATTCAATACTGGTTATATCAAATGGTTCATGATCAAGCCTAAATTTGATAGTAGGAAATTGTTCTCCTATATCATTAGTAAAAATATAAGCTTGTAAAAAGTATTTTGAAAAAGTTTCTGTAAATTAAGCTTGCTGGTTGCAAATAGCTCTATTTATTTTTGAGAAAATATCTCGTGGTAGAATTTGTCTACATTTATTATATAGACATATTCTAAACATCTTATTAATAATAGGACTGTTTGTTCCTTTATTAATAAAATATTGGAATATATCAAGAAGATTGTTTATCTCCTTAATATCTATATATTCGATTAGGATTTCATCCCAATCTCTGTATAAAACAGATTTAAGTAATAAATCATGAGATTCATTTTCTTTAGTTGTTTTTTCAACTAAGAAATTTGAAAATTATATAATAGTTCTTCTAAAGTTTACTCTTTGATCAGTAATATGAGTTTTCCATATTTTATTTATAAAATTATAATATTCCAAGGGTATTCCCGGATTATAAAAATCTTTTATTTCAGGAATTTGTTGTTTTTTCAACAAATTTTCTGTTTCTTTTATAATTTCAGCATAGCTTTTTTGATATACTGAACAAGGATCTTGAAACCAAGTAAAATCATTCACCGAGTTTGGTGATTGTGTTCCAAATGGTTGGCTTACCATTGAATATGGTACATAATATCCCTGATTAGGATAAAATGGTACTTGAGCAGGTACAGTAATAAATCCTTATTTAGGACTTATTGTTTTCCCTTTGTTGGGTTTTTAATGGACAGTTCATTCTCCAACTTTTTCTAGAGATTTTTTACCTCTATCCATAAGGCCTGCTAAGAAAATTAACAATCATTAGTAAAAATAAATTTAGGATTTTCTACTAATGGTATTTCTATAGAAGTTTTTTCCATGGATAACGTAACTGATTTTTTATAAATAAAAAATGGTAAATATTGATTTATAAAATTATTTTCTAATAAAATATCACCATTCATATCAGGAAAACATAATATTTTTGGAATTATAAATTTAACATTATTAATATAAATTAGAAATCTGTAAAAAAGATAATAAATATTAATGGAATAAATGTATAGGTAATTGATTGAGTTGATATAATCTAATTTTCAAGGAAAATAGGTTTAATAGATTTGTCTTCAAAGTCGGAGTTTCATATATTTAGTGCTAGTATAATTTAAAGTCAAAAGATTTTGTTGCAATTTATTGTCATCTCCAAATATGATAAGTTTGCTGGACTTTCGCAGAATCAATGAAAGTGGCCATTTTCCACCAACATTTAACAAGTTACTTCAAAAGTTTACCTCAACAATGATTGTTGTTAATAGCTATTTAATTTGTTTATATAAATCATTTAAATTCATAAATAACTAATGATGAATCGGACTAGAAATTGATTAAAATATTAAATTTAAAATTAATATCAAATGGATTTAATTAGAAATGTGATCCAAAGATAAAATTTGTTTAAGTTTTTAATAAAATTTTTGAATTCGAAAAACAGGGACAGAAACATTATTAATTACAATTTAACTATTTCAAACGTGGCTCTCTATTGGTCGCAAAGATCACTTGTTGGCTTTTATGACAACCTTCAGAAATGGTTTCACCTTTGAATGGATGTTGTCCACTTGTAGTTGTGAAGCTGAAACCATTTATGGTACCATCCAACCATTACTGTTTTTGGCTGTTACACATAAATTCTCTTCGTATTATGCTTTAAGTAGTATTTTTTTTATGATATAATTTTATCCATTCAAGAAAAACTATAATTTTTAGTAATCAAATGCCCATTCGGTGATGGCATTAAATGTAAAATATATCCTTTTAATTATATCTCTCAAACTTTCTCGTGAGCTATTAATTGAATAGTCTTCAAATATTGTGAGGCCTCATCTTCTTAAATGTAATAAAAATATAAAAAAAACTTATTTATGCTTATAATATTTATAGGGTGTTTTTAATTGATATGAAGCTAACCAAGCATATATCTTATGTTCATTAACAGGCAAAGTCCCACACTCCACTTGCCGTATGGGGGGTTCCTTGTCCATACATGTCGTTTTCCATATTCCTTTGGTTCTTCAAGCTGCAACGTACCATGAGGAAATTAGAAGGGAAAAGAATGAAATGAATAATTCAGCAGGATTCATGACCAGGAATACATTTCTCTGAGCTACGTGGAGGAAAATGAAGCAGAAAACAATGGAATAAAACATATATAAAGCGAGTAGTGACTAGTGACTGCCGACATGGTAATTAAATAAGGTTTAAGGTTTAAGAGAATGACATCGACTCGCGTTTGAATTGGACGATTTAAAGCAGTGTTTTGTTGCAGAGATTGAGAGAATGCAAAGGTAATAGCACCCTTTGTCTCCTTCTCTCCCATTTCTTATTGCAGAGATTGAGAGAATACAAAGGTCGAGAATCTGTTAGCCATGGCTTTGGGACCATGCAAATGGATTTCCACCATCACATTTGCCTTCCTTTTGGTCATATTCACTGTCACTCTTTGGAGCCTTGAATCAAATCAAGTTCAATACCCATTTGCAGGGTAGGTTCAGTTAATTTGAAATATAAACTCATATTTTCTTTGTTTCCACGTCACTTGATTTGAATATTATTTTGGGTTTATACTGTTTTTTTTTTTTTTTTTAATTTTATATCCACTCTATGCATTATTAGTGAATTAGATAATGAGGCATTGTTCATGCAGGGATTTAACAAAGATGATTCTAGGCAAGCTTGAAGGATGGAGTTTGGGCAAGCACGGGGTGATCACTGAAGAGAGTAAAAGAGGGACTAAATCTGTAGGACCAAACATGACATCTTGCCATCCATCTTATGGTCGTAAGGATCTTCTTGTTGATTGTTGCCCACCAGGATTCCAATCACGCTGCCCTTCGTTGATTTCCAGTTTCCTGATCCCCATTCCCGATTAAGAATCCGCCGCCCAGCCCATGCTGTCGATGCCGACTACATCGCTAAATATGACAAGGCCTTGTCCATAATGAAGTCACTACCACACCATGACCCTCGAAGCTTCCCCCGTCAGGCAAACTTGCACTGTCTCTTCTGCACCGGAGCCTACGACCAACAAAACTCCAATGCTCCGCTCAGTATCCACCGCACATGGTTTTTCTTCCCATGGCATCGAATGATGATATACTTCCACGAACGTATCCTCAGTAGTCTCATCGGAGACGACACGTTTGCTTTGCCATATTGGGCTTGGGACATCCCTCAAGGGATGGTAATACCCGATATGTACACCAACAACAGTTCATCTTTTTATCATAAAATGCGCGACGTTTCTCATCTTCCACCACAAACGGCGGATTTAAACTATGTTTCGGACACAAATCTAAGACCTGAAGATCAAATAGATATAAATCTTGCATTTATGTATAACCAAATGGTGTCTGGAGCAAGAAAGACCGAACTGTTCATGGGGTGTACATATAAAGCTGGAAAGGAAGGTTACTGTAATGGACCTGGCACAATAGAGCTTGCCCCTCACAACGCTTTGCACACATGGATCGGGAGCAGCTTAAACCCTGGAAGGGAAGATATGGGTAAGTTTTACTCTGCAGCAAAGGACCCTATTTTCTACGCACACCATGCAAACATAGATCGTCTATGGGAAGTTTGGAGGAAAGCTCTTAAACAACAATTGGATATCAAAGATCCAGATTGGCTCGACTCTTTCTTTTACTTCTATGATGCTCGTGAGGGTTAAAGTCGGTGATGTTGTGGATACAATCAAACTGGGTTATTCTTATGAACAGGTTCACCGTCCGTGGTTGAATATGCGTCCCAAGCCTTCTTACCCACCAAAACTAGTTCGTCAAATGTTGAAAACGAAAGAGAACAAATTAGAAATGTTGTCAAGGACCCATGTTTCGTCCTCCGAGTTGGATACTCATGGTCGAGCTCTGGACGCTAGCTTGACAGTAAAGGTTAGGAACCATTGGAGAAAGAAGGAGAAAGAAGAGGAAAAGGTCATAGTTGTGCACGGGATTGAAGTGAAGGGAGATGCATATGTTAAGTTTGATGTGTATGTAAACTTGATTGATCAGTTCAAGATCAGCCCAAAGTTCAGGGAATTTGCAGGGACCTTCGCTCACATACCGGGCGGCGGAGCCGAGAAAAGGAAAATTGACCTTAAACTTGGGAGTGTCGGAACTGCTGGAAGATTTGGAAGCCGATGAAGATGAAAGCATATGGGTAACATTGTTACCAACAACACCAAGTTGCAGCAATGTAACAATTGGAGGGGTTCAAATGCAGTACATCAAATAATTTTTATATATTTCTCGATTAAGTTTTGTTTTCTTCCTTATTTCTTTTAAAATCTTTTCAAGAGTCATCATTATTTGCTTCATGATGACCCTTTTGCACTGAAAATAATAATCATGGGATGGGACATATTATATTAAAATTATTTTCTAGTTTTTTATCTTTTTAAAAAAATTACTTTTTACTTTTTATTTTGTCTTGCATAAATTTTATGTATTGGTAACATAACAAATAAATCATTATAATCAACAAAAAAATAGTAAAAGACTTGTCAATCGTTACTAATAATTTTATTTAAAATAATTAAATAATCATAATCATTATAAATAAATATTAATAACTCTTGAATTTAGAGACTTGAGTTTAAGAGGTTAGGATCTTACTTTTAGTGTTTAGGATATCAAATTTAGGGTTTAAGGTTTTATAATTTATTTATAATTAATTATTATTTAATTATGTTTAAATAAAGTTATTAAAATTTATTTATAAATCATCTACTATTTTTAATTTTATTTAATGATGATGTATTATATTATTATTCATTTGGTGGTGCATGGAACTTATGCACTCATAATGCATTAAATATTTTCCTTTACCTTATTATGTTGTATTATTTTAATCCATGTGTATAAAAAATTTCAGTTATAAAAATAATAAGTATTATTGTGATTAATTATGATAAATATAAAATTAAAAAAAAAAAACATAACATTTTTATCATCTTTTGTTATTTTTAGGTAAATTACATTCAAAGTCACTAAATTATATCAGTAAGTTTACGTTTTGATCACTTAACTTCAAAATGTCATAAAATGGTTATTAAACTATTCGGAAGTCTTCATTTAAATCACTAAACTATTCAGGATTTTTTATTTAAGTCATTGAGAGTTACTTTTTTTTTTTTAAGTTAACCTAACGAGTTTTAAGCAATAATTCGATGATCGATACGATAGATTAGTACCCATCAATGACTAAAACATACTTTAGAACTAAGTCAACCTGACAGACAGTCAAGAGCGAAGCCATTTTTTTTTTTGGAGGGGGTGGAATTAAGTTGTATATTTTTACGATGGTAAAATACAATCTCTCAATTTTTAATAGCCTATATCTTTCAATTTTTATCATTTTGGGGGGCCAGAGAGTAATTTTACCATTTCTTATTTAAAATTTTAAAATTATAAAGGGGCCTAAATGAAAAAAAATTCTAATTTAGGAGGTTGGGGGCCTCGCCATCCCCTGGCTTCACCACAGCAGTTTGTGTTGGAGATCATAAAAGAAAATTGTTTGAATTTTGGTTAGCAGATTTGTGACGTTCAAAGTTGATTCATGAAAATACCAGAATTGTAGAAGAGAAGCGAAATGAGAGCTTTTAGTTGGTGCAACTAGTGTGAATAGAGAAAACCATACAACGATTTTAACAGTAAATAATTTAAATGAAAATTTTCAAATAATTCAAGGACTAAAACATAAATTTACTATCAGTTTATATCAGCAGCCATTTAAATCCATAAATAATACAGAAATTAGGGTGGAACAAGTTAAAAGTTAAAAGGGTGAATTTATGTTGAACTCAACTGCAATTTAGATATTTTAAATTAGGTTATGTGGCTCTCAAGTCATCACCAAGATGTCTCTACTCATAAATACAATTGGATTCATTTTTAATTTAAGAATTGGTTTTAGGTTTACTGAATTCTTCAATTTATCTTTTTTGTAAGAGTTGAAATACAATTTATTAATTTATAATTCAATAGATTTCTGAGGGTCTAAAACCCATTTTATCCATTTTAGGGGCTGTCTGCATCCGCCCCTGACTGTTATCCAAAAAATGCGGCAGTGTTATATGTATGTTAAGTCACATGAAGTTTTGTGTGGTATACTACACTACGCAAGATAAAATATATGGTCTCTCCACATTATGGTAAACTTATAATATTCACAAAAGTAATTTTGGATATGTAAGTCAATCGCATGAACCTTCATACTGTATATTACACTATACGGTTAAATTCAGAGCTGAATCTAGGCTCTAAAATTGGAAAATTATTATTTATATCTTTCATTTTTTTTAAAATTTTAAATTAATAAAAATAAATTATATTTTGGCCCCTCTAAAATTATAAAAATTCAATTCAATTTTTTAAAAATTATAAAGATATAGACTATAAAAAATTAAAATTTCATTCGGCCCGTTAATTTGCGTGTTGTACGAGATTGATATGTGACGAGATAATGATATATGACATGATATTATACATTGAATATATCGGAATCCAGCATTTATTGCGGATTATCGAGTTATATTTACAGTGATTCTAGCATGTTTTTGGGGGAGGATGTGAGGCTACGGGCTTGGCACTTGATGCCTAGGCGTGTTTTTCGGGGGATGTTAGCCTTCGAGCTAGGCACTTAGTGCCCAGGTGTGTTCTTGGTTGGATTAGCTCAGTTGAGCATTCTGGCGTGACTTGGGTGGATAGCCGCGTATTCGTATTTGTTCATATTAGTTCATAGATTGAACCGTGATTGCTAAACTAAACAGTAGTATAGAGAAGCAGGGTCGATCCCACAGGGACTAGGATTCCTAATATTATTTTTGCGTAACCAGATTTTAACGTCGTGCCAGCTATTGTGTCCACGACTTGTAACGTGTTGTGCTGAAAATAAAACGGGGTTTTAGTTGATTAAGATTAAAAATATAGAAATAAATAGAACAATATAATAGTTATAACTGCGAAAAATAAAATTAAATAATTAAAATTAAATTAGATAATCAAATATGCGAATTTTTAGCCTTAAACTCGATATATTCCAAACTCGAATCAGCCCTCGAAGACGGATTAAGGACGCCTTAATCACCAACTCTTCCTTGTGTAGTTGAATTCAGGATACCCTGCAAGCCAATTCTTACCGACTGTCTAACCGCGAAACACGTGTCCATAATTTAAGATCTCGAAAGCCTTGCGACCTAGATTAGCCCAACTCAAATCAATGGCATCAACCGCATGGGTCATTAAAATCTGATCATTCTCTCCCTTAATGGAATCCAACTGACCTTCTCCACCTGGACACGCCAATTTGTTTAAAGGAATTTGAATGTGGCAGTCGACTGATCCGTTTTCCCAACTGTGTGTCAAACAATTGACAACCCAACAGGCTCTTTCTGAGTTGAAATTGAATTAACTTAAAAGAGACAGTTATACTTGTCTCATATTCCGAAGAGATAATGAATATCGTATTAAAGATTTTTAGTGCAGGTTAATTTCTCAAGATTCTCAGTTTGATTGATTACCTGCCTAAAGCTAAGCGAGGATTAGTTGAACATGAATTTGGTCATGCTTGATGAAATTTTGGGAGTTTAGATAGAACGCAAGGTTATGAAAGTAAATGAAAGGGACTTGAGGAGCAATTTCACCAAAATATAAAAAGAAAAAAAATAAAATTCTAAAATAAATTCTCAACTCCAGCCCGTCCTCTCAATGCCCAGTTACACCCCTTTTTATACTAATTTGAAGGAACCAAGTCTCACAATTTATGCCTAAATTCTTGGTAATAATTAAGCTCTAACCAATGCTTAAGTAAAAATCAGATTTTTCAAGATTTTTGTTGAACAAAATATTTGAATCCTTTAAAGTCAACATTTGATGTTTTTTTCAGCAGCCTAAACTATTCTGATGCTTTTCGCCTCAATTTAGATTGTATTTTTTTTCAATTACGTCCCTAATAAAATTTAAGTAAGAAAAGACAAGTTTATTATCATTTTATTTAAAAATTAATCAAAATTAAGTGCATTAAACATATAAAATTAACTTATTATCAAATATTTTTTGGTCATCAAATAATAACCCTATAAAGTAGCATTTAGCCTTTAAAATTAAGATTAAGTTGAGGAGAGATGTAATGGATACGATTTATTTGGTGAGAAATTGTAATTTTATTACGGGTTTAGTGAGGTAATACTTTATCCTTTTTATAAACTGATGGATAAAGAATGATTATACACATTAATCAATGATGACAACAAAATCCATGAGGATCTCTTTTAAATTTTACTTTTTTAAAATTCAAATGAAAGGCCAATTCAACAACTCATTTATTTCAATTATTAAAATATATTTTAACTTTCTATATTTTTTTCATTTGGAATTTAGTCATTTATTAAAAATGTAAGTACAATTATCATCGCCATTAAAATTTTTTTATTAAATTCAAGTTTATTACAAAATATATAAAAAAATTATTTTGTAAAAAAATTATAAAATATAGTGTAGCCTTTAATCTTATGTTATTAGTTAAAAGATGAAAGAATCCCACATTGTTTAGGAACAAGCTGCAAACATATTCATGAGTCTATATATACACATGTCTCATATCCCACATTGCTTAAAAAAATAAGAGAAATGAGACTTTGGGTCTATATAAAGACCTGCTTTGTGTTGCTACTTTGAGTCTTTATAAAGGTTTATTCTCGTAAATTTTCAAAAAAAAGTGGTCTATTTTTATAATTTTTTTAAAAAATGACATTTTTTGAAAACTTAATTTGAGGACAGGCAAAAGCGCGCCCACGTAAGTGCGTTTTTGCTGACAGGGTAAAGCGTGTTCGTGTTAGCGCGTTTCGTGTTGACATGGCAAAATCGCTCTCTTAGGGACGCGATTTGCTGAAATTTCCCCCAAAAACACTCCTACGTGGACACGTTTTGTAATTTTCGGTCCTTTTCGGTAAATAATAAAAAAAATGGCCCATTTTCGTAAATAAAGTTAGAAATGGCCTTTATAGGTAAAATAGTCTTAGAATTCTTTTATTAAATTCAAGTTTATTATAATGTTTTTTTACATAACTACTAAATGAGTTTTTATTTTATTTCAAAATGTCAAATCAATGAATAATTTTTAAAAAAAAAATTAAATTCTTAAAAATAAAAGTATAAATAGTAATTATAATTCTTTTATAAATGAATTTTTTTGGTAGAAATTCTTTTATAAATATAAGTAGTGATTAGGATGATAAAAATATTGTCTAAAGCCCGAGCTGAGCCGCAATTGCTATGATTTGAGCCATTTGAGAAAGGCAGTTAATAATTTGATGTACTAGTGTCACGGGGCTAGATCTTTTGCCTCGCGATCTGTGTGGCCTTAGGTGATCTGTTCATACCAAACCCGTCTAAGTCAACCTAAACACCACAAGTGAGGATCCCTTTAAAATTCCTTCAAGGCACCAATTTGTATAATGGAACCAATTTATACCAAAGAAGCCACAAAAGAACAACAAAAAGCCACAGAAAAGAATGCACGAGAGATATTTGAGTAAATGCTCTTCAAGAATTCTATTACTCTTAAGAATTCAAGTTATAATGGAATGAAGTGATTTCCAAGTGAGGGGAGGCTCTCTATTTGTAGTTGAGCTCCCCTAAAACCGACAGTCTAGATTAAGTTACATCGACGGACGAGATTAGCCTATCCCTCAACTCATGGGATTTACAAGATACACCATATCAAATTAAATCTACAAGATATGATTCCCATATTTACTAAAAATAGCCTATATTGTCATATCTTCATTATCGAGCCAACCAGGCTTCAATCTGACCGGCTTCTCCAACAGTTCTTTGAATTGGGCCAGTTTTCGTGGACTAAATCATTCATCTGATCGATAGACCTCCATAGGGTGCATCTTGTGCCATGGTCAGGGACTTTGCACTTTGACCCGTGACACTAGCTTGAACCCATTTTTAAGATCTTTACTACTATGTATATACTTATGTATAAATCCAAAAGACACTGCTTCCATGACATTGGCATACTCAACCATCATGCTTCATTTCATTTCCTTTTCTTTTTGTTTCATTTTATAAAACAACTAAATTTCAGTATTCATTTTTTATCTGCATAACATTTAATTGTTAATATAATTTGATTCTTATATTTTTATAATATTATTAATTAGTTCAAATAAGTAATATCTTTAATTTTTTGGTTAAAATATTACATGATTATATATAATTTTATAATGTCATCAGTTAGTCTAAATTAGTAATATTATTAACTTTTTCAATCAAAATAACCACATCAGTTTTTCTTTAAAAACCATATTCCAATAAAGAATTAT
The DNA here is from genome assembly GCA_005393395.2 of Gossypium australe. Lineage (NCBI taxonomy): Eukaryota > Viridiplantae > Streptophyta > Magnoliopsida > Malvales > Malvaceae > Gossypium > Gossypium australe. The sequence goes on from CM016625.1 coordinate 121,311,664, forward strand.
TTTATTATGATAATTTCAAATGAATATTTTTAAGAAAAAATCCTAATAAGTATATTCAAGGTTACTTTTATTGTTTTATGACTATCAAGTTTTTTTTAAAAAAAAAATTCAAAATGTCATACCATAAAATTTAATAGAAAAATTTTAACGATGGTAAAAATTGTACCTAATTTTTTAAATTCGAGAAGTAGATAACTATATTTCTAAAAATAAAAATAGAGAAACTAAATTTCAACTGCACAAAGTGCATATGACTTAGAGTATATTTTAACTTCAAGTTTGTACTCTATAACTTGACACAAACAAATAATTAACCAAACGCATCCATATTAGTATATATTTAAGGAAGACCCTAACGCCTTCCTTCATGACATTTGGTCACTTTTTTACATGATAAATTAATGGCTAAATTAATTTTTAATCCTTTTTTTTAGATTATATAAGATTTGTTAAATTTGAGTTTTAATCTCTATATTTTGTTCAAATTTAGATATGATATTTATATTTTAATTTTGACATAATTTGATACCTCAACTTTTTTATTAGTTAATCTAAATATTTCATTCTAATTAAAATGTTTATTTGAATTTTTAAGAATTGTTAACACTATTCTCTGTTAAATTTAGATTAATTGCAATATCGTTTTTTTGTTACATAGACACCAAATGAGTATTTTTTGAAAAAATTTCAAATTGTCACCCAACAAATTAAACAAAAAAGTGTTAACAAATAGACCTGAATTTTAAATTTGAAAAGTAAATGGACTAAATTCCTAAAAATAAAAATATGGAGACTAAATTTTAAATATACGAAAAATACAAATATTTAAGTAGTATTTGAAAAGCCACCTAGTAAATGGATCTACGTGTAATTGCTTGTAACTACACAAGGATGACATGTTTGGGTAACCATTGTAATTGATGAGGCTTACCGAACTTAGTGTAATTGGAGTGCTCCAATTACACTTTCCAATTCTTAAAAGAGAGGGGAGAGTTGGAGTAATTACTCAAGTAATTACACCCAAATTCAATTTTTTTAAAAATATGTTTTTATACAAGTTATAAAAATTATATTATAAGCATGAACATGTATGAGTTTTTGGGATGGTTATGGAAAAAAATTCTTATATTATAAATCCTAAAAAATATTATAAAAAATAATTTGTATATTTACATGTTATAAATATCGTGGTAAAAAAATTATTATAAAAAGTAATTTACATGTTGTAAAAGTGTTATAGTATAATTATTTATAAAAGGTTATGGCTAAGTACGTACATAACTTATTTATGTATCAATGTTATATATTATAAAAAAAAATATTGTTATTTATAAAAAAAATGTTATAATTTTTTTCAATAACTTATTTATAAAAATGTGACACCCTACGTCCAACCCTACCTCCAAATTCGAGTATGGAGCGTCACAGGTTGACTCGATTTGAGAACACGTCTATTAGCTTTTCTGTCTGGAAAAGAACCTTATCTTTTTTTGTAGATACCCCCTTTTTCCAAAGTGGTACTCCTTTAGTTTAAGTTTACTTATATTTGGAAGCGCAATTTTGAATAAAAGATTCGCTGCATTAAGGGTGCACAGAATAACCCTCTTGCGCCTACTTAATTAACATCAATGAATCATAAATCTTGTTAAGCCGTCAAGGCTTCCATTCAACATTCGAAGTTTTCAAAATATCATTCAATACAGATTAAAAACTTTCAACTTGGTGGTTTCTAATAAGTGACCTAACACCCCTAGCAAATACATGTTAACCTCAAAAATTAAGAAGGCTCACAAATGGCCGCAGGTTTGGATGTGTCCCTTTAATCACCACGCTTAACCTAAAAACTTGAAAGGAAGAAGAAATTGGGTAAGTTCATAAGAACTTAGTGAGTTCTGGGGAAAACAATCTCACCTTAATTAATACTAGACATTAAGGAAAAGGGGACTCAATTAGTTCACCATGGTTGGCGAGTACATTACTATGGATTACAGATCAATTGGCGGATGATACCGCAAATCAACTCAGCCAATTGGCGAACAACGTTGTTTCTATACTCATATAGGAGAATCACAGATACATCTACTCCGTGAATATGCCACTTATGTGGATTGCCACTTACGACAGACGGGCTTAGTGTTCATGCTTTCATGCAGCGTGCAATACCCTATGCACTATTTTTTTTTACGTACTCCCTTCCTTGTGTTAGCTTTTTATCCCTGGTTCTTGAAGAACCAAAATTTTCTTGTATCTTCAAATTCGCTCATCTAAGCTATATAACAACATCACCTCCGTATCATCCTAACTCCCCTCCTTGTATGAACACATAAGTGTTCTCCCGTAAGGTTCGATTTTCACCAGTCACGGTTTGCAACAAGTCCCATACTGAAGGCAAATCATATTATCATGTATCTTCTTTATCATTATATACAACACCTCTCCGGTACTTCCTTACACCCATTTGGATATGGAGCTTGTGCACCAAGGAAGGAGTACTCTTACTATATAAATACCAATTTTTCGGGCTCGTTTAACCATAATTAACCATGTATGCACTGATTCTTGGAATGAGACCTCTTTGACGCAAATTTAGGAGTAACAAATTAACACAGATACTAGACATAAGGTACAGAGGAACTCACCAAAATGCTTTACTTAGAACTTTATCTACTCTACTAGTTCTTTTCCTTTAGCATTGGAACATTCTCCTGTTTCTTTAGCTAAACAATAAAACAACTTCCTTAATCATCGAAAATAATCAAAAACTTATGATACAACAAGAATCTCTAGACATGCAAACAATTTATGGATAGGAGTCTCCTTCCTACCTAGTATTCAAAGAAATCCTACCAATTCTTTCTTAAGCCAGTTTCTATCTATTTGGTAAAACTTAAAAGGAAAGTTTAAGAATTTACCAATAGACAACTAACATTAACGTTCTCTTATACTTTTATAGTTAACACCCTTGCTAGCAAAAAAGAACTCTCATGGTTTCTTCGATGATAAAAAAGTCTGGTAGAGAAGATGGATTAAAAAACCTTCTCTTCACTACCATACTATCCTATTTATAGCTAACCCATGTCCAAATCCCAATCAGGATTATCTCAAAGCATTACTTGTTCTCGCACGCTTCCACTAATTAATCACATTCTACGAGGCTCTACAAGTGTCCTAATTATTGACACGTTGACTCCATTAGGAGGTCAGGTGACTTAAACGTATCCTACAAGCCATCATACTTACTTAAGTAACAATACTAAAACACAGGTGATGATTTTATTAGCGGGAAAGTTCGCCTAATAAGGCTATTGCCCAAACTATAATCTCGCTATCGCTCGGACTGACACTCTGCAGCATTGGTGAGGTTCTTCATAGCACTCCGCCACGAAGTTATCGACCTCATTCGGTCTAAGTTTCGCTACTTAGGCGGGCACCACTAAATAGTTTCCCAAACTAATCCAGTTCGCCAAACTAGGGTGTGAAAAAAATAATTTTCTAAAGTTATAGAAAAATTATATTATTTATAAGAAGTGTTATGGAAGTTTTGTACAATTTATAAATTTTTTTTATAAAGATCATATATTATAAATTTTATATTATTTTTTACTTAATTTACATATTATAAAAATAGATTTAACCTAGCATAAGTCTTTCTCCAAATTAAGTTTATATAATTTTTTATAATTAAAGCTACAAACTATTTGGACTAGACCTGAGCATGGGTTGGGCCAGACCGATGTAAAATTTTAGGCCCATTTCTATGCTTGGGCTCGGTCTGACCCAAAAAATAGGCCTAAATTTTGTCCAAGCCTGACCCAGATTAAAAATGCTAAATCCAAGCCTGATCCGACTCGTCTGTATTAAATTTTTTTATATAAAAATAAATTAAAAAATATAATATTTTAAATACACTAAAAACATTAAAATAAAGTTTTTCCAACAAATTGAAAATACATTTTAAAAAAATCTATAATTAAAAAATACTAAGATAGTTGCAACTTAGCAAGCAAGTGCCTCTAAAATAGTAGCAAAATTAACGATAAAACAATAGTTATACAACATCAAAACAATGACAACAAAATAGTAGCAATATAATATTGAAATAGCAGCAAAACAACAGCAAACAACAATATAAAAGAAAGTATAAGCTGATTCGAGTCAAGCTCGGGCCAAAAAATCCTACCGAGCCCTAGCCCGTTTAAAAAAAAATGTCTTTTTTGTTCAAGCCCATTTTTTGGGCTTACATTTTTATCGAAACCCTCCCAATTTTCGAGCAAGCCTTCGGGCCTAGGTGGGTGGTCCAGCCCATGATCAGATCTAATTTGGACTATAAACTCAAATATTATAAAGTTGATGCTAATTATGAAAATAGATAAGGTTCTCTTGCACGATGTCGTGAGGTTTGATACCATTTGAAAAAATGGTGCCAGACACAAACACTATAGACAACTCACAAACTCTTTAATTTTAGACATTCAAGGCTTCGAAATGTAGTTGATAAGATAATTGTTGTTTTAAAAAACATTTCTCATATTAACATCACCTTAGTATAGCATAAAAATCAAGGTTGGATCGTACTAACATGTTGCATATTTCATAAATACAATCACAAAGAGAATTGAGGCGTTCCATACTTCATAGAGTGCATGGAAGAAAGAGATCTTAATAATTTTAATGATGCGGATTCAAATTCAGATGATGATGAACTTGGTTAAGGACCAACATATAATGATAAGGAGTATATGTCAAATATTAAAGAGGGAATAACCCAATAAGCATGCACCATAGCAATTAGATAAAATTGTATATGATATTTACTGTTATTGTTATTTTTATTAGTTATCATATTATCAACTATTTTTTTATACTAACATAACATATAATTTTTGTTACTTGTTTAAAAATTATTTTTGTCATACTAATAATTTTTATAGTAATTAATATTTTAAAAATATAAATACTATAACTTTGTAATTACAACTTGTACTATCAAACATTATATGAGAAATTACAATGTAATTACACTCTGTTAGTCAAACAAGACTAAAGAATTACAATTTTTCATAATTACAAAAGAGTGTACTTAATATCTAGTAATTACAAGAAAAGAGTGTAATTAATATACCAATAATTACACTTTCATCTAATTAATATACTCCCCAAACATGCCCTAAATATATTGTAATCTTTAAATTCTTCTACTAATTTAATCAAAAGAATGAATAATCAAGGGAAGCATGGGTGGGACCAAGCTACTTTTCTTACTGAAAAACCTGCCTAATCTATGACTAGTCGACACGACACGGTTTCAAAATTGAAACACGTAATTCATGCGCCTGTCTATGGCGGCTACAATTCAAAAGTTCGGTCTCATATTTCAATTCATCTTCTTCCAACAACGAAACTCTAGCAAATCAAACAAAATCCTGGAAAACCCGAATTCAGAAACGAAAACAAGATTTCTATTTTCTTTCATTTTGGGAATTAATCAACGAAATGGAGACGGTGATGGAAGATGAAGAGTACAATTACAGAGAAGTAATTTTGCCTTCGCTGGTCCCAGTAGTCCCAGAGCCAGCACTAGAGAGGGAAACAGGGGAGAGAAGGAGAGGCAGAGATATACTCATTGCTATAGATCACGGTCCCAAGAGCAAACACGCCTTTGATTGGGCTCTTATTCACTTTCTCAGGCTTGCTGATACCATCCATCTTGTCCATGCTGTTTCCAGTTATAACTTATGTCATGGAAAATAATCGATTTCTAGATTATTATCTTACTTATTTCTCAAATTCCTTTCTGGGTTTTTTTTTTATAGGTGTCAGAAACGATGTGGTTTATGAAACTAGTCAAGCTCTTATGGAGAAGTTAGCTGTCGAGGCTTTTGAGGTTGCCATGGTTAGTTCTTCATCTTTTATTATCATTTGCATCATTAGTATGGAATTGTTATTGCGAGATCATTATGTCTGTTGTGTGGACATTTTAACTTAGGTTGATTATTGATCCTTCCATCGTTGTGTCTATTATTTCCATAGATGAGTACATTGATATATGCGGATTACTGACAATTTCCATGGAATCAATTGTAATATCTACACATGTTTAGGTGCATAATGCAAAATAGAGTTTGGTTAGTTTCATTTCTAGAACTTTTAATAGCATTTATAGGGTACGTCCAAACTTCAAATATAAATCAACAACATTGACCAACTAAAATCTTGAACCATGATTTGATCTTCTATTTGTACCTAAAGTTTTAAATTGATCAATGTCAGTGTCGTCAATGGTGCAAGGAATAAACCCTCCAAGGCGCAAAAAGTGCATGTCTTTTTTTTTTGGGGGTATATATGTATAAAAAAACTATCGTTGGTCCATAGCCTTTCGAATATTCTGTCAAATGTCAAGATGGTTCACTGTTTTAGCTATTTAAAGGTTTAAGATGATCAATATGAACAGATTGTTTTTAATTTTCAACGGGATATGCTAGTTAGAGTACACAATTATCTGTTGGTTTTGGCATTTATACATTATAATTGAATTAAACCTTAGGGTAGTGTTTCCTTTGCATGCCCCTAGTTCCAATATAGCTTTGAGAGTCAAAATTATTTGGTGTTTGGATTTTCAGAAATTTATAGTTTCTGCGAATTAGGTGAGGACTAAAGCTCGAATAGTCGAAGGGGATGCCGGTAAGGTAATTTGCAAGGAAGCAGAGAGGTTGAAGCCAGCAGCAGTGGTTATGGGAACTCGTGGTAGAAGCTTAATTCAAAGGTCTGATTTAATCCTCAATTTCATGTTACATCTTTCTATATAGATGCTTGTGCTTGTTTTACTTTGCCATATGTTGCTCCAGTTCTTCACTTTTCTGAATGTTCTTATGTTTAACACCTGTGTTGGACGTATATCTACACATGAGTATGTGGCTATGCCTTAAAATATCCTCCAAATACATGGAAAAACTAAATGACTCCATTATTCCCTTGCTCTTCTCTCATCATATTCATACCTTTGCAGTGTATTTCAAGGAAGTGTAAGCGAGTATTGCTTCCACAACTGCAAATCCGCACCCATCATAATCGTACCTGGGAAAGGTACTAACCCTAATCAATAGTGTCCACTAGTTCTATTTCATTTGTATTCCTTGGAAACTTTGAATGATTCACACATTCTGTTTTTATAACTCGGCAGAAGCTGGAGATGAATCACTGATATAGTGGCAAAGGCAATGGTTAACTTGAGAAACCATTAGTCATGGAATCGATTTGTTTGCTTGTAGCACTGTATGTAAAGATAGATTGCTTGGTTGTTTATCTGAATGTTTGCACGTTATGGCTGTGTTGCTTCAGAACCTCTTATCCAGTGTTACCATACGATATATTGTGTGTAATTTTATCGGTATTTGGTATTTCAATTTTTATTTCCCGAAGTTTGCATCAGATGTTGTCATCGAGAATTACCGACCGCCTGAACTGGACTTCAACAGCTACCTTAGCTTTCACAGCAAATTCATATTTCTACAATGGCAATCTAAGACTAAAGTTGCCTTGACTGTATCTGATAGTAATCTTTGCCTTGTCTAAAATTTCAACTTTGCAATATACATTCGTTGAATTAGGCCCTATATCTGCATTGTAACAAAAAAAGAAGAAGCAGCTATTTTCTAAAAATCTAAGCAGATTCAGTGATATTAAAGAAAACATCCCTTCCAAAAAAGCTTCAAATATATGAAACTTGTGTGGAGTGAGAGACTGTGATTGGTTGATAAAGGTGTCCCAGAGTTGAAGCAACTTATTGTAAACACAAATTGAGGGTTCATATCTTATGGTCCTACCATTAATATTCCTTTTTCAAAATCCGAAATGTTTTCAGTTCCTTTTTACACATATTACTAATACAAGATTCAAAGGGTGTAATGTTGATGTTGGTTAGGAATCTTGTTCAACATAAAGACACAAGAACTGAGTTTATAGTTGATCCAAACATGAAATAGCCCAAAACCCAAGAGGGGTGGATTTTTATTTTCTTGGAAGTGCAGTTTAAAAGAAAAAAAGAAAACATGGGTCCCAAGAAAGTGAAAAGGCAATCTATCATATTTCACCGTCAACATATAACAAAGAGAATCAAAGAGATCTTGGCAGTGGATGAGATGAGGTCCACCCCCTTTCGCTATTTAACTAAAGGCTTGAAAATGAAGGAAAGGGTGAGGAGGCTATCCTGTGACTCTCAAAGAACAAGTAGATGCCAATGCCCGCCCTTCTATAGTCCCCCGTCTACTCCTAATGCCCTTCTTTTTAATTGCAACACTGATTATAATTTTTCCCACATCTGTCTATAATTATACCTAATTTTCAGAAGCTTTTGCTTTGCTTGGCTTGTAGTAATTCATTTGCATCCTAACATGAAACTTGAAAATAAATTTTGGGTTGTTGCTGCACAAAGTAATGGATTGGAAGGTTACAAATTACAAATGCCCCTGCCATCACCAAAAGTGTGTCCTCCAACGAATAGTATGTTGTTTCATTCTTTTTTTAATCAAATATTTGTGTCTAACAATCGTGTTTAATGTATATTCAAGTTCAAATTATATTATTAGATTTTGAATTTTTTTGTAATACATGTATTTTAATTTGATCAATTTTAGTTCATGTATTTTTTGAATTTTGAAAATTTGATCTTGACCATTAATCATGTATTATGTGTAAAGTTGTAAATTTAGTCTATATTCTCTAGATCATTCTCTTTTTTTAAAAAAAATTAAAATCTTATATAAATAGGGAAAAGAGAACAATAATAAACTGAGAAACATCTAAATCCCAAGCCAATAGGCATACTCGTGCACCCGATCCTATGTCCAACTACATTGTTCTTATTTGTTATATATTTTTCAAATTTCAAAATTTCAAAATTTCAATATTAATGCAAACGATGGCCTTAAATCTATTAATTGGGTTTTTGTGAGAAATATGTGAAAATAGTAAGTTACATGACATTACACAAGCAATTATATATTTGCCACTTCAAAATTTAAAATAGTAGAATTTATCTAAATAAATTTAATAGCTTTAATTAGAACTAAAACTGTTAAAATTCTAAAAATACAAAGACTTAAAATAATCAAATTAAAGAATAAAACCGTAACTTACATGTAATATATATGGATTGATAACAAAATTTAACCTATATTCAAACATGAAAATTAAGGGTATGACCAAGCTCAGCCCTGGGGGTTGTTTGAGAGTGCAGCTGCCAATGGCCCAGGGTTGAAAGGGCCCAAAAAAATTTATTTTTCAGTTTTTAATGTGGGAATTTTTTTTTTTTTCAGATTTTTCACCATAAATGCTTCATCTACTAGGGCCCCAAATGCATTACATTTTTCACCATAAATGTATTACATTTTATAACTTTTTTAAAAGGGAACCGATTTATTGTTTCGTCCAGGGCCCAAAAATATCAAGAACGGGTCTGAGTATGATCCTTAAATATCTTCCAAATATATATATATATATAAAACAACTAGGGTGTAAATAATATAGAGATGAAAATTATAAAAACAATAAACAATAATTGTTGGGGGAGGTTGTAGTAATGTGTAAAATTACAAATTCAAATGTGGAAAAACTTTCATTCAAATATAAGGAGATAAAAAGGGGGGATGAAGCTGGAAATAGTAACGATACAGGGTGCTAGGGGAGTTTAGATATAAATAAAGTTGACAATGAAGTTGCCCCTTTTTGTTGCTTTGATCACCCACACGACACCAGCAGTTAATGTTCATCTACAATTTGCAGGAACATATTTCTCCACATTTATCCATTTTTATATCAAACTTTTAGGTTTTATTTTATTGCTTTGTTGCCGTGCGCGGGTTTTAGTAAGACGGTTATAGTATCATCATTTTATAATAATAGACAAATGAGAAAAAAAATTAAAAAAATTATTTATTTATTGATATAATATTTTATTGGGTTGGTGTTATTAACCTCAACTCAATTATAAATTTATTAAAATATTATTTCATATACAAATTAAATTATATTTTTATAAATATGGATATGATATTTTTATACTTAACACTTGTTGGTGTTCATAGATATTATGATCACACACAGTTGCCAAATGATTGAAAGAATCAAAGGTAAATTTGAGGCCGTAATTTTGATGCAATTATGCACTAATTATCAGTGTCTCAATCAAATATATTATATACTATTATTATGTCTGAAAAGAGTAGGAAGATGGTCCAGTAGTAGGTTCGATGTCCGCTGTCTTTGATGCTGGACTGCTTCAAGTTGTCACTTATGGTTCTTCCTACAACGGAACAACTTGTGCCACTGGGATTAATCTATGCATTTCCCCTCAACATCACCAAATTTTGTGGTGTTTCTTGCATTATCAACTATAGTGTTAATGAGGCAGTGAAACTTCAAATAAACTGTGTGATTATTAAAAAATGGTGGCCAATTTTGCACTTATCCATATCAACTTTACCCATCTTATAGCACATTCAGTGTAACCATATGGAAAAAAACTATAACATAGCTATCAAAGTTGACCCCCCAGTCATTTGGTCCCCTCCATCCCATCAACCTTTCATTGTAACCTTAAATGCAATTTGAACAAGAGGTAGATTTGAAGTTAATCAGTACTGATCTTATTCATACTGTTTTCAAGTATACGTACAAACATATATACCATATATATACTTAAAAGAAGCAAAAAGGGAAGGGGGTGAAAAGAATATCGATCAAAGGCATCTGGAATTAACTCGATCATCAATGAATCATCAACTCATATTCTGATTCACATCTCCATCTTTAGATGGCTAGCTTCAATAGAACCTGCAGCTATCAAATTAAGATGGACCAGATAAGGTTTGTATGTTTTGATTCACATCTCTAGAGGACCTACTCCTATCTTTTCATGCTTGCCAGTTCAATCCTTACAAATATCCAACATAAAATGCAAATAAACACTGTTATGTTTCTCCTTTATTTAAGACAATGATATGATAGTTCTAATTGTATGTTTAGCTTGACACAGGGCCCCCAATTTTGCCTTTCCAAGCCATGTGGTGTAACAGTAGATGCACATTTAGTAGATCAAAACTATGTCCAAAATAAATCACGATACGGATGCTTCAAGGAAAATGAAGACGTCGGGTCAAAATGTTGTTTACTCTTACCTATATGAACAAGCAAATGGGATACAGTGCTCATTGAATATAATTTATTATTGTGAAAATGATAGAAAGCTTCTATAAAAGTAACTTTCTTCATTTAAATCATATGCATATATAGGCAACTTCTCTTACTTTGCGAAAAAAAGTCATTTAACAACTGTGGGGTTCACTTATGCATCTATCATATGTAGTCAAAACTTCTGCACTGAAAAATCATCAAGGACATGTTAGCGTTTTATGTACCTGCAAATGGTTGAGATGGGAAGGGTGTTGTTGATCTTCCATGTTCGAACGCCACATTGTAAACGTTTTGCAATTCAACGTCCCATGTTGGTGAGGGCTGAATTTGCTGCATTGCAGAGTGTTGTTCTATAATGAGAAAGATGGCGAACACTAGTGAGAAAGAAAAGAGTAAAAAGGAGGCAATCAGAAAATTACAGTGAAACAGGATGTATCCAGAAATAATGCATCCGGGATTGTCGATTCGGGAGCACTAATGGTTCTCCGAAGCGCAATGCCGGGAGAGTTCAATCCCATTTCAACTCCAGAACAAGCAACCACTTGTTGAACTGGATTGAAGTGAAGATAAGAAGGATTTGCCATTTCTGATGACATCCCAACTGTTGGGAAATTAGTCATACAAGGAGGAAATACCTGTTGAGAACAAACAATTCAAACATTAGGAACAAAAATAAATTAACAATAATGAATTAAAAAAGAGAAATATTCTAGATTTTGCCTTACATCTTTGGCAAAAAGATTGTCAATGTCGAAATCAAGCCTTGGATTTACAGCAGCTAGTTTCATGGATAGGAACTGCAGATTATGAACAATTAAGACACTGGATGACACAAAATATATGAAGAAAATGAAGATTGTAAAGGTTTTTACCTCAACTTGTCGTTGAAGAGATTGAACATAATTGATTATTTCATCAAGCATTCCAGCTTTCCCAGTGATTTTATTACACCCCGGAACTAAATCTTGCAGATATTTCATTCTTTCACTGATCTTTTCCCTTCTAACCTACAAAATGAAAACATAAACCAAACGAATTAAGACATCATTCTATATTCAAAACATACAAACATATATACACACACACAAATTTCCTACTCACTCTCTCAGCTAAGCTATGGCTATCAGTGGCTTGGCCACGACGCGCCCTGACGTGAATATAATCAGGCTTTTGAACCTCAGTGAGCTTTGAATTCTCCTTGGAAGTATCAGCAGAAGGTTCCTGCTTGGTGCTGCTTTTGTTGGTGTTGGGTGGTCCTGTAATTTTTGACTCTTCCTCTTCTTCTCCACAGGCTTTGGTCTTCTTAGAGTCATCATCCGCAGCAACCTACATACATATCAAAAAACAACAACTCCATTTAATGATTTTTGGCCTGGTTTTTGCCAAATTTTGGTTCTTTGGCACAAGAGACAAGATCCCAAAACAGAACATTTTGTATAAAACAAGAGAGGTGTAGACACAACAGGACATGAACCTTTGAATTATGTAACTTGTCAGCTTTCCTTTTCTTGGAGCTTTCTCTTGCAACGGCTGAACCCATGTTCTCAGAGACAAACGACTCTTTGCCCTTGACCTCCATCGCCTCTTTGGCTATAGTCGCCGCCACAGCTGGAGGGCAGCTAAAAGTCCTAGAAATGGCGTAATTCATATCAAAACTCGGTCCATTACTGTAGCCGCATGGCCCAAACCCCATGCCAGCCATGTCAACCTTCCCCAACTCAGGCCAGGATGTCTCCAAGCTAGGGTCAGGCTTCACTTGCCGAGTCATCACCAAGTCATCCAACACCGACTCATCGCTTATTAAATCACCCTGAAAGCCATGAACATGGGTGCTGGTTTGGGTCGAAAACACCCCACTTAATTCGCTGAAATAGCTTTCTTGTTGCCATTTCACGCGTGCTCTTTGTCTATCCAGCACTGTCAATGTCTCTGCTAATGCTCTATTCATGTCAAAATCTCAAAATAAGCCAAAATCAAACAACAAAGGGAAGTGAAAGATCAAAACCAAAGAATAGTGTTTAAGATGAAGAAGGATTAGGCAGGTTCACTATACGACTTCCAAGGCTAACACGAGTTCATTGTGAGGGATAGTACCATATATCACTAGGTGATGTACTCTGAGAATTTGTTGTTCTTTTTCTCTTTTCTGAAATCTTTCGTTACTTTTGGGAACAGTGAGTTTTAAAGGGCAGGGGGAGGAGGGAGGGTGAGGTATATTTAAAGGGGAAACTAAAGTAGAAATACAAGGCAAAAGATATAAACAGTATTTTTATTCAATCATAATGTCTTTTTTTTTTCCTTCAACTTTAAAAAAAAATTATCTTATTCATTTATTTCATTTTTCATGTCTTTCAATTTTTTAACTTATATTTTTTTGTTAAATCACTCTAAAATAGATAAAAAAGTTAATATATTATCCATGTGGCAATTCATATGTATGTAGAGTCAACAAAGTTAAAAAATATTTAACTTTTTCATTTATTTTAGAGTTATTTGACAAAAAACGTAAATTTGATAGTTAAAAGGGTCACATTTAAAAAAAAAAGAGCTAAAATAATATTTTTGTAAAGTTGGAGCAAAAAAAATCATTATTACTTTTATTTAAATTAGATTATGTATACATCAATTATTTAGGTCAAAAAATTATATAATAAATTATTCTTTTTAAAAAAATATATCTTTCCATGGTATTTTCTAAAGAAAAAATATTTTTATAAAGGTGGTATCTTTTGAAGAGAATGGTCTTCTTTTGAGTAAATTATCAAAAATAGTTATTTTTGTTTATTTCAGGTTATGTTTTAGTCACTTATGTTTGAAATGTTACGTTTTAGTCACTTACATTATCGTGTTGTAACATTTTAGTCACTGAGTCATTAATTGTCGTTAATAATGTAACAGTAAGCTAACATGACATGTTAAATCATCATTTTAAATAAATATTTTAGGTTAATTTGTACAATCGGTCCACATATATTTTTCGTTTTGAGCAATTTAATTTTTTTTATGTTCTTTTAACTTTCTTTTTTTCTTTATTTTCCATTCCCCTCTTCTTCTTCCTATGTTTTTCTCCCTTCTCCATTTCTTTTAAAGTAGTTTTCTATGTTTTCAATTTGTTAAAACTCGTCCTTATACTTTAATTTTTTTAAAACAATTTAATTTTTTCTTGTGAGGCGAGCTTGTGGACTAGTTTTAACAAATAAAAAATATAGAAAAACTACGTCAAAAGAAATAAAAAAGGGAGGAAAACAGAGGGAGAAGCAGAAGAGAATGAAAAAAAAGAAAGAAGGAAAGTTAAAAGAACATAAAAGAAAAAAATTAAATTGCTCAAAATGAAAAAAATATAAGGGCCAATTGTAGAATTTAACCTAAAATTTTCATCTAAAATGATGATTTAACATGCCACTTCAGCATACTATTACACCGTTAACGGCAATTAATGGCTTGGTGACAAAAATGTTACAACACGATAACGTAAGTGACTAAAATGTAACATTTCAAACATAAGTGACTAAAATGTAACATGAGACAAACAAAAGTGACTATTTTAATAATTTATCCTTTTCTTCTTTTTTTTTTGTTTAAAGAATGTTTTTTTATAGAAAAAAAATATAATATACGAAAAATTAAATGACATAATTATGCTTACCTATACTATTATTTGCCTGAAATGCTTTAAAAATAAAAAAAAATCTGATAAATTCAATTATTAAATTGATATATATTAAACTTAATCAAATATTCCTAATAACATAATTGTTGCTATATTTTCCCTGTAAATAAATTTTTTTTTTTAAAAAAGAGTAGTTTTATGGCTTGACTTGCATGAGTGGTGAAGTGCATTTTAATTCCTCACAAATTTCAAGCCGACACAATGAGTGTCTAGATTCAATTGACATGATTCAAGCTTTTCAGCTACTTAAATTAATGTATTTGATCCGATGTGACACAAAGAACCTTAACACATGTTTTTTTACATGATTTAGGCTTTCTAACTACATGAATCAATGTATTTGGTACCTTTCCTAAAAGAATGATTGATTTTGTTTATTGCCAATGGAGGCCTGAGACTTATAATCTTCGTTTTTATGCAATGAAATGATATAGTGCTAGAAGATGTAGCTCTCTCGATAGGCTTTCCAATTGACAGAAGCTAGAGCACCATTGAGCGGTACATTCCTTAAAAGAGTGATTGATTTCGACGAGTGTTGGGTGAATTTAATTTATATAATTGACAAATTCATTTGTCATTTCCCCACCTGATGCAAATGAGATTGAAATCGATCGATACACCATAACTTATATTCTCTACTTGATTGAAAAAATGTTGATGCTAACCTTATATATATTTCCCACTATTGGGCGACACCGATTTAACAAAGACATGCAAATAAAGGAAAATAGTTGCGACATTTCTCTATCAAATGCTTTGCAAGGTGTCCTAAAGTTGTTGAGATGTTATCTACTTCTACAAGCGTGGGGTTGTATACTGTTGCTATGGTTGGTGAAAATCTAAACATATATAGTTAATATTTTATGTTATATTAGAGAATATATTGCATTAATTATAAATGTTTTAGGATATATAATACTTACATTTAATATTTGTATTGATTGATATAAAGCAATTATTTAGATCATACCGAGACTTTCGTTGGATAAAAACACAAATCAAAATTAAATAATTATAATTGTAAAAGTACTAAATTGTATTTATCGTAATTGTTTGCATGGTTATTGTACAAGTCAACAACATTACTATCATGAGCATAGTCATTTTTGGTGGACATAATCCACGACACCTATATGCTTCCACATCATTGAGTGGAATCATACTAATTGGATAATGCAACAGTTTGTGCCTTTCGTTTAATAAATGTCTGCCAAATTATTTTCCTCCATCTAGTCAAGGTTCAATCCTTTGTTAGGTTGAGGATTTCGACTCAGTTGAAGTCAACCATCGACTCTTTTGATTCCAATTCTTTTTGTAAGCATAGTCTTTCCTAAGTGAAACCATATTTAAGTTTAGTCTACAAGTTTTTCCTTGTTAAAAAAAAACCAAAAAAGCTTAAACACTTGTAAAAGATCATAACTATGAAAAGAATCGAAAGCAGAAGAGGTAAGGTCAGCTTTGGTTGACATTAGAGTTGAGTTGAAACCCAAAGCAAAAAATATATAAAAAATAATAAATTTTAACAATAAATAGGTAGGGGTGTTCAAATCTTGGTTAAAACCGGATTAACTGACCGAACCGATCTAATTTGGTTAATCGGTCGGTAGCCAAACTTAATTCGATCAAAGGTTGGTTAATGGATTTTAGGAATTTCGGTTATTAGTTAATTCGGTTCAAAATCGGATAATTAATCGAATTAACCAAACTTAATAATTAATATTATGTGTTAATTTCAAGACTTATGTAGTGTTTCAAGATAAAATTCCAATTAATTTGATTAACTTTCAAGACAAAAACATATATTTAGGTTAATTTTAATGTATTTTTTAATATATTTTATACTTGTTTTAAATAAAAGACAAAAACATATAAATTTTACCGAATTAACCAAAATATTTCAATTCGATTAATTTTCTGTTAAAAAAATTCAGTTCGATTAAAGGTTAAAAAATTATACAATTCGATTAATACTAGTTTAATTCGATTTATAACCGAAATCAACATTTTAACACCTCTACAAATAAGAAAGGTAAAAATTTGACACGAGATTAGAGAAAGCCATTAATTTTAATTTCTTTTTTCTTACAATTTGATGAAGGTATTACCGGTATGTGAATATATAAAAAATAGTTCACAAAAGTTACAAACTGCCTTGCGATTTTGGAGTCTAAGAAACTCTACTAATAGTATACTAAATAATTTCTCATATATATAGAAGTGATTTATCATCTATATAAATTATAGCGCTTCAAACTTTAGTACCAAAAAGTCAGATTATTTTTACATTTTTATATTTTATAATCTATACTATTACTAAAATTATTGATTGAGTTGGTACCATGAGTTAACTGGGTAACAATTTAGCTAAAAATTGATTAATATATTTTTATTAAATTATTATGATTATTATTATTTTGATAAAAAATATTAATTCTTTTTGGAGAAAAGCTAAAAGACTTTAAAACCCTTAAATCTTTTTTAGCAAAAAAATTATCACTACTTTTATTCTTTATTGCTTTTATATTATTTTTATGAAAGATTATTACATATTTTATTCATAATGATTTCTTTAACTTAATTGGATTCAAGTGCGTTAGTTGTGTTGTTTGTTTGGTTTTTACCCTGTTTTTGTAATTCACAAAAAAAAATAGAAAATCATTGTGTTACTTATTCATTTTTAAAAATATCAATTAAAATATGTGACAATTTTTTAATAACACTTAAACAATTAAAAGGCTTTATAAATAAACATTTGGTCTTTTATACAAATAAATAAGGTTAAAGTACTAAATAAGCCCTAATTCGAAAATTAATTAGGCCCTAATTGAAAAGTGTAACTAATTGAACTCTTAATCCAAAAATAACAATCAATTGGGCCCTCTAAATTGACAATAAATTTAAATTTTTTATAACATTAAAATTTTTTAACAACTTATATATATTAAATTTTCTAAAAAAATCATAATATTTTATTAATTTCTAATAATTTTTTAATAACTTTTAAATTAAAATTACTACTATTTTTTGTTTTTTCACACATGGTGCACTACATCATACCGTAAACCATCATTATCAACATACTCCTCAACCAAAACCATTCCTCATCATCTACCTTAAACCACTAAACACTAAATCCATTATTTCTCGGACCCTTTACTCAACACTCCATCCAAGTCTAATTATCATCACACTTCAAGCTCACCTGTTAAAACCATCCAAACATTACAAACAACTATAATTTTCTTATATATTTTATAAATTTTTACAACTTTTTATATTGTGAATAAGTTTTTATAACTTTTTTATTAATTTTTATATTTTTTATCATTTTAATTATTTTTATATAATTTTCTATCATTTCTAATTTTTATCATATTTATTGAACATTTTCATTATTTCATAACATAATAATAATATTTTATAACATTTACTAGTTTTTATTTTTTATTTAAATTTTATGATATTTAATAATTTTCATAGATTTTCTATAATTTTCAAAATTTTATAATAGCTAAAATTTTTAGGAATAGATATCAAATTTATACATAAACTTTGGTTCAATGTATAACTTGATACATGAACTTTGATTTTAATGCAATTATACACGTGAATTTTAAATTGTGGCTTATATGTATACGTAAAATTTTAACTTTGATTCAATTGTACACATTTCAAGAAAATAAATACATACATTTACTTTCATATTAGATTAATATAACTATTTATTTATGTAATATATCAATGTAAACTGGTGCTAATTCGATAATATTGTTAGTAATTTTGTGAAAATTGAATCAAAACAAAATTTAATGAATGAAATTGCACATTGAATTAAAGTTCATGTATAATTTTGATATTTACCTAAATTTTTATAAAAGTTTTAATATTTTTTATTTTCATTTTAGTTATTTTTATATAACTTTCTATAACTTTTAAGATATTTTAAAGAAAATTTATAATTTCTTGAGAATTTTTATATAATCCTTAAAAATCAATTTAACCCTCATAAAATAATAAAAAATTCATTTTCATCAGACATCACGTCATTAAAATTTTTATGTTAGCTGTCACCTATCACATTACTCACCATGCCAACACTTAACGATTTGTCTAAAACTTTAACAAAAATGATAATTTTGAAGACCTAATTAATTATTATTTTTGAATTAAAATGACCATTTTCAACAGTTTTGAAAATAAAGTCATTATCGTCCAAAAAAAAATAAAAAAATAAAGCATTTATGGTCATAATCAAAGCTTTTTAGCTAGCTAGCTTGCAATTTTATCCTATATTTTGAGTATATTTTTTCTTTTCCACACTAGATTTTTAATAATTTGACACTTTATTCTATCAGTTTTTTTAATTTGGTACTTATATTTTTACCCATTTTGTTATTTAATTTTAATTCCGTCCACCGATTCAACTCCTAAAATTGATAGTGTAAAAAAGGGAAGGCCATGTGGCGACTACCAAAACGTGTCACGTGGGTTTTTCTTTTTGCCTATGTTAGCATGATGAGACATATAAATGGATTAAAAACCTTAGAAATTATTATAAATTACAGTATTCAAAATACGTCATTCAAAAAATTATAGAAGTAAAATATAATGTGATGACGTGATGATTAAGAATATTTATCGTTTTTGATGTATTTTGGATTTGAGTCACATTAATCGTGTTTATTGTAAGTCACAAAAAAATAGAAATATTTTAAAAGTTTAAAATTTTAAAAAATATATAAATTTTTAAGTATATATTTTAAAAAAAAGCTAAAATCCAAAAAAATAGTCAATTAAACATTTTATAAAATTAAAAAAATTTAAATTCTAAAAATTTAAATTTATAAAAGTAGTTAAAAGTTTAGACAGGTTTAGTTAATTTTAGAAACAAAAATAGTTTGACTTTTAGAAAATTTAAAAAAAATTAAAAATAAATATATTCTAATTAAATTTATAATAAAAAATTAAATTAAAGTTTGACTGAGGCTAATCGGGCATCTAACAAATGATGATCGGCGTTGACGGACATGACCATTTTCCAGTCATAAGTGGATATATTCATTGATAAGTGCTCTGTCTAATTCGTTCGACCTAATCCAATTTAGATCATTTTTTTTTTAAAAAAATCTCACTAGGATGGCCTTAATTTAATATTAAAATATAGGTTAATTTACTTAAATAATTTTAAGAAATTAAATATTGAAATAGGTTGTCAGCTAGATTATATATGAAAATGATATATTTTTTTGGGTCGCGCCTATCTGATAAGCGCAACCACTTTTTATATTAATTTTTTTAATATTATTTTATTGGTGGTGTCTTTTTCATAGGCGCCATTGCTTGTATTTTTTTCTCGAATCAATATATGACCAATGTAGAGATACGAAAATAGTATGAGGTAGGTGGCGCCTATCTGGTAGGCGCGATTGATGGATCTTATCTGACAGGCGCGACTGGTTGTACAAAATAACTATAATTTTTTTTTTAGAAAAATTTACATTACTAAAAACTCACAAAAACACAACAATTTATATAAATTACTAACAAAATATTTAATAAAATAATTTAACATTACTAAAAATTCACCAAATACTAAACTAAACACAACAATTTAAAACATAATTCTAAATTACTAATAAATTAATTTTAAAATAATTTCAAACACAACAATTTATAACATAATCCTAAATTACTAACAAATTAATTTTAAAATAATTATCAAAAAATAAAAAAAAATTACATTCATACAAAATATTAACCCAAAACCATAAACACTAAACATAAACACTTTATAAATAATAATTAATAACAAAAAAAAAAATTTTTGTGCGTGGCAGAGGGGCACAGGGAGGAGGCAGTGGCGCCTAATTGTCAGGCGCGACCGGTCAGGCGCGATTGTTCTCGGGTATTTTTAACCCGTATTTTGACCCGTTGACTATATTTTGACATGTATATATATTTAAATATTTTTATTAAAAAATAAAATATTATTATTTTATTTAAAGTAAAAAAATATTTTAATATAAAAAAATGGTTGCGCCTGTCAGATAGGCGCGACTCAAAAAAAACATATCATTTTCGAATATAATTCAGCTGACAACCTATTTCAGTATTTAATTTTTTTATGTTATTTAAGTAAATTAACCTAAAATATATAAATATTTTATTAATTTATGAATAGTAAAAAAATATTTTAAAGATGGGTCAAAAGTCAAATTTAAGCTTGAATATTTTTTTTTAAAAATCGAACCATAGCTAGACTTTGTCTATGAATATATTTCTGACCTATAGACATATCTAATTTTAAGATAAGAGACTATCGGAGAATTTAAAAATTATTAAATAAATTCAGTATAAGCTATTAATTCACTTTGAAAGTGGAATAATATTTTTATAATTGTTTTTTTTTGTGAAAAAAAAAACTTAATATAATCTATCTACATAGAAGCCTTTTGATCAAAGCTAACACTTGCTTTTACAATAGAAGATATTGCTAACACCTCTATTGGGATAAAAAAATTGTCAAATTTTGATCTGTATTAACTCCCTAGAAATGTGTTGCATGTTCCGATGCCTAATCTTCTCTAAAAGTTGATGAATTCTTCTAATGAGGGTAGAGTGTGAGTCAGACAAGGATAAATCTCGAATAGACTTAATCACCTCCAAACTATCTGCTTGATTTTTTATCCTTTAAGAAAAGATGTTTCAATAAGATAAAGATGATCATGACTTATAAAATTACAATCTAATTAATGATTAGTTGACGTTGAATTATTCTCCGCTCAACTTAACACCAACATAAAGATGTGTAATTATATTTTTATCGAGAATCAACATAAATAATTTAAAAGAAGTGTCGGATAATGTGACTTTATATATACAAAATTGATGGAAATGTGAATGATTCGTATTATAAAATTATAATATTGAGAAATATGTAGCTCCATTGATGGGACTTTGAAGCAATGGAAGGTAAGGGGTAGTCGTAATAAGTAGATATAGTTTGGAAGTGGTGGGAACAAGTCCAGAGAGGATGAAGGCTACTTCCATTATCATTCCAAAAGGAACTTGAGGGGTCCTTCCCCTCACCTCTCCTTCCCATGCACTTACACATGAACTAATACTATAACTAAGGCCAAATGGGCCCTCTCTTTCTCTTTCCATCCATCACTTTCTCTCTACTCTATTTATTACAAATACTAATTTTTATACATCATCTAAATTAAAATGGATCTATTTGAATATACGGTGAGATTGATTATCGTAATAATAATAAGAAAAAAAATAACCCGTGAGGATATTATTTAAAAATTTGAATATATCAAATTTTAAATTTTATTTTTAATAAATAAATAAAAATTAATAATAATATTGTTTCAAACTATTCTTTTTATTCTTTATTTTTAGTTAATTTATATTCATTATATAGTAATAAATATTTTCATTAGCTTATTAAAAAACATATATTTATTTTTTATTATTTATATATTAAATAATCACTTGATGATTTGTAAAATAATTATACAAAATTTTAAGGGAAGTTTTAAGGCATAAAATAATGAAATTATGTGCCAAAGCTCAAAAGAAAAGAACAAAAATGTAGGGATATAATAGACCATGAAAGACTGGTGAGAATGAAAAAGCAGAGCGGAGGATGAAAAAATTGAGGTGCTAAACACTTAGCACACCTCACTGGAGCTTACTGATAAACTTTTTGTATATTTAAAATTTAATTTTTTTTTATTTGTTAAAAATACTTTTATTAATTTAACTTACATTTTTTAAATGAAACTTGTGAAGCAAGAGAGGATTGGGGTTATTGGTCAGTGAAACGTCTTTGTGGCAATGTGGTCCAATCAAATTGAATGGTTTACAAAATTTTCAGCTTTTGGCTTAGTCCATAGCCATATACATACGCCAACTCTTTTCATTAGAATACATTTGTTAGAGCAAGCACTCGATTTTTTTCCCCTTATGCGGTTATGCCTGCAGTAACCCCGAAAACGAGGTGTCCCCATTCAAAGGCGGCCGTTCATACTTTGTCAAACTTAATTTCTAAATTTCTTTTATAAATTAATCTAAAAATAATAGAGGAAGGAATCTTAAATATTTAGATTTGATCTTTATTTTTTTTAAATATGAATAAATTAAATTAAATATCATACCCAAACTAAATTTAAGTTAGTAGCCAATACTGATGTGGTCTGAAAAATAATGATAATAGAGGGAGAGAGAGGAGGCGGCAATGAAAGATTGCAGCAGATCCGATGTAAGAGAGCGGATCCTAGTGAGTTGCAGGCCCTAACCCCTCTCCATTATGAAGGCTTTTCAGAGATATCAATGGTGTTGGGATTCGCCTATACTCTTCTATCTTATGTACCATTCCACTACCCACTACCGGCTATTGTTTCTAATCATTAGGACACCGAGGGGGTTTTTTTTCTCTCCAATTGTTGAAAGAAATAATCCTAGTTTTTCAAAAAAATATTAATTCTACTAAACCCTAAAACTAGAAAGGATTGTATGTAATAGTAATATTATCTCTTTTTAATAGTTTTATATCATATCAACAATTTTATATTGGATTTAATTTTTTTAGAATAAAAATACTAATATAACATCAATATTTCATACAATTATTTCTCATCCTAAAACGAATGCAATAGAAGTTTTAGTTCCATATAACACTCTTCAAACTCCATGAGTTCCTTTGATAAAAGTACTATGGAGATATCTGAATTATAAGTTAGATTGTATTTTTATCTCATTTATTTAAAAAATAAGTAAATTAATTCTTATATATTAAATTACAGAATAAATTCGCCACTTTTGTTTTTATCCATTTCTACCGTTAAAAATTAGCATAATTAATAGAATAATTAAATTATCACTACGTATACCTCATTCGAACATATATAAACAAACTTTTATCAATAAAAATAAATATAATTTTTAATACATAAATTAATTTACTCGTTGAGAAAGCAAAACTAACTTGGAACTTTTATGTAATAATGTGACCTAGTTTTAAGTGCATCTACTTACATGGATGTCACGACTGTGCCATTTTCTTTAATTTGCCTTGTTTTAATTTTTAAGTTTTAAAGCCGTAAAGCAGATTGTAGAACTTCTCTGCGAATCTTAGGCAGCTTTTTCAAAAGGCCTGTCTGATATACACAGTATGATTAGTATCTAAAAGCTACATGTCCAAACGTATCTAACATTTTTGTATCTTAAAAATTTATAGTTAAACAAATAAAAACTAATAAAATATTTTACACTTAATATACTAATAATGTATATAAATTAAAAATAAAGTTGATTAAATTTAATTTTAAAACATTTGATAAAATGATATTTTAAATATGGACAATATATTAATATGTAGCGAAGTTTGAAAATTCTGAAAATGGAAACTTTGTTTGAAACCTAGATATTTTATTTAGATGATGAGATAGGGATGGGGGGGGGGGTTTATTTTTAATTATTAAAAAATGTATACAGCTCAAATTATTAATGCATTCTTACTAAACCTAGAAGTACTAAAAAGAAGAAAAAAAATGTACCTTGAAATTTGTTTACAACCTTCCCATGCATGCACCAAAACAAATAAGGATGAAGCAAGTGTCGACATAGATATCCTTAGTAAATGCTACGTGTTAGAATTTATGGTATATATTGCCAACTAATTTATTGATTTTTAAAAATATTCTAATCTGCCGTATAACACTCAAAACTCTCTACGCCTGCTTTTTCAACCCTAGGGCTCGAATTGGAGGAGTATATATATATGCACACTTGGATGTGGCATTGTTGAGATTGGAGTTTGGAACACGGAACGGACATGGCGATTTCGATGGTTAATGATGAATTGCCTGGAACTCTTCGCGAGTTATATGAGGAAGGAAATTATTTTATTGAAAAATGCTTTGTTAAATCAAAATCGACA
The DNA here is from genome assembly GCA_005393395.2 of Gossypium australe. Lineage (NCBI taxonomy): Eukaryota > Viridiplantae > Streptophyta > Magnoliopsida > Malvales > Malvaceae > Gossypium > Gossypium australe. The sequence goes on from CM016625.1 coordinate 121,336,473, forward strand.
TCTTAAAAGTAAATATACCATATTAGAAATTTGACTAAATTACAGGGACCTGTTTGTACTAATTTTTTTATTTATTGTTTTGCAGGAAATTAATAGTGTTGGCATATGCAAAGATTTAATTCTTAAAATAAATGAATGTAGAGTTAAAATTAAATCGATATATATGATAAGTAAATAAAGGCAAGGCACAAACACAATAAAATGAAATAATTAATACTTTAATTAAACACAAATACGTCATGAGCAAACAAAATTTTCTCTAATAAAAAATTATTCCAAATATTTCATTACATTTATATATACAACATTAATATTTTTCTTAAATTAAATTATAATGATAAACATATATATAATATGTTGAGACAATTTTGAGGAGTGTTAAGGAGGAGTGCCAACTCAAAAGCTTATCGTGTTTAGTGTTGGCAAATTTTGGTAACAAGATCCTTGAGCTTTCATTCCTATACTAATACTTTGGACAACTACAAGCTCATCTATGATATTTAAACCAATTGTATTAACCTATATAGAAGATTGGTTTGAATTGGATCAAAGAAATCAACTTCCCAACTTTGGTGAGATTAAATCAAATCAGGTTAAACATGGAAGCATATATTGAAGATTCAATACTTATCTTGATCTCATTGAAGATATTTTATGTAACAGCTCGTTTTTCAATGGTTTCGAAATCCCATTTTCTGTGATCGAGTTCTTAAATATTATTATTTAATATTTATGAGGTTAGCATAGGTCATTTAATTTTATCAATTGGATAATTAATTGTGATATAATGATTAAATTATAAAAATAATAAAGTAAATCACTATAAATTTTTAATTAATCAAACAGTCAATGGAGCAATTGAACCTTTCTTAAACCACCAAATGGAGGATGAGAACTTTAATATTAAACTTAATCCTTTAATATTAAATTAATATAATACTTATTAAGATCAATATTAAATTAAATTAAATATTAAGTCTATTAAATTAATAGAATATTTATCTACAACATAAATATTAAATTAAATTTAATATTAAATCTATAAAAATAATATTATTTTTAAAATAATTAATCTGAAATTAAATTATCCAATAGAGTCCCAATAGGAGTATGATTCTTCCACTACTCAATCGCTAAAGGACCACCCACCAGCCACCGAAATGTCGTCGTCGCCTCTGCCAGCACCATCATGTCTGATGGTGTCATCACACGCACAACACCCTCACAACACCCAAGCTGGTTCGACTGTTGTCATTCGGTCCAGGCTAGTGACGGCCAGATCAATCTGGTCTTACCATCGGTGGGATTGTAGCCTCGGTTTCACTTACCAAACCCAATTCAACTAATTCTTGGGTCTTGATCTCGGTTTTAGGTTTTCGAGCCCAATTTTCGATCTCAGGTTCAATTTTCAAGTTTAATTACCCATTGGCCTAATTGTCTGACTTGAAAAATTAATTTTCAAAAATATCACATTTTTTTAATTAATTTGATTAATTTAATTTTACTTGATCAAAATTAATTTTCTCAAAAATCACTTAGATTTTCTAAATTAAAATTTCAAGAAAAATCTTTAATTAAATTCTCTAGTTGAACAATTCTCACGACAACCTAATTTAATTCCACATCGAATAAATTGACTCAATTAAATTATTTCAAAAGTCGTAGAATTTCCTTTTGATTCAAATGTTCGATCGAGCATTTGTTAAGCTAGCGAAGGGACCATCAAACATATACAATTAAGCTAGAGTATTTCTAATTATGTCTAGAAGCATCATTTCGATAGTTTGCAATTTACTTAATCATGGAATCCGTCCACAAGAAGTACCATTATTAAAAACTCCTTATTGTATACTCTTTATGAAAGCAATTCATCCAATCATGTGTGTGTTACCCTCATATGATATTCTTGATTCTTTTGAGTTAAATTTGTTCACTCAATAAAATCCTATTTTATCTCATTGTCACCATTGTGTCTTCTTAATGATTAATATGATCATTGTCAATAAATAACTGTGATAAATTTCTTGTGCGAGAAAAAGCAACCAGTGGTCACGTTCCATATTTATCAATCCACACAATGCCAATGAGAGGATATTATAACTCTTTAATCGAATTATGAATTCCATTGTTGCTAGTAAAGTCATGCCATACACAAGCCATGTACCCAACATATTTGTAATAGCCATTTTTGGCCCAGGTTAATAAAACAAAATAAACCCCAAAAAATAATAAATTAAATAGTCCAAAATAAGTGTCCATTTACATATCAAACCATCAGCCCAAAACCAACCTAAACCCAGTTCAAGCCCAATCCCAAACCGACCCATTTAATCCCAAACCCAACAGACCCAGCTTAGCCCAACTAAAACAGGCCCAAAATATCAAATTTTTTTCAGAAATTTTCGTGTTTTTGAAACCCTAAATAGCCTAGCCGCCGCATGCTAGCAGCCTAGGCCTGCCTTGGCCAGCGCCGCACATTAGTACATCAGTGCCCTCTGCCCACCTGCCCTCTGCATCGCCCATGACCTACAAATGAAACATGCAACAGCAGCAGCAAAGACAAAAACAAAACGCAAAAGGCCAACGAGCAACAGAGCAAAGAAGTAAACGACAAAATAACAGAGGACAAAACAAAAACAAACAAAATAGGAATCTGTAACTCGACTATAAAAGCTGAAATGAATACCTTGTATTTTTTTTACGGACATTCAGAAATCAAAAACCGAAATAGAAGTTTTAGAAGGTGGATTTTAGTCTTTTCTGTTTTTTATTTTTTGTTGCTTAATACTGCCTTTTCTTTTATATTTATTTTTCTTTTAAAATTTTTAAAAAACGAAAATAACAAAAAGAAAGGGAAGGAAAAGAAGGAAAATATACCTAAATCGGTACCTTTCCGTCGTTGGAACCCCCTTTTTTTGTGCCGAAATCGGGCTAAAGGGGGTAGAGGGACTTATGGTTTCGGCGCTCGTGGCGATTTGAAGGCGGAACCTTTAAACGCGCATTGAAACGGGGCTAAAGGCCCATCTTTGCGCATCGTCGGCCACCGAATACGGTGGTGGTACGACGGGCGGCCGGAAGAAGCCCGATTGGTCGGGACAGAAATGGGGAGAGAGGGCTGCATTTTTTTTTTTAAGAAAGGGGGGTCTGAAATAAAAAAGAGGGTGAAATTTTGGGTTTAAATACACCACTGAAACGACAGCGTTTCAGTGGGTTCCCCAGGCGCCAAAACGGCATCGTTTTGGGAGAACCCGAACCCGACCCGATTTTAAAGCCAGGATCCGCGTGTTTATGCTCTAAAGGGCAATTTACGCGCTTGGTCCCTCCATTTTGCGCTGACATTCGATTGGGCCCTGCTTGCATTTCTTCCGTTCTTTAATTCTTTCCTTATAATTTGTGCGCTATTTCAAATTAATCCAAGATTAAACGTCGCGTTTTGGGAATTGAGACATTTTCTATTTTAACCCTTGTTTATTTGTGCGTACTGTATTGTAGTCCTTAACCCTGTTTTAATAGTTTTATCTGTTCACAAATTGCCCTTTTAATGTTGTATTCATTTCAATTGAGTCCCCATCTTTTCAACTTTAGTCTTTTTAGTTATTTGTTTCAAAAACTCTTTAATATATATTTTGGAATTATATTGTATATATTATTAATTTTACAATGTTCTAATTACTATTTTTAAATTTCCCATTATATATATCTTTTTATCTATTTATGTATATAATTTGTTTCTTGTAAAAATCCTAATTTAAATTACATTTTTTACTTCAAACACTTTGTACTATCATTTTTCATATATTATTTATATTAAACTTTTAAATTTCATGTATGTTATTTATTTAGATTGATATATATTATTTTGTATATTACCTATTTTAATTTTCTTCATATATAATATTATTTTAAACTTCCTTTATATTACTATTTAATATTTTTTTATCGTTATTTTTCTTATTTTATCTCAAATTTTCATACATATTACTTGATTTAAAATTTTTTATACATAAAATTTATTGTGTATATTGATGATTTCAAATTTTCTTTCTTTCCAATTATTCATTTTTTTATGTGTTTTAAAACTCGTTACATTTTATTTGTGTAAATTAGTTTGGTAACTCTTTTAAAATTGGCTTTTAATTCATTAGTTTGCAAATATTAATATTAGTGCTTGTATAGTGTGAGATTATTGCCATTGCATGTGTCGTAACCATTTTTTGACAAAAACGGGTGTCGAACTTGGGGTTTTGAAAATGAGTAAAACGGGAGTCGCCACCGACCTTTATTAGGTGTGATCGGATCACCTTTGTTTTAATAAAACATTTGATTTACTAAAACAGTGTTTTTAGGTCTACGAATATTTGAGAAAATAGGTTCGGGAGTCGGTTACGTGCGAGGAAGGATTAGCACCCTCGCAACGCCCAAAATTGGTACCAAATTGATTAACCGATGTCCTAATGTCGAAAAGTTTGAAATGATTTTTGAAATCTTCCTCTTTTTATTGTTTTTAAATAACTTGATTGAATAATGATATTCCCTTGTTTCGAAGGAATAGAGTTTCACATCCAGCACGATTGGACGCGATAATCTAAGTCCTTGAATCCAAGATCATCTCCGAAATTCTCCAAGTACATATTTTTTGAAATTTTGGAAAGGGCATTTGCTCATTCGGTCATACGAAAGAAAACGCACCCAGCACGATTGGGCACGATCTTTTCGAACTTCCCAATGCACAAATATCACCTTATTGAAAATTTGAAAGGTTATCCACTTGCTCGGTCAAACGAAAAGTCACCCCCAGCACGATTGGACGTGAAATTTTGAATTCCCAAACTCATGAATATTACCTTTGTGAAAACTCGTTCTTAGGAATTAAAAAATAATGATAAAAGATAAAACGTTGAATTGCAGTGAAACGACGGAAGCAAGAAACCAAAGTGTGATAATGAACGATGCAGTCATGCAACGAAAATAAAAGATGACATTAAAGCAATAGCAAAACAAAAACAAAAAAAGTGCTAGTAATGAGAGAGACAATAGTAAATTCGATCATAATAATAATAATAATAATAATAATAATAATAATAATACTAGATATGTATAATATAAAAATAAAAATAAAAATAATAATAATAATAATAATAATAATAATAATACTAGATATGTACAATATAAAAATAATAATAATAATAATAATAATAATAATAATAATAATAATAATAATACTAGATATGTACAATATATATAATAATAATAATAATAATAATAATAATAATAATAATAATAATAATAATAAACACAACAATAATGATAATACGAAATATATACAAGGTAAATAAAAATATAGTGATGATGATAATGATAATAATAATAGTAATAATAATAATAATAATAACAACACATAATATATACAATATACTAATATAATATAATAATGATAAAGTTAGCATATACAGGGGATAATACAATAATAACGATAATAATAATAGTAAAAATAATCGTAATATAAAAAATATAACAATAATAATAATAACAATATGTATAATATAATAATAGTAAGGGCGACAATAATAAAATAGTAGTATATAGTATAATATAGAAATAATAACAATATAATAATAATACGATAACAAAATAACACAAAGTATATACAATATGATAAAGACATAAAAATAAGGATAATAATAATAATAAGGACAAGAATAATAATAATAGTACAATAATAGAAAGTGTTAACTATTCGAAATAGCGGAAATAATCAAAAGGACTAAATCAGATTAAAAAAATAATTTTGGGGCGAATTTAAAATGGAAGAAAGACGAAGGGACCTATTTGTGACGCGCGCAAAATCTAGAAGGTCCAAAATAGCAATAAATCCCTTTATTGAAACGGGGCGCTGGGGAAAGGACTTAATTGCACAGACACATGAAAACGGAGGGACCAATAGGGCAATTAGCCCCTTGGCCAAAAACGCGCAGACCCTCTGGCCGGATCGGGTCGCGAGTGCGGGTCGCCGTGAAACGGCGCCGTTTTGGGATTAATCCCCCTAGCCAAATACGACGTCGTTTAGTGTTTGTATATAAGGCACAAATCCTCTTTAAAAATTCATTTTTCTTTGTTTTTCAAAAAAAAATTCTCACTTTCTCTCTTTTTCTGCAGGTGCGCAAAAAAGGGGGGAGGAGTTCTCCGGCGGGGCGACACCTTGACGCCGTCGCCGGCCACCGTATGCAGTGGCCGAAAATCGGCCCGAGGTAAGTTTTTCTCCTTTTTTTTATTTTTTTATATATTAAATATACATACATATATTTTGCATAAAATAAAAGACTCGAAATAAATAAAAAGAGGGAGATACCTTCGAATCTGTTGTATTTTTTTTGATTGAAAGTTTTTTTTTTTGTATTCTCTGTCGATTCTTGTATTGATCTCCCAAAAAAGTCCCGTTACAATGTGATAATCGGCCTTTTTTATAGCCGAATAATAGTGAAAAAAATAATGATAAATACAATATGTTCTGCTCGTGGTTTTTGCTGTCCTTTTCTTTTCTCTTTTTCTTTTTTTGCAGATCGTGGGCTGGCGGAGTGGCCGACAGTGGCCAGTGCGCGCGTGTGCTGCGGCGCTAGAAGGGCTGAGTGGAGGCTCGTGCGGCGCCTAGGGGGCTAGGGTTTCAAAAACCCTAGACAAAAATTTTAAAAATTTGGGCCTATTGGGCTCTTTGGATTTTTGGGCTTGGTTTGTAACTGGTTTAGGACTGTTTTATTATTATTTTTTTTATTTGGGTTTTGGGCCCTGGGTTAAAGACCCGGGCCAAAATTGGTGTTTACAGCTGCCCCTCTTTGCTCATTGTCGTGGAACGATAATAGGGCAAAGACAATAGAAGAACCAATTTTGCCCGGTCTTGGCCAAGCTTTGACTTATTGGTCCTCGTCTTCTTTAAACAGCTTCAAACTCAACTGTAACTTGTCGTTTTGATCCGCTTCACCGTTTCGTAATACCTTCAAGGAGATGACATTTCCTAATCCATTGCTTCTTCAAGGGCACAGTAGTTAGTGCCTTGATCGGCTTCGATGTGATTTCAGGCAGAAGAGGTTCTTATCTTTGATTGACTTCACCGGGGCTTCAAGAAAATAAATCTGAATTTTTCAAACTGCTTCCTTGCTATCTCCGGGGACTTCGATCTTCATTCTATTCCACTGCTACTTCTGAGAGATATAGCCCATAGCTTCATCATGCTCTTGTTCAATCTTCTTTGTCCACTGGAACTTCTTCGTCCGATTTGCTCAAGGCAACTTCAGTCTTCCATCTGTAAGTACCTCCGCGTGTGCCCCGAGGCTCAACCACTTTTTTTTTTTTTTACCAACAGAATTTGAAAAGTAGAAATTGAAAATACCTCAGCATGTGACCCGATGCATCAACTCACCTCTCACAATATGAGTTGATATCTTGAAAAGCAATTAAAAGACACCTTAGGGTATGACCCGAGGCTCAACTCACCTCTCTGAATATGAGTCGATATCTTGAAAAGAAATTAGAAGACACCTCAGGGTGTGGCCCGAGGCTCAACTCACCTCTCTCTGAATATGAGTTAATATTTTGAACAGAAATTAAAAGACACCTCAGGGTGTGACCCGAGGCTCAACTTACCTCTCTCTGAATATGAGTTGATATTTTGAAAAGAAATTAAAAGACACCTCAGGGTGTGACATGAGGCTCAACCCACCTCTCTCTGAATATGAGTTGATATTTTGAAAAGAAATTAAAAGACACCTCAGGGTGTGACCCGAGGTTCAACTCACCTCTCTCTGAATATGAGTCGATATTTTGAAAAGACATTAAAAGACAACTCAGGGTGTGACCTGAGGCTCAACTCACCTCTCTCTGAATATGAGTTGATATTTTGAAAAGAAATTAAAAGACACCTTAGGGTGTGACCTGAGGCTCAACCCACCTCTCTCTGAATATGAGTTGATATTTTGAAAAGAAATTAAAAGACACCTCAGGGTGTGACCCGAGGTTCAACTCACCTCTCTCTGAATATGAGTCGATATTTTGAAAAGACATTAAAAGACACCTCAGGGTGTGACCTGAGGCTCAACTCACCTCTCTCTGAATATGAGTTGATATTTTGAACAGAAATTAAAAGACACCTCAGGGTGTGACCCGAGGCTCAACTCACCTCTCTCTGAATATGAGTCGATATTTTGAAAAGAAATTAAAAGACACCTCAGGGTGTGACCCGAGGTTCAACTCACCTCTCTCTGAATATGAGTCGATATTTTGAAAAGACATTAAAAGACACCTCAGGGTGTGACCTGAGGCTCAACTCACCTCTCTCTGAATATGAGTTGATATTTTGAACAGAAATTAAAAGACACCTCAGGGTGTGACCCGAGGCTCAACTCACCTCTCTCTGAATATGAGTCGATATTTTGAAAAGAAATTAAAAGACGCCTCAGGGTGTGACCCGAGGTTCAACTCACCTCTCTCTGAATATGAGTCGATATTTTGAAAAGACATTAAAAGACACCTCAGGGTGTGACCTGAGGCTCAACTCACCTCTCTCTGAATATGAGTTGATATTTTGAACAGAAATTAAAAGACACCTCAGGGTGTGACCCGAGGCTCAACTCACCTCTCTCTGAATATGAGTCGATATTTTGAAAAGAAATTAAAAGACGCCTCAGGGTGTGACCCGAGGCTTAACTCACCTCTCTCTGAATATGAGTCGATATTTGCAACCGGAATCTCAAAATATATCATCTGGTGGAACTCGGATGTCTTCTTTCTCCTTGGTTTGGTGCGACCATCGTCAAGACTTCTTGCTTTACTGGCGTACCTGTATGTGTCATGCGTGATGATGTCATGATATGCATGTGTTTGTCCTAAATGCCTACATGATTATGCCATGTGTCTTGGGCTTGTTTGTCATGTATCTCTTCTTGTTACGACTCTCATGATGACCTGCATTCACTGCTTCGATTCTTGACTTTCCTCAGGCTTGATACCCGCCCTCAGGTTCTACGAGTAATTTGTGTTTCTCGTTTTTTTTTTGAACTTTGTCCTTGTTTTGAAGCTCCCGTATTTACCCAATTCTCATCCAGGTAATGCTCCTCATTCTTTTCGTTTAGAGTGTGTAGTTTTACTATTTATCTCCAAAATGAAACATAAATAAAATGTATGAAAATGGCAAAGTAGGCATGAAAGGTGTTCCTCGTATCTATATTTATTTCAAAAACAGCAAGAAAATTGACAAGGAATGACTCGATTAAGAAAGCATTATAAAAAGAAAACAAGTTTAGTTGTAGTAAGTGCTCTAGATATCCGACGTATGAACTTTTCCATGTTTCTTCATCCTGAATCTTTTCGAGCAAGATTTTTCGTGTAGAAGATTCTTGAGCTTCGGAGTCCGCTTCAATACTATGATCTCGTCGCTTGACTCTTTGTTCAACCCATTCCCAAATTTGCTTCCTTAGGATGCCCTTTCGGGTTTTCATCCTAAGCCTCTTCCGTTTATCAGGACGCCCTTTTTTTTTAGGCGTAATATTTCTTCACGGCATCTGAGTTCACCGGATTTGGTAACTCCTTCCCATCCATTTCAGTGAGAATCAGAGCTCCACCTGAGAAAGCTCTCTTGACGACGTATGGTCCTTCCCGATTCGGTGCCCATTTTCCTCGAAAGTCCTTTTGTATAGGGAGAATCTTCCTCAACACGAGTTCTCTTTCGCGAAATTCCCTTGGCCGCACTTTCTTGTCATGGGCGGCGATCATTCTCCTTTGGTACATCTGTCCGTGACAAATTGCTTTCAAGCGCTTTTCTTCAATCAGATTCAGTTGGTCATATCGAGCCTGATCCCATTCAGATTCTTCTAGTTTTGACTCCATTAAGATTCGCAGGGAAGGGATCTCAACTTCAATGGGTAGTACAGCTTCCATTCCATAGACCAAAGAGAAAGGAGTTGCCCCCGTAGAGTCCGCACACACGTGCGATATGCATATAGGGCAAATGGTAGCTTCTCGTGCCAGTCTTTATACGTCTCAGTCATTTTCCCAATGATCTTCTTGATATTCTTGTTAGCGGCTTCTACTGCTCCGTTCATCTTTGGACGATAGGGTGAGGAATTATGATGCTTTATTTGAAATTGCTCGCACACTTCCTTCATCATTTTGTTGTGCAAATTTAAAGCATTATCTGAAATAATTCTCTCAGGCAAACCGTATCGGCATATGATTTCCTTTTTTAAGAATCTGCATACTGCTGTCCTTGTCACATTTGCAAACGAAGTAGCTTCTATCCATTTTGTGAAGTAGTCTATGACCACAAAAATGAATCGATGTCCATTAGAAGCTTTCGGTGAGATTAGCCCTATGACATCCATCCCCCACATAGAAAAAGGCCATGGAGAAGTCATGACGTGAAGGGGTGAAGGTGCTGCATGGATTTTATCGCCGTAAACTTGGCATTTATGGCACTTTCGCGTGTGATTAATGCAATCGCTTTCCATTGTCAGCCAGTAATAGCCGAGTCTCATAATTTGCCTGGCCATGGTGAAGCCATTGGCGTGCGTCCCACAAACTCCTTCATGGACCTCTTCAAGTATCTTTCTGGCTTCAACAGTTTCCACACATCTCAGGAGGATTTGATCTTTCCCTCTTTTGTACAGGATGTCCCTATCGAGAACGAATCCCGCTGCCAATCTCCTGATCGTTCTTTTGTCGTTCTCATTTGCTTGCTCGGGATATCTTTGATTCTTGATATATTCTAAGATATCATGGAACCATGGTTGTTCGTCTGCCTCGTTGTCAATGCTAAAACAATGCGCAGGGGCCTCGTATATGCTCATCTGGAGAGGCATTATTTCTGTTTCTCGGTTTGCTTTGAACATTGAAGCCAAGGTGGCCAGGGCGTCAGCCAACTGGTTTTCTTCCCGTGGGAAATAATTAAAAGCCACTTCTTCGAATTCTTCAATCAATTCCGCAACGAGATCGCGATATTTGACCAACTTTGAGTCTCTTACTTCCCAATCACCACGGATTTGGTAAATTACCAATGCCGAGTCCCCGGAGACTGCCAAGACCTTGACGTTCTGCTCGATAGCTGCGCGAAGTCCCATAATGCAAGCCTCATATTCTGCTATGTTGTTGGTACAGAATAAATTTAATCTAGCAGTAAAGGGGTAATGATACCCTTCTGGTGACACTAAGACTGCTCCAATCCCGTGCCCCAATGCATTTGACGCGCCATCAAAACTCATCTTACATGATTTCTCTTTCGATGATTCACATTCTTTTTCCGTAACGCATATCAAGTCTTCGTCTGGGAAGTCAAATCTCAATGGCTCGTATTCCTCTGTTGTTCGAGTTGCTAAGAAATCAGCTATTACGCTCCCTTTAATCGATTTCTGGCTCACGTATACGATGTCATACTCCGATAGTAGGATCTGCCATCGCGCCATTATTCCTGAGAGTGCAGGTGATTCCATCATGTATTTTATCGGGTCCAGCTTTGAAATCAACCATGTCGTGTGATACAGCACATATTGCCTAAGCCTCCGAGTTGCCCAGACCAGAGCACAACAGAATTTTTCGATTGATGGATACCTTGCTTCATACTCCGTGAATTTCTTACTGAGATAATAGATCGCCTGTTCCCTTCTTCTGGGCTCATCATGTTGCCCCAAGACGCATCCCATTGAGTTTTTGAACACAGTCAGATATAGTATTAGCGGTCTTCCGGGAGTTGGTGGTACTAGCACCGAAGGACTAGATAAATACTGCTTTATCTTATCGAAAGCCTCTTGACATTCCTCGTCCCATTCTCCAGAATTGTGTTTTCGAAGGAGTCGAAAAATTGGATCACACTGCTTGGTGAGTTGAGCAATGAATCGAGCGATGTAATTCAGTCTCCCTAGAAATCCTCTGACTTCCTTTTGTGTGCGCGGGGGCGGCAGTTCTTGTATGGCCTTTATTTTATCCGGATCAACCTCGATACTCTTCTCGCTAATGATGAATCCCAATAATTTTCCCGAGGTAGCCCCAAAGGTACATTTGGCAGGGTTAAGCTTTAGTTGGAATTTTCTCAGTCTTTCAAACAGCTTCCGGAGGTTTTTAACATGCTCTCTTTCTCCTCGAGATTTGGCGATCATATCGTCGACATAGACTTCTATTTCCTTATGCATCATGTCATGGAATAGTGTCCCCATGGCTCTTTGATATGTTGCCCCGGCATTCTTTAGACCGAACGGCATCACTTTGTAGCAGAATGTCCCCCACATCGTTGTGAACGTAGTTTTCTCCATATCCTCGGGAGCCATCTTGATTTGATTGTAGCCCGAAAATCCATCCATGAAGGAGAAAAATGAATTCTTTGCCGTGTTATCTACTAATGTATCGATGTGTGGCAACGGGAAATTATCTTTAGGGCTCGCTCGATTTAAATCACGGTAATCCACATACAATCGTACTTTGCCATCTTTCTTCGGTACTGGGACTATATTAGCCACCCATTCTGGGTACTTAGAGACTTGTAGGAAGCCAACATCAAATTGTTTCTTTACTTCTTCCTTTATCTTTAAGAGCATTTCAGGCCTCATCCGCCTTAACTTCTGTTGGATAGGCTTGCATTCTGGTTTCAATGGAAGTCTATGGACCACTATATCTTCGTTCAAACCTGGCATATCTTGATACGACCATGCGAACACGTCTTTGTATTCATGAAGCAAGGTGATCAGATCATGTTTGGTGTCTTCAGACATGGAGGTCCCAACTTTTACCTCTTGCTTCTTTTCTTCATTTCCTAAATTCACTGTCTCGACCGATTCTTGATAGGGCAGAATCTGTTTATCCTCTTGTTCTACCATTCTCAGTAGGTCTGGGGAAGAGACATAATCTTCGGCATCTTCTTCAGCCTCAAATTCTCCCACACAAATAGCTTTCTCGAAGTCGATTTTAGGACTTGTAACAGGATTGTTCGCGTCGTTGATATCTGAGCACCTGAAAAGTAGACGAAAAAGAAAACTATAGAGGGACATTAAGGTACCGGATCCTATAAACGTGATATGATGATATGGGATATATAGGGACAGGTAAAGAAGGAAACAAATATGGAACCGATGAGAATGAAAAGAACACGACAAAATGCATCTTTATTCATGTTTCATTTAAAAGCTTGATAGACAAAATGAACTCTCATAACAGATTCCCCTACAGCTTAGGGGCATACAAAAAGCCAACATTGAGCATTACTTTGGAGGAGGCTTGGAAATTACGAGAAGGTCCACAGTAGTCCAATTGTTAGGAGTGAATCCCGGGGGCAAGGGGGTATCGCTGAGACGCCTTCCATTGCATTGTTCCCTTTGCTAATGACATTTATGCTGAAGTCCTGTAGACCCTTTTCTACCTGCGACACCATGCTTTGTGGATCATCTCTTCCCGAGAATATAATTCCAGCCGAGGTAAATGTTTTCGACAAAGGCGGATATGTTATGGGCTCCCACTCCAATTCTCGACCTGTGACTCTTGCGATCCTCCTTTCTTGCTCTCTTTGTAACTGTTTCTTTCTTTGCTGCACATCGGGCTTAAATCCTAAGCCATATCGAGCCTTGTGGGGTACTGGTTTTAGCGCTCTAGCCATCCCTTGCTGGTGTTTCCCTAAGCCTTTCCTTGCTCGGGCTCCTTTTCCAACCGTTAGTCTGATTCCCATCCTGGTATTCCTTGACAATTTGGGCTTGTGGGCTTTACTTCCTTCAGTGACAAAAGTAGCATTGATGAATTCGAAGGAGCGGAAGAAACATTCTACTGCATCTTTGTTCACTTCGATGTAGGGTGCATCAGTGGAGACAGACACGACGATGTCTTCCTCACCAGCGACCGTGATCAAGCGATCATCCATGATAAACTTCATTTTCTGGTGGAGGGATGAAGGGACTGCCCTAGCAGAATGGATCCAAGGTCTCCCTAAGAGGCAATTGTATGAAGGCGAGATATCCATGACTTGGAATTCTATGTCGTATGTACACGGGCCCACATCTAGAGGAATTTCAATCTTCCCCATAACCTCTCGTCGTGTCCCATCGAATGCTCTTACTGTAGAATGACAAGGCCTCAGATAAGACATATCTATTGGCATTCTGGATAGTGTGGCTAAAGGCATGACATTAAGTGCAGACCCGTTATCAATGAGTACACTCGGCACTATGTAACCCTTACAATAGGTAGTGATGTGCAATGCTTTGATAGAGCCTCTACCGTTCGGTGGTATTTCATCATCGCTAAAAGAGATGAAATTATCCGCGCTTAAGTTGTTTGCCCATCTATCAAGCTTTTCAACGGGTACGTTGCTCGGCACATATGCTTGGTTTAACACTCTTAATAAAGCGTTTCGGTGTGGTTCTGAGCTCAACAGTAGAGATAATACTGAGATCTTTGCCGGTTGCTTGTTCAATTGCTCCACGATATTATACTCGCTGTGCTTGATAAACCTTAGAAATTCATGCGCTTCGTCCTAGTTCACGGGTCTTTTAATCACCTGTTCGGATGGGATTTTAGTCTCGACTACCGCCTTATGCATTGGTGCTTTTCCTTTTTGACTCGAGTCGATGCCTTTCTTTTTTGGTTCAACCACCTCGGGAGAATAGCACCTCCCGCTGCGGGTAAAATGTCCTACCTCGCTAACGCTTCCATTCGTAGCTTCTGGCAGGGTAATGTTGACATCGTATTTCCAAGGTACTGCTTTGTCCTCTTTGTAAGGGAACGGAGTTGGCACCTTAATTATCATCTTCGGTTTCACCTCCTCCTTCTTTGCTTCATAATAGATTACCAAGGGTCGGTCAACACTATAAGGGGGACCTGATGATTGGCCCTCGGAAGCACACATATCCTTTTCGTCAAACTCTCTCTTCTTGCTACAGATTGCGACCTCCTTATTGTCCATCATATCCTGAAGTAATTCTTTAAATTCCTCGCAAGATTGGATGTGGTGTCCTTCCATACCGTGAAAAACGCAAAAACTTTGACTTTCTATGATTTCCTCTTTGAACCTTCTGGCGAGTAAACCCTTTTCAGTCATTATTTCCCATACTTTCCCCAAAGGTGTTCTTATCTCGGAGACACGACTTTTGGCTCGCCACCTATTTTCCTGTGCCACCACACTTATGTTCCCTACGGGATGGTTAGGGAGTGGATTTCTAGCCAAATTACTGACCCCATCAAATCGTAAAATGCCCGCATCAATAAGGCTTTGAACCTTTCTTTTAAAGGCTAGGCAATTATCTGTGGAATGCCCCTGGTTCCCAGCATGGTACATGCAGCTAGCATTAGGATCGTACCATTTAGGGTATGGAGGTTTCAATGGTGCTATGTAATGCGGTGCTATTAATTGTTTCTCCAGTAATTTTGGGCACAATTCTCCGTATGTCATGGGAATAGGGGCAAACTGAGGTTTTTCGGGATTGGGTCTCGTCGGCCTTGGTTCATTTTTGGGTTGGCTCGGAGCGGTCATGGTATTTGGTGAGAATATGGTGAGTGGTCTTTGGACATCGGCGGTATAGACGGGATAAGGAGGAGGGGTTGGATAGTAGAGGTTCTGAGGAGGAAAATAGAGATTTGGAGGTGGACGAAATTGAGGCCGCGGTTGGATCGGGTATGGATTAGGAGCGTAGTGGTTCTCGGTCCCTACCATATGGGTTTCAGGCTCCTTCTTCTTTACTGGCCTTTTAGAGCTTTCAGACCCTTCCATCCTCCCGTTCTTGATGCCGTTTTCGATGAGTTCTCCGGATATTACGACATCTGCGAAGTCCTTTGTGGCATTTCCCACCAGCTTGTCATAGAATGGCGCTTTTAAAGTGTTGATAAAAAGGACTGTGATCTCAGTTTTGGTCAGTGGAGGTTCCACTTGGACCGAGACGTCTCTCCACCTTTGAGCATATTGCCTGAAGGTCTCAGATGGCTTCTTTTCCATCATCTGCAACGTTAGTCGATCAGGTGCTATGTCAGAGACGTGCTTGTATTGCTCACAGAATGATGTAGCTAAATCATCCCATGATTGGATCCTCTCTCTACCTAGCTGATTATACCACCGGAGGGCCGACCCGATCATGCTTTCTTGAAAGCAGTGTATCAACAGCTTGTCTTCATCTTCATGACCAGCCATTTTTCGGCAAAACATGGTTAGATGTGCCTTTGGACACCTTGTTCTATCATATTTTTCAAAGTCTGGTGCTTTAAATTTTGGAGGCAAGACCAGACCGGGAACCAAACTGAGCTTTTTGGCACTCATTGCGGAAGAGACTCTAGTTCCTTCTATCGCCCTGAGCCTTTCTTCCAAATCCTTGTACTTGTCCTGAGCATCCCGATCCTTCATTTTTAATTTGGCTAGTTCCATAGGATCATCCAAATCTGTGACAATAGGGTCAGCTGGGTTAGTTCCATGACTTGATGCGAATACTCCTTGCCCTAGACGGGCAGGTGGGGGTACAGGTGGGTGTTCTAGGCCTATAAATTCTTTTTGAGGCCAGACTCCATGGGGTAGAGTAAATCCTGGGGGATGGTCTTCGCTTTCTTCCCCGGTACTAGTTGCAGGGTCTTTTCCTTTGTTTGTTATCCCCTTCATTATTAGAGTCATTTGAGCCATCATATCCCGTTGAGCCTCTATCATCTGGTCTTTCAATTCTTGCTGAAACTTCGTCATCTGGTCTTGCATATCTTTCTGGAATTGTTCGTATCTTTGGTCCATTGCTTTTGCCTTACGACGAGTGTTGTAGTAATGTATGATAGGTTGATTCTCGTCGGTTTCCAGGGTAACCTCTGTCACGATTTTAACCCATTAGGCTCCTTTTTGATGCAAATGATGTGATGTATGCGAATAGATGAAATGCAATGCAAATGCATGAAATGAATGCAAAAGGTGTCGATTCCCATTCAATTTCTTATAGAAAGCTTATTTAAGAAACAAAATCCTTTACATAAAATTGAGTCATATATGCGACCTAGCCCTTATGCCTAGAATTTTAATTTTCTCGAGGAGCAAGGCTAACTCTCGACCCCGGTCTGACTTTGATTCATACAATATACTTAATACGTCGGCTTGGACCGTTAAGGATTGCAGATGTTCAGCCACTTCTCGTATCTGTGTTATTGCTTCACCCATAATGTAATCCCTTTCTTTGACCTGATTCTGAGATTGTTGGAACCGGAACTCACTATTCTCCAGTGCCATTTCAAGCTCTACTAATTTCCCTTTTAACTCTTCAATCTGGTTTAGGCTCGATTTTAGCTTCACCATAGAGTCGTGTCTTCGGTCAAACGTCTTTTCTTGTTCTGTTAATCGAGCCTTCAGTGTCTCATTCTCCCTTCGGTTCTCACTTGCAGTCTTCTTTAGAACATCTCTTTGTGCTTGAACCTCTTGGAACTTTTCCCTCTACTGATCAACCTTGGCTTTCTCTTCTCGGATTTCTTGACGCCATTGTTCTGAAGTTTTACCCAACCCGGCAGTCCTCATTGACAGACGCAGCTTTCTATAATCAGTCTTCAAGCTCTCCAGATCTTCTTCGGCGGCCTTTCTCTTTCCTTTCTTCAATCTCTCAACCTCCGAGTTTTGGACATCAATATCCAACATCAAATGCATCTTTTCTTCTTCTAGTCGCTCTATCCTCTTTTCCAACTCTAAATTTTTATTTTTAAAGTCTTGCTTCATAATCTCCGCCTCGGAAGGGACTACTTGTAAGTATTTCTCTATCGGTTGAGTACCATCGTGTGTCGGTTCAGGGACATTATCGTTTATTCTCCTACTCCGCCAGGCATTATACTCGAGGGTTACCATTGGACCTACAGCAATTCTTTTCATCCGGCAAATTTGTTTCCAAGCATCGGCAATCTCCCGAACCTTCTTCTTGGAATTATTCCCTTTATACAAAAACTCGAACTGAGCTAGGCCGTAAGTCATCGGTATAAACTGTCTTGAATTGTATTGCCTTAGCACAAGCAAAGGAGCATACCCAATATGTCCCCAAATTCCTAGCAGGGGAACCCAATCATAACTCCCACAGCGGTAGAGAATTTCATCGGGGACAAACCAAGGAGCTCTCCATTCAATGTCTTTTTCTTGGAGATTTTGAAGGAGTGCGATCCAATTTTCTTCTGATATGTCGTCTCTCTTGGGCTTATCTGCCGACTCCTTTAATGGGGAATAATTTTCATAGTGAACTCGACAAGAAGCTCTATCTATCTTCCAGAAATGGCTATGGAACCAAACTAGCAATAGTTGCGCACATCCCATGAATCTACCCTCACCTGCTCTCCGGCACGCATTTAAAGATCTAAACGTTTCGGCGAGAATTGCTGGTATTGGCGTAACTCATTTGTCAAGACGATCGAATAAGTCAACAACTGCTTCGTCCACATGCCTCAAAGCTCTTGGGAAAATTACTAGGCCATAGATACTTAAGGCGAAGATGTCAACCTTCCTCTTGGCATTGGGATGTGTCAATATCAAGTCCCTTAAGTTTACCCATGAAATGCATTTCCCTTCGCCTTTTTGCTGAATATGTGCCACGACCCATTGTTCACTCATTCCAGTGATGCTCATCAGTTTCTTTACAAAAGTTGGTGCATTGCCGGCCCTAAAGTAGACTTTATCGACCTGATTGCGCAGTAAAGCCGTGTATTCTTCTATGGTAGGTACCAAGTCCACTTTCCCGAATGTGAAGCAGCTATATGCGGGGTTCCAATATTGGGTTATGGCCCGAAACAAGTGTTTGTCTACTCTGATGTCAAGCAAATAGGGTAGATCGCCATAATTAAGGTAGAAAAGCTGCTTAGTCCCCTCATCCCAATGAGCCCACATATCTTTTAGTTCTTGTAATTCATTCTGTGTTATACTGATGCGAGTAAAGCCCCCTAACTCTGATGTATATCCCTTGGCTAGACTATCCCCTTTCTCAAGTTGTATCTTCTCTGACCATATACGTACGGCCGCGTTATCCTCTACTTTATTAATGGATCCGTCCCCCATAACAAGCTTCTATCTTAGTAACCAAACGGAGGTCGACACCTTTTAATGTGAAATGACATGCAATGCAATCAAAACAAATGAAAACATGTTAATGCAAGAGAAGATAAGCGAAAAAAAATTAGTACAAGAGAAATAAGCAAACATAAAACACCCATCGGGGTGACTACTAGGGGTTTAGCGTGGTTTTGTCCAAGATGGGTTCCTAGGTTTCTCTACATGTGGTTCAGTTCTAAAGAGAAGTACCCGAACCAGCAGATTCCTCAATCCTCACCCATTATAGGCTCATACAGATCGAGTTCGGTTCAGGGGAATACATTTCCCTATGGCCATGCGGAGGTGAAAACCTCACGAAACCATAGGTACGGATGTATTCCGGAAGCGGTCCCCTAGCCCATGCAGAGGTGAAAACCTCACGAAGGCGTAGCTTCTCGCTCCCACTTAAGGGTGTGACCACAACGGTCATGCAAATATGAATGCAGAGACATCCTATGAGACTCGACCTTATTGCAATCATAGCACCAGCAAAATGCATCGAAAGAAACATGGTTTCCCAAAATGATTTTCCAAATTTTGACAAAAGGACAAAGAATAATCAATCTTACGGCCTGACTCTCTAAGATCCCCAGTGGAGTCGCCAAGCTGTCGTAACCATTTTTTGACAAAAACGGGTGTCGAACTTGGGGTTTTAAAAATGAGTAAAACGGGGGTCGCCACCGACCTTTATTAGGTGTGATCGGATCACCTTTGTTTTAATAAAACATTTGATTTACTAAAACAGTGTTTTTAGGTCTACGAATATTCGAGAAAATAGGTTCGGGAGTTGGTTACGTGCGAGGAAGGATTAGCACCCTCGCAACGCCCAAAATTGGTACCAAATTGATTAATCGATGTCCTAATGTCGAAAAGTTTGAAATGATTTTTGAAATCTTGCTCTTTTTATTGTTTTTAAATAACTTGATTGAATAATGATATTCCCTTGTTTCGAAGGAGTAGAGTTTCACATCCAGCACGATTGGACGCGATAATCTAAGTCTTTGAATCCAAGATCATCTCCGAAATTCTCCAAGTACATATTTTTTGAAATTTTGGAAAGGGCATTTGCTCATTCGGTCATACGAAAGAAAACGCACCCAGCACGATTGGGCACGATCTTTTCGAACTTCCCAATGCACAAATATCACCTTATTGAAAATTTGAAAGGTTATCCACTTGCTCGGTCAAACGAAAAGTCACCCCCAGCACGATTGGACGTGAAATTTTGAATTCCCAAACTCATGAATATTACCTTTGTGAAAACTCGTTCTTAGGAATTAAAATAATGATAAAAGATAAAACGTTGAATTGCAGTGAAACGACGGAAGCAAGAAACCAAAGTGTGATAATGAACGATGCAGTCATGCAACGAAAATAAAAGATGACATTAAAGCAATAGCAAAACAAAAACAAAAAAAGTGCTAGTAATGAGAGAGACAATAGTAAATTCGATCATAATAATAGTAGTACTAATAATAATAATAATAATAATACTAGATATGTACAATATAATAATAATAATAATAATAATAATAATAATAATAATAATAATAATAATAATAATAATAATAATAATAATAATACTAGATATGTACAATATAATAATAATAATAATAATAATAATAATAATAATAATAATAATAATAATAAACACAACAATAATGATAATACGAAATATATACAAGGTAAATATAAAAATATAGTGATGATGATAATGATAATAATAATAGTAATAATAATAATAATAATAATATATATAGATAAAGTTAGCATATACAGGGGATAATACAATAATAACGATAATAATAATAGTAAAAATAATCGTAATATAAAAAATATAACAATAATAATAATAACAATATGTATAATATAATAATAGTAAGGGCGATAATAATAAAATAGTAGTATATAGTATAATAATATAGAAATAATAACAATATAATAATAATACGATAACAAAATAACACAAAGTATATACAATATGATAAAGACATAAAAATAAGGATAATAATAATAATAAGGACAAGAATAATAATAATAGTACAATAATAGAAAGTGTTAACTATTCGAAATAGCGGAAATAATCAAAAGGACTAAATCAGATTAAAAAAATAATTTTGGGGCGAATTTAAAATGGAAGAAAGACGAAGGGACCTATTTGTGACGCGCGCAAAATCTAGAAGGTCCAAAATAGCAATAAATCCCTTTATTGAAACGGGGCGCTGGGGAAAGGACTTAATTGCACAGACACATGAAAACGGAGGGACCAATAGGGTAATTAGCCCCTTGGCCAAAAACGCGCAGACCCTCTGGCCGGATCGGGTCACGAGTGCGGGTCGCCGTGAAACGGCGCCGTTTTGGGATTAATCCCCCTAGCCAAATACGACGTCGTTTAGTGTTTGTATATAAGGCACAAATCCTCTTTAAAAATTCATTTTTCTTTGTTTTTCAAAAAAAAAAAAATTCTCACTTTCTCTCTTTTTCTGCAGGTGCGCAAAAAAGGGGGGAGGAGTTCTCCGGCGGGGCGACACCGTTGACGCCGTCGCCGGCTACCGTATGCGGTGGCCGGAAATCGGCCCGAGGTAAGTTTTTCTCCTTTTTTTTATTTTTTTATATATTAAATATACATACATATATTTTGCATAAAATAAAAGACTTGAAATAAATAAAAAGAGGGAGATACCTTCGAATCTGTTGTATTTTTTTTGATTGAAAGTTTTTTTTTTGTATTCTCTGTCGATTCTTGTATTGATCTCCCAAAAAAGTCCCGTTACAATGTGATAATCGGCCTTTTTTATAGCCGAATAATAGTGAAAAAAATAATGATAAATACAATATGTTCTGCTCGTGGTTTTTGCTGTCCTTTTCTTTTCTCTTTTTTTTTTTTGCAGATCGTGGGCTGGCGGAGTGGCCGACAGTGGCCAGTGCGCGCGTGTGCTGCGGCGCTAGAGGGGCTGAGTGGAGGCTCGTGCGGCGCCTAGGGGGCTAGGGTTTCAGAAACCCTAGCAAAAAATTTTAAAAATTTGGGCCTATTGGGCTCTTTGGGTTTTTGGGCTTGGTTTGTAACTGGTTTAGGACTGTTTTATTATTATTATTATTTTATTTGGGTTTTGGGCCCTGGGTTAAAGACCCGGGCCAAAATTGGTGTTTACAGCATGTACTATGACTCGTTTATTTGTATTTTCATATTATTGTCGTTCACTGGTGTAATATTTTATTCATGTACTATCATTCCATGCTCATTATTATATTTGTATTTCATGTCATCGCATTGTGAATTAAACCCCAACACATTTATCCAACTTAGATCGTCGTATTTTACTCCAAAAAAAAAATGCACGTTGTTAAATATCGTACTCGCTACATTTCGAAAAGGAAATTTTTCTAAATAAGGCAATATTTCGCGTTTTAGAAAATTTGAGGAACCGTGCCCTAACTTACGGGGTTTCGGTTTTCTCGTTGAACCTAAATTGCCAATTATCCTTTTAAATTTCAAAATACATAAAATTTTAATTAAAATTAAAGGCAAACTTGCGTTCGAGTGTTCTAGGTATCGCATCCTAACTTACGGGATGCGATACTCCGATATCTCGAGTCGAGGAAATCTTTAACAATCATTTTGATTTAATTCAAGCATTGTTTTTTAAAACTAATAGAAAGGATCGTATTTTAAATTCGTTCTCGGTTTTCAACTTTCGACATTAAGACATTAATTAATCAATTCGGTATCAATTTTGGGCGTGAGGAGGATGCTAATCCTTCCTCGCACGTAACCGACTCCCAAACCCGTTTTCTCGAATTTCGTAGACCAAAAATATCGTTTTAGTAAACCAAAATGTTTTATTAAAACAAAGGTGATTCGATCATACCTAATAAAGATCGATGTCGACTCCCATTTTTGTTTTCGTTTTCGTTTTTAAAATCAAAGTCGATTTCCGTTTTCAAAAAAAGATAGTTTCGACAGCTTGGCGATTCCACTCGAGATCGAATAAGAGAGTCAAGCCAAAATCGGTTAATTTTTGTCTTTTTGTCGAAATTTGAAAATCTGGTTTAAAATTACGATTATTTCATTACATTATTTACTTTCATGGCTTTCTTCGTAATATGTTTGCTCTAGTGGTGTAAATCTTTTGATGTATCATTGCATATCGCATCATATCAATTGGTCGATTATACCCTTTTAAGTGGGAGTGAGAAACTATTCCTTCGTGAGGTCTTCATGTAATGACCCAAAATCCGTGGGCATCGAAAAAGTGTGTTATCGGGCCTCCGTCTTAGTAAACCGAGTTAGTAAATAATTATTAGGAGTAATTATGAGTCTAATAGTGTGTTTAATTAGATTTTTATTTAGTGAATTTAGCTTAATTTAAAGTAATTAGGAAAAAGGATCAAATTGAATAAAGAGTGAAAGTCTAATTATAGATTAAAAGAAAGTAAAAAGGGGCTAAAATGGCAATTAAGCCATTTAGCATAGTTGAGGCGGCATAAAGGAATAAAATCTAAGATTTTATTTGTTATAATTATATAATTAATGATATTTTAATATAATTTATATTATATGAATTTATGATAATTAAATTATAATGATATAATATTATTAAATAAATCAAAATATGCCAATTGTATGGATATGATAAAATACATGTGTAATATATGTATTTGTACATTTGTAATATAATTGTATATTTTCTTACATTTTAAGTAAAAGATATTTATTAATTAAATTATTGTATTAAAAGATTTTTATATTTGATAAATTAGTTAGATTAAGACAAATGTAAGGTTATGATATGGTACAAATGTATTAATTATATCTGTTATTAAAATAGGTATTTTATAATTATTAATTAACTTAAATATAAAATAAAGTAAATGAAATAATAAAAGAAATAAAGTTAGTAAAATAAAAAGAAACAAAAGAAGAATAGAAAAGAACAAAGAAGTTTTCGAAACAGGGGAAAGGAAGGAAAGAAAGAAAAAGAAAAGGAAAAATTGAGGTTGTAAAGCTTGGAGTTTAATTAGGTAAGTCAATCAAGTCCTATTCTCTTAATTTTGATGTTTTAGAAGCTTTAAAGCAAGATTTTGATGAAACTAAGTTGATATTTTGAGAGTTTATAGGTCTTCAAGAATAGTTGATGTTGAAGAAAAAGATGAATTAGAGATTAAATTGAATGAAATTTAAGTTAGAATTAGTAAAAGGATTAAATTGTAAAGTAAGCTATAAGTTTTGTATTATAGGGATTAATTTGGAAAAAAATTATAAGTTAGAGTTTTATTATGAATATTAGATAGTCAAGTTGAATATGGAAGGAATTTAAGTAGAAATAAAGCGTGAATTAAGTTAAGAAAATAAGTAAACTTAATTAGGATTTAATTGCAAAATAAGCTATAAGAAAACAGTTTTGGGACAGCAGCAGAAGAGTAACTTTGAAAAATCACCAAAAATGGTAGAAATGGAAGTAGAAGTTGAGTGAGATATTAATTTAAAGATTATTGAGTCTATTTTCATATGAAAGAAACATAGGAAGCAAAGAAATTCTATATTTTGAGATATTTAGATTTTTGTGAGACTGGTTCAGAGTGATTTTGAGATCCCCTGTTCTGACTTGGAAAAATCATTAAAAATTATACAAAAATATTTTTATATTCCTTAATGAGTCTATTTTTAGAAGAAACAAACTAGAACATCATTTGGATTCTGTATAAAAAGATAGTTAAATTTTAGCAAAGAGTGGTCGGAACTATTAGACAACAGAATAAGGGTGGCTTTAAAGAATAAATTGTACTTATTGGATAAATAAAAAATTCTGAAAATTTTATGGAAAGAAGATATATGAGACTAGTTTCATATAAAATTTACGGATCTTAATTTAGAATTCTGTAACTCAAGATATAGATAATTTAGTGACAATAACTCAGGTAGACAGCCTTGAAAGAACTTGTAAGTAAATAATAGAATTGTGTATAAAGAATGTGGAATGAAGAGGAAGAGTAGGAATTGAATAAAATTTAATTATTTATTGTAATTTAATGTTGCAATTAATAATGTAAATTATTATTATTTTCGTAGCTAAAAAGGAACTCGAGGCATCGACCCACAAAGGAAAGGAGAAGGTTACCGAGGAATAATCAAGCAAATTCGGGTTTGTATTACTATAATTCAAATTATTTACTTATTCATTAAACGTTAAATTAATTTATGTATATGGTAAGTAAATAATAAGGTAAGTGACTTTATTGAATTGAATTTGAAACATTGAATTGAATGAGAAATATGTGTTAGTATTGAATTATATTGTGGTTGGTGATTGGAAAAATGTAATTGATATTGAAATTGAATTTGTTATGAAAATGAAAATGAAATTGGGAACTGAAATACCCTATTAACTAGTCGGGCTAAGTCGGATATAATTGGCATGCCATAGGATTTGGAAGAGTACGGGATTTATCGGCTTTACCGATCAGACACTTTATGTGTCGTATATCAGGCACTTTATGTGTCGTATTTCAGGCACCTCGTGTGTCGTATCAGACACCTCGTGTGTCGTTTCAGGCACTTATGTGTCGTATTCTGATCAGGTACTATGTACCGTTTTAGGCACAATGTGCTGTACTGGTGTGTTTGGGTTGGAATCCATGTATCCGCCAAAGTCCGAGTCTGTTAATAGGGGTAACTAAAGGAAATGTTAAATTGAATAAAATGAAATGGTTGAGCCATTGAAAAAAAATGTGAAAATAGAACATGAATTGAAAAATGTGATTTGAATATGAGTATGAGAATGGAAAGCATGAACCATTGGTTCATGAGATGGATAATGGCTCAACATGAATGTGTATTATTTCAATTGTCAAATAGCTAAAATTGAATTGTATGAATATATTGAGAATGACAAACTTATGTTTGAATTGTTTTAGTAAAATTAAAGTTATATGATTTAATGATATGATTATTATGTTTATAATTTGAATTATGGTAATACCACTGAGTATATGTATACTCAGCTTACGGTTGTTTCCGTGCGCAGGTTAATAGGTGTTCAAAGTCCTGGTTCAGCATCCAAGACGATCCCGACTCCAGAACAAAACTCGGTGATGTATTCTTCTTTTGATAAAAGTGGCATGT
Organism: Gossypium australe; assembly: GCA_005393395.2. Taxonomy (NCBI): domain Eukaryota; kingdom Viridiplantae; phylum Streptophyta; class Magnoliopsida; order Malvales; family Malvaceae; genus Gossypium; species Gossypium australe. Next base: position 121,362,629 of record CM016625.1, read on the forward strand.
ATATAGGTGTTATTTTGGTCACTTAAAGATACTACATGACTTTTGTTGTAAAGAATGATGTTTGGTATTTTGGTGTTTAAACTAATGAAATGGTATGAAAATTTATATGATATACTTGGTATAATCGAAAAAAAAACTTTAAAAAAAAGTTAATGTTATTGGTATAATTTAAATATAATTAAATATGAAATTGCATTGGTTGAATTGTTGGATTTTGGAATTGGTTGAATTGGTTATATTTGAAATGAATACGGTTTTAATTGCAGGGGGTTTTATGTGAAAATAAGCAGAATGCTGTCAAAATTTAAATTAAAAAAATATCCTGGAATACTTAAACGAGTCCCGTTTCATTTTTTTTAATTCATGTTTTAAACTTCTAGAGTTCATTATAGGGACTTAATTATTAAGTTATACTATGAATGTGTTTTTATTTGTGAATTATTCGTAAGTTGTCTGATATGTCTGATAATGCCTCATAACCCTGTTCTGGCGACGGTTCGAGGTTAGGGGTGTTACACTTCACCTCCGTATAGGATAGTGGATTACTTCTGGGATACATCCGTACCTGCGTCTTCGTGAGATTTTCATCTCCGTATAGCCGTAGGGAAATGTATTCCCCTGAACCGAACTCGGTCCACATGAGCCTATAATGGGTGAGGATCGAGGAACCTATCGGTTTAGGTACCCTTACTTTAGAACTGAATCGCATGTAATGAGCCCTAAGAGCCTACCCTAGGTAGAACCACGCCAAACCTTAGTGGTTACCCGAATAGGTGCTTGATTATTTCTTGTTTGTTTTGAGTTCCTTCTTATACATAATACTGACTTGTTGTGTTTTGCTGTTATTGCATGGCATTTTATCGTAAAAAGGTGTTAATTCACGTTCGGTTACTAGATAGAAAAGCTTAGCATGGAAAAGGGGTTTCTTAATAGAGTGGAGGATAATGCGGCCATCCGAATATGGTCCGAGAGGATACAACGAGAGAAAGGAGATAATCTAACCGAGGGATATGAATCAGAATTATGGGATTTCACCTGCATCAGTGTGACTCAGAATAACCTGCAAGAATTAAAGGAGACATAGAACTCATGGGGTGACGAGATCAAGTAGCTATTTCACTATAACTACGGTGACTTACCCTATCTACTCGATAAAAAGGTGGACAAGCATTTATTCCAAGCCCTCGCTCAGTTTTGGAATCTCGCCTACAGTTGCTTCACTTTTGGGAGAGTTGATTTGGTGCCTACCATGGAGGAGTACATGGCCTTACTTCGTTGCCCGAGAATTAAAGCCGACAAAGCCTATTCCAGAGCTGCTAAAGTCCTGACCTTTGTAAAAAAATTAATGAATATCACGGGGATGAGTGAGCAGTGGGTAGCAACTCGGATTAAGCAAAAGGGAGACAGTAAGTGTATTCCTTGGAAGAACTTGAGAGATCTAATTCTAGCACATCCGGATATGAAAAAGAGGATTGACATTTTCGCTTTAAGCATCTACGATTTGGTCATCTTTCCCAAGGAGTTAGGACATGTAGAGGAAGTAGTCTCAGACCTATTCGATAGACTTGATAAAATAGTCACACTCGTCCCTGCGATCTTAGCCGAAACTTTCAGATCATTGAATGCTTGCCAGAGAGTGGGCGAAGGGAGGTTCATAGGATGTGCGCAGCTTTTTCTATCATGGTTCCATAGCCACTTTTGAAAGGTAGAAAAAGTCTCGTATAGAGTTTTTTCTGAAAATTACTCTCTTTTGAAGGAATTAGCGGTTACACCAAGGCAGGACGACCTTTCTGAAGAGAAATGGATAGCGATTCTCTAGAATTTACAAGTTGAAGACGTCGAATGGAGAGCTCCATGGATGATCCCTGACGAGATCTTGTATCGGTGTGGAGACTTTGACTGGTTCCCTCTACTTGGGATATGGGGAGCCGTTGGATATGTTCCACTACTCGTGATGAGGCAGTATCGATCAAGGCAGTTCATACCTGCGACGCAAGAGTTAGCTCAGTGCGAGTTTTCATACAAGGGCGATAATTATAAGAAAAGAGTTCGTGAGATATCGAATGCGTGGAACCAAACCCGTAGAATGGAGGGACTCGCCACAGGACCAACGACGACCCCCGAGTATAACTGGTGGTGGGGTAAAAGAATCAACGACAATATCTCAATGCCAAGTTAAGGAAATGCTCGGCCAATAGAGGAGCAATTACAAGTAATCCCGTCTGAATTAGAGATCATCAAGCAAGATTTTGAGAAAATGAGTCAGGAATTAGGAAAGAAAATAGAGCAGTTAGAGGAGGAAAAGATGCAGTTAGGATTAGATGTCGACATCCACAAGCTCGAGGCTGAGAGATTGAGGAAAAGAAAAAATAAGGACGAAGAAGATTTGGACAGTTTAAAGACGGACTACAAGAAGCTGCGCATGTCAATCAGAACCGCTTGTTTGGGCAAGACATTAAAGCAATGGCGGCAGGAAATTAAGGAAGAAAAGAATAGACCCGATTAGTGGGAGAAGAAGTTACAAGATGCTCGAACACGGGAGGACGCTTTGAAGAGGAGCTTGTTAGAGAGCCAACGCGAAAAGGAGAGGCTAAGAGCTCGAGTGGCAGAGTTAGAAAAGTCACTGCATCAGCACCGTAGTCGCAACTCGGTAATTGAATTAAGAGCCAGCCAAAACAAGATTGAGGAGCTGAAAGAAAAGATAGAAGAGCTCGAGACTGCACTACGAGATAGTAAGATTCGAGTTGAACTTCTTGAAGCAAACAATGAACATTGGAAAGAGCAGCTCCACCGCTCTCAGAATTAGATCAGAGATAGATATTACATCATGGGAGAAGCAGTGGCTCAAATGCGAGAAGTGGCTGAGCATTTGCAAAACCTGGTAGTTCATGCTGATGTATTAAGTCTAAGATACGAGTCAGAATCAGATCGAGGCCGAAACTTAGCTTGGCTTCTTAGGAAAGTTAAGGCTTTGGGTATTAGTGCGAAGTCGTATATGTAATTATCCGCTCTATGTAAAGAAATTTATTTTCTAGTGAAGTTGATCTAATAGAATTGAACCAAAATCAACGCCTCTTTTTGTATTCATCTCATTCATTTGCATTACATTACATCATTTGCATTAAATTACATAAGAAGACCCTAATTAATTAAAATTATGACAGTTACCCTGGGAACCAACGAAAATCCACCAACTACATATCGCTACAATACCCGTCGCAAAATGAAAGCAATGGATCAGAGACTAGAAAGATTAGAACAGATGCAAAGGGATATGCAAGATCAAATGCAAGAACAATTGGTTAAAACGCAGCAAGACATGAGGGATCAGATGCTGGAATCCCAAAGAAACATGATGGACCAATTGGCCCGGCTGATGAATGGAGGGCCTGATAAAGGAAAGAGTCCCGTAACGAATCCAGGTGATAACAATGAAGAGCCTGTCTATCCTCCGGGTTTTACCCTAACAAATACTCAAGCACAACCAGAAGTGTATACGCAAAGAGTACCTGTTACCATCGGATCCCAATATCGGGTTGATGCTTCGGCACCTATGAACTTTCCAACAGGCTCGGGCTCTGATTCGGGGGATAATCCAACTAATCCCATTGTCCCTGACCTCGATGATATAGCAGAAATAGAGAAGGCAAGAGAGATGTGTCAAAACAACTTGAAGATCGGTGTAGATGGCTAGAAGAGAAGTTTAAGGCAATGGAAAATGCAGACTACCATGGCGGGGTTAATGCTAAAGACTTGAGCTTGATCCCAGACCTAGTACTCCCACCAAAGTTCAAGATTCCAGAGTTTGAAAAATATAATAGGATTAGCTGCCCTGAAGCTCACATTACGATTTTCTGTCAAAATATGACTGGATACGTCAACAATGATCAGCTGTTAATTCATTGCTTTCAAGATAGTTTGATCGGATCTGCGGCCAAGTGGTACAACCAGCTAAGCCGTGCTCAAATTAATTCATGGAAGGATTTGACACAGGCTTTTATGAAACAATATGGCTACGTGATAGACATAGCACCAAATAGAATTACATTGCAAAACATGGAGAAGAAGCCGAGTGAGAGCTTCATACAATATGCTAGAGGTGGAGAGAGGTAGCGACACAAGTCCAGCCCCCTCTTTTAGAGAAGGAAATGACTATGCTTTTTATCAACACTCTAAAGGCTTCATTCATCAACCATATGCTAGGAAGCACTACTAAGAGCTTTTCAGACATAGTGATGTCTGGAGAGATGATAGAAAATACAATCAGGAGCGAGAAGATAGATGCAGGGGAAAGCGCCATGAGATCGGCCCCGAGAAAGAAGGACAACGAGGTGAACAAGGTGAGCACGTACAACAAGGGCTATTCAAAACCCATCACTGTAAGCCAGCCAAGGACGTTAATTACTAGCCATCAAGGCCCCCCGAGGTAGGAATCCAATACAAGGCCAAATACGGAAAGGCTCCAATTTACGCCCATCCCAATGACATATAGGAAGCTGTACCAGAGTCTACATAAAACCCATGCAACCCCAGTTCCCAAAATAGTATGACACAAATACCTAGTGTGAGTACCATGCGGGGATAACGGGGCACTCGATCGAGAACTGTACTACATTTAAAAAGTTGATTGAAAGATTCATCAAAATGGGGATCATAAAGTTCGATGACCCATTAGGACCTAACATAGTAGGAAATCCGTTACCCAATCATTTTGATAAAGGGGTAAATGCGATAATCGAGAGTGGAGGCAAAAGAATCAAGGCTAATCTGGTTGAAGTAAAAACCCCACTAAGATGTGTTTGGAAACAAATGGTAAATGGAGGATTAATCACACAAGAATCGGGGGAAAAGCCCAAATGAGCAAGAAAGTACTGCGAGTTCTATGCCGAGGAGGGTCATGACATCCAAGAATACATTGAGTTCAGGGCCACAGTACAAAATCTCATGGACAATAAAGAAATAGAATTTTATGAAGAGATTGAATGATCAGAAGGAGGAGAGGTCTACGCCTCAGGAGAAGGATCAACAGAAAGGGTCCAAAAAGTTAATCACCATGTGGTAATTATCTCGCGACCAAGAGTTAGTAAAGCTGGAGTACCAATCGTGCCAAAGGTCATAATCCAAAAGCCTGTAGCTTTCCCTTATAAGGAAAGTAAAAGGGTTCCATGGAATTATGTGTAACACCCCTTAACCCGTACCCGTCGCCGAATTAAGGTTATAAGGCGTTACCGAACTAGACACAATTTTTCACAGTCAATTATGGAATAAACCCAATACGCATATTTACGTTTTTCCATATCCACAAATAATGAACAAGACTTACTTTATAAACCATGTTCCATAAAGCAATACATCATAACTCCTAATCTATACAAGTTTCGAATCAAGTTTCCACCTAACAACCCCAAATTTCGTATGTCAAACATATATGATACATCCATCTCATTAACCGAATATCAACATATTATTTTATACATTCTGCAAATATGCATATTAAAAAGGATAGGTCCATGATACTTAAATAGCTTATCATTCACACTTATGACACTCGGACAGTATAGCATGACCAAACAAACACATCATCCTACCATAATATGCGCAATGTCCCTAAAACATAAGCCATGTCAATCCATAATTTTCAATTCATTTTACCTTATTAATTCATGGATACAAGATCATTGAATAACCTACCAAACACACATGATATGTGACTAATTCAAATTATATATATAAATACAGCCAATCCATTGACCATATATTCGGTTCTCAATATAAAACTTCAATGATCAACCCAAAGCATTAGTATATGCATTTTCATGATCATCTCTGAATTATACCAAGCACATAATAATCTAAGTGGAAATATTCACACGACATTATAAGCATACTTACACATATATATGATCATTTATGTACAACTACATTTAACTTCCAAGCATTACAAGCATACGTCTTATACCAAAGATTAAAACAGACCATTATATCAAACATATAAATGATGCTTAATCCCAAAGTAACAGCCTTATTCGCAAGGCCATTTATATACATTTACAAAACCGAACATCATTCATTACTTATCAAAATACAGCCTATACATGCCTTTGATTCAAAAAGTAAACATATATATACCAAAGAGAGTGATAGTGTGGTCGACTTTCTTGATGATCCCCTGAGCCCGTAGTTGAATCAAAGATCTATAAAACAGAAATACAAACACATACAGAGTAAGCTCACTAGCTTAGTAAGTCTTAAGCAAAAGATAATTCACTAATCAAGCACTTTAACATTTTAATCAATAAATGTAGGACATTGTATATGTATACTTTGATATGCAATTGATACAAAACCGAATACTAGTACTATATTAGCTCAATTACTTATACTTCACTACCATCAACCTGCAACTCATCAAAGTACAAAGTACATATATTACATGAATCGCATGTTTATAATCATGTAAATTCAACATTCATATCCATTACATTATCACACCAACAATTCTATTATTTCTATATTCACACACGTCGATTATAAGCTCAAATTCACATAACATCATTCTTAACATAATATTTCAACTCAAGTAACATTAATCACAACTTACCTTACTTCTGATGAATTCAAATAGGACTTATGCTTACCTGAGTTTTTAACTCAATAGATTCACTATGTTACACCTCGAGCAATTTATGGTTCCTTCGTTTTAAAGTATCACCGGCATTAAGCCTGCTAGGCACGAAGCCCGAATATATCACCGGCACTAGGCCTGCTAGGCACGAAGCCCGAATATATCACCGGCACTAAGCCTGCTAGGCACGAAGCCTGAATATGTCACCGGCACTAAGCCTGCTAGCACGAAGCCCGAATATATCACCGGCACTAAGCCTGCTAGGCACGAAGCCCGAATATCAACACATTCAACTTTGCGATACACAGTACTTAGTACTATACTATTAACCATCTCATATTCTTCATTTTACTTTCACCTATTAATCCAAACATACATATTCACATTGTATTAACCAAATTAATTTCACTACAAATTCATACTCCACATTCGGCCAACATGTATATTTATGCTTTAAATATTCAAACATCATCATATACTATGTTCGTAAATAATTCTTTGGTGTATACTTGCTTAAGGACTTACCTCGACTGTCGACGGACCGCGTAAACCGGCTACTCGAGAACCTTTGTTTTCCCCTGATCCAAATCCGTTTTTCTTTGTTCTTGATCTAAACACATTAAAATTTAGCTCATTCAAGTACATTTCATCTCAATTTAGTCCCTAAACATATAAATAGGCAATTTACCATTTTACCCCTACTATTTCATATTTTCACAATTTAATCCTATTTGCATAAAACACAAAATACACCAAATTTCTCAATACTACTTAAGGGCCGAATACTCCCAAGGACTATACAAGTTCCTTTCTTTCACTTATTTCGCAAATAAGCCCCTCTAAAAATTTATTTTTTTTCAATTTAGCCCAAATACTCAAATTTACCAAAAATTCAAAGACAAAACATATTAATCTTTAACATATATTTAATTTAAAATCATCAAACATCATAAACCATATGAACACATCAATGGCCGAACCTCATATACACATGATTTTCAAAAATTCAAGCATGGGTTGGGTAATTTACGAAGCAACGATCACAAAAACGTAAAAATTAACAAAAACCGAAATCAAACTAACCTTGATTTTAAGCTTTAAAGTGCCGAAAATTTAAAAGGAATGAAACCCCTTTTCTTCTTCAACATTCGGCCAAGAACCACCAAGATGATAATGATTTTTTTCTTTTATTTATTTTAACATATAATAAGTTAATACTAAATTACTAATATAACCCTTTTAATAAAATAAATCTAACATATATAATAAGGGAAATGGTGACTTTAGCCACCCACTAAGTTTAAAATTGGACTATTTACTCTTTTAATACTCCACTTTAAAAAGCCATCATCAAATAGGCACTTTTCACTATAGTTTGCTACTTTTACTTTTTACACGATTAAGTCTTTTTTCTAAATTAAACACACAAACGATAAAATTTTTCTACGAGACTTTCACACACATTAATTCACATATAATAAACACAAAATATAATATTAAAATATTTCTCGAACTCGGATTCGTGGTCCCGAAACCACCATTCTGATTAGGGTCAAATTTGGTCTGTTACATTATGACTGTATGTGATGATCCCGGGAGAGGAGAACCTGGTTAATACTTTGGAGGAAGGTCATGATGTAGGTTTCTTTACACGCAGCGGAAGGCGTTATACCCCGAACGCAAAAGCAGAACCGGTTAAAGGAAAATCCATAATGGTTGAGCAAAAGAAATAAAAGACGATCGGACCTGAATCGTCTGTCAATGAGCCGATGATAGAAAAAGAGGCTAAGGAGTTCCTAAAATTCCTAAAGCACAGCGAATACAGTGTTGTAGAGCAATTGCAGAAGCAGTTGGCTCGCATATCGGTACTGGCCTTGCTCTTGAGCTCAGAGGCGCACCGTGGCGCATTGATGAAAGTGTTGAACGAAACATATGTTGCGGATGATATATTTGTCAACAAGCTCGATTGTTTGGTTAATAACATAAGTGCCGACAACTTCATCTTCTTCAATGATAATGAGATACCTCTGGGAGGTATGGGATCTACGAAGGCTCTACACATAACTACCCGTTGCAAAGGATATGCACTGCTGGGTGTGCTAATTGACAACGGATCAGCGTTGAACATCTTGCCTTTATACACGCTGAATAGGTTACCTATCAATAGTTCTCACATGAAGACATGTCAAAACTTGGTGAGAGCATTCGATGGTACTGAAAGGAAGGTCATGGGAAGGATCGAGATACCTCTTCAGACTGGTCCAAATACATATGAGGCAGACTTCTTGGTGATGGACATCAAGCCTTCCTACAATTGCCTGTAGGGGAGGCCTTGGATTCATTCGGCAAGGGCAATGCCGTCATCACTACATCAAAAGTTAAAATTGGTAACTGAAGGTAGATTGGTCACAATAAACGCAGAGGAAGACATCATTGCATCTGTTACCAGTGACGGCCCATACATAGGGGCGGATGATGAAGCAATAGAATGTTCTTTTTGATCATTGGAATTTGTCAACGCAACCTTCGTCGTTGAAGACAACAAGATCCCTATGCCCAAAATATCCAAATCCACAAGGATGGGCCTGCAAATGACAGTCGAGAAAGGAGCCTTACCAGGAAAAGGACTCAAAAAATGCCTTCAAGGAAAGACTGAGATACCAGTGCTAAAGGAAAAACGAGACCGCTTTGGCTTAGACTTCAAGCCAGATGTGAAGCAAAAGAGGAAAGAGGTAGAGAAAAAGTAAGAGAGAAGAAGAGCACGTTTGCGCGATGAGAAGGTCAAATGGGAGCCAATGACATTTCCTCATCTATCTAAAACATTTGTTTTAGGAAGAACTATATACCCTGAATAAAGGATGGCAAGAAGAGAAGTAGCGGAGGAAATGTTGGGAAGTTTGAGCATTAACGCCGTATCCGAGGAAGGAACTGAAGAAAAAAAATTATCTGGAATTTGCCCTTATACTCCTAGGAGTGTTCTGAACAATTGGAACATGGAAGAGATTCCTGTAACCTTTAAAATTAATTCAGAGAAATGTTCAAAACACACTTGTTGCTTTAAGCCTAAGAGCAATAAGAATCCTTTTGTTAAATAGGCATATGTCCAAATATCTTTATTTCAAAAAAATATGTCTTTTTGTATCATTTCGAGCAAATGTCCCTTTATTCTTTTCATTCATAACCAAAATATTCTTTACATTTCATTCATAACCAATCATGCAGATAATCATTCTTAGATTCTTTTGTTTTTGCACCTTTCTTCGCTTTTCTAACAGGTCCCCAGATACCAATGATATGAGCACGCTTTTATTGACTCAGAATCTTCTTTTGAGCAAGATGCGGGTATGGAGGATTCTCAGGATTTTGAAGATGACTAGGACCGTAACATATCTCTTGATTTGTTAAAGATAATAGAGCAAGATGAGAAACAAATCCTACCTCACAAAGAGTCAGTGGAAATTGTGAGTTTAAGAGAAGGAAAAGAGTTAAAGATTAGGGCTGGCATTGTCGCAGAAACAAAGCGAGACCTCATTGAGTTACTCCAAGAATTCAAGGATGTCTTCTCATGGTCATATCAGGACATGCCTGGGTTAAGTACAGATATCGTGGTACACCGACTCCCCATAAAGAAAGAGTGTAGGCCAGTTCAATAGAAGCTCCGAAGGATAAGACCTGATGTTCTGTTGAAGATAAAAGAAGAGGTTATGAAACAGTTTGAAGCTGATTTCTTACAAGTGGTTAAGTACTCAGAATGGGTAACCAATATAGTACCTGTTCCTAAGAAATATGGGAAGATACGGATGTGTGTGGACAATAGGGATTTGAACAAGGCTAGCCCAAAAGATAGCTTCTTGTTGCCGCACATTGACACTTCAGTGGATAACACGACTGGTTATTCACTTTTCTCTTTCATGGATGGCTTTTCCGGGTACAACCAGATTAAGATGCACCCTGAAGATATGGAGAAGACCACATTCGTAACTATGTAGGGAACGTTTTGTTATAAGGTAATGCCATTTAGGCTAAAAAATACGGGAGCAACATATCAAAGAGCCATGGTAACCCTTTTCCATGATATGATGCACAAGGAGATCGAAGTTTATGTGGATGATATGATTGCGAAATCCAGGACTGAGAACTAGCATGTGCAGGTCTTAAGGAAATTGTTCCTAAGGTTGAGGAAATTCCAACTAAAGCTCAATCCAACAAAATTTACCTTCAGGGCTAGGTCGGGAAAATTGCTAGGATTTGTAGTCAGTGAAAAAGGATTTGAGATTGACCCAGATAAAATAAAGGCCATATAGGAGTTGTCTCCACTGCGCACTCAAAAAGAAGTTCGAGGTTTTCTAGGAAGACTAAATCACATCGCCCGGTTCATTACACAACTAACGGAGAAATGTGACCCAATATTCTGTCTTCTTAAGAAACACAACCCAGGTGCATGGGATGAGGAGTGCCAGAAAGCTTTTGATAAGGTTAAGCATTACTTGTCCAAAACCCCAGTACTGATGTGTGTTAGGCCACTAATATTGTATTTGACGGTATTCTAAAATTCCATGGGATGCGTGCTAGGCCAACATGATGAGTCAGGAAGAAAAGAAAGAGCGATATACTATTTCAGCAAGAAGTTCACTGAATGTGAGACAAGATATTCGCCAATTGAGAAGTTGTGTTGTGCTTTGATTTGGATGACCCGAAGACGAGACAGTACATGTTGTACCATACAACTTGCTCATCTCGAAACTGGACCCTCTCAAGCACATGATGGAGTCGACTGCTCTGAACGGAAGAATGACCCAATGATAGATTCTACTCTCTGAGTTCGATATAGTCTATGTAAACCAGAAGGCTGTAAAAGGGAGTGCAATAGCAGACTTTCTAGCCAGTAGAGCTTTAGAAGATTACGAGCCACTGAACTTTGATTTCCCGAATAAATCTAATGTATGTTGCGATCACTGAGGAAAGTGCTCAAAAGGAGGGTCATCCTTGGAAGCTAAACATTGACGGAGCTTCAAAAGCGGTGGGTAATGAATCGGGGCAGTCCTAGTATCCCCAAACGACGACCATTATCCTTTTACTAGCAAATTCGATTTTGATTGCGCAAATAACATGGCCGAATATGAAGCGTGCATCATGGGTATCCGTGCAAGCATTGAACGTAAAATCAAAGTGTTAGAAGTATATGGCAATTCTGCGTTAGTGATCTATCAGCTCAAAGGTGATGGGAAACAAGAGATCCCAAGTTGATTAATTATCGAAAGCTAGTTTTGGAGTTAATTAAGGAGTTTGATGACATTATATTCTTTTACCTCCCGCGAGATGAGAATCAGATGGCCGACGCCTTGGCTACCTTAGCTTCTATGATCAAAGTAAATAAGCAAGAGGAAGTGAAGCTTATCCAAATGAGTATTTATAAGGCTCCGGCTCATTGCTACAACATCGACGAAGAAGAAGAAAAAAGATGATCACTCTTGGTATTACAATATATTGCAATATGTGAAGAATCGTGAATACCCTGACCAAGCAACTGAGAATGATAAGAGGACGCTGAGAAAACTGGCCGGTGATTATGTCTTAGATGGAGAGATCCTATATAAGAGAAGGAAGGATCAGGTGCTTTTAAGATGCGTGGATGATGTTGAAGCTAAGAAAATCCTGGAAGAGGTCCATGAGGGTGTCCGTAGAACGCATGCTAACGGTTTTACAATGGCCAGACAGATCATGAGATTCGGGTATTATTGGTCCACTATGGAAGGGGATTGCATCAGCTATGCCAAGAAATGCCACAAATGTCAAATTTATGGAGATAAAATTCATGTACCTCCTTCACCTCTTCATGTCATGACTTCTCCATGACCTTTCTCTATGTGGGGGATGGAATGGATGTCATTGGGCCGATTTCGCCAAAAGCATCTAATGGAAATCGATTTATTTTTGTAGTCATTGATTACTTTATTAAATGGGTAGAGGCCACTTCTTATGCCAACGTTACAAAGTCGGGAGTCAGCAAGTTCTTAAAAAAGGAGACCATATGTCGATATGGAATACCGGAGATCATATCTGACAATGCATTGAACTTGAACAACAGTACCAAAGCAGAGGTCTATAGTCAATTTAAGATCAAACACCACAACTCGTCGCCGTATCGTCCAAAGATGAATGGTGCAATGAAGCGGCCAATAAGAACATCAAGAAGGTCATGGGGAAAATGATTGAGACTTATAAAGATTGGCACGAGAAATTACCATTTGCTCTCTATGCCTACCGAACGTCAGTCAGAACCTCTACTGGGGCAACACCTTTTTCTTTGGTTTATGGAATGGAGGCAGTTTTGCCCATTGAAGTAGAGATTCTTTCTCTCAGAGTTTTATCAGAGTTAAAATTGGATGAAGCAGAATTGATCCAGTCTCGAAATGATCAACTGAACTTAATTGAAGACAAAAGGCTGAAAGCTATTCATCATGGTCAAATGTACCAAAAGCGAATGATGCGGGCTTATAATAAGAAGGTTCGCTCTAGAGAATTCCATGAGGGAGACCTTGTTTTCAAAAAGATCCTTCCCATACAAAAAGACTTTAGAGGAAAATGGATGCCGAATTGGGAAAGACCTTATGTAGTGAAGAAGGCTTTCTCTGGAGGAGCGCTGATTTTGACAGAGATGGATGGCAAAAACCTGCCTAATCCTGTGAATTCAGATTTAGTCAAGAGGTACTTCACCTAAAAAAATAAAAAAAAAGGGAGAGGCCAAGGTAAAAACCCGCAAAGGGCGTCTTGAGACCAAAGGGGTTTTGAGTTGAAAACCCGAAAAAGGGAAATTCAAATTTTAACCAAAGATAGGGCATGTAATAGCAAGGAGAAGAGACGTTACATCTTGGGGCATCAACAAAGTCTTCAAAGTTCACCAAACACCTATCAAGTTCGAAAAGGGTCTTCGAGAAGTTGTGCAGAGAAGCTCATGCTATGATATCTGGGGCACCTATTTTCATCTTATTCATTTTATATTTTAGAAAATTTTCTATTCTTGATTAATTTGTTCATTTTTGTATTTTTAGCAAATTTGCTATCTTAACTTATTCTCATTTTGTACTTTAACAAAATTTGATCTCTTGATCAATCTATGCATTTCGAGCTCTGCTCTCAATAAAATTCCATATTGTTAATCTTTTTCAAGCATTTTTCATTGAAATAACGATTAATGGACTATTAATATTCAAATAAAAGGAGTTTCACATATTACTCTGAAAACTTCTAAATATTACAAGAACCTGAAGCGGGACCACTATTTAGAGCTAACCAAGTTCAGGGGTTGGGAACATTTGAGAAAGAATGATCTAAATTGTGGCCATTTCTTCATATCTTCTGTCAAAGATACCAACTGAATAAGAAGATAAGGTAATACGTCAGTATTAAGACCTCAGCGGAAGACGAGTAATATCAAATTAAGTATTAAAAATGATATTTTGCAAATATCAGTCATACACATCTAGTTAAGAGCATTTGAGTCATTCTGATCATGACATCTTAATCATTTGACATAAGTATAGGCCCAAGAAATCGATTTTACAGCTCATGTCCCCTAGAGGACGGTGTAGCAGGATCGATTGAGGCTACAAATTACAGATCTTGCCTTCCTGAAATTGCAGCGAAGCAGATCGAGTACATCAAACCTTATCTCTCTGAAATTGCAGTAGAGCAGGTTGAAGTTACAAGTCTCATCTCCCTGAAGTTACAGTGGAACAGACTAAAGATAGCGAATCTTATTTCCCTGAAGTTGCAGTGGAACAAATTGAAGCTATAAATTAGATCTGACCTCTCTGAAGTTGCAGTAGAACAGATCACATCAAACCTTATCTCTCTGAAGTTGCAGTGGAGTAGGTTGAAAATATAAACCTTATCTCTCTGAAATTACAGTAGAGAAGGTTGAAGTTACAAGTCTCATTTCCCTGAAGTTGCAGGGAAGCAGACTGAAGATAGCAAATCTTATCTCCCTAAAGTTGCAGTGGAGCAGATTGAAAATAGCAAGTCTTATTTCCCCGAAGTTGCAGTGGAGTAGACTGAAGATAGCGAATCTTATCTCCCTAAATTTGTAGTGGAGCAGGTTGAAGATACAAGTTCCCTGAAGTTGCAGTGGAGTAGACTGAAGATAGCGAATCTTATCTCCCTAAAGTTGCAGTAGAGCAGATTGAAAATAGCAAGTCTTATTTCCCCGAAGTTGCAGTGGAGTGAACCGGAGCAACAATCTCTATACCCCTAAAGATGCAGTGGGATGGAATAAGGCTACTCGAAGAACAGAAGTACCAAAGAAGTCAAGATTCGGCGAGACTAGGCAAAATTGGCCCTTTTAAAATCTTTGCTCCATTCTCGTTACATGACAATGATCAAAGAGGGGCAGCTGTAATAGCCAATTTTGGCTTAGGTCAATAAAACAAAATAAACCCCAAAAAATAATAATAAATTAAATAGTCCAAAATAAGTGTCCATTTACATATCAAACCGTCAGCCCAAAACCAACTTAAACCTAGTTCAAGCCCAATCCCAAACCGACCCATTTATCCCAAACCCAATAGACCCAGCTTAGCCCAACTAAAACAGGCCCAAAATATCAAAAAATTTTCCAAAATTTTAAGGTTTCTGAAACCCTAAATAGCCTAGCTGACGCATGCTAGCAGCCTAGGCCTGCATTGGCCAGCGTCGCACATCTGTCCATCAGTGCCCTCTGCCCACCTTCCCTTTGCACCACCCATGACCTGCAAATGAAACACGCAACAGCAGCAGCAAAACAAAAACAAAACACAAAAGGCCAACGCGCAACAGAGCAAAGAAGTAAACGACAAAATAATAGAGGACAAAATAAAAACAAACAAAATAGGAATCTGTAACTCGGCTATAAAAGCCGAAATGAATACCTTGTATTTTTTATGAACATTCAGAAATAAAAAATCGAAATAGAAGTTTTAGAAGGTGGATTTTAGTCTCTTCTATTTTTTTATTTTCTGTTGCTTAATACTGCCTTTTCTTTTATATTTATTTCTCTTTTAAAAATTTTAAAAAACAAAAATAACAAAAAGAAAGGAAAGGAAAATATACCTAAATCGGTACCTTTTCGTCGTCAGAACCCACTTTTTTTGTGTGCCAAGATAGGGCTAAAGGGGGTAGAGGGACTTGTGGTTTCGCACTCGTGGGGATTTGAAGGCGGAACCTTCAAACGCGCCTTGAAACGGGGCTAAAGGCCCATCTCTGCGCATTGTCGGCCACCGAGTACGGTGGTGGTGCGACGGGCGGCCGGAGGAAACCCGATTGGTCGGGACAGAAATGGGGAGAGAGGGCTACCTTTTTTTTGTTTTTTTTAAAGAAAGGGGGGTTTGAAATAAAAAAACAGGGTGAAATTTTGGGTTTAAATACACCACCGAAACGACAGCGTTCCAGTGGGCTCCCCTAGGAGCCAAAACAGCATCGTTTTGGGGGAACCCGAACCCTACCCGATTTTAAAGTCAGGATCCGCGTGTTTATGCTCTAAAGGGCAATTTGCGCGCTTGGTCCCTTCATTTTGCACTAACATTCGATTGGGCCCTGCTTGCATTTCTTCCATTCTTTAATTCTTTCCTTATAATTTGTGCGCTATTTCAAATTAATCCAAGATTAAACGCTGCGTTTTGGGAATTCGGACATTTTCTGTTTTAACCCCTGTTCATTTGTGCGTACTGTATTGTAGTCCTTAACCCTGTTTTAATAGTTTTATCTGTTCACAAATTGCCCTTTTGATGTTGTTTTCATTTCAACTGAGTTCCTATCTTTTCAACTTTAGTCTTTTTAGTTATTTGTTTCAAAAACACTTTAATATATATTTTGGAATTATATTGTATATATTATTAATTTTACAATGTTCTAATTACTATTTTTAAATTTCCCATTATATATATCTTTTTATCTATTTATGTATACAATTTGTTTCTTGTAAAACTCCTAATTTAAATTACATTTTTTACTTCAAACACTTTCGTACTATCATTTTTCATATATTATTTATATTAAACTTTTAAATTTCATGTATGTTATTTATTTAGATTGATATATATTATTTTGTATATTACCTATTTTAATTTTCTTCATATATAATATTATTTTAAACTTCCTTTATATATTACTATTTAATATTTTTTTATCGTTATTTTTCTTATTTTATCTCAAATTTTCATACATATTACTTGATTTAAAATTTTTTATACATAAAATTTATTGTGTATATTGATGATTTCAAATTTTCGTTCTTTCCCATTATTCATTTTTTTTTATGTTTTTTAAAACTCGTTACATTTTATTTATGTAAATTAGTTTGGTGACTCTTTTAAAATTGGATTTTAATTCATTAGTTTGCAAATATTAATATTAGTGCTTGTATAGTGTGAGATTATTGCCATTGCATGTACTATGACTCGTTTATTTGTATTTTTATATTATTGTCATTCACTGGTGTAATATTTTATTCATGTACTATCATTCCATGCTCATTATTATATTTGTATTTCATGTCATCGCATTGTGAATTAAACCCCAACACATTTATCCAACTTAGATCGTCGTATTTTACTTCAAAAAAAAATAAAAATAAATGCACATTGTTAAATATCGTACTCGCTACATTTCGAAAAGGAAATTTTTCTAAATAAGACAATATTTCGCGTTTTAGAAAATTCGAGGAACCGTGCCCTAACTTACGGGGTTTTGGTTTTCTCGTTGAACCTAAATTGCCAAATATCCTTTTAAATTTCAAAAGACATAAAATTTTAATTACAATTAAAGGCAAACTTGCGTTTGAGTGTTCTAGGTATCGCATCCTGACTTACGGGATGCGATACTCCGATATCTCGAGTCGAGGAAATCTTTAACAATCGTTTTGATTTAATTCAAGCATTGTTTTTTAAAACTAATAAAAAGGATCGTATTTTAAATTTGTTCTCGGTTTTCAACTTTCAACATTAAGACATTAATTAATCAATTCGGTACCAATTTAAGGCATGACGAGGGTGCTAATCCTTCCTCGCACGTAACCGACTCCCGAACCCGTTTTCTCAAATTTCATAGACCAAAAACACCATTTTAATAAACCAAAACGTTTTATTAAAACAAAGGTGATTTGATCACACCTAGTAAAGATCAATGGCGACTCCCGTTTTTGTTTTCGTTTTTAAAATCAAAGTTGATTCCTGTTTTCAAGAAAAGATGGTTTCGACAATATTAACTATGGGCTCGATTATCTTTAGACTATAAGCCACCACTTATATCAAAGCACATGAATTACATATACATAGTTAATGATTAACTCAAGATTTAAGTAAATTACATCATAAATTGAATTAATTTACGAACAGATTCAGAATTAATTCATCTTGGTCCAGTCCAATATATCATTTTTCTAATGAATACACCTATGTCTCTACCCATGGAATCAACTACTTCGATAACCAAGACTAGTCATCTCCTCAATTGGAATTATAGACAACATAATAATCTAAGGGCGAAGCCAGAACAAATTTTTAGGGAAACCGATGAAATTTTAATTTTTTATAGTCTATATTTTTATAATTTTTAAAGGATTAAATTGAATTTTTATAATTTTAGGGGGCTGAAGTACAATTTTACCTTTCCTAATTTGAAATTTTTAAAAAATTTTAAGAGTCTAAATAACAATTTTACATTTTAGGGGAGGCCAGGGCCCCTGCCAACCCCCCTAAATCTACCTCTGTAATAATCCTTCTTTGTATTTAAATCAAATGCTCACTTTTATTCTTTTACGGGATAACGGATTCGTTTAGATTATCTAAAAAAGTAAGTTATCTTTCTCGCAATGTAAACATTCTTATAGTGTCACTTATCATCAGTTTGAACTTAAATAACCAATGAACTAATATTTGTTTGTCACAATTTCGCTATACATACAAAACATGAAAGACAAAAACATAAAAAACATAATACTAAAATGTGAAATTAACTTTATTTATTTATCGTTCAAATACATAGAAAATAATCATATATTTACTTCAATATAAACATATTTACCATCATCAACACCTCTACTACCCCTTTTTTTTATAGTTGAGTTAGTAGCCTCAATGACCTCTGTTTGTATAGGACCCTAGTTTCCATTTGTTGTAATCCTTTTTTATGACATGAAATAGTGAAAAAAAAAAAAGAGAGATAGGCTTTAATTGAGAAAGGAAAATCGAGATTTATAAGAGCTAAATTGTGAATATTGCATGAATTAAAACGAGGCTTGCGCCAAGAAGAGCAATGTTCACTATTGGATCACATTACGTTTATGAATATTTCCAACGCTGTTCTTTCATGTTTTTGGCATTTGCATGAATGTGGGGACAGAAAGCATGTTTGTTTTTGCATGAAAATTGAAGAATCTAAGCCATGTACAATGGGAGTAGGCGTGGGGGAGGTGACACAGTGACACTAGGGTTGATGATGGAGTTTCGAGTTTTCTTGATACCTCTAATATGGCCAAAATAGGATAAATATAAAAAGAAAAAGAAATTGAGAGATCGTCAAATTGAAGAAAAAAGAATCAAAGGTTTAGATTGGGGACATTAGGGTATGTGCATGAATTGGATTCGCAAGTTCCAAGCCCAACCAGCTGACGTTTGATGCCAATGTCTACAGTAATTTCCTCTATGATCATATGATCCACCCACTTGCACGCCTTCGTCTGTATCCTTTCGACGACAGATTTGAATTTTTATCATCCAATTTTGTCATGTTTTCAATCAATCACCATATTTTCATTGTTGTTGTAAATACAATATATATATAGTAAGTTTTTTTTTTTTTTAATTTTTGTTGTATATAGGATATTAAAGAGTGTGTACAAGATTTTGATTGCTGATGTTGTCCAATTTCACCGGAAAAGATAGCCGATGTGGTAGAAATAGGCAGAAGTAGCATATAGATTGTCATTAACCTGTTGGTTCAGGCAAGTGGGTCTCACTACAAATTATGCCCGGAACCAATCCAGGCTCCAGGCAGCAGCAGCGAGCTAGACTAGTAAATTTTTGGCACCTATGTACGTTTGGGCCAAAACTGTGATGCAGCATCTTTCAAGTATAAGCTAGTGAAGGCAACATCCGGACAATAATTTGATTTCGATACCCAAAATAAAATTGATTTCGAAAACAGAGTTGAAAAGGCCGGGGGTCATCATCATAAACTGATTGCTCAAACACATGCAATGGATGCATTGCATATGGCATATTTAGACAGGAGGTGATCAGTGAAGGACCCAAAGCGACGGGTCAATGGCAGAATCCACCAGCTCTGCACCACCAAAAAAGTGGACAAAAGTAAATACAAAGTTTTCTCATTAGTCATTTCGGTGACTGCTTCACAATCATGGCCAAAACCCTACATCCCACAATTAGTGCTTGTTTTTTTCAGTTTATAGTTTGGTCAAAATGTAGCTTGGACTCGTCGCAATTTTGATGATACTTTTGAGTCTGTTTGGAGTACATATCCTTTAACTTTGTCCGACAAACTTACCTTGTAAAGCAAGTCGCTGAAGATACAAAAATGGCGATGGCACAGATGCTTAACCTATTCTAATGGGGTTAGAGAATCAATGCAATTGAGCAGAATAGAGCATTAGATGGTGACAGGAACTTGATTTCGTCCAGAATGGCTTCCTTCTTAATTTCTTTTTTAGCTTTTAGTTTTAGGTAGTGTTGCAAACTGTAGATTCATATGTAATACTCCATGAATATACTATTTAATGCATACGTAAATATAATTTAATACTCATTTTTATTTTTTAAAGTCCATCAAATCAATAGCTTGAAAACTTGAAAAGAGAATATGAATTCAAAGTCTGAAAATGATATCATTGGGTGAAACAATCACCATTTCCAAAAATTAATAACAAAAAAAGAAAAAAAAAAAAAAAAACCCTTCATTGACTAAATTAGTGGATAGGTACAACAAAAATTTAAAGATTAAATGAAAAAATGGGCCTATTTATTTAGCACGAACGCTGTGGCGTGGTGTTGTTGGGCCGGCAGATATGGTGGGTGAGAATCTTGGATATGGAGGTTTCACCTCCACTCCAATATTTATTTGCTTAAGCTTGAATAAGATGTCGGATAACTTGATTTCGACTACAATGAGATTTTTTCAAATTTTGTTTTTGGAATGTTTGGGTTAACCTTAAGCGAAGAAGGTGAAGTTTTCGAAAGAAAATTTGAAGAAAATCAAGATCATAATTTTACAATTAGGATTTCATGTGGAGGAAACTTGATTATAAATGATAAGTTATTCAGAAAAGATGATTTTACTATTTACTTTAATGGAGAATATGACGTTTTTACTTATATAAGTTTAGTATTTACTTTTTTTTATTAATTATACGTGGTTTAGGTTCGGCTAATTTTTAAATTTTAATTTAATTTAATTTTTTTTGTCTGATTTTTCACTTGATGATATATCTTTGTGGAATTGATGATGAGGAAAAATAAAACTTTCCACATATTGAATTTTAATTGGTTGGTTTAGCATTCATTACTAATGTTAATTCCAAGTATCATAATAATGCACAAATTGATAACTCGAGTACTACATTGGATATTTTCAAAATACAAGTTTCACATTGGATATTTTATGAAAGTATAGGTACCAAATAATATACAAACTGATAGTTTAAGTACCACATTGAACAGTTTATAAAACTATAGGTATCAAATGTGACATTAACCCTATAAGCTATAAATGGCCAGTTTTTTAGATGATTAATATATAGAGAGGTAATTGAGTTTGACAATTTATATCTAGTTGACGCCTAAACTTTTTTTTAAAATTAACTGGTACCCAAACTTGGAAACTTTAAGCCCAAGTAATACTTCATTTTAGATACCTCAATAACACCGTTAGATTTTTCAATTTCACCAATAAGATGCAGCCATGTGTCATGCTTTTCTAAAACCCATGAATAAATATTAAATTTGTTGAAAATTAGGCTAAAAGATAAAAATAAATAATAAATGAAATAATTTTCTTTAAGAAAACGTTTGGGAATTCACAATGCTATTGAAATCGAGTAAATACCCAAATATACCAAAAAATAAAAAAAATTATGAAATTGGGGCGGTTTCTCGAAAATTTACGGAAAAGGGCCGTTTCCCCACAAAACGCGTCCACGTCAGCGCGTTTTGTGGGGAAATGGCAGGAAAGCGCGTCCCCAGGGGCGCGCTTTTGCTTTTCTACAAATATTGGACATTTATTTTAAAATTAAATTTCAAAAAAATTAAACAACTATTATTATTATTAAATACAAAAAAAAAAAAAAAAATTCTTATTTATTAAATATATTAAAACTAAAACAAAAAATAAAAAAAAAAAAACTTCTTATTTATTAAATATATTAAAACTAAATTACAAAAAAAATAAAAAAAAAAATTTCTTATTTATTAAATATTAAAACTAAATTATAAAAAAAAAAAAAAAAAAACTTCTTATTTTATTAAATATATTAAAACTAAATTACAAAAAAATAAAAAAAAGAAAACTTCTTATTTTATTAAATATATTAAAACTAAGTTACAAAAAAATAAAAATAAAAAAACTTCTTATTTATTAAATATATTAAAACTAAATTACAAAAAAAAAAAAAAATTCTTATTTTATTAAATATATAAAACTAAATTACAAAAAATAAAAAATAAAGAAAACTTCTTATTTATTAAATATATTAAAACTAAATTACAAAAAAAGAACTTCTTATTTTATTAAATATATTAAAACTAAATTACAAAAAATAAAAAATAAAGAAAACTTCTTATTTATTAAATATATTAAAACTAAATTACAAAAAAAAAATTCTTATTTATTAAATATATTAAAACTAAATTACAAAAAAAACTTCTTATTTTATTAAATATATTAAAATTAAATTACAAAAAATTAAAAAATAAAGAAAACTTCTTATTTATTAAATATATTAAAACTAAATTACAAAAAAATAAAAAATTCTTATTTATTAAATATATTAAAACTAAATTACAATAAAATAAAAAATAAAAAACAACTTCTTATTTTATTACATATATTAAAATTAAATTACAATAAAATTAAACAATTTCTATTTTTAAAGATATTAAAATTAAATTACAATAAAAAAATTAAACAACTATTATTTTATTAAATATATTAAAACTAAATTACAAAAAATAAATAAAAAATAACTTTTTATTTTATTAAAAAATTCAAATTAAATTACGTACAAAAAAAATTTCTATTTTAGTGAAGATATTAAAATTAAATTACAAACACAAATAAAAAATAACTTTTTTTATTAAAAAATAAAAAAATTATTACAATTTAAAAATAAAAAAGCCCATCCGAATCAATGTTGATGCCAGTCGGAATCAGTGCCACACGGGGGCGGTCGACGGTTACGCGCTGGATTCCTCCTTCTTCTAGCTTCCGGCGGGGTCGTGAAACCTCGGGCGGGGATTCCGGTTCCTCCGGCAGTGGGTCTGGTTGTGGGTGTTGCGAGGATGACCCACCTTGATAAAATAATGACCCCGGAGGTGTTTGCATAAACCACGGCGGGGGTGTCTGAATCCCGTATGGCGAAGGAGACTGCTAAAAAGAAGTGCTCCCCAATGGCACCTCTTGTGATCCCTCACTCGATGACGGCCTCAAGATCGGCTGGCCAGTCGAAGTAGTCGGGAACGGACTCGAACCCGGCCATGCATTCCAACCTAGGGTGGGACTGGGAAAAGGAAACATATATGGGTTAGGATACATATAAGGGCTAGGATACGCACCTGGCATAAAGGCTAAAGGCTGTGATGTCGGTGTCGTCAGCTGAACTGATGGGCCCGGTGATTGTGTCGGCACTGTTGATGGGCTCGGTGACTGTGTTGGCACTGTTGATGGCCCCTTCTCATCACCTCTTCTCCTTGGATTTAAAGTGCCCCGACGTTCCCTTTGTTGACGAAGTTGTCGTCGCCTCTCTTCTTCTGACAACAAATATGGCTTACCATGGATCTTAAACCATGGCATGTATTCCGACATGCATGTTAACTCAAGAACGACGATCGGTTCCCGGTTAGGTAAATAGTCATACCAGTTCTCCCACATCTCGATATATGCTAACCAAAATCTTGGCCAATCCATGTGCAACTGCCGTAAGTCCACTTTGTGCTCATTATCGAGCACCTCAGGTGGCACGGGAATTAGTTGCCGGAATCCAAATTGTCGCAGAACCCGATCTGACTGGTGCATCTCCACGGTCGCATAGGTGATCAATGGGACCTTCACGTGCCAACTGTTCGGATTTTGCAAGAACTCCTTCGGAATTACTGCCCGAATTTTCGGATCCTCGTACGGTGTCCATTGAAACTATATTAACATTACCAAAATATTAGTTATATATATAATACTAAACACTAAATACGAAATACTAAATTATAAATACGAAATTCGAAACTTACTTGTGATTCCGACCGTTGGTCCAATAGAAGCCGTATATCTTCAAGCGAGGTAGGTATTCCAGCATGACTCACCGAATGGTTCCACCTAATTAAATAAATTTTTAACATACAATTATTGTAACAACCAATTTTGGCCCGGGTTCATTAACCCAGGACCCAAAACCAAAGCCCAATATCAAACCCAATGATAAATAAACCCAAAAGGTCTATATTTTTTAGGGTTTTCAGGAAACCCTAACCCTGGACCCTAGCAGCACTGCGCGCGTGCGTCCACGCGCGTCACTTTGCACCGTCACCGCACCTGCCTCTGTCAGCCACCGCCCCACTTGCTCCACTAATCCCTGCAAAAGCAAAAGAAAGGGGCAACAACAGTAGACAAGAAGGGAACGTATTGTATTTTATTCTTTTTATTTTCGGCTCTATAAAAGCCGAATAAATCTCATTGTATAGAGGACTCCTTTTTTTTTCTCGATCAAGAGAATACAAAAAAAAAAAACTTTCAAAACAAGTTACAAATATCTAAGAATAGAGCAACAGGCAATCGAAGAGAATAAGAAACGAAGCCAGAAGGTTTTATCCTATTTTATTCCTTTTATTTTTCAAGCAATATACACACAGAATCGTATCATTTACTTCCTTTTATAGTTTAAATATATATAATATCAAAAATATATAAAAATAATAAAAAAAAATCTACCTTTTACAAATTCTGGCCACCGCGTGCGGTGGCCGGCGCCGGCGACGCTGATGGCGGACTTCGCCGCAATCTGGGTTCTTTCCCAGAGAGAAAAAGAGAGAAAAGGAGAGGGGGAAGCTTTTTTTTTTGAAGCAAACTGCACAAATGAAAAAAAAAGAGAGGAAAATTGGTTTTATAATAGAATGAAACGGTGTCGTTTTGGGGTTGGGTGCCAAGGTGCCAAAACAACGTCGTTTTGGTCCCAACCCGATCCAGGTCAGGATCCGCGCGTTTCCCTTCGATGGGATAATTGCGCCCCAAGTCCTTCAGCGCTTTACCCTCTTTTAATTCAGTCTTTTTATTATTTTTCAAATTTGCCCTAATACATTTTCCTCTGTTCTAATTTAGCCCAGCGCAAAAAGGAGCGCATAGGAAGGGAATAATTCCCTTTTCGGTCCCTCTCTTTCCACGCGCATTTCAAATGGACCCTTTTCCTTTTATTTTACTTCGAATTGATCCCAAAGTTTCATTTTAAATGCAATTAGATCCCTTTTTTTAGTTATTTCGCAATCATCTTTAGTCCTTTTGTCATTATATTATTATTGTTATTACCATTATTATATCTTTATGTACATATTTTATTATTATTTTTGTTTCACTAACTTTATTACTATTATTATTATTATTATTATTATTATTATTATTATTATTATTATTATTATTATTATTTATTATTACTATTACTATTACTATTATTATTATTATGTACGTTTTTGTATTATTATTATTATTATCTTATTATTATTACTATACTATTTACTATTACTATTATTATTATTATCATATTCTTATATTGTACATATTTTGTATCATTATTATTATTATTTTATTATTATTACTATACTATTATTATTATTATTATTTACTATTATCTCTATCGTTACTAACATCTTCTTGTTTCTATTTATTATTATTATTTTAATGTTATCTTTTTATTTTTGTTCTTATCTTTTATTATCATGTGTTGTTAGTTTCTCGTTTTCGTCATTTTATGTGGATCGACAGTTTTAAATTGCAACTCGACATTTTTTTTTAAATTCATAAAGAAGGGGTTTCACAAAGGTAATATCCATGCATTTGGAAATTCAAAGGATTTGTGCCCAATCGTGCTGGGTGTGATTTTTTTGTTTGACCAAATAAATGGATATACTATCAAATTTTTCTCGTATTTTTAAATAAGGTGATATTCGTGAGTTTGGAAATTCGAAGAGATCTTGCCCAATCGCGCTAGGCGTGATTTTCTGTTTGACCAAATAAACGAACATCCTTTCAAAATTTCAATACAGGTGCTTGGAGAATCTTGGGGGGTGATCTTGAATTCGGGGACTCAGATTGTCATATCCAATCGTGCTGGATGTGAGACTCTATTCCTTCGAAACAAGGGAAACTCAATATTCAATCAAGTTGTTTAAAAACAATAAAAAGAACAAAATTTCAAAATCATTTCAAACTTTTCGACATTAGGACATTGATTAATTAATTTGGTACCAATTTTGGGCGTTGGGAGGGTGCTTATCCTTCCTCGCACGTAACCGACTCCCGAACCTATTTTCTCGAATATGCGTAGACCAAAAGCCCCGTTTTAGTAAACCGAAATGTTTTATTAAAACAAAGGTGATCCGATCACACCTAATAAAAGGTCGGTGGCGACTCCCATTTTTTAGTATTCATTTTCAAACCCAAGTTCGATTCCCCTTTTGTCAAAAAAATGGTTTCGACAGCTTGGCGACTCCACTGGGGAACAATAAGAGAGTCAAGCCGTAAAATTGATTGTTATTTGTCCTTTTGTCAAAAATTCAAAAAAATTATTTTGAAAAACCATGTTTCTTTTGATGCATTTGATGGTACTATGATTGTAATAATGTTGAGTCTCATAGGATATCTCTGCATTCATATTTGCATGACCGTTGTGGTCACACCTTTAAGTGGGAGCGAGAAGCTATGATTTCGTGAGGTTTTCACCTCCGCATGAGCTAGGGGACTGCTTCCGGAATACATCCGTACCTATGGTTTCGTGAGGTTTTCACCTCCGCATGGCTATAGGGAAATGTATTCCCCTGAACTGAACTCGATCCGTATGAGCCTATAATGGGTGGGGATTAAGGAATCTACTGGTTCGGGTACCCTTCCTTTAGAACTAAGCCACATATAGTGAACCTTAAGGGCCCACCCTAAGTAAAGCTATGCTAAATCTTAGTGGTTACCCATATAGTGGTTTGACGTCCTTTTACTCGTTTCGGTTGCTATTATTCAATACTAATCTGTTTATTTTGGCCATGTTTGCATGTCATTTCACATTAAAAGATGTCGATCTCTGTTTGATTACTAAGATAGAAGCTTGTTATGGGGGACGAATTCCTTGATAAAGTAGAGGATAACGCGGTCGTACGTATATGGTCAGAGAAGATAAACTCGAGAAAGGGGATAGTCTAGCCGAGGAATATACATCGGAGTTAGGGGACTTCACTCGCATCAGTATAACACAGAATGAGCTCCAAGAATTAAGAGACATGTGGGCTCGTTGGGATGAGGGGACTAAGCAGCTTTTCTACCTTAATTATGGCGATCTACCCTATTTGCTTGACATCAGAGTGGACAAACACTTGTTTCGGGCCATAACTCAATATTGGAATCCCGCATATAGCTGCTTCACATTCGGGAAAGTGAACTTCGTACCTACCATAGAAGAATACACGGCTTTACTTCGTAATCAAAGGGCTCAGGTTGATAAAGTTTACTTCAGGGACGGCAATGCACCAACTTTTGTAAAGAAACTGATGAGCATCACTGGAATGAGTGAACAATGGGTCATGGCACATATTCAGCAAAAAGGCGAAGGGAAATGCATTCCGTGGGTGAGCTTAAGGGACTTGATAGTGGCACATCCAGATGCTAAGATGAAGGTTGACATCTTCGCCTTAAGTATCTACGGCCTGGTAATTTTCCCAAGAGCTTTGAGACATGTGGATGAAGCAGTTGTTGACTTATTTGATCGTCTTGACAAAGGAGTTACGCCAATACTAGCAATTCTTGCCGAAACATTTAGATCTTTGAATGCGTGCAGGAGAGCAGGTAAGGGTAGATTCATGGGATGTGTACAACTATTAATAGTTTGGCTCCATAGCTATTTCTGGAAGATAGATAGAGCTTCTTGTCGAGTTCACTATGAAAATTATTCCCCATTAAAGGAGTTGGCAAATATGCCCAAGAGAGATGACATATCAGAAGAAAATTGGATCGCACTCTTTCAAAATCTCCAAGAAAAGGACATTAAATGGAGAGCTCATTGGTTTATTCCTGATGAAATTCTCTACCGCTGTGGGAGTTATGATTAGGTTCCCCTGCTAGGAATTTGGGGAACCATTGGGTATGCTCCTTTGCTTGTGCTAAGGCAATACAAAACAAGACAGTTTATACCGACAACTTACGGCCTAGCTCAGTTCGAATTTTCGTACAAAGGGAATAATTCTAAGAAAAAGGTTCGGGAGATTGCTGATGCTTGGAAATAAATTTACCGAATGAAAAGAATTGCTGTAGGTCTGATGGTAACCCTCGAGTATAATGCCTGGCAGAGTAGGAGAATAAACGATAATGTCCCTAAACCAACACAAGATAGTACTCAACCAATAGAGAAATACTTACAAGTAGTCCCTTCCGAAGTGGAGATTATGAAGCAAGACTTTGAAAGTAAAAATTCAGAGTTGGAAAAGAGGATAGAACGACTAGAAGAAGTAAAGATGCATTTGATGTTGGATATTGATGTCAAAAAATCAGAGGCTGAGAAATTGAAGAAAGGAAAAAGGAAGGCCGAAGAAGATTTGGAGAGCTTGAAGACCGATTACAAAAAGCTGCATCTATCAATAAGGACTGCCGGGTTGGGTAAAACTTCAGAACAATGGCGTCAAGAAATTCGAGAAGAGAAAGCCAAGGTTGATCAGTGGAGGAAAAAGTTACAAGAGGTTCAGACACAAAAGGATAATCTGAGGAAGACTGCAAGTGAGAGCCAAAGAGAGAATGAGATGTTGAAAGCTCGAATAACTGAACAAGAGAAGACATTTGGCCGAAGACGCGACTCTACGGCGAAGCTAGAATCAAGCCTAAACCAGATTGAAGATTTAAAAGAGAAGATGGTAGAGCTCAAAATGACACTACAAAATAGTGAGTTCCGGTTTCAACAATCTCAGAATCAGGTCAGAGAAAGGGATTATGTCATGGGCAAAGCTGTAACGCAGATACGAGAAGTGGCTGAACATCTACAATCCTTAGCGGTCCAAGCTGATGTATTAAGTGTAGTGTATGAATCAAAGTCAGACCGGGGTCGAGAGTTAGCCTCGCTTCTCGAGAAAGTTAGAACTCTGGGCATAAGGGCTAGGTCGCATATGTGACTCTGTTTTATGTAAAGGATTTTGTTTTTTAAATAAGCTTTCTATAAGAAATTGAACGAGAATCGAAGCTTTTTTGCATTCATACCATGCATTTGCATTACATTGTATGCAGTAGCATCATATCACTCGAATCATTCACTAAGGCTAAAATCGTATAATCCACAGTTGCGACACTACGAACCTGGAATCACGTCATCCTTGTAGGACACGTCTAAGAGCTAGAGCTATGGATGCCGAACTCAATGAAAGAATCGAAAGAATGGAAAGAATCCAGAGAGAGTTGCAAGAGCAGTTGACCAAGTCGCAGCAAGAAGCAAGGGATTTGATGGTAAGATCCCGAGAGGAATCGCTCGAGCAAAAGGATCAAATGGCCAAAATGATGGAGATGATGGCAGCTCTGGTCAAAGGAAAAGGACCCGTACAGCATTCTGATATTACAGAACCCCATTCGAGGGTTAATCAGAGTCCATTCCATCCCCCAGGATTCACTCCACCTCACGCCCATGCAATGTACGAAGGTTGGCCTCAAAAGGAATCTACGGGCCTAGAACAACGACCTACACCACCTGCCCATCTTGGGCAAGGTATATTCACATCGAACCCCGGAGCTAATCCTACCGACCCAATTGTTCCAAATTTGGATGATCCAACAGAAATAGCCAGGCTGAGAATGAACGATCAGAGTGCCCAGGATAAGTACAGGAGCTTGGAAGAAAGGCTCAAGGCAATAGAAGGTACTGAAGTCTTCTCTGCACTTGGTTTGGTGCCCGATCTGGTTCTGCCTCCAAATTTTAAAGTGCCAGACTTTAAGAAATATGATGGGACGAGATATCCAAAGGCACATCTTATCATGTTTTGCCGGAAGATGGCGGGTTATGTGGATGAAGATAAACTGCTAATACACTGTTTCCAAGATAGCTTGGTCGGGTCCGCCCTTCAATGGTATAATCAACTTGGTAGGGAAAGGATCCGATCATGGAAGGACCTAGCAACAGTTTTTTGTGAACAATACAAGCATGTCTCCGACATTGTGCTTGATCGACTAACTCTGCAAATGATGGAAAAAAAGCCGACGGAGACCTTTAGACAATATGCACAAAGATGGAGAGATATCTCGGTCCAAGTAGATCCCCCGTTAACTAAGACTGAGATAACGGTCCTCTTTATCAACACTCTGAAAGCGCCATTTTATGATAGGTTGGTAGGAAACGTCACAAAGGACTTCGCCGACGTCGTATTATCTGGGGAAATTATAGAAAATGCCATCAAGAGCGGAAGGATGGAAGGTCCCAAAAGTTTGAAAAGAGCAGTGCCTAATAGAAAAAAAGAGGCAGAAACCCATATGGTAGGGACTGAGAGCCACTATGCCTCTAATCCGTACCCAACCCAATCACGACCCCGATATTGCCCACCTCCAAATTTCTACTTTCCTCCCCAAAACCCTTACCCGTCTACGCCACTAATAACCAAAGACCATTCACTATGTTCCCACCAAATACCGTGCCTGCTCCAAGCCAACTCAAAAACGAACAAAGATCGATAGGACCCAATCCTGAAAAACCTCAATTCACCCCTATTCCCGTGTCATACGGAGAATTGTGCCCGAAATTATTGGCAAAACAATTAATATCCCCACATTATATGGCACCATTGAAGCCTCCATACCCAAAATGGTACGATCCTAATGCTAGTTGCATGTATCATAATGGCAACCAGGGGCATTCTACGGAGAATTGTATAGCCTTCAAAAGGAGGGTTCAAGGTCTTATTGGTGCAGGGATTTTACGATTTGACGGTTTTGGTAACATGGCTGGAAATCCGCTCCCTAACCATGCTGAAGGGAATGTGAGTGCAGTGACGAAGGAAGACACGCAGCGAGCTAAGAGTTACGTTTCTGAAATAAAAACACCTTTGCGAAAAGTTTGGGAGGTAATGGCTGAAAATGGTTTGTTTCGTCATCCCAACAAGAATTTTCAAAGAAAAAATACAAAAAGTCAGAGTTTTTGTGATTTTCATGGCATCGAAGGGCATGACATCCAATCTTGTGAAGAATTCAGAAAATTACTCCAAGACATGATGAAGAACAAGGAGGTCAAGATCTTTGACAAAACGGACGAGGCCGAGGAAAGGGAAATATGCGCCTCTGATAATCAACCACCAGCCATCCCTTATAGTGCCGATCGACCCCTAGTGATTTTTTATGAGGCAAAGAAGAAGGAAGTCAAACCAACGCTAGTGATTAAAGTGCTATCTCCTTTCTCTTACAAGGACGATAAGGCAGTACCATAGAAATATGATGCTAACATTGTTATACCCGAGAGTGAAAAGCCAAAGGCTATGATTGGAGATATTAGCAGAGTAGGACACTTTACCCGCAGCGGGAGGTGTTATTCTCCTGAAATGGTTGAACCAAAGAAAAAAGCCGTTGACTTGAGTCAGAAAGGAAAGGCACCAATGCATGAGGCCGAGGTTGATGTTGAAATACAGTCTGAGCAAGAAATTAAAAGACCTGTGAATGAGGATGAAGCGCGTGAATTCTTGAAGTTCATCAAGCACAGTGAATATATCATCGTGGAACAGTTGACAAGCAGCCGGCGAGAATCTCGGTGTTATCTTTACTTTTGAACTCGGAGCCATATCGGAATGCCTTGCTAAAAGTGTTAAATCAAGCTTACGTGGAAAGCAATGTATCTATAGAAAAGCTTAATAGGTGGGTAAACAACTTGAATGCGGATAATTTCATCTCTTTCAGTGATGATGGAATACCGCTAAATGGTAGGGGCTCCGTGAAAGCATTGCATATTACGACCAATTGCAAGGGTTACATAGTGCCGAATGTACTCATCGACAATGGATCCGCACTCAATGTCATGCCTCTGGCCACACTTTCTAGGATACCAGTTGATATATCTTATCTAAGGCCTTGTCATTCCATAGTAAGAGCATTTGATGGGACACGACGAGAGGTCATGGGAAAGATTGAAATTCCTCTAGATGTGGGCCCATGTACATATGACATAGAATTCCAAGTCATGGATATCTCACCTTCGTATAATTGCCTTTTAGGAAGGCCTTGGATCCATTCTGCTGGGGCAGTTCCTTCATCTCTCCATCAAAAAGTAAAGTTCGTCATGGATAATCGCTTGATCACAGTTGCTGGTGAAGAAGACATTGTTGCCTCCATCTCTGCTGATGCGCCCTACATTGATGTAAACAAAGATGCGGTGGAATGTTCCTTCCGTTCCTTCGAGTTTATTAATGCTACATTTGTTGTTGAAGGAAACAAGATTCCCACACTCAAACTGTCAAGGAATACCAAGATGGGGATCAAGCTGATGGTGGGAAAATGAGCCCGAGCGGAGAAAGGTTTGGGAAATATTAGCAAGGAATAGTCAGAGCACTAAAGCCAGTACACCACAAGGCTCGATATGGTTTAGGGTTCAAGCCAGATGCGCGAAAAAGAAGGAAACAATGGCAGAAAGATCAAGAAAGGAGGATTGCAAGAGTCTCAGGTCGGGAATTGGAATGGGAGCCCTTAGTGTATCCTCAGTTGTCGAAAACATTTACATCTGCAGGGATGATGTACCCGGGGAGAGATAGTTTGCCGAGCATGTTGTTATCGATTGAAAGAGGTCTTCAGAACGTCAGTATAAATGTCATGGACAAAGGAGATGATGCAATTGAAGATGTTTTGATGATACGCCCTTGTCCTCCTGGATTCACTTTGAACAATTGGACTGCTGTGGATCTTCTTGTAGTTTCTAAGTCCTCTCCAGAGTAATGCTCAATGTTAACTCTTTTTGTATGCCCCTAAGTTATAGGGGAAATCTGTTATGAGAGTTTATGTTTGCTATTTATCTTTTAAATAAACATTAATGGAGATGCATTTTGTCATGGTCCTTTCATTCTCATTGGCTTCATATTTATTCCCTCTTCTCATAGCCTGTCCTTACATATATCTCGTGTCATAATATTATGTTTCTGGGTTCCAAAACCTTGATGCTCCTCTATAGTTTTCTTTTCCATTCACTTTTCAGGTGCTCGGATATCAGCGACGTGAATTATCCCGTTACAAGTTCTAAAATCGATTTCGAGAAAGCTATTTGTGTAGGAGAATTCGAAGCTGAGGAGAATGCTGTAGATTATGTCTCGTTCCCTGACCTACTAAGGATGATAGAACAAGAAGATAAACTGATTCTACCCCATCAAGAATCTGTTGAGACATTGAACTTGGGATATGAAGAAAAGAGGCAAGAAGTGAAGATTGGGACTTCCATTTCAGAGAACACCAAACATGATTTGATCGCCTTGCTTCGTGAGTACAAAGATGTATTTGCATGGTCGTACCAGGACATGCCAGGGTTGAACGAAAATGTAGTGGTCCATAGACTCCCGCTGAAACTAGAATGCAAACCCATTCAACAGAAGCTAAGACGAATGAGACCTGAAATGCTGTTAAAGATAAAAGAAGAAGTAAAAAAACAATTTGATGCTGACTTCTTACAAGTCTCTAAATATCCAGAATGGGTAGCTAATATAGTCCCAGTACCGAAGAAAGATGGCAAGGTGCGAATGTGCGTAGATTATCGCGATCTGAATCGAGCAAGCCCTAAAGATAATTTTCCCTTTTCATACATCGATACATTAGTAGATAACACAACGAAACATTCATTATTTTCTTTCATGGATGGATTTTCGGGTTATAATCAGATAAAGATGGCCCTTGAGGATATGGAGAAAACTACCTTCGTAACAATGTGGGGAACGTTCTGCTATAAGGTAATACCATTCGGATTGAAGAATACCGGGGCAACATATCAGAGGGCAATGGTGATGCTGTTCCATGACATGATGCATAAAGAAATAGAAGTCTACGTCGACGATATGATTGCCAAATCTCGGGGGGAAAGAGAACATGTTGAGAACCTCAGGAAATTGTTTGAAAGACTAAGAAAGTTCCAGCTGAAGCTTAATCCAGCCAAGTGTACGTTTAGGGTTACCTCGGGAAAATTGCTAGGCTTCATCGTCAGTGAGAGAGATATTGAGGTTGATCCAGATAAGATAAAAGCCATACAAGAACTACCACCTCCGCCCACACAAAAAGAAGTCAGAGGATTTTTAGAGAGGTTGAACTAAATCGCTCGATTCATTGCTCAACTTACCAACCAGTGTGACCCAATTTTTCGAGTCCTTTGAAAACATAATCCGGGAGAATGGAACAAGGAGTGCCAAGTGGCTTTTGACAAGATAAAACAGTATTTATCTAACCCCCCGATGCTAGTACCGCCAACTCTCGGGAGACCGTTAATATTGTATCTGACTGTTTTCGAAAACTCGATGGGTTGCGTACTGGGGCAACATGATGAGTTAGGGAAAAGAGAAAGGGCGATTTACTACCTCAGCAAGAAGTTTACAGAGTATGAGGCAAAGTACCCGTCAATTGAGAAATTCGGTTGTGCTTTAGTCTGGGTAACCCGAAGGCTCAGACAATATATGTTGTATCACACGACATGGTTAACTTCAAAGCTGGACCCAATAAAGTACATGATGGAATCACCTGCACTCTCGGGAAGAATGGCACGATGGCAGATCCTACTATCAGAGTTCGATATCATCTACGTGAATCAAAAGTCGATAAAAGGGAGCACAATAGCTGACTTCTTAGCAACTCGGATAATAGAGGAATATGAGCCGTTGAGATTTGACTTTCCAGATGAAGACTAGGTGTGCATTACGGAAAAAGAATGTGAGTCGTCAAAAGAGAAATCATGGAAGATGAGCTTTGATGGTGCATCAAATGCATTGGGGCATGGGATTGGAGCAGTCTTAGTGTCACCAGAAGGGAATCATTACCTATTCACTGCCAGATTAAATTTCTTCTGCACCAATAACGTAGCGAAATATGAGGCTTGTGTCATGGGACTTCGTACCGCTATTGAACGAGATATCGAAATCTTAGAAGTGTACGGAGACTCAGCGCTGGTGATTTACCAAATCCGTGGAGATTGGGAAGTGAGAGATTCGAAATTGGTCAAATATCGTGATCTCGTGGCAGAGCTAATCAAAGAATTCAAAGAAGTAACTTTTAATTACTTCCCATGATAAGAAAACCAATTGGCAGACGCCCTAGCCACTTTGGCTTCAATGTTCAAAGCAAACCGAGAAACGGAAATAATGCCTCTCCAAATGAGCATATATGAGATCCCTGCACATTGTTTTAGCGTTGAAAAAGAAGCAGATGGATCCATGATATCTTAGAATATGTCAAGAATCAAAGGTATCCCGAACAAGCAAATAAGAATGACAAAAGAACAATCAGAAGAATGGCGGTGGGATTTGTTCTTGATGGGGACATCCTGTACAAAAGAGGAAAAGATCAGGTGCTCTTGAGATGCGTGGATGCTGTTGAAGCCAGAAAAGTACTTGAAGATGTCTATGAAGGAGTTTGTGGAACGCACGCCAATGGTTTCACTATAGCTAGACAGATTATGAGAATTGGTTATTACTGGCTGACGATGGAAAGCGACTGCATTAGTTACGCACGAAATTGCCACAAATGTCAAGTTTACGGCGATAAAATTCATGCAGCACCTTCGCCCCTTCATGTCATGACTTCTCCGTGGCCTTTTTCTATGTGGGGCATGGATGTTATAGGGCCAATTTCCCCAAAAGCTTTTAATGGACATCGATTCATTTTTGTGGTCATAGACTACTTCACAAAATGGGTAGAAGCCGCTTTGTTTGCTAATGTGACGAAGGTTGCAGTTTGCAGGTTTTTAAAAAGGGAAATCATATGTCGATACGGTTTGCCTGAGAGAATTATTTCAGATAATGCCTTAAATCTAAACAACAAGATGATGAAAGAAGTGTGCGAGCAATTTCAAATAAAGTATCATAATTCCTCACCCTATCGCCCAAAGATGAACGGAGCAGTAGAAGTTGCTAACAAAAATATTAAGAGGATTATTGGGAAAATGACCGAGACGTATAAAGACTGGCACGAGAAACTACCATTTGCTTTGTATGCATATCGCACATGTGTGCGGATCTCTACGGGGGCAACTCCCTTCTCTCTGGTCTATGGAATGGAAGCTGTGCTGCCCATCGAAGTTGAGATCTCCTCTTTACGGGTCTTAATGGAGTCAAAACTAGAAGAATCAGAATGGGTTCAAGCTCGATATGACCAACTAAATCTGATCGAAGAAAAACGCTTGAAAGCAATTTGTCATGGACAGATGTACCAGAAGAGAATGATCACAGCTCATGACAAGAAGGTGCGACCAAGAGAATTTTGCGAAGGAGAACTCGTGCTGAGAAAGATTCTCCCAATACAAAAAGACTTTCGAGGAAAATGGGCACCGAATTGGGAAGGACCATATGTCGTAAAGAAGGCCTTCTCATGTGGAGCTTTGATTCTCACTGAGATGGATGGGAAAGAGGTACCAAATCTAGTAAACTCAGATGCCGTAAAGAAGTACTATGCTTAAAAAAAAAAGAGATCAGGATGAAAACCCGAAAAGGGCGTCTTGATAAACAAAAAGGTTTAGGATGAAAACCCGAAAGGGCATCCTAAGGAAGCAGATTTGGGCTTAAAGAGCAAGGGCGATTTTGAACAGGGAGTCAAATGGCGAGATTATAATATTTGAAGCAGACTCGGAAGCTCAAAATCTTCTACACAAGAAGCTGTGCTCGAAAGGATCCAGGATCAAGAAACGTGGAGAAGTTCATGCATTGAATACCTAGAGCATTTGTGACAATTGAACCTGTTTTCCTTTCTTTATATTGTTTCTTTATTGAACTATTCCTTATCAATTTTCTTTACTTATTGCTTCCGAAATAAATAAGTGAGAGGTATCCCTTTCATACTTACTTGTCATTTTCATGCATCTTATGTTTGGTTCATTTAAATGATAAATAGTGAAATGACATACTCTAAACAAAAGGAATGTCGAGCATTACCGGGATGAGAATTTGGTAAGTGCAAGAGCCTCAAAGCAAGGACAAAGTTCAACAGGGGCAAAAGGGCAATATACGAGAAACACAAATTACTCGTAAAGCTTGAGGATGAGTACAAAACCGGAAAGGAAAGTCAAGAATCGAAGCAATGAATGCAGGTCATCACGAAAGACGTAACGAAAAGAGATATGACAAATAAGCCCAAGGCACATGACATAATCATATAGGCATAAAAACCCTTAAGACAAGCACGTGCATATCATGATAACATCACGCATGACACATACATGTACGCTAGTAAAGCGAGAAGTTTTGACGATAACTATACTGAACCAAGGAGAAAGAAGACACCCGAGTCCCACCAGATGATACTTTTTCAATTTCTGTTTGCAAAAATCAACTCCTCAGGTCGCACGCTGAGGTATTTTAAGTCCTGTTTTTCAATTTCTTTTTGTAAAAATCAATTCCTCAGGTCACACGCTGAGGTATTTTCAATTCATGTTTTCCAATTTCTGTTCGCGAAAATCAACTCCTCAGGTCGCACGCTGAGGTATTTTCAATTTTTGTTTTTCAATTTCTGTTAGCAAAAATCAATTCCTCAGGTCGCACGCTGAGGTATTTTTTAATTTCTATTTTTCAATTTCTGTTAGCAAAAATCAATTCCTCAGGTCGCACGTTGAGGTATTTTTTAATTTCTGCTTTTCAAGTTCTGTTATAAAAAATCAACTCGTATTACGGGAGGTGAGTTGAGCCTCAGGTCGCACGCTGAGGTATTTTCAATTCCTGATTTTTGATTTCTGCAATTTTCAATTTATGTTTGTTCAAAAAAAATCAACTCATATTACGAGAGGAAGTTGAGCCTCAGGTCGCACGCTGAGGTCACACGCTGAGTCCTCCTGAAGATAGTAAGAAATCAAATTGAAAAATTCAGATGCCGTTCTCTAGAACTGATAGTGGAGCAGATTGAAGATTGTCCTATTGCCTTAACCAGCAGCAATAGAACAGGCTGAAGATTACAAACCTTAGCTCCCCAAAGATACAGATACAATAGAACAAGTTAAATAAACAAATCTCACACCCTCGAAGTTACAGCAGGAGCAAATGGAAGCTACAAGACCTATCTCGTTGAAGTAGCAGTGGAGTGGATCAAGCAACAAATTACAGTGGAGTTTGAAGTTGTTTGAAGAAGACGAGGACCAAGAAATCAAGACTTGGCCAAGATCGGGCAAAATTGGTTCTTCTATTGTCTTTGCTCTATTCTCGTTTCACGATAATGAGCAAAGAGGGGCAGCTGTAACAACCAATTTTGGCCGGGGTTCATTAACCCAGGACCCAAAACCAAAGCCCAATATCAAACCCAATGATAAATAAACCCTAAAGGCCTATATTTTTTAGGGTTTTCAGGAAACCCTAACCCTGGACCCTAGCAGCGCTGCGCGCGTGCGTCCACGCGCGTCACTTTGCACAGTCACTGCACCTGCCTCTGTCGGCCATCGCTCCACTTGCTCCACTAATCCCTGCAAAAGTAAAAGAAAGGGGCAACAACAGTAGACAAGAAGGGAACATATTGTATTTTATTCTTTTTATTTTTGGCTCTATAAAAGCCGAATAAATCTCATTGTATAGAGGACTCTTTTTTTTCTCGATCAAGAGAATACAAAAAAAAAAAAAAAACTTTCAAAACAAGTTACAAATATCTAAGAATAGAGCAACAGGCAATCGAAGAGAATAAGAAACGAAGCCAGAAGGTTTTATCCTATTTTATTCCTTTTATTTTTCAAGCAATATACACACAGAATCGTATCATTTACTTCCTTTTATAGTTTAAATATATATAATATCAAAAATATATAAAAAAATAATAAAAAAATCTACCTTTTACAAATTCCGGCCATCGCGCGGCGGCGCTGATGGCGGACTTCGCCGGAATCTGGGTTCTTTCCCAGAGAGAAAAGGAGAGAAAAGGAGAGGGGGAAGCTTTTTTTTTTGAAGCAAATTGCACAAATGAAAAAAAAAAGAGAGGAAAATTGGTTTTATAATAGAATGAAACGGCACCGTTTTGGGGTTGGGTGCCAAGGTGCCAAAACAACACCGTTTTGGTCCCAACCCGCGCGCACGACCCGATCTAGGTCAGGATCCGCGCGTTTCCCTTCGATGGGATAATTGCGCCCAAGTCCTTCAGCGCTTTACCCTCTTTTAATTCAGTCTTTTTATAATTTTTCAAATTTGCCCCAATACATTTTCCTCTGTTCTAATTCAGTCCAGCGCAAAAAGGAGCGCATAGGAAGGGAATAATTCCCTTTTCGTCCATCTCTTTCCACGCGCATTTCAAATGGACCCTTTTCCTTTTATTTTACTTCGAATTGATCCCAAAATTTCATTTTAAATGCAATTAGATCCCTTTTTTTTTAGTCATCTTTAGTCCTTTGTCGTTATTACCATTATTATATCTTTATGTACATATTTATTATTATTTTTGTTTCACTAACTTTAATACTATTATTATTATTATTATTATTATTATATTATTATTATGTACGTATTTTGTATTGTTATTATCTTATTATTATTACTATACTATTTACTATTACTATTATTATTATTATTATCATATTATTATATTGTACATATTTTGTATCATTATTATTATTATTTATTATTATTACTATACTATTATTATTATTATATTTACTATTATCTCTATCGTTACTAACATCTTCTTGTTTCTATTTATTATTATTATTTTAATGTTATCTTTTTATTTTTGTTCTTATCTTTTATTATCATGTGTTGTTAGTTTCTCGTTTTCGTCATTTTATGTGGATCGACAGTTTTAAATTGCAACTCGACATTTTTTTTAAATTCATAAAGAAGGGGTTTCACAAAGGTAATATCCATGCATTTGGAAATTCAAAGGAATTGTGCCCAATCGTGCTGGGTGTGATTTTTTTGTTTGACCAAATAAATGGATATACTATCAAATTTTGCTCGTATTTTTAAATAAGGTGATATTCGTGAGTTTGGAAATTCGAAGAGATCTTGCCCAATCGCGCTGGGTGTGATTTTCTGTTTGACCAAATAAACGAACATCCTTTCAAAATTTCAATACAGGTGCTTGGAGAATTTTGGGGGGTGATCTTGAATTCGGGGACTCAGATTGTCATATCCAATCGTGCTGGATGTGAGACTCTATTCCTTCGAAACAAGGGAAACTCAATATTCAATCAAGTTGTTTAAAAACAATAAAAAGAACAAAATTTCAAAATCATTTCAAACTTTTCGACATTAGGACATTGATTAATTAATTTGGTACCGATTTTGGGCGTTGCGAGGGTGCTTATCCTTCCTCGTACGTAACCGACTCCCGAACCTATTTTCTCGAATATGCGTAGACCAAAAGCCCCGTTTTAGTAAACCGAAATGTTTTATTAAAACAAAGGTGATCCGATCACACCTAATAAAAGGTCGGTGGCGACTCCCATTTTTTAGTATTCATTTTCAAACCCAAGTTCGATTCCCCTTTTGTCAAAAAAATGGTTTCGACAATTATACTATAAATCTATGTAATAATTGTAAAATATAACATTAAATTTACCTTGTTATTAGTGGGAATGAATATGGGTGGTCGAGTCGAGGACGTAAATATGGAAATCGAAACCGTGCCCATGACTGCAGTAGTGATAGGCAACCTTTGATTTTCGCTTTACTCAGCCGCGTCGCCCCGCACATCTCCCGATACAACCTCGATAGCACGGCAGACCCCCAACTCAATTCACCGGCTGCTCTGAAATCAACAAGTTTCAGCAGCCATCTCAAATGTACGAGGTTTCTAGAAAAGTTCGGCATCAGATAGCCTCCAATTATCTGAAGAATGTATGCCCGAGCATATCGTATTCTTTTTATTTTGGTCGAACCCTCATTCGACTCCGGGAATATGTCTTGTAACCAGGCCATCTTGATCTGACCTCCTTGAATGTTATCCGGAATGGCACCCAGAAGCTCGTAGCATACGGCTCCCCAATTACCAGAAGTTGCGGACCCGGTGACTACCGACCCGTCCACCGGGAATCCCAACTGTAACTGCACATCTTTCAGAGTGATGGTACACTCTCCGCATGGAAGATGGAAAGTGTGCGTCTCGGGTCTCCACCTCTCTATCAACGCACTGGTCAAAGGCGGCTCCAACTTGAACCCCCGATCTATCGTGGCCACGTGCCAAAAACCCGCTTCCCGCAGGTAATTCTCGATCAACAGCAATGGGGGACCATGCATATTGCGAATATAACATTGCAACACCCGATCTACAGACTGTTTAAAAATTTATAAAATAAAAATTAATTAAAATTGCATAAACCTAAAATGAAAAATTAAAATTAAAACTTACCATTTGCATTTGATCGACGGAGATGTGCTTGTTGTCTAGACGAAGTAATTCCCCGGCCATTTGTAATACGATCGAAAATTTTAAAATTTTCCAAAAAAATATATTAAAAAAATTTGAGAGTAAGTTTCAAGGACTTTAATAGAACTTGAGAGAAAATTGAGAGAAAATTGAGAGAAATATGATAGAGGACTAATGTGTGAAAAAAAATAAAAGGGTTAGGGGTATTTATAGGGTTTTAATTTTTGATCGTTGCAGGGCTAAAACGCGTCCCTGGGGGCGTGCTTTTCTGATTTTTCCCCACAAAACGCGCTGATGTGGACGCGTTTTGTGGGGAAACGGCCCTTTTCCGTAAATTTTCGAGAAACCAGTCCAATTCCGTAATTTTTTTATTTTTTGGATATATTTGAGTATTTTATCCATTGAAATCTGTTTTACTACACTAATTAGGAATTGTGTTTGGGGAATTTGTTTTGATAAAACTTTAAAAACCATTCATCTCCACCCATACTTTTCAGCAACTGATTTACTTTGGATACAATCACCAAAACCCCTTCATTTCATAAGAAATCAAAGACAAATAAGTTGAAAAAAAAAGGAAAGATTTCAAGAAGCTTGCTTGGTAAGCGCCCATTATCATGCTTTGTATATTTCTTTTGGGTTATATTATCATTTTGGTGTTAAGTGAGTCAAATTTATTTGAGAAAATGTTGATTATTTCACATATTCTGAGTTATCTAGGTTTTAGGGTTTGGAAATAATATTTTAGTGATATATTATCTTTATGTTCTTTTGAGGGCTTCAATAATGTTGAAACTTGATGTATTGATTTTGAAGAAGAAACCATGGTTCTTAGTGTATCTTTGTTTCATTTTCGAAAAATGATTTTTGAAAAATGATTTACTTCCCTGAAAAAGTTAATATTTTCTGCTGTTTGGATGAATTTATGTAAAATATTTCATAAAAGTTATTTCCAATGAAACAAACTTATATTTGAGATTTTTTTTTTACCTTTCCATTGTTTAATTGAGTTGATTTTATATCTATAAATTTATATTTTTCATTGTTTTTGCATATATTAC
Source organism: Gossypium australe (assembly GCA_005393395.2). Lineage (NCBI taxonomy): Eukaryota > Viridiplantae > Streptophyta > Magnoliopsida > Malvales > Malvaceae > Gossypium > Gossypium australe. The sequence continues at coordinate 121,405,280 of CM016625.1, forward strand.
AATTGGACTTGATTTTTAAATCTGAAAAGTAAAGGGATTAAATTCTTGAAAATAAAAATACAAAGACTAAATTGCAAATTTGTGAAGAGTATATAGACTTATGACATATTTTAACCTTTATATTACAAAATATTTATTCTTAATATATGTATAATTGTAATAAATATTTATTATTAAAATATTAATATTGAATATTTTCAATAATATGTGAAGAATATTTAAAATTATTATTTTAAAATTTATTATTAAAATAAATTGAATTATTAAACAATTTATTAAAACAATACATTATATTATATTAATAATTTATTATATGATTAAATATAAATAATAAATATGTATGTTTAATAATATTGAAAAATATAATTTTAGATTAATTTTAATAATTTTAAATATTTTAAAAATAAAAATAAATTTTATTATCAAATTAATAATATTAAACTTGATTTAAGTTAATTTTTATAAAAATAAAAATACTTATAGATGAGCTATTTTTCGGAAAATGACTTGTACTTTTCAAACAGTAAGTCATTTTACAAGAAAAAAAGGCTTATTTTACGTTTACCTGTGAGTCATTTTTTGTTGATCAAGCCATTTTTCTGTTAAACAAACACAATAAAATGCAGAAAATATTTTTATAAAATATTTTATATGTAAACAAACGAATTTATGAGAGTTTACTGATTTTATAGAGGCAATATGGGAAAGATGAGAAAGAAAAAGCAAATGAAAGAGAAACCATGTGGGTTTAGAGTTGCAACCATTTAAATAGAGTTTTTTATATAAAAATTATTTTATAACTTTAATTAAATATATTTACTAATTTTGCAGCCAAGATACTAATTATTAATACAAAATATGACATATGGCAATCGTTATTTCATTTGGACCCAAGTTTGAGTCTTGTGGTGCCCAAATTGGAATTGATTTTTGTTTCCTCTTGTTGTGCCATCCAAGGTGTCACTTGGTTAAAATTAAGAGCCCATGATAATACTAGATAAGGATGAGCTCGAAGAAGCTCAAGATCCTTCAATTAAGAGCCCTCAATGGAAAAGGAAGAATTAAGAATTTGGTAGTTAATGTGGCATTCAGAATTTAATTACCGAATTTTGGAGTGTGACAGTTTTGCTTTAAATGTATTATTATAATAATAAAAAATAAAGAGAAACTAAGAAAAGAAAAACAATGTAAAGGTATGGTTAAAATGCTAGATTTATGGAACAAAATGATATCCAAATATTATTAAAATACTTAAACACGATTAGCTTAGATCTGAAATGGGGTAGAGGTTAGGAAGAAGACAGAGCAGGCAGGATTTTGTTGAGGCAGCTGTTGTACTTGCATGGCCTTTCAAGTTGAACGATATGTCCTGAATTTTCTATGTACTCTACACTCGCTTTCTCCCCTATTTGCCTGTCACCAATCACAATCACAATCCTCATTCCTCATTCCTCCTTTCAACCACAAACTAAATCAATAATGATACTTACTGTTGTAAGTAGTGGGCATTCTCCAGCTCAAAAATCTTGTCATTCTTTCCCCACATAACATGCATCCCCTGCCACCAATTTCTATATATTATTTCACTTCTCAAAAACCAAGACTACATTAATACATTCACCAACTATGTAATTCATCAAATCAATTGATGCCTAAATTGTTTAAAATGTGTTAGGCATAAATTGAGGATTTAATATTTTAATTTAACGTAATCTGATTTTTTTTACATAATATCATTAATTAGTCAATATAGTGGACACCATTAATTATTCCAGATAAAATGTTAAATATTTGAACTAACTTATATTATTGTAAACATAGATGACCAAATTATATCAAATTAAAGTATAAAAATTAGATATCAAACATGAGCATAATAGAAAGGTCAAAATTGCAATTTTGATATTTTTATTAACAAATTATATTTTTAATATGAAAGCTAAACGATGGGAATCATTTCTTTACTAGTAAAAATAGTCAATCAAAAACAATTTTTTAGAAAAAAAAAAGTAAACTTCTCTATTAATCAAGTTACAAATTCATAAAATTAGAATTTAACTAGAGTTTTAAATTATTAAGATTATGAAATTAAAATTGACCAATTTTTTTTACCATCTTTTCTCAAAATACATTTAATGATTATATATATGGTTGTGATAGATATAAATTTTCTGAACCCTATGTCATGACTTGATGATTAAAGGTGTTTATCATCTCATGTGTGATCTGGGTTTGAGTCGCATTGATTGTTTAGGCTTTACTCTGTTATTGTAATTAAAAAAAAGATATAAATTTTCTTAAATCATAATTATAATATTAATCACTCTATTATGCTTAATTTTATGATTTAATATGTATACTTTATTTGGTCTAATTTAGTCTCTACATTATTATAACCTCATTAGTTTTTTTTTTTGTGGTAAAGTAGTTTTTTTAAAATATCACATTAACATTTTAATTAATTAATAATATTATAAAATATATTAAAAATGAAAGTGTAAATTCATTTTCTTATAATATCAAATCAAAAGAAAAAGAGAGAACCAAAGGTGTGAACAAAAGAAGAATCTTATAGCTTTTATTTTATATATTATATAGATTTATTGTGGACATATCAATCCATAGTAAAATTACTTTTGATGTAACATTAATCTACAAATTAAGAAGAATCACATGAATAGGGTTTGAATATAAAATTAATATCCATATATATATAATTATAAATGTAATTTTTCAGATTATGCTATCAATTTATTTTCAAAAATGTTTGATTATTTAACATAATCTTCTAATAATTAACCAAAACTCGTATGAGAGCGACGTACCTGATGATAATTAGGGACTGTAAATTCCTCGTCACTTATAACCAAAGCCTTTAAGAGTTCCACTTTCTCCCTTCTGTATTTACATATTCCCTGTAATAATTTTGAAGAATTTATTATTTATAATTAAAAGTTAATAATAAAAAAATATTTGATGCCTACATTATCAATTAATAATAAGATAACACATTATCGCTTATGTAGATAAATTATTTTATGGACCTTTCTCATTATATTATTCATGGTCTCTTTTCAATTGTTTATGACATTTTAATAGTTTTTTTTATGTCATTAACACATACTTTTGTTAGTTTTTTTTTACTTTGAACCTTGACCCTAACCCTGAACATTTAACATTGAAGCCCAGATCCTGAATCCTAAACTCGAACATGAACTATGAACCCCGAATCCTAACTTCGAATCTTGAACTCTGAATCCCAAACCTTGAAACTGTTTAGGATTTAGTGTATGGGGTTTAGATTTGAGTTCAAGATTTAAGGTTTAGGGCTCGAGCTTTAGGGTTTGGGGTTTAATGTTCAGGGTTCAAAATTCAGAGTGAAAAAAATATCAAATTTATGTGTTAATGACATGGAAAAAATTATTGGAATGTCATTAAATAATTGGAAAAAAAACCATGGATAATGTGGTGGGAAGAATCCATAAAATAATTTCTCCACTTATGTAAAACAAAAATACTGAAGGGTTTAGAAATATATTTAAATATTTTTATTTTTAAGAAAATCAATTTTATATCAAATTAAAAAAAACTAAAATTTGAATGAGAAACAAAATAATTATAATTATTCTTAAATAAAATTGGTAACATTTACTTTCTAAGTCCTTAAATATGTATTTTTTATTTTATATTTAATGATATGTTATCTTTAACAGTTTTCCTTTAAAATAATAATAAAAAATTACTCGGGAGTCAAAATTGATTACCTCCAAAATTTCTTTGTAAATAAAATTGGGCAACTTTGGAAAACTATGGGAAGCAAGTTGAATGAGGGTTTCGACGCCCTGGACTGAGTCAGGGAGCAAATAATCTGGCCAGCTATTGAACCCAAGACGGTGGAGTCGGACTTTGCTGATGGACTCAGTCAAGGCCATAGGGGAGCAGGTGACCACCAGAGAGTGGACCAACTCAGGGTATATCTCAGCCATCTTGAAACCAACTATTCCTCCATAACTAAAACCGACCAGGGTACATTTTTGGACACCCAGTTTCTTCAACCCTTTGGCTATGCACTCAGCTTGGAACTCCACCGACCTCTCACTCTTGTCGGTGATGGAATCGCCAAAGAAGACGAAATCGGGGACGTAAACGGAGTAGTGGTTGGCCAAAGCTAACACCTGAAACTGCCATGTTAGGATACCGTCAAAGGCAAAGCCATGTAGGAAGACTACGGCTGGCTTTGTGGTGGTCTGTGTTGGGACCCAAAAGTTGACTACCGTTCCTGGCTCGATCTCTATCTTTTTAGGGCTTATCCCAGCTAGCTTCAATAGCCCATGCAGAAAAAACTTGTATATCTTCAACAAACCCATACTCTTCTCTTTCTTTCTAAATTTTCTGCTCAACCCAAACCTTAACAAATAACAAGTATCCACTTTTATATGCCTTCCTTTACACTTCTTAAAATTTAATATTTTTATTAAAAAATTAATTAAACTATTTTCCTAAAAATTGAAAACAAAATTTAATTAAAAAAATAAAAATAATCATATACAGTCTATATTCACATTTAATCTATTATAATTTCAACTGCTCATGAATTAAAAAGTCATATGAATGAATAATTACATTTTTTAAATATATTTCTACACAAGATATACAAATATTATTGAAAAAATAAAATATTTATGTATCTATACGGTAAAATTACCAAAAATTCATTTTTTGCCAAAAGTGTTATTTTTTATATGTTGATAAATTTAAAAAATATACAAACATTATAACAATCATTGAATTTAAATCCAAAACCAAACATTCTATTTTCATATCAATTTTCATAATTTTTTTTAATATATCACGAAGATTTGATAATCTAATACTTATTAATAATAAATCTATACTTACGCACACACCCACCATGCTTCTTTTCTTGTTTTATATAATAAAAGTGGTTAATTTTTAATTTTGGTCCTTCTAATATGTTTATATTTGAGATTTAATCTCTATATTTTAATTTCTAACATGTTCTATAATGTTATTAATTAGTTTAATATTTTTATAATGTAATTAATTTGTTCAAATAGTTAATATCGTTAACTTTTTAATTAAGATGTTATGTGGTTATATATAATTTGAAAGTAGATTTATAAATCTAAAAAAATAAAGAGGTTAAATTCTTGAAAATAAAATCAAGAATAATAAATTCCAAATGAATGAAGTGTCGAGACTTAAAATCATGATTGTTTGAATTGGATTCAATCGATCGGGGTATAAATCTGAAGGAGGTATCAGACTAATTGAGCTGCAAACCAATACAGATTGATTAAACCAAGCTAAAAATATCAATTGAATTGTTTTTCTTTAATTTTCTCTAGTTCTGAAAATATTACTTAGATTATATTTTAATTTATAAAATTTTATTTTTCAATTTAATATAAATAAATAAATAATTAAACGCGACTTTTGTTTCTAAAAGAACATGTTTTTTTTATTTTTTTTATAATAAAGAAGGTAATCAAGTGCCGTTATTTATCCTTTATAAAGGAATTACCCAATTTATCTTCAAATAAAAGCTTCCTAACATGAAAAGTAGGAAAATCAATAATTGAAAGTTCAATTTCCCCTATCAGACAAGTTTTAGCTATCCAATTAGCAACCACGTTTACCTCTTTTCGAATAAACTGGAATTTCACCATTTGAAAGTATCTCTTAATCATTAAATAAGAGAATAAATATGTTTCAACGTGTTTAAATTTATGTTATCTCGCATTAATAACAATACTGATATTAATAGAACTAAAACTCAATCTGGCTAAAAATAAAATAGAAATAACTTATTTAGCTTGTGGATATTAATGATCGGTTGCTGCAACCAGAAATTTGGCAATAAAGATTCTGACATCTTAAATAAAATTTCATGGGTCCTCTATGTATCCACGTTAGGTGAGCTGTGGATTATATATATATAAAAGTTTATATGAGGTTGAGTATGTCAGAAATTATTTTTTTGAAAATGGGAGTTGATTTTGATTTTGCAAAATTAAAACGAAAAATGAGAGTCGTCACTAATCTTTTTTGATGAGGTGTAATTAGGTCACCTCGTAATTCAATCATAAAAATTTAAATTTACTAAAACGATGATTTTTGATCTACGAAGTCCAGAAAACGGATTCGGGAGTCGGTTACGCACGAGGAAGGATTAGCACCCTCGATACGCCTAAAATTGGTACCTAGTTGATTAATTGATGTCTTTAGTGTCAAAAATTGAAAATTTGAACAAATTTTAAAATACGATATTTTGTTCTAAAATTGAAAATTTTTCGAGAACATTGCATATTTCACGTTAATCTAGAAAAAAATTACGTCCCGTAAGTTAGGACACAATGTCTTAAATTCCTAATACGAGAATAAACGCCGAAAAATTTATTTTGCAAGATGTTTGATTATCTCGGTTTTAGAAAGAAATCATATTTCGTAAGTTAGAACACTATCTTTTCGTAATTCCCGAGATTATTTTAAAAATTTTAAAACATTCGTTTGTTCGGATTTATCGGGAAAGTCAAAACCCCGTAAGTTAGGGAACAACTTTTCGAATTTTAAAAACACAGAGTATTGCTTATTTTAAAACAAAATTTAATGTATCGAGTAAAATGCAGCACGATTTTGTAGTAAAATAAAAATAAATTACGATATTAATAAGCATAAGATAATAAATGCGCTAATATGAGTGACAGTATATAAGACAAAAATAGAATATCATAAATAAGACAACTGAGCCAATATAAAGAAAACTAATAAATAAAAAAACAAAAAAAATAAATGAACAAATAAAAAGTTTAAAATAAAAGGATAAGTAAATAAATAAAGTATTAAATAAAACAAATAAAAGGGTAATAATAATAACAATAATAATAGTAAAAAATATATAAATAGTAAGAATAATAATAATGATAATAGTAGTAATAATAATAATAATAGTAGTAATAATAATAATAATGTACCCTCTTGTTGCTTGATTTTTCCTAAGTACATGCCATTCTATTCAAAATTTTAAGATGTACCCTCTTGTTGCTTGAAGATGTGATGAGATGAAGGTTCATAATCTCAAATACAACTCTTCAAATTTTTTGTACCTAACCTACGCACGGAAACAAACCGTACACTGAGTATACACCCAATGGTATAACTATAATTCAAATACTTAAAGTAAAAACAATAAATATGCACAATTAATCTTACCACTATTTTACTTTCAATAAATCATTCATGCATTTAAAACTTTAAATTTTCTTAGTAATATGTATCTTAAATAGCTTTTCTTCATTTTAATTTATATATTTTCTTACTATATCAATATTCATTTCATGCATTTCATCAATAACCATTTCATAAAATCATTATTTCATATATTTCATTTCTATATCTCGATTCAAAAACTTATTCTATCTCATACCTAAAACCTTACAACATTACTCTTTCAATAATTATTTAAACCAACATTGTCAATAAAAATAATTATAATTAATTCATATGATTATATTCAATTAACTCATACACTATTTCATTATTTCCAATTCATTCAATTTTCACTTCTTATTTCGATATTTTAACAAATTCATTAACCTTAAGTTCATGCTTCAAATCTCATGTCTCAATTCAATTCACAATTCAACTCATAATTTCTTTCTCATATTTTTAATAGTATGATCAATCAAATTTATTTAATTTTCTCATTTCAGTTATTCACCCTATTAACAAACCCGGACCTTGGCGGATACACGGATTTCAACCAAACACACCAGTACGGCACATTGTGCCTAAAACAGTACTCAGTACCTGATCAACATATCAGAAGCAATATACAACATATAAAGTGTCTAAAACGACACACGTGGTGCCTAATACGACACATATAGTGCCTGATCGGCAAAGCCGATAAATTCCCGTACTCTTCCAATCCTATGGCATGCCAACTATATCCGACTCAGTCTGACTAGTTAATAGGGTATTCAAATCATTTTTCTATTTCAAATTCACTTTCAATTCAATCACAATTCAATTCAAATTCACTTTCCACTTTCTAATCAATATACAATTCAATACCAATACATATTTCAGATATTCACATATAATCATACTTCGATTCAATTCAAACTACTTTTCAATCAATACACAATTCACATATTCACACATATTCATAATTTAATTCACTTTTATTCAATTCATATTTTCAATCAATATATATTTCAAATACTTACATATTTTCTTCATTCAATTCAAATCACTTTTAGTTTCCAATCAATATACTTTCAAATATTCACATAATTCATAATTCAATTACTTAATTTAAATCACTTTTAATTTTCAATTTGTTCACATTCAATTTCAATAGCCATAAACATTTTTGAATCAATTTCATTCAAATCAATATTATCATCTCAATTGCTTACCTAATTTTACTTACCATGCATTTTAATTAAAATATAGCAACTAATAATAAATAGATTTGATGTAACACCCCAAACCCGACCCATGAGCCTTGACCGGCTCTGGTGTGTCACAGAGTAAAAACGTTTTGAAAGTTTTGATTAACTGATGGGAATCTGAAAACTTGTTGAGGTTAAAAAAAACGGTGTCTATTAAAACTCAGGTGAAATTGATTTATAAACATGGTTGAGTTGAAACTCTTTTTCCTTTGAAAATATTTGATTATTTAAATTTTAGAAACATCAGAGTTATTGTTAACTTGGTAAATTTTGCTACCCGATGGTAACATCTTTAAAAACTCGTAAAAATTACCTATTTTGAAAACGTCACTTTTCACCGATTTATTTAACGATTTATAAGTTCATTAATAATATAATAGAAGCAAAGTAAAAAAAAAATCTACTTAAACATCAAAATAACAACTAGCGGCCTTATTACAATCCAAACCAAACTTTAGTAAATAATAAACTTTAACTGTGCTAAATAAAAATTTCAAATCCAAGGAACAAGCATGGCCGCCTCGAGTCCTCACCGGCTCCATCTCCGCGATCTACTCATCTGCAAAATGATATGGGAAGGGGTGAGTCACCAAGACTCAGTGTATAAATCCCCAACCCGGAAGTGCAAGCTCATACACAAAATATTAGTAAGACATGCAAAACATGCAACCCAAAACTAGCCATCCATACTCCTTTAACTACCCCATGTGGTCAAAACCACTGGTGGTCAAAACCACTGGTGACCTGAGTCACAAATTAAGTGATGGGGCCAACCCATCGTGTGGTCAAAACCACTGATGACCATAGGTCACAATTATCAATATGTGGTCAAAACCACTGGTGGTACCAAACCACTGGGACTTAGTCACAATTCATATCAACGGTGTGGTCAAAACCACTGGTGACCGAGGTCACAATTAAACTGATGGGGCCAACCCATCTTGTGGTCAAAACCACTGGTGACAGTCCATAGAGAATATTCCCCCTCCTCTCTTCAATCCCATTACCATCATGCTCATAACATGCTTAACATATTATCATAAATCATGCATATAAGTCATGGCATAGCATATTACCCATCATGTCATTCATATAACATATTCAAAGTCACAAGCAACTTACCCGGAATCCATGCTCATGCCCACAAGGCAAATCACTATCACAATAATTAACGGTAACATAATAAGCAATGCCAACTAATAAAGTGTGTAAGAGTTTTACACACCTGTTTAACCGAAGATCTAAGGAGAAAACCCGAATCTATACGATATCACAAAATCCCGAAACGTATTCCCGTATTGCTCCTACATTCGGCCACTATAGGTTAGTATCAAAAAGCCTTATTCGGCTAAACTAATAATTCCGAAGGACTAATCGCACCCATAACCAAAATATGGCCCTAGGCCGAATCGTTATTATCACTTACCAAAGCAAATTGAAATCCCAAAAGCCTCTGTTTTCCTTTGCTGATTAGCCCCTAAAACCATAGTGCACATTCGGTTATACTTAGATACCAAAAATGGCCTTTGGCCGAATATGCCTAACCACTTACCAATCTTACCGAATCCCCGGAATTGTCACTTGTCTTGTCGAGATCCCTTGAAGAATCAAATCCCGAAAGGCTCCTCTAATGCTCCTTAGTGTCGGCTACACACAAAAGTTACATATTAATATGGCCTATACACATTCGGCCAATCCTTAACAAGGCCTATTCCCAAGCTTTCGGTATAACACAAAGGAAGAGAAGAGAAACCGATTGCTAAAGAGAGACACTTACCAACCTTTGTAATCGACAGCATCTTCCTTTGGGGATTCGGCCTATGCCCTATATGGTAAGGGATATTCGGCTGGCAACAAATGGAAGATGAAATTTTGAGTAGAAATGGGTGGTAGGTTCGGCCAAGTAGAAGCAAAAGAAGAAAGGGGTTTGAAGAATTCTGGGCAATGGGGACTAGGGAGAATTCAGCCAAGAAACAAATTGAGAAGAAAAGAAGAACAAATTAAATGAATTTCGGCACCCCCCTTACTATACTCAAACCGATTATGAAAGTCCCAAAAGAATCCTACATTCGGCCATCTCCCTTTTGTGATAATTCTTTATCTTTTAATTATCCCCCATTAAAACTAAATTAAAACAATATTTATCTTCTATCCTATCCCTTATCACCTCTTCAAATAAATAAAATAAAAATAAAATAATAACTATCCCACACTTCCAGCCGAATTCAAAAACAAAGCCTCCAGCTTATCTTCATCCAATTAAGAGCCCATGTGCAGACCACTACCCCTTCTCCTGGACGCCAAAAATAAAAACAAAAACCATCCATGCTGCTGCCCCTAGGTTTCGAACCCAAGACCTGCTGGAGACATCCCACGCTTCCAACCACTCTGCTATGGCGTTTTTTTGTGACATAAGCTCCCTATAACTCCTTTTAAGAGCTCATTCCTTAGCTCCCTCTTACCCTAACGCCAAAACAAAAATAAAACATACCTTGCTTTTCCATCGTGACTCGAACTTGAGTCCTCCCTCCTGCTTGGGGCGGCGCTCACCAAGGCCCCAAGTGGCGGCCCCAAGCCACTTTACCAGCCAACTTTCATGTCCACCAACTCCCACAAAATCTTTTAAAACCTCCTTAACTTAGCCCCTTCTTTTTAACGCCAAAAAGCCCAAAAATAAAACACCCTTCCCTGCTGCCCACGTTGCTCGAACCCCAGACCTGCGCCAGGCGTCACTCCCAGGCCCTTAAGTGGCGCCCTTAAGCCACTTTACCAAGCCCCTTTTTTATGTCCAAACACGCCCAAATTTTTCCTTAAGGGCTCCTTCACCCAGTCCCCCTTTTATACTTAAAATCCAACATTTTCCGAAGTTTTTCCCCTTCCTCCTTGGGTTCTAAAAACTCCTAAAACATCACCAAACACACTTAAAGCCTACTAATACTTGAGTTATGTCCCAAACGCATAACCCCTAATCTAGGATGTTACATTTGAATTATAATAATACAAACCGTAATTTCTCGTTTTTACTCCTCGTCCATTTTTTCTCTTCCTTTCTTTGCTGATGCCTCGGGTGCAATATTGGCAATTTGAATTTGAACCTTGAAAACCCTAAATTCTTTCTTTTCTTTTTTCTTTCTTCTTTTTCTCTATTTCGTCCCTGCTATTTTGTTGTTTTAATTTCTTTGTTTTCTTTTTTTTTTACTGTATATATATATATAATAATAATATAATATATAATATATAATAAAACATAATAAATATTGTAGAAGGCCATTTTTGCCCGGGCCCTTGTAAATAAAAAATAAAAATAAAGCCAGTGTTTATTTTTATAGTCCTTTACAACACCCAAATTTAATGGCCCAAAATTTGTTTCAGAAACTGGAAACCCTGAAACCCTAAGTTTCCAGTCGAACTGCAAGGGTTAGAAACCCAATCGTCACGCCGCAATAGCTAGAGTCTGATCGTTGCACCTTTGCAGCCACCAGAATCCCCTCGATAGCGCCGCCATCCTCGTGCCTGGTCCTCACCGAGAAATCGTCGTCATCAACCTGCGAAAAAAGGAAACAAGCCGCAGCAAAAAAGGGAAAGAACAGATATGGAAAAATATATTTCCTTCTTTATTTTGTTTTTTGGGTTATAAAACCCCTTGTAAAATCTGTAATAGGCACAGATACAGACAAAATATTGTCACAAATTACAGAAAAAATACATCGATTCACGAACACATAAAAAGCACAAATCTACACAAAATTAGTGGGCACAAAATACTGTCAAAAAGATCAGAAGAATAAAATACTTCAGTTTCTCAGAGGTGATTTCTTATTCTGTTTATTTTTTGTTTTATTTTTATTATATATATACATATATATTTGCGCAAATAACCATTGTGAAAAAGAATAAAAAAGGAGTTGCCTTTCGAAGATGAGAAAAAATAGGAGTTAGGCTTCCGGCCACCAGCCACGGAGGCGCAAGTAGCGCGTGGCCCAAGGAATTGACGATCGGAGCTCAGGCGAGGGGCGAGGGACGGGGACGAGTCTCTCTCTCTCAGAGGATTTTCAAAGTTTTTTTTTTTAAAAACACTTAAACTAAATGATTTTCTTTTTATAAAACTGACTTTTATAGGCGAAACAGAACAGTGTCGTTTTCGTCTAGCATAACCTGTGTGTTGACCCGGACCCGAACAGGGTTCGCGTGTTTTCGAAAAATGGGATATTTATCCCTTTAGCCCATCTGCATTTTTTATTTTTATAATTAAGTCCATTTATTTTCATTTATAATTTGATCCCTTTATGTTTATTTCTATTGTTATTTGGTCCAGGTTTCGTTATTTATTTATCGATTTTTTTTTTTGAATTTAGATTATTCTAATATTATATTAAAATACTATATTTATTATTAATAGCATAAATATATATATTTTACTATCTTTATATTTATTTATTATTATATATATTATTTTACTTATTTAATAATTTATATATTATTATATTTTTTATTAGTATTATGTTACATTATATAAAACTTTATTTTATATGAAATTTATCTAATTTATTTTAATTATATTATTTATATTATGTATATAATTTTCTAATTAATGTATTACATATAGGCATATATTTTCATTATTTATTTAATATTATCACATATTTTTATATATATTAATTATTATATTTTTCTTAAAAAAAAATTATACATTGTTAAATTATTCATCATTTATGTATATTGCTTTATGTATTTCATTTGTTTATACAATGCCCTTTTATTTATTTATTATTTTATGGTTACCCTAATGTAGTTATTTTAGTTGTATTTTACATTGTCTATATTAAATGTTAATGTATTATAATTGCTTTTAATATTTATGTTCGATAAATGCAATATTGTTACATGGATTATTATTTAAAATAAAAAAATCCATTTTTGCAAAACTATTATATTTTTAAAAGTTTTTAAAATAAGGCAATGTTTTGGTATTTAGAAATTCGGGAAATAGTGCCCTAACGTACTGGGTTGCGATTTTCCGTTTGGCTAAATAACTAAATACCCTTTTACAAGTTTTGTAATCATGAGATGATTTGATTACGAAGGTTTTTTTAATATCGTGTCCTAACGTACTGGATGTGATGTTTATATTCCCTCGGAACAAAGAAATCTCAAGTTTTAACTTAAATGGCTCAAAGTTTTTTAAGAAATCATATTTTTGAATACTTTTAAACTTCAAACATTTGGACATGATTTTATCGATTAGGTACCAATTTTTGGGCGTTATGAGGGTGCTAACCCTTCCTCATACGTAACCGACTCCCGAACCCGTTTTCTTGTTTTTCGTGGACCAAAATCAAATGTTTTAAAATAAAATGTTTTACAAGGTGATCCAATGACATCTAAGTAAAAAGGGATTGGTGGCGACTCCCATTTTCGTTTTTTTAAAGTCAACCCCATTTTTTCAAACTTTGAAAATGGTTTCGACAGCTCGGCGACTCCGCTGTGGACCAATAAGAGAGTCAAGCCGTAAAATTGATAATTTCATGTCCTTTTGTTTGAATTTAAAATTTTGACTTTAAAAACATGATTCTTTTATTGCAGATGGTTCTAAATATACTATCTTGCATTGAACTGCATGACCGTTGTGGTCACACCTTTAAGTGGGAGTGAGAAGCTACTTCTTCGTGAGGTTTTCACCTCCGTGCAGGATAGTGAATCGCTTCCGGGATACATCCGTACCTATGTCTTCGTGAGGTTTTAGCCTCCGTGCAGCCATAGGGAAATGTATTCCCCTGAACTGAACTCAATCCATATGAGCCTATAATGGGTGAGGATTGAGGAATCTACTGGTTCAGGTACCTCAACTATTAGAGCCAAACGCATATAGAAAACCTAAGAACTTACCCTAGGTAGAGCTCTACCAAATTTTAGCTATCCAAATAGGTGTTAGTATATTTTACTTGTTTTACATTCTATTCTGTGGTACTAATTTGTTGTGTTTACTTTTGTGCATGTCATTTCATATTTTTTAAGAGGTATCGATTCACGGTCAGTTTCTAAGTTAGAAAGCTAGTTATGGAGAACGAATTCCTTGATAAAGTGGAGGACAATGCAGCCGTCCGTAAGTGGTCACAACAAACACAACTAGAGAAAGGAGATAGTCTAGCTGAGGGGCATACATCAGAATTATGGGACTACACTTGCATCAATGTGACGCAGAATGATCTTCAGGAGTTGAGAGAGATATGGGATCAATGGAGCGAAGAGATCAAGCAGTTGTTTTACAGCAGCTATGGGGACTTGCCATACTTGTTAGACATTCAGGTAGATGGACATTTATTTTGAGCTATTACTCAATATTGGAATACTGCGTATAGTCACTTTACTTTCGGAAGGGTTGATTTGGTGCCTATGGTAGAGGAGTATACAGCTCTATTGTGATGCCCTAGAATTCAAGTTGATAAAGTTTACTTGAAGGATGCTAGTGTTCCGACCTTTCTAAGGAAGTTGATGAGTATTACGGGGATGAGCGAGCAGTGGGTCACGGCTAGAATCAAGCAGAAAGGTGAATGTAGGTGCATCCCTTGGAAAGCTCTGAAAGACTTGATTTTAGTACATCCTGATATGAAGAAAAGGATAGATGTTTTTGCTTTGAGTATATACGGGTTGGTAATTTTCCTAGGGCATTGGGATATGTGGATGAAGCTATTTCAGATATTTTTCATCGACTTGATAAAAAAGTCACACCTATTCCCGCAATCTTGGCTGAGACATTCCGATCGTTGAATGCATGTAGGAGAGCTGGCGAAGGTATATTCATAGGATGTGCGTAGCTATTATTGGCTTGGTTCCACAGTCATTTTTGGAAGACGGATAAGGTTTCCTATCGGGTCTTCTCAGAAAATTATTCGCCATTAAGGGAGATAGCGGCTACCCCGAGGAGAAATGATATATCAGAGGAAAATTGGACAGCGCTTCTATGTAATCTTCAAGACGAGGATGTTGAGTGGAAAGTGTAACAGCCCGATTTAGGGCCTAGTCGGAATAGTGGTGCGAGACCACGAAACTGAGATGAATTTATGAGTTTTTAAGGTTTATGCCATGTTTGCATGCTAGTATGAAAGTTTCATGAAGCAATTTTGTTAAATTGATGTTGAATGGTCCAAAAAGACTAATTGCAAAAGCTGCAAAATATGAGTTTCTAGAAGCTTTTTGTATGAAATAGCTTTAGAATAATAATTATAAGCCCTTAAATAGAAATTTACCCAAAATTTAATTTTTGGACAAAATTGGCCATGAGATGGTATTATGGAAATTTTTTAAAGAGAGGGGCATTTCGGTAATTTACCTATTAAATTATTAAAATGGAAAAAAGATGACAAAAATCCATTCATCTTTTTCCTCAAGCTGCCGAAAATTCCCATAGCCATTGTTAGGGCTATTTTAATTTTTCAAGCTTGCTAGTAACTGCTCCTAAGCCCGGTTTTTTGATATTCTTCGTATTTTTGAAGTTCTCGTATATGGAATTAGCTATTTTTAGCTATAAAATGAGCTAAGATACATGTTCAAAAATCTTCCCGTGAGTGACATGCATGCTAAATGATGTTTTATGGAAGTTTATGAAAGTTGGATGTTAGATAAACATCCTTTTCTAAGTGAATTTCATGAAAAATGATAGAATGGACCATTTTGTAATAGTTATGAAAATTTGGTCATATACGCAAGAAATAGTAAGAATTCATGATTGTTACAGTAGAGAAAATGATTCAGCTAAGTATGAAGTTTAAGAAAGTTGCATGAAAAATCATTTTACGAGCCTAGGGGCAAAAGTGCAAATATGAGGAAGTATATGGGGCAAAATAGTAATTTTTCTAAAGTATGAGTAATGAGTCAACTAAGTCAATATGATTATTAAATGATCTATTTATGATTATAGATCAAGAAAAACAAAGCCCGGATCGAAATCGAGGCAAGGACAAAGTCGAGGACTAAATTGCATAAGTACATACATTTTGTATATTGAGGTAAGTTTGTATGATTTCTAAGCTTTATGATTTTTATCATTGAATTGCTTAGTGTAATGTACGTTATTTTCATGAAATGTTTAATGTTATGTTCAACCAAGAAAGCGATGTTATTAAGTATGAGCAAGTCCCAATTGAAGATGAATTTCTCAGGATACTCGATCCACCACGTTATGAGCCAGTGTAAGACCATGTTTGGTACATGGCATCGGCAATCGAGCAAGATATCATGTAAGTCCAAGGCAAGCTTGGCATTGAACAAGATATCATGTAAGTCCAAGGCAAGCTTGGCATTGAGCAAGATATCATGTAAGTCCAATGACTCAAGCTTGGCATTGATCAAGTTATCGAGCAAGATATCATGTAAGTCCAAGGACCCAAGCTTGGCATTGAACAAGTTATCATGTAAGACCAAGGACTCAAGCCTGGCATTGATTCAAGAAGAGATAATCCATGTAAGCCCATATCTAGGATATGGCTTTGGCATCAAGTTCGTGGGAAGAGATTTAGAATCCTTGGTTATTCGCAGAAATTCATCGGGCAAACGGGTAAAGTTAAAATGAGATAGCAAGAAAGCTAAGAAAGCAAAGCTAGTATCAAGATAAAATTGAGTATTATTCATATTATGAATGAAGAAGTAGAGATCATGATTATTATTATTAAAGTATACTGATCATTGTGATCAAGTGATACAGGTACCTTGTTTACTTTACAAGTATGAGAATAGTAAGTATCATGAGACAAGTAAGAATCATGTATGTGTAAGTAAGCTTTATAGCTAAAATTATGATACCATTGTTATGTTAAATGGTTTATATTAAGCAAGTTACCTAATGTGTGTTATACATGCAACTTACTAAGCTAAGTGTTTACGTATTTAATTCTTTCTTTTTATGTAGTCTCACCAAGCTAACTTGTGGATCATCGGAGTCGGAGCTCGTAGCACACTATCAATCTCTATTTTGGTATAGCCAAGTTATTTTACTAAGTATAGCATGTATAAGAAGCATTCATTTTGAGAACAAGTTTTAAGAAGGGCCATTGTATGGGCTATCAAGTTTATTATCCTTTTTTTATGGCTAAGTGGTTGGCCAAATTTGTTTAAGTTTGTTTGTATATAGATATCAATGAAATATGTAGTATTATTCATGAAAGATATGTTGATATTGAATTGTTGATTTGGGTATGAGTATGATCTTTACTGCAGGAAGGCAAATGGCTTGGTAAATAGTCTCTACGTGCCCACACGGTTAGACACACGGGCGTGTGTCTAGGCCGTGTGAACCCTGCACCTTAATGTTTTAAATTAGGATAGGCCACGGTCATCTTACACAGCCGTGTGTATGAGTCGTGTAAGACACACGGTCAGAGCATGGGCGTGTGCCCAGGCCGTGTGATTGAAGACAGTAGCTTCCCACGGTTGAAGACACGGACGTGTCAAGGCCGTGTGAATGAAGTCAGTAACTCCCCACGGTTGTAAGCATGGGCGTGTCTAAGGGTACACGGGCGTGTCTCAAGTAACATGGGCGTGTGAACCCTGCTTCAAAGTTGAGTTTTCGATTAAGTGTCTGAAAGTTTTCGGATAAGTGTTTTAGGCCTTGAAGGCCCATGATATGTATGTTTTGACCAAGAAAAAAGGGTTTTAAGTCGGCTCAAAATTTTACAGGCCGTAAGAGTAAGTTCTAATAAGACAAGCATGGTAATGTCTCGTATTCAGTTCTAGCATGGAACTCGGGTACGAGATGTTACATTTAGTGGTATCAGAGCTACGGTTTAGTCGGTTCTAGGACTAATGTAGCACGAGCATGAGTCTAGCTATACATGCCATACGTAAAAATGTTTTTATAATGATAGTGTGATGACTCCTGACGACTTAAATTATGTTTATACATATAGTAAGTGGATCCCGATAGAGCTATGGCGGATGATGTAGAAAGTAACGCACCAGCTCCCGCAGAAAGGACGGTGCCGAATGAGAACGAGAATAGACTCACTACGATGAGTCAAGGAGGAGGAGATGAGGCTAGAGAAGCCTTCTTTCATATGATGAATACATGGTATACGAACCCGAATGCACAACCCCCTCCACCCCCGCCTGTTCCACAACCTGCTCCTGTAGCCCCTGAAGTAGTAGAGATGGTAAGAGGAGATAAACCTCCAATTGATAGGATCAGGAAGCATGGGGTAGAAGAATTCTAGGCTAGAAAAGATGATGATCCAGAGAAGGCAGAATTTTGGTTAGAAAATACCATCAGGGTATTTAATGAATTGTCCTACACGTCTGAAGAATACATGAAGTGTGTAATCTCTCTTTTAAGAGACTTTGCTTACCAATGGTGGAACACCTTTGTGTCGGTAGTACCGAGAGAAAGGGTCACATGGGAATTCTTCCAAGAAGAGTTCAAGAAAAAGTATATCAACCAAAGGTTCGTAGACCAGAAGAGGAAGAAATTTCTAGAGCTGAAGCAAGGCAAGATGTCAGTAATTGATTATGAGTGAGAGTTTGTACGACTCAGCCAGTACGCTCGTGAATGCGTATCCACTGAGGCCATTATGAGTAAAAGGTTTGAAGATGGATTAAATGAAGACATCAAATTGTTAGTTGCTGTCCTTGAATTGAAGGAATTTATTGTACTAGTAGAGAGGGCTTGCGAAGCCGAAGAACTAGTAAAAGAGAAGAGAAAGTCTGAAATAGAGTCTCGTGACTCTAGAAAGTGACAGTGGAATAAGTCATTCCAATCTTCATCCAAGAAGTCAAGAGATTTCTCTACTCGATTGGCTACTTCCGCTGGTTTTCAAGGAAAGACAAGAGTAAGCAGTATTCGGGAAATAAAGCACAGACGACTTCAGTTGCGAGTGTTGGAAATTTCAGATCTGACAGACCTGAATGCCCACAATGTGGCAGATGTCATCTAGGAGAATGCCGAGCACATGAAAATGCATGCTTTAGATGTGATTCCCAAGATCACTATATAAAAGATTGCCCAAAGATGATGAAAGAAGAAATAACTCAGAATCTGAAATCTAGGAGTATGGTCCGAGGAAGACCGCAGAGAAACCCGGGAAGTGGGGCAAGTGGAAGAGGTAACCCTTGAGAGCAGGCCGCGAGACCCGATGGCAGAGTGCCTGCAAGAACCTATGCCATTCGCGCTCGCGAAGAGGCATCTTCTCACGATGTTATCACGGGTACCTTTTCTCTTTTTGATACCAAAGTTATTACTTTAATAGATCCCGGATCCACACACTCTTACATTTGTATGAAATTAGTATCTGAATTGAGTATGCCTATAGATTCTACAAAATTTATGATTAAGGTGTCTAATCCTTTAGGTAAGAGTGTGTTAGTTGATAAAATTTGTAAAGATTGCCCATTAATGATTAGAGGTCATTGCTTTATAGCAAATCTAATGTTGTTACCATTTGATGAGTTTGATCTCATTCTTGGGATGGGCTGGTTGACTGCCCATGATGTATTTATTAATTGTGGAAAGAAGTACATTGAGATGAGATGTGAGAACGGGAATATCCTTCATGTACCATCAGATGAACAAGGTGGATTGCCGGTAATGATTTCTCATATGAGGGCGCAGAGATACATAAGAAAGGGGTATGAGGCATTTTTGGCCCTTGTGATGAATGATAAAGAAACAGAGTTAAAGATTGAGTCAGTGCCGATAGTATGTGAGTACCTGGATGTTTTTCCTGAGGAATTGCCAGGATTACCACCAGTTAGAGAGGTTGAGTTCAGTATTGAGCTAGCTCCCGGTACTGTACCAATATCTATTCCTTATAGAATGGCTCCAACAGAGTTGAAAGAATTGAAGTTACAGTTGCAAGAGTTGACAGATAAAGGCTTTGCAAGATCAAGTTGTTCACCATGGGGTGCTCCGGTTTTATTTATGAAAAAGAAAGATGGCACCATGAGATTGTGCATAGATTACTGTCAGCTCAATAAAGTGACAGTAAAGAACAAGTACCCATTGCCTAGGATCAATGATTTGTTCAATCAATTGAAAGGAGCTACTGTGTTCTCCAAAATAGATTTGAGATCAAGGTACTACCAGCTGAGAGTGAAAGATTCAGACCTATCCAAGACTGCCTTTCGAACGAGGTATGGGCATTATGAATTTCTAGTCATGCCCTTTGGGTTGACCAATGCTCCTACATTATTCATAGATTTAATGAACCGCATTTTTAGGTCGTACCTAGATAAGTTTGTAGTCGTTTTCATTGACGACATATTGATTTATTCCCGAGACAAGAAAGAGCATGCTGAACACTTATGGACAGTCTTACAGATCTTACGAGAGAATCAGTTATATGTTCAGTAAAAGTGAATTTTGGCTTAAGGAAGTAGGATTTTTGGGACATATAGTCTCGAGAGATGGAGTCCGAGTAGATCTGAGTAAGATTTTGGCCATAATGGACTGGAAGCCACCGAAGAATATCTCTGAGATTAGAAGTTTTCTAGGCCTAGCCTGTTATTATAGACAATTTGTCAAAGGGTTCTCCATGATTGCAACCCCGATGACTAATTTGTTACAGAAAAATGTGAAGTTTGAATGGACAGAAAGATGCCAACAAAGTTTTGAGAAGTTGAAAGCAATGTTGACAGAAGCTCCAGTTTTAGTGCAACTTGAGACAGGGAAAGAATTTATAATTTACAGCGATGCATCCTTAAATGGATTAGGCTGTGTACTCATGCAAGAAGGCAATGTGATTGCTTATTGATAAACCGTAATTATAACATATTTTAATCCCACATTTAGTATTCTTTTGGGTGATTTATCCTTTGATTTGTATAAAAATGTGTGTTTAATCCTTTATTTTCATGTCTTATACCTAGGAAAGCACCCGAGGATGAAAAGAACATAAAATGGGCCTAAAACAGAGTAAATGGGCCTTAGCACGAAATTAACATGGCCTGGCCCAAAGAAAACACGGTCGTGCCTCACCGATCACCTAAAGCACGGTCTCAACCCCGCCTTACAAGGCCGTGCCTCAAGTTAGAAATCCGAACACGGCCAGGAGTCGAGCCACACGGGCGTGTGACATGGCCGTGCCTCTGTCACTAGAAAGAGCAATTTCAGTCGAAAAAGGATACTTAGGGAGAAAGAATCGCATTCCAAGAGCCTATATATATCTCCTAAGTGCCACGGTTGAAAAGGGTCAAAAGCTAGGCCAAGGAGCCAAGCTGAAAAGGCCAGATTGAGGGAATACACTCGAAGTTAGCCAGTTGATCCATCCCAAGAAGCCGGAGTTATACTCAAGACGGCGGATTTCTCTTTCAATTCCTTCAGGGGGTTTTAGGGATTTCTTATGTTTTGTTTTATCTTTTCTCTTGTGATGTTTTCTTTATTCATTATGAACTAAATCCTTTAGATACCTGAAGGGGATGAAACCTAGATGAATTTTGTTATTTGATTTCTAAATTATATGATAATTCCTTAGTTTGTTCTTAATTATGCTTCTTAATCCAAATCTGATGTGCTTAGGTGGAGGAGGAATAGACCCTGCGTAAGAGTAGATCTAGCATAATTAAGCGAAGTTGATCGAACACCTAGAGATAGGGTTACGAGATTTTGCCAGATTAGGGTGAAACCTAATATGGGAGCCCATAGATCGATTTACTGCTATTTTAGGGGGTTATTATAAGCGAACGAGAGCTCCACTAATTAACCTAGGGTTAGACGTTATTCGCCTCGAGAGAGGGTTTAATATACGTTAGGGAGTCTCACGGATCAAGCTAAGTAAAGAAATCATATGGTTCAGTGTTAAGTAACAAGTGACGTCTAGGTGGATTCTTCCCGAGGGTATCGTCGCAATCAACTGAGTTTTCTTTCAAGTTATTTTCCAATTCGTTCTTTTTGTCTTGCGTCTTTAGCTTAGTAGTCGTCAATTTAGTTTAAAAGCAACTTCACTCTATTTTTAAGGCTAAATAATAAGAAGAAAGTTAGTATTAGTACTTTTAGTTCCTTTGGGTTCGACAATCCAGTCTTGCCTAAGCTATACTACTGTTCGATAGGTACACTTGCCTTTAATCGTTGTCAGAGTTAGTTTCTAGGTTCGATCATTCATTTATAAATTTTAAAGCTCTGATTTCAGCGATCAATTTTTGGCGCCGTTGCTGGGGAACTAAAATATTAAGAACGCTCTATTTTTATTACTTGAGCCATTATTTTACTTTTCGTAATTTATTTTCATTTTTAGGTCAAATTTTAATTTTTGCTAAATTTTCTTTTCCTAGCAAGCACCTCTAGTTTATGACTAGAAGGAACCCCACAGGACTGTTAGTATACGATAGTGAGATTGAAGCTACCATTCGAAGGACCCGCAGAGAAATCAGGCGAGCCCTAGATTATACGGAGGAAAATCAAGAAGACAGATCCAATCCTACTGAAGGGATGGATGAGAACAATCCACCACCACAAGATGTGGGCGAACATAATGCTCCACGTACCATGTTTGATTATGCTAAACCACATTTAACAGGAGTAGAATCTAGTATTGTTAGGCCTGCTATATTTGAATTAAAGCTTAACACAATACAAATGATTCAATAATTTGTTCAATCTGATGGTTTGTAGGACGAAGATCCAAACACGCATATAGCTAATTTCTTAGAATTCTGTGATACCTTCAAAATAAATGGCGTTTCTGATGATGCCATATGTCTTCGGTTATTCCCTTTTTCATTAAGGAATAAAGCCAAATAGTGGTTAAACTTGTTATCACGAGGATCAATCACTACGTGGGAACAAATGACCGAAAATTTTTTATTAAAATATTTTCCACCAGCTGAAACGGCTAAATTACGGAATGATATCTCTTCTTTTGTGCAGATGGATTTAGAGACATTATACGGCGCATGGGAGAGATACGAGGATCTCTTGAGAAGGTGTCCACACCACGGTCTACCCTTGTGGCTACAAGTCCAAACATTCTATAACGGTGTAAACCCTTCCACGAGGCAACTAATTGATTCAGCTACTGGTGGAACCCTGAATAACAAGACTCCTGAAGCAGCCTACGAGTTCATCGAAGAAATGTCACTGAATAATTATCAGTGGCAGGTTACAAGGATGAAACCGACAAAATCCGCCTGAGTTTACAACCTCGATGCGATAACCACACTAGCAACATAGGTAGATATGATGAATAAAAAGATTGATAATTTGTGTTCTTCGCAGGTACATCCAGTTATGCAGTGCGACACAAATGGAACCGTGGCGAATCCTGAGTACCCACCCTACCAACCGGAAGCAGAAAACAAACAAATGAACTATATAGGTAACAATTTCAGATCCAATAATAATCTATATAGTAACATTTACATTCCAGGTTTGAGGAACCACCCAATTTTTCATGGGGGGTCAAGGAAACCAAGGAAATCAAAGGCAACAACCTCCTCAGAACTTCCAAAACCAGCCCTATCCACAAGAGAAGAAACCAACCCTCGAGGAGATGCTGAGAAAATTCATGGCAGACACAGAAAGCCGTTTCCAAGAAACTAAAAGAAACTTTAAAGATCAACAAGCGTCAGTTGAAAACCTTACTGAGTCATTCGGAGAGCTCACTAAGTCGGTTGGATTGTTTACTAAGATGATCTGTGAAATCCAGGCAGCGACCTTTTCTACAGAAACAGAACAAGTAAAAGTAGTTACACTAAGAAGTGGAAAGGAATTAGTCGAACCAAAAAAAAAACAAATCTCACATGAAGACAACAAAGCAAGAGATGAGGGAGTTGAGGATGTAAATCCAATACGCAAAGAAAGTAAACCACCAATCCCATATCCAGCAAAGTTAAAGAAGGAACGACTAGATGCCCAATACGGTAAGTTTCTCGAACTTTTTAAACAAATACATATTAATTTACCTTTTGTGGAAGCTATTTCACAGATGCCGAAGTACGCAAAATTCTTAAAGGAACTCCTGACGAACAAAAGGAAACTTGACGAAGTGTCGACAGTGGAACTTAATGAAGAATGCTCAGCCATCCTCCAAAACAAGTTACCAACAAAATTAAAAGATCCAGGAAGTTTTACTATCCCTTGTTTAATTGATAGCTTGAATGTTAAGAAAGCATTAACTGATCTAGGTGTCAGTAATAATTTAATGCCTTACAAAATGTTTAAACAACTAGATCTTGGGGAACCAAAACCCACTAGAATGGGTATTCAGTTAGCTGATAGATCCATTAAATATCCTAGAGGAGTTATCGAAGATGTCTTGGTAAAAATTGATAAATTTATTTTCCCTACTGATTTTGTTGTGTTAGACATGGATGAAGACATTAATGTCCCTTTAATTCTAGGGCGTCCTTTTTTAGCTACTGCTAGAGCTGTAATTGATGTAGGTGACGAAAAACTTGTATTAAAGATAGGCGATGAGGAAATTATTTTTCACATTTATGATGCCATGCGATATTCTAAAGAACAAGATGATTCCTGTTATTTTGTTGATACTACTGATCATATCATTCAAAATTCATTACAAGAAATTATCCATGACGACACGATGGAACTGTGCCTGACTCAAGAAGAAGGGGAAGAAGATAACAGCGAAGAGATGAACTTGAATACATCTTCATTTAGACAAATGAAAGAAGAAAGCATTGAAGACAATGACAAACGAAAACAGAAAAGCTCCATTGATGAGCCACCCAATTTGGAATTGAAACAATTGCCGAAACACTTGGAATATGCATTCCTTGGGGAAAATTCTACGCTACCGGTAATTATCTCTTCAGAACTAGAACCCAAGGAAAAAGAGGTGCTGATACAGGTTCTAAGAGAACATAAAAGGGCCATAGCTTGGATAATCTCTGACATCAAAGGAATAAGCCCATCGTTCTGCGCCCACAAAATTCTAATGGAAGAAGAATACAAACCGTGTGTGCAACCCCAGAGACGACTAAACCCCAACATGAAAGAAGTGGTCAAAGCCGAGGTAATTAAACTTCTAGATGCAGGAATAATTTATCCTATTTCTGACAGCACCTGGGTAAGTCCCGTGCAGGTAGTTCCAAAGAAAGGAGGTATGACGGTAGTGCCTAACGAAAAGAACGATTTGATCCCTACAAGAACAGTTTCAGGATGGAGAGTCTACATAGACTACAGAAAGCTGAACGACGCCACCAGAAAAGATCATTTTCCTCTACCCTTCATAGACCAAATGTTAGAAAGACTATCCGGACATATGTACTACTGCTTCTTGGACAGACTCTCCGGCTACTTCCAAATCCCCATTGCTCCTGAAGATCAAGAGAAGACAACATTTACATGCCCATATGGTACGTTTGCTTATCGTAGAATGCCTTTTGGATTATGTAACGCTCCTGTTACTTTTTAGCGTTGCATGTTGGCAATCTTTGACGAACTCGTGGAAGACATCATGAAGGTATTTATGGATGATTTCTCGGTACTCGATAATTCTTTCCATCTTTGCCTTAAAAATCTAAAACGAGTTTTAATGAGATGTGAGGAAACAAACCTTGTTTTGAATTGGGAAAAATGTCACTTTATGGTTAGAGAAGGAATTGAGGTAGATAAAGCAAAGGTTGAAACCATAGAAAAACTACCTCCCCCTAGTTCGGTTAAGGCTATTAGAAGCTTTTTAGGACATGCAGGGTTCTATAGAAGATTTATTAAAATTTTTTCTAAAATAGCTAAGCCTTTAACAAAACTACTAGAAAAAGATGTTCCTTTCGATTTCAATCAGGAATGTTTAGATGCATTTAATGTCCTTAAGGATAAATTAATAAATGCTCCGATTATAATTGCACCTGATTGGAATTTACCCTTTGAACTAATGTGTGATGCAAGTGATTTTGCAGTAGGTGCAGTTTGGGGGCAATGAAGAGACAAGCATTTTCAGCCAATTTACTACGCTAGCATAACATTAACACCCGTACAAGAAAACTACACCACCACAGAAAAAGAATTATTAGCTGTAGTTTTTGCTTTTGATAAATTTAGACAGTATTTAATATTGTCTAAAGTTGTCGTTTACACTGACCATTCAGCTCTTTTTTATCTCTTAAACAAACCTGATGCAAAACCCAGACTCATACGATGGATTCTACTCTTACAGGAATTTGACTTGGAAATACAAGATAAGAAGGGAGTTGAGAATCTTGTAGCAGATCACCTCTCTAGACTTGAAAATCCACATACCAAAGAACTCGATGAAAGCGAGATAAACGATTCGTATCCCAAAGAACGACTCTTTTCTATAACACATTCTGAGGTACCATGGTTTGCAAATATTGCAAATTATTTAGCAGCTAACATCTTGCAAAAAAGATTAACGCATCACCAAAAGAAGCGATTCTTTGCGGATATGAAAAATTATTTTTGGGAAGATCCTTTTCTTTTCTGCATATGTGCAGATCAGGTAATTCGAAGATGCGTTACAAAGGTAGAAGCAAACAAAATCTTGGAACATTGCCATTCAGGGCCATCAGGAGGACACTACAGTGGTATTAAAACAACACACAAAATACTTGAATCAGGTTTCTATTGGCCCACTTTATTCAAAGATGCCAACAGGTATGTAATCTCGTGTGATAAATGCCAAAGAACAAGTAATATTTCTAAACGTGATGAAATGCCTCAAACATATATGCTGTCATGTGAAATATTTGATGTATGGGGTATTGATTTTATGGGACCATTCCCTAGTTCGTTTGGAAACAAGTACATCCTAGTGGCAGTTGATTACATGTCAAAATGGGTAGAAACAGAAGCTCTACCTACCAATGATACCAGGGTAGTAGTTAAGTTTCTCAAGAAACTGTTCTCCCGATTTGGGACACCTAGAGCCATCATTAGTGATAGGGGTACTCATTTCTGTAATACTCAATTTGAAAAAGTTCTAAAGAAATATAGAGTATACCACAGGACAACCACCCCATATCACCCTCAAACCAGCGGGCAAGTTGAGGTAGCAAACCGAGAACTTAAGGACATCCTAGAAAAGACGGTTGAATCAAACAGAATAGATTGGGCATTAAAAGTAGATGATGCTTTATGGGCCTATAAAACATCATTCAAAATACCTCTAGGGACATCCCTATATAAACTTGTATACAAGAAAAGCTATCATCTACCATTCGAATTAGAACACAAAGCTTTTTGGGCAATAAAATTTTTGAATTCTGATCTTAAGGTTGCAGGAAAGAAAAGAATGATGATGAACGAGCTGGACGAATGAAGAACTGAAGCGTACGAGAATTCAAAACTATACAAAGAAGCAACAAAGCGATGCCATGATGCTCGTCTCAAGAGATCAAAACAATTCGAAGTAGGGGACTTGGTCCTGCTATACAACTCGAGGCTTAAACTATTTCTGGGAAAACTGAAATCAAGATGGTCAGGTCCATTCATGATCAAAACAATTTTTCCATATGGCACAATCGAGGTAACTCATCCCACTAAAGGCACATTCAAGGTAAATGGTCACCGACTCAAAATTTATAATGGTGCAGATTTTGGAGATATGAAAGAGGAGCTTCTGCTCCATGAACCTTCTTTTAGAACTGAAAACAGGGAAAGTCTAGCTTAAGACTATAAACAAGCGCTTTCTCGGGAGGCAACCCGAGCACTAACTCACTAACATTTTATTTTCATTTCTAACTCACACTAAAGATTAGTCCAATAGAAGTGCAGGTTCTTACACACGGCCTTGCACACAGGCGTGCCCATGATCGTGTGCAAAACAGGGGATGAACCACTAGCGTGCCGGTAGCCGTGCATAAACAGGTAAAAATTTCTTTCTTTAACACGGGCTGTGATACCAGACCACGCCCGTGTTAGCTACCCGTGTGAGGTCACTGACTTGTCGACCACGGGTTGAACAAGTCCGTGCTTCATAACCGTGTAAAGCTACTAATTTACACACCACGAGCCAACCACGGTCGTGCCCAACGACCGTGCGAAGTTACTGATTTGCCAAACACGGGCTATACACGCCCGTGTTACCCCACCGTGCCCACATACTGACTTGCCAAACACGGGCGTGCCCATGTACCCACGGCCGTGCCAAAACCCCTGGACGCGCCCAAAATCTGAAAATCGCGGAAAGCACGGGCTATTTAAAATTCACACGGGCGTAGCGATTGACCGTGCCCCCTCCCCTATATAACAAAATTTAACCAATTCTCCCTCAAAACCTAAACCTAAAATCAGATTTCAACACCCCTCCTCCCAAATCTAGCCGCACTTACACTCTCTTCCACCTAAAACCGCCTCCCCTTGCTATTTCTCTCCACAAACCACCCAAAAAACCGCTCGAACGCCTTCACCACAGTCGTGCTACCGAACGCCACGCCCCTGCCACCGTCGTGTTCGTGCTGTAGAAACCCCTGCCACCGCCGTGCTCCGCCCGTGCACGATCGTCTCACACCATCATAACCCCTGGTTCCATTCACTACTTCAATTTCTTGACTCAAAACTTGCTAACTATGATGCTATTTTTCTTTATCATTTTGTTTAGTATTAGGCATGATTTCTATTTAAAGATTTCTCTCAAAAAACTAATGAATACTAGAAAAAATTTCTGATAAATTGGGTGCTGATTGACTTCATTTTAGGAATAATTTTTTGCGTCTTTGATATAATTCCTTGTTTGAAAGAATCACTGCTGTCAAATAATATCCACCGATTACAATTTTGCTTGATACTTTGGCTATATTATTGCTTAGGAACCTGCTTTATATTTGATTATTTTTTTCAGGTACCATGTCAACATCACGACCCAAACGATCCATAGCAGCCCCAAGCAAGAAAAGAAAGGGGCCCGGATCATCTTCCGCAAGTGCCTCTTCTGAGCTTCGACACCCATTCCTCAGATTTCCTCAAGCAGCTCAAGAAGAGCGTTACATAGCAATCCGGGATAGACCCCTAGGCACCGGTAGGTGCATCGATTGGAACGCAATAGAACAAGTTGGGCTCGCAACTGATATTCGAGCCTTTATCTCAACCGACCCATAGGAGGAGTTTTTCTCAATCATTGAGCCCACATACTTGGAGCTCACACTAGAATTCTGCACCACCTTCACACTGCAGATAGTGATGGCACAGTTCGACGACCCGGGTACCATCCAATTCCATTTAGGAGGCACGGTACGTCGACTGAGCGTACCACAATTCAGCTCGGCACTTGGACTGTATACACCGGAATTAATAGAAGAAAACCCCCTATCCGAGTTAAACCGCCAGCTCCACTACACTCCGCTCAGATGCTGGCGCAACCTAGGGCCCACCACAAGCAGCTACGACCCTAGTCGCTCTAAGGCGACAACCCTTCTCCCACCTCTAAGGTATAGTCAAGCCATTCTCGCTCACACTATCACAGGACGACGTGAGAGCACTGGCGTGGTAAATAAGTACGATGTCTACTGTTTATTGTGCATGGCAGAAGGGCATGTTTTCGACCTGGCATACTTTCGCATGTGCAATTCAGCACCAAACAAAACCACACAGGAAGGGGATTTTATCAATGGAGCCGTATATCACAAGGGTGGCTCAATACTTTGGCCTCCTCCACACCGAGGAGCAGATTTCCTCACTTATACTGATCGGCCACATGGTACCTCAAGGAATCCAAACAATGCTACACATGAGGATGATTCAACATCGTCGAGGGACCGACCCTCCTCAATACCGATTAATGACCTCCTCAGCTGAAGGGGAGCCCGAGGACATTACTGATGATGTCCCACCACCATCACAAGAGGCACCGATTCCGAGCCAGCGGCCCTCCCATATGGCAAATTCATTGGCATATATCTCTGCACGCCTAGATCGGTTCGAGCAATATTTCATAGACAACACTCGACGTTTTGATGGAATAGAAGCTACCCTTCAACAGATATGCCAGCACCTCCACATCTCATCAGCAGAACCACCGCAGGACTTAGCCGATGACGAGGACATTTGAGTCCTTTTATCTAGATTTTATTTCTCTTATTTTTAAGTTTTTGTAACATCCTAGATTAGGGGTTATGCGTTTGGAGCATAACTCAAGTATTAGTAGGCTTTAAGTGTGTTTGGTGATGTTTTAGGAGTTTTTTAGAACCTAGGGATGAAGGGGAAAGCTTTGGGAAAATGTTGGATTTTAGGTATAAAAGGGGGAGCTGGGTGAAGGAGCCCTTAAGGGAAAATTTGGGAGTTTTTGGACATGGAAGGAGGCTTGGTAATGTGGCTTAAGGGTGCTACTTAAGGGCCTGGAAATGACGCCTTGAGCAGGGAGGTTCGAGTCTTGGTAATGGCATGGGAGTGTTTTATTTTTCCTTTTTGGGTCAACAAGTGAAATTGGGCTAGGAAGGCCTTAAAAATAAATGGCAAGGTTTATGGACACGAAAGTCGGAGTGGTAAACTGGCTTGGGGCCGCCACTTAGGGCCTTGGTGAATGCCGCCCCAAGCAGGAGGGGGGCTCGAGTTCGAGTCATGATGGAAGCGCAAAGTATGTTTTATTTTTTACTTTTAGCGTTAAGACAAGGGGGGAGCTAAGGAAAGAGCTCTTAAAAGGAATTGTAGGGAGTTTATATCACAAAAAAAATGCCTTGGCAAAGTGGCCTGGGGCATTACCTATAAGCTTGTTCCAGCAAGTCCCATGTTCGAGTAGCGTGGGCAGCAAGTGGGTGGTTTATTTTTGCATGCTGGCGTGAAGGGAGAGAGAGAGATAGTGGTCTGCACATGGACTCTCAAAGGGATAAGGATAAGCTTGATGTTTTGCTTTTAAATTCGGCTGGAAGAGTAGAATATTATTATTTTATTTTATTTATTTATTTGAAGAGGTGATTAAGGGATAGGATAGAAGATAAATATTGTTTTTTTTTAATTTAGTTTAAATGGGTGATAAGGAGATTAGATAGGAGATTATTGCGGGATTGGATTGGAGGGAAGGTGGTGGCCGGCCAAAAGGTTCTTTAGGGAGCAAATAAGTGTCGAAATTCATCTAAACTTGTTTTTCTTTTTCTTCCCAATTTGTTTCCTGGCCGAATTCTCTCTAGTCCACATTGCCCAAAATTCTTCAAATCCCTTTCTTCTTTTGCTTTTACTTGGCCGAACCTATCACCCCTTTTCTACTTAAAACTCCATCTTCCATCTTGTGTTAGCCGAATACCTTCATCAACACTTGGGAGCCATAGCTGGAATCTTTTCACTTTTAGTCTCTTCAAACAATAGAGGTAAGTATTCCTTTTAACAAGCGAGTTCTCTTCTCTTCCTTTTTAGTGTGCCGAAAGTTTGAGAATAAGCCTTGGTAAGGTTGGCCGAATATGAATGGTGTCGTAATAGTGTATCTTTTGTGTGTAGCCGACGCTAAGGTGCTTTGAAGGAGTCTTCCGGGTTTCGATTCTTCAAGGTAAGGTGACATGTAGTTTTGGCTAAGGGCCTTGAATATGGATTTATGTATTAAAGCCGAATCTGACATATGGTGTGTAGGGATTTCGACTACTCAAGGCCAAGTGGCAATTTCGGGATTTTCGATAGGCAAGGGGCTAATCGACAAATGCTTCCGAGATTTAAACTCGCCTAGGTAAGTGATAGTAAGTTTCGGCCCAAGACCATATTTCAGGTGCGATTAATCCTTCGAGATTATTAGTATAGCCGAATAGGCCTATGTCACTAACTTGGATGTTGGCCGAATATAGGGTCAAGGGATATAGCACAGTAGATCGGATCTTCAGGATCTAGGATTCGCGATAGTAACAGGTGTGTACTTACACACTTCATAACTAATAAATTGTTAATAAAATTGTATGTGTTAAATCGGATATGTGTAGATCTGGATTGATACCGTAAGGGTATAAGCAAGGATTCGAGTAAGTCCGTTTCGATATGAGCTTGATATATGATGCATGTTGATGCATGACATATGTGGTATATGTGGTATATGAAAACATGGCCTTTAATAAATTCAGTGTGTTATTATTTGAGCATGATTGGCATGATTTCTTTTATATGTACATTGTATTAGTGTGGGTGATATGAGTGGAGGGGGAAGTGATATCCGTGTCTTTGGACACCAGTGGTTTGGTACCACATTTCGTGACTTTGGGTCACCAGAGGTTTGGCACCTCATAGCAACTTGTCCCAGTGGCTTAGCACCACAGTGGGTTGGCCCCACGGTTGATATTACGGGATCATCGCCAGTGATTTGGTATCACAAAGTGGGTTGGCCCCACATATGGATAATTGTGACCTTGGGTCACCAGTGGTTTGGTACCACATTTATTTACACAGATTGATTAAGTGACTTTGGGTCACCAGTGGTTTGGCACCACCAGTGGTTTGGTACCACACGGGGTAGAAAAATGAGTTATGGATGGCTAGGTTGGGTGCATGTTATACTTAGCTATGATTTGTGTAAGCTGTTGCATTAATCGGGAGAGGGGTTATACATTGAGTCTTGGTGACTCACCTTCTCCCTTAACTTTTTCAGGTGACTCGTAGATCGCAGATGAGGAGCCAGATTGACTCGAGGTGGCCATGACATGGAAAATTGATTTAAATAGACTGTGGTTTATTTTCATTTTATTTTTATTTTATTGTTTGAGTTGTAATAAGGCCATTAAAGTTTTTGAATATTTTTATTAAGTATCTTTATTATTATGTTTTATTGTGGATTGACAACTGAGATATTATTTGCAAATGGTTTTATTTTTCTTAAATTTATATATAATAAAGTTTTGAATCCGGTATCTTTACAACAACCCAATTTTTACTTAGAATATTTTAAGTCACGAAAATGTTTTATTAAAGGCAACAAATTTTTAACGGTTTTTACTTTTAAGTAAGAATATTTTTTAACGTTTTTCGCAGTGGCATTTCAAATTCGGTCGTATCGAATGGGCCGGGTTTGGGGTGTTACAAAATTGGTATCAGAGCCCGATTCAAAACTCGGCTGTGGGGGCCCAGGGCCCAAAATGTTTTTGGTAGGCCTCTGTGAAATGTTATAAAAATAGTTTTTGTTTTAAACAGCATGGCATCGAGTCTCCGGCACCAATCCGCCCAGGTAAGTATCCTTGACTGTTCTGTGAATACTTGATAAGGGTAAATGGGTAACTTGGGAACGTAGACTAAAGGAATAGGAACTATTGAACCCTAGGAATAGTATACCCCAATATGAGAATTACATAAGACTTAATGCCTAATTAAACAAACCTGTGGCTAAGTTGCCGAGTTAGGGTGTGGCAACCATGGTGCGCATGTCTAGGAGTGGATCCGGAAGAGCCTGGTACTTAAGCAGTCCTAGTGACTCACCTCCTCTTCACAGGAATCCTACCTGGTGCGTAGCTACGGTTCACCCTAACCAAGAGGACTCGGTCACAGGCTGAACTCAATAACTAAAACCTGGAAGGGATTAGCCATGTTTTTATGAAAACCCTAGTTTTAAAAATCACCAAAGTACCCCTTTGAATAGTAACAAAAACTTATATTTTAGAAAATTTTTAAAATATTTTCGATTTACAAAAATTACCAAAATGCCCCTAGTGGCAAAATTACAAAAATGCCCTTGATTTCTAAAAAAATTACCGTACTACCCCGATTTCAATAAAAATTTTCTTACTTTACAAGAGTATCCAAAAATCTTTTTTTTTGCAAAATAATACCCTGACCTAGAAAATTTACAAAATTACCCCTGATTGACGAAATTACCAAAGTAGCCCTGGTTCCCAAAATTTCTGCCATACCTCTAATTTGAGAAAATTTTTGAAAAATACCCTCAAGTTTTTGAAATTTCAAAATGTCCTGATTTATTAAAGTTTTCAAAATTTCCCTGGCTTATTGCAAAAATACCCCTGTAGGTTAAATTACGAAAATACCCCTGGATAGTGAAATGATGAAAATGCCCCTACACGTTAGATATGGTCTGTGAACGTTGTTTGTATGATGGATGTACTTAGAACTAGGAGATAAGCCTGAAACTAGAATTATAGGTAGATTCGACTCCGAAAGAATCACTTCAAAACTATTTCTCATAAAATTGCTCGTGGGTAAACAGTGAACAGTATTAATAATGCATAAAATTCTTAATCAGTTAAGAGCGAACGAGAAGAATGAGTACAAGAGGTCGTGGACGTCCGCCGCGTGGCCGTGGTAGGGGTAGGATGACCTTGTCGGAGCCAGCAGGGTCTGGTCATGGGTCTGGAAATGTGATGCCGGATCTGCTGGCGGCGGAAACTGAGTTTCAGGACCAGACAGGTGGTAACGATGTAGTATCTCAAGCTGTACTATGAGTGTTTGAACGGGTTGCCGAGGCAGGTGCAGGTACAGGAGCCCAAAAATCCGTGGTTGAGCGACTCCGGGCTAATGGAGCAGAAGTGTTTAGAGGAGTTTCTGGAGTGGCTCCCAACACGGCTGAGTATTGGTTGGAGGCAACTGAACGAATAATGGATGACTTGGATTTCTCGGCTGAGGATAAGCTAAAGGGGATAGTGTCTCTCATCCGGGATGAGTCGTACCAATGGTGGCTCACGGTCCGAGAGGGTGCAGCGATCGGTGATATCACCTGGGATTATTTTAAGGCAGCATATCAGAGGAAGTATGTGGGGGCTGGTTATATCGATGAGCAACGTAGGGCGTTCTTAAATTTGGTGCAAGGGAATAAGTCAGTACCTGAGTATGAGGCTAAATTCTTGAGGTTAAGTAGGTATGCTCGGGGTATGGTGGCCACAGAACATAAGCGCTGCGTTAGGTTCGAAGACGGGTTGAGAGATGAGCTACGGGTGTTAATCGCACCTCAGTGTGAAAGGGAATTTTCCGTTCTCGTGGAAAAGGCTAAGGTAGCTGAAGCAGTGAAGCGAATTGAGAGGCGGAATCAGGACAGAAGTAAGGATAAAAGGAATTTTGGGCCTTCAGGGTCCGCTGGAGGTTCACAGAAGAGGGCTAGATGTGGGGAATCAGAAAGAGCCGCAAAGCCTGCTCAGTGGCCACCTCAGTGTGGTAGATGCGGGAAATCCCACTCGGGAGAATGTTTGGCTGGAAGTAGAGGGTGCTTTGAGTGTGGATCAATGGAGCACCGGGTAAGGGATTGTCCGCGAAAGTTGGCTAGGACTCAAGCTGAGGGTCAAGAACGTGGTCAATTCAGGAGGGATGGCCAGCAACTACAAGGGGGTCGAGGTGCAGCTAGGGGTAATGGTAATGGTAACGGGCGTGGCCGAGGAGCACCTGGCCGAGGTGCTGAAGGTGCAGAGGCGAGGCAACCAAGATTGGTTTATGCAGTTGGCCGTCGCGAGGAGGAGGATGTGCCAAATGTGACAACGGATACGTTCCTTATTTCTGGAATACCCTTAATTGCTTTAATTATTGTAGAGTTTTCTTGTATTGCTAGTGAAGTGTCTGAAACCTTGAATGTGAACTTAGAGATTGTGCCTAGGAAGTAAGATAGTTTTATTTAGATCAGAGTGCGCAGCATAAGCGTAGTGCGGTGAGTTAAGATGTACGATTATTCGTTAGTAAGTAATTTCGAGGACGAAATTATTTTTAAGGAGGGTAGAACTGTAACATCCTAGATTAGGGGTTATGCGTTTGGAGCATAACTCAAGTATTAGTAGGCTTTAAGTGTGTTTGGTGATGTTTTAGGAGTTTTTTAGAACCCAGGGATGAAGGGGAAAGCTTTGGGAAAATGTTGGATTTTAGGTATAAAAGGGGGAGCTGGGTGAAGGAGCCCTTAAGGGAAAATTTGGGAGTTTTTGGACATGGAAGGAGGCTTGGTAATATGGCTTAAGGGCGCCACTTAAGGGCCTGGAAATGACACCTTGAGCAGGGAGGTTCGAGTCTTGGTAATGGCATGGGAGTGTTTTATTTTTCCTTTTTGCGTCAACAAGTGAAATTGGGCTAGGAAGGCCTTAAAAATAAATGGCAAGGTTTACGGACATGAAAGTCGGAGTGGTAAACTGGCTTGGGGCCGCCACTTAGGGCCTTGGTGAATGCCGCCCCAAGCAGGAGGGGGGGCTCGAGTTCGAGTCACGATGGAAGCGCAAAGTATGTTTT
Source organism: Gossypium australe (assembly GCA_005393395.2). Taxonomy (NCBI): domain Eukaryota; kingdom Viridiplantae; phylum Streptophyta; class Magnoliopsida; order Malvales; family Malvaceae; genus Gossypium; species Gossypium australe. The sequence goes on from CM016625.1 coordinate 121,441,769, forward strand.
ATTTTCTGCTTTTAGCTTTAAGACAATGGGGAGCTAAGGAAGGAGCTCTTAAAAGGAATTGTAGGGAGTTTATATCACAAAAAAAACGCCTTGGCAAAGTGGCCTGGGGCGTTACCTATAAGCTTGTTCCAGCAGGTCCCATGTTCGAGTAGCGTGGGCAGCAAGTGGGTGGTTTATTTTTGCATGCTAGCGTGAAGGGAGAGAGAGAGCTAGTGGTCTGCACATGGACTCTCAAAGGGATAAGGATAAGATTGATGTTTTGCTTTTAAATTCGGCTGGAAGAGTAGAATATTATTATTTTATTTTATTTATTTATTTGAAAAGGTGATTAAGGGATAGGATAGAATATAAATATTGTTTTTTTTTAATTTAGTTTAAATGGGTGATAAGGAGATTAGATAGGAGATTATTGCGGGATTGGATTGATACCGTAAGGGTATAAGCAAGGATTCGGGTAAGTCCGTTTCTATATGAGCTTGTTATATGATGCATGTTGATGCATGACATATGTGGTATATGTGGTATATGAAAACATGGCCTTTAATAAATTCAGTGTGTTATTATTTGAGCATGATTGGCATGATTTCATTTATATGTACATTGTATTAGTGTGGGTGATATGAGTGGAGGGGGAAGTGATATCCGTGTCTTTGGACACCAGTGGTTTGGTACCACATTTCGTGACTTTGGGTCACCAGAGGTTTGGCACCTCATAGCAACTTGTCCCAGTGGCTTAGCACCACAGTGGGTTGGCCCCACGGTTGATATTACGGGATCGTCGCCAGTGATTTGGTATCACAAAGTGGGTTGGCCCCACATATGGATAATTGTGACCTTGGGTCACCAGTGGTTTGGTACCACATTTATTTACACAGATTGATTAAGTGACTTTGGGTCACCAGTGGTTTGGCACCACCAGTGGTTTGGTACCACACGGGGTAGAAAAATGAGTTATGGATGGCTAGGTTGGGTGCATGTTATACTTAGCTATGATTTGTGTAAGCTGTTGCATTAATCGGGAGAGGGGTTATACATTGAGTCTTGGCGACTCACCTTCTCCCTTAACTTTTTCAGGTGACTCGTAGATTGCGGATGAGGAGCCGGATTGACTCGAGGTGGCCATGAAATGGAAAATTGATTTAAATAGACTGTGGTTTATTTTCATTTTATTTTTATTTTATTGTTTGAGTTGTAATAAGGCCATTAAAGTTTTTGAATATTTTTATTAAGTATCTTTATTATTATGTTTTATTGTGGATTGACAACTGAGATATTATTTGCAAATGGTTTTATTTTTCTTAAATTTATATATAATAAAGTTTTGAATCCGGTATCTTTACAACAACCCAATTTTTACTTAGAATATTTTAAGTCACGAAAATGTTTTATTAAAGGCAACAAATTTTTAACGGTTTTTACTTTTAAGTAAGAATATTTTTTTAACGTTTTCCGCAGTGGCATTTCAAATTCGGTCGTATCGAATGGGCCAGGTTTGGGGTGTTACAGTTTTATTTTTTTATTTTTATTTTCTTGTTATTTTAATTTGTTTTAAGTTTGAACATTTTGCATCATACATTGATAACCTTTCTTATGAGTATCATCAACATCTAACCCTCGAGTATTCCTAACATTTATCTTATTACACCCCCAAACGATTTCTAACTGATGACTTAGCAGTTTCAAAACATCACTAGGAAGCAATTCACCACTACACAAGTCATCAAACAACACGACCTATACCATCCTCCAAGGAAAACATCCATTAATTCAGGGAGTGTCACTTTCTCCCCTCTATTTTAATTTTGCATATTATCTGTCATTTCTACATTGAGGACAATGTTCATTGTTCATCTTAAGTATGGGGGATGATTATCTATTTGAAAAAAGTACCTAACTTTTTGCATTATTCTTATATTCGGCCAAATTTTTCATATCCCTGAATTTAGTCTTGTTTTTAAGTAAATGTCTCATATTACTAATTAGGATTAAATTTCTGATGATTTATGATTTTTATTGACATGTTTTAGATTAAGTCATTGATAATTGTGCATTGATGATTGAATTCTAAAATACTAGAGAATTAAGCATGATAAGTCTATTTTTTAGAGTTAAAGTTTTTGCTAGGTTGTTAACCTAAATCTGAATATTGCTTTGAAATTTGAAATTTATGAGATTGATGTCAAAACACCCATAATATTTTGTGAGATCTTGAGCCTTATAGAGCATATATTCTTTTTCATGCTCACTTTTGATTATGAGTGTGTCAACCATGAACTGTTATTCTAGGACTTGCCTCGTTTATACATGTTGAGACCACATTTATGATTTGATATACAGAGATGATAAAGGGACCTAGGATTTAACCCACTCACTCCACTAAAAATCTAACCTTCATAATTAACCCCTAGTGAACCCCGTTGAGCCTAACAACCCTTTTTATTGACTCACCTAATATTAGTAACCCAAAAACCCCTTTATATTTGTTATCACCATTCATTTTGACCACCTTTTAATCGAGATATGATCTGATTAAGTTACCGAATTATATTATGCTATGAGTTGAACTCATCTTTTATTATTAGTTTTTTCTAAAATAAAAAATAAATAATATATATAAATATATATTTTTAAGTATATTCAGTAGTATGAGAAGTGAGCTAATACAATTAAAGTCTATATTCAAAAGAAAAGCTCGTATTAGTAGGTTTATTATTCTTTTTATCAGTTGATGTAAATATTATTTCAGTATTCATTAGGTAGGTACTTGTCAATTCAATCTCGATTCTAACCCTCTAGTTTCAGCCTTTATCCACACCTTAACCCTAACCCCGTTACAACCCTAACAAAGACCTTTTGATCTGTTTATCATCTCATTTTACAGTGGTAGAAATTTGATTTTCAGGCAAGCTTATGGGATTAACTTTTCAGGTTCGACATATGAGTGCTTCTTTTCCTAACCCGTAAACATTTTGAGTGATTTGAGCGAATCTTTTGTGAGGACATCAATTCTTGTCGGTTTTGAATTGAAAAGGTAATTATTCAAATGATGGGAGACACCTATGTTTTTGAAATAGAAACTCATGACTTGTCTTGTTTGAATCTTTAGGACTCTTTAAATTGAATTATCCATGTATAAATTATCTATGAATTATGATAAGGCATTGTTGATAGGAATTGTGAATTATGGAAAGTTCATTTTAATTGTAAGTTTAGAATTTTGCTTCAGGACAACCAAAAACTTAAGTGTGGGGGTATTTGATAAATCGTAATTATAACATATTTTAATCCCACATTTAGTATGCTTTTGGGTGATTTATCAATTGATTTGTATAAAAAGGAGCATTTAATCCTTTATTTTCATGTCTTATACCCAGGAAAGCACCCGAGGATGAAAAGAACACAAAACGGGCCTAAAACGAAGTAAATGGGCCTTAGCACAAAATTAACACGGCCTGGCCAAAGAAAACACGGTCGTGCCTTACTGATCACCTAGAGCATGGTCTCAACCCCGCCTTACACGGCCGTGCCTCAAGTTAGAAATCCGAACACGGCCAAGAGTCGAGCCACACGGGCGTGTGACATGGCCGTGCCTCTGTCGCTGGAAAGAGCAATTTCAGTCGAAAAAGGATACTTAGGGAGAAAGAATCGCATTCCAAGAGCCTATATATATCCCCTAAGTGCCATCGTTGAAAAGGGTCGAAAGCTAGGCCAAGGAGCCAAGCCGAAAAGGTCAGATTGAGGGAATACACTCGAAGTTAGCCAGTTGATCCATCCCAAGAAGCCGGAGTTATACTCAAGACAGTAGATTTTTCCTTCAATTCCTTCAGGGGGTTTTAGGGATTTCTTATGTTTTGTTTTATCTTTTCTCTTGTGATGTTTTCTTTATTCATTATGAACTAAATCCTTTAGATACCTGAAGGGGATGAAACCTAGATGAATCTTGTTATTTGATTTCTAAATTATATGATAATTCCTTAGTTTGTTCTTAATTATGCTTCTTAATCCAAATCTGATGTGCTTAGGTAGAGGAGGAATAGACCCTGCCTAAGAGTAGATCTAGCATAATTAAGCGGAGTCGATCGAACGCCTAGAGATAGGGTTACGAGATTTTGTCGGATTAGGGTGAAACCTAATATGGGAGTCCATAGATTGATTTATTGCTATTTTAAGGGGTTATTATAAGCGAACGAGAGTTCCACTAATTAACCTAGGGTTAGATGTTATTCGCCTCGAGAGAGGTTTTAATATACGTTAGGGAGTCTCACGGATCAAGCTAAGTAAAGAAATTATATGGTTCAGTGTTAAGTAACAAGTGAAGTCTAGGTGGATTATTCCCGAGGGTATCGTCGCAATCAACTGAGCTTTCTTTCAAGTTATTTTCCAATTCGTTCTTTTTGTCTTGCGTCTTTAGCTTAGTAGTCGTCAATTTAGTTTAAAAGCAACTTCACTCTATTTTTAAGGCTAAATAATAAGAAGAAAGTTAGTATTAGTACTTTTAGTTCCTTTGGGTTCGACAATCCGGTCTTGCCTAAGCTATACTACTGTTCGATAGGTATACTTGCCTTTAATCGTTGTCAGAGTTAGTTTCCAGGTTCGATCATTCATTTATAAATTTTAAAGCTTTGATTTCAGCGATCACTTATGCCTCTAGACAGTTGAAGTCTCATGAGAAGAATTATCCGACGCATGATCTAGAATTGGCTGCCATAGTCTTCGTATTGAAGATATGGAGACATCATCTTTATGGTGAGCAATGTCAGATATTCACTGATCACAAAAGTTTGAAGTACTTGATGACGTAAAAAGAATTGAACTTAAGGCAAAGAAGATGGTTAGAGTTGATAAAAGACTATGAGTTGGTCATTGACTACCATCCTGGCAAGGCGAATATGGTCGTCGATGCTTTGAGCAGGAAGTCCTTATTTGCCTTGAAAGCATTGAATTCAAGGATATCTTTATCCGATGATGGTTCTATATTAGCTGAGTTGAGAGCTAGACGAATGTTTCTTCACGAGATCTTGGAAGCTCAGAAAGAAGATAATGAATTACAAGTCAAGAGAGCTCAGTGCGAGTCAGGAGTTGAATCCGACTTTTGGATTAATTCTTATGGATACTTGATGTTTAAAGATAGAGTTTGTGTACCGAGAGAAGAGGAGCTCATTCAAAGAATTTTGCATGAGGCACATAACGGATGTTTAACTGTACATCTGGGTAGTACAAAGATGTATAATGATTTGAAACAACAGTATTGGTGGCCGAAAATGAAGAAAGATATTTCAGAGTTTGTTTCCAAGTGCATGATTTTTCAGCAAGTAAAGGCTGAACACCAAGTACCTTCGGGTTTACTTCAGCCCATTTTGGTTCCCGAGTGGAAATGGGACCGTATTACTATGGATTTTGTAACGGGTTTACCGTTTTCACCAAGCAAGAAGGATGTTATATGGGTTGTAGTTGATAGACTCATTAAGTCAACCCATTTTATACCTGTACGAGCAGATTACTCACTCGACAAGTTGGCAAACTTGTATGTTTCTGAAATAGTAAGACTTCACGAAGTTCTTTTGTCAATTATATCGGATAGAGATTCGAGGTTCACATCCAGATTTTTGAAAAAGTTACAAGAGGCCCTGGGTACAAAGTTGAACTTTAGTACGACCTTTCGTCCTCAAACTGATGGCCAGTCGGAGAGATTAATTCAAGTACTTGAGGATATGCTCAGATGTTGCATTCTAGAATTCCAAGGCGGTTGGGAAGAGTTCCTCTCATTGGCAGAATTTGCCTATAACAACAGTTTTCAGTCGAGTTTAAAGATGGCACCTTATGAGGCTTTATATGGGCATAAGTGCAGAACGTCTTTGTTTTGGACTGAACTCAAGGAAAACAAAATTCACGGGGTTGGTTTGGTTAGAGAAGCTGAAAAGAAAGTGAAAGTGATTCAAGAATGTTTAAAAGCTGCCTCAGACAGACAGAAATCCTATTCGGACTTAAAGAGAAAAGAGATAGAGTATAAAGTCGAGGATAAAGTCCTCTTGAAAGTGTCACCATGGAGGAAAGTTCTCAGATTTGGCCGGAAAGGCAAGTTAAGTCCACGTTTCATCGGGCCTTATGAGATTACTGAAAGAATTGGGCCAGTAGCTTACCGTTTGACTTTGCCATTAGAATTAGAAAAGATACATGATGTGTTTCACATGTCAATGTTGCGACGCTACAAATCAGACCCTTCGCATATAATTACCTCGTCAAAAATAAAGATTCGTCCCGACATGACTTATAGTGAAGAACCAGTCAAGATTTTAGCTCGGGAAGTCAAGCAATTGAGAAATAAAAATATTGCCTTAGTGAAAGTATTGTGGCAAAGACATGGAATAGAAGAAGCTACTTGGGAATCAGAAGAGAGTATGAGAAACCAGTATCCAAACCTTTTTGCTGGTAAGATTTTCGAGGACGAAAATCCCTAAGGGAGGGAGAATTGTAGCAGCACGATTTAGGGCCTAGTTGGAATAGTGGTGCGAGACCACGAAACAGAGATGAATTTATGAGTTTTTAAGGTTTATGCCATGTTTGCATGCTAGTATGAAAGTTTCATGAAGCAATTTTGTTAAATTGATGTTGAATGATCCAAAAGGACTAAATTGCAAAAGTTGCAAAATATGAGTTTCTAGAAGCTTTTTGTATGAAATAGCTTTAGAATAATAATTATAAGCTCTTAAATAGCAATTTGCCCAAAATTTAATTTTTGGACAAAATTGGCCATGAGATGGTATTATGTAAAATTTTTAAAGAGAGGGGCATTTTGGTCATTTACCTATTAAATGATTAAAATGGGAAAAAGATGACACAAATCCATTCATCTTCTTCCCCAAGCTGCCGAAAATTCCCATAGCCATTGTTAGGGCTCTTTCAATTTTTCAAGCTTGCTAGTAAGTGCTCTTAAGCCCGATTTTTTCGATATTCTTCGTATTTTTGAAGTTCTCGTATATGGAATTTGCTATTTTTAGCTATAAAATGAGCTAAGATGCATGTTCAAAAATCTACCCATGAGTGACATGCATGCTAAATGATGTTTTATGGAAGTTTATGAGAGTTGGATGTTAGATAAACATCTTTTTTCTAAGTGAATTTCATGAAAAATGATAGAATGGACCATTTTGTAATAGTTATGAAAATTTGGTCATATATGCTAGAAATAGTAAGAATTCATGATTGTTATAGTAGAGAAAATGGTTCAGCTAAGCATGAAGTTTAAGAAAGTTGCCTGAGAATCATTTTATGAGCCTAGGGGCAAAAGTGCAAATATGATGAAGTATAGGGGCAAAATAGTAATTTTGCCAAAGTATGAGTAATGAGTCAACTTAGTCAATATAATTATTAAATGATCTATTTATGATTATAGATCAAGAAAAACGAAGCCCGGATCGAAACCGAGGCAAGGACAAATTCGAGGACTAAATTGCATAACTACATACATTTTGTATATTGAGGTAAGTTTGTATGATTTCTAAGCTTTATCATTTTTATCATTGAATTGCTTAGTGTAATGTACGTTATTTTCATGAAATGTTTAATGTTATGTTCAACCAAGAAAGCGATGTTATTAAGTACGAGCAAGTCCCGATTGAAGATGAATTTCCCAAGATACTCGATCCACCACATTATGAGCCAGTGTAAGACCATGTTTGGTACATGGCATCGGCAATCGAGCAAGATATCATGTAAGTCCAAGGAAAGCTTGGCATTGAACAAGATATCATGTAAGTCCAAGGCAAGCTTGGCATTGAACAAGATATCATGTAAGTCCAAGGCAAGCTTGGCATTGAGCAAGATATCATGTAAGTCCAAGGACTCAAGCTTGGCATTGATCAAGTTATCGAGCCAGATATCATGTAAGTCCAAGGACCCAAGCTTGGTATTGAACAAGTTTTCATGTAAGACCAAGGACTCAACCTTGGCATTGATTCAAGAAGAGATATTCCATGTAAGTCTATATCTAGGATATGGATTTGGCATCAAGTTCGTGGGAAGAGATTTAGTATCCTCAGTTATTCGCAGAAATTCATCGGGAAAACGGGTAAAGTTAAAATGAGATAGCAAGAAAGCTAAGAAAGCAAAGCTAGTATGAAGATAAAATTGAGTATTATTCATATTATGAATGAAGAAGTAGAGATCATGATTATTATTATTATTAAAGTATACTGATCAATGTGATCAAGTGATACAGGTATCTTGTTTACCTTACAAGTATGAGAATAGTAAGTATCATGAGACAAGTAAGAATCATGTATGTATAAGTAAGCTTTATAGTTGAAATTATGATCCCATTGTTATGTTAAATGGTTTATATTAAGCAAGTTATCTAATGTGTGTTATACATGCAACTTACTAAGCTAAGTGCTTACGTCTTTAATTCTTTCTTTCTATGTAGTCCCGCTAAGCTAACTTGTGGATCATTAGAGTCGGAGCTCGTAGCACACTATCAATCTCTATTTTGGTATAGCCAAGTTATTTTACTAAGTATAGCATGTATAAGAAGCATGTAAGAAGCATTCATTTTGAGAACAAGTTTTAAGAAGGGCCATTGTATGGGCTATCAAGTTTATTATCCTTTTTTTTTATGGCTAAATGGTTGGCCAAATTTGTTTAAGTTTGTTTGTATATATATATCAATGAAATATGTAGTATTATTCATGAAAGATGTGTTGATATTGAATTGTTGATTTGGGTATGAGTATGATCTTTACTGCAGGAAGGCAAATGGCTTGCTAAATAGCCTCTATGTGCCCACACGGTTAGACACGCGGGCGTGTGTCTAGGCTGTGCGAACCCTGCACCTTAATGTTTTAAATCAGGATAAGCCACGGCCATCTTACACGGCCGTATGTATGAGTCGTGTAAGACACACGGTTAGAGCATGGGCGTGTGCCTAGGCCGTGTGATTGAAGACAGTAGCTTCCCACGGTTGAAGACACGAACGTGTCAAGGCCGTGTGAATGAAGTCAGTAACTCCCCACGGTTGTAGGCATGGGCGTGTCTAAGGGTACACGGGCGTGTCTCAAGTAACATGGGCGTGTAAACCCTGCTTTAAAGTTGAGTTTTTGATTAAGTGTCTGAAAGTTTTCGGATAAGTGTTTTAGGCCTTGTAGGCCCATGATATGTATGTTTTGACCAAGAAAAAGGGTTTTAAGTCGGCTCAAAATTTTACAGCCCATAAGAGTAAGTTCTAGTAAGACAAGCATGGTAATGTCTTGTATTCAGTTCTAGCATCGGACTCGGGTACGGGATGTTACAGAAAGCCCCTTGGTTGGTTCCTGATGAAGTCCTTTATCGATGTGGAAATCTTGATTGGGTGCCTTTGCCCGGAATCTGGGGAGCTATTGGGTATGCACCACTGCTCGTACTACGGCAATACAAAGTAGGATTCTCATATAAAGGGGATAATTATAAAAAGAGGATCCGAGAGATCTTTGAGGCTTGGCAGCAGGCTCGTTGTATGAAGATATTGACTCAAGGACCTATGACAACCCCAGAATATAGTGAATGGTTGAGTAGAAGAGTCAATGACAATCTCCCTATGCCAAGTCTTGAAGGTGTTCGATCGATGGAAGAATATTTGCGAGTAGTCCCATCAGAGTTGGAGATGAAAAAACAGGATTTCGAAAGGCAGAGTTCAGAGCTCGGAAAGAGGATAGAAAAGCTTAAAGAAGAGAAGATGTATTTGAAGCTAGATGTGGATGCTCAGAAATCGGAAGCCGAGAAAGCAAGAAAGGAAAAGAGAAAGATTGAGGAAGATCGAGATAGCCTGAAGATCGAATATAAGAAGATGCGTCTATCGATGAAGAATGTGGATTGGGGAAAACTTCGGAACAATGGTGACAAGAAGTCCAAGAGGAAAAGACCAATGCTGACTATTGGGAGAGAAAGTTCCAAGAAATGCAAGTGCGAAACGAGGCCTTAGAGAAGAACTTGGCAGAAAGTTTAAATGAAAAGGAAGAATTGCAAGCTAGAGTGGCTGAACTTAGACGGTCTCTTCATCACCATCGGAGTCGTAATTCCGTGATCGAGTTAAAGTCAAGCCTGAATAAGATTGAGGAAATGAAGGGTAGAATTGAAGAGTTAGAATCAGCACTGCACAGTTATGAACTTTTAGAAGGACATTTAAAGGAAGAGCTCCATCATTCACACAGTCAAGTCAGAAATCGGGATTATCTCATAGGGGAAGCCATAGTTCAGATTCAAGAGGTAGCTGATCACCTACAGACTTTGGCAGCACAGGCTAACGTATTGAGCATGAAGTATGAGCTACAGTCGGAGCTTAGCCAAGAGATAGTTTCGTTATTAGGGAAAATTAAGACCTTAGGACTTAGGGTGAAAGCTTATTTGTAATCTGTTTTATGTAAAGGATTTTGTTTTCTAATAAAGTTTTCTAAAATGAAGTTGAATCAGAATCGATACCTCTTTGCATTCATGCATTTGCATTACATTGCATCATTTGCATTAGAATTTTAAAAAAGGACCCTAATTAGGTAAAAATATTTCAGTTAACCTGGAAAACATGGAGCAAAGGTTGGAGAGAATAGAACAAATGCAAATACAGATGCAGGGGCAATTGACCAAGATTCAGCAAGAAATGCGGGAACAAATGTTAGAGTTCCAAAAGAATGTGATTGGCCAGTTAACCGAGTTACTAGCTGAAAGACTTGAAAAGAAGATTGGCCCAGTAGTCAATAGTGTGGATGATGAGGAAGACATTGTTTATTCCTCAAAAGGTATCCCGACTCAACTAGACACGCATTCACATGGGAGACCCGTCATTATTTAACCCCAATGTCAAATTGATACTTCGGCCTTATGGAATTTCCCAATGGGTTCAGGTCTTAACCCAAGTGATGATCAAGTCAAACCTGTTGTTCTGGTAGAAACAAAAGAAAGGGGAGAATGGACTTCAAAGGCCCTAAAAAAGAAGGAAAAGAAAGCAAATAGTACCGGTAGGTATAACAAGAGTCATTCGGAGCCGATTACAGTAAACCAGCGAAGGACGGCAACTACCAGCAATCAGATCTCTCTAAGGCAAAACTCTGAAAGGCTCCAATTTATGCCAATCCCGATGACATATAAAGAGTTATATCGAAGTTTATTTGACGCACATGTGGTGTCTCCATTTTATCTAAAAGTTGTTACAGCCCCCATATCCTAAATGGTATGACTTCAACGCTCAATGCGACTACCATGCAGGAATAACGAGGCACTCAATCGAAAATTGTACTACGTTTAAAAAGTTGGTTGAAAGGTTCATTAAAATGGAAACTGTAAATGCGGTAGTTAGAGAAGGAGACAAGAAAGTTGTGACTCCTTGAAGAAATAAAAAACGAAGGGGGAATCAGATAATGAAGTTTCCAAGCCCTTGCATACTTGGGAGTATTTTGAATAATGGGACTGTGGAAGAGATCCCTGTATTTTTAGAGCTAGTCTAGAGTAATGTTCAAAATATGCTTGTTGCCTTAAGCCTAGAGGCAACAAGAATCCTTTTGTGAAATAGGCTTATGTTCAAAATTTTATTTCAATAAAATGCATTTTTTAAGCAAATATTCTTTTATTCTTTCCATTTCATATTGTATATTCTTTTATCATATTATTTCATTCTTTATTCATGACCATATCATACAAATACTCATCCTTAGAATCATTTATTCTTTGGATTTGTTCGCCTTTGTACTTAGGTACCCAGATATCAATGACATGAGCGACGTTGTTACTGACTCCCTTTTTGAATGAGATATGGGCCTAGGGGATCTAAGGACTTTGAAGATAACAGAGATTGTAACCTATCTTCTAATTTGTTAAGAATGGTGAAATAAAACGAAAAAAGACCTTATTCTACAAAGGGTCATTGGATATTGCGAGCCTAGGAAAGGAGTGAAGATTGTAGCCTAGTTCATCACAGAAATAAGGCGAGACATTATTGAGTTATCTTCAAAAATTTAAAGATGTTTTCACACGATCATATCAGGACATGCCTGGACTAATAAGACGCGGGCTAAACAAGATGGGGCACTGTTGGTCTACCATGGAAAGGGATTGCATCAGTCATACCATAAATATTGAATTGAAGAAGATGAGACTTGTGTGACTCTTCTATTTTCTTCACAGACTTTTCTATATGTGGGGCATGGATATTATAGGTCCAATCTCGTCAAAAGCTTCAAGTCGTCATCGATTTACCGTCATGGTCGTCGTCTACTTCACTAAGAGGGTGGAAGTAGCTTCATATGTCAATGTTACAAAGTTGATAGCCATCAAATCGTCAAAAAAAAGAAGAAGAAGATCAAGATGTTAGTAGAATGCCATAAAGGATCGCGTTCAAATAACTGTACAAAAGTCAAAGTTTACAGTTTGTCTAAAGATCAGGCAGCATATCACAGTTCAACAAAAGTTGCCAAAAAAAAGAGAGGTGGCTAAGACTTGTAAAGATTGACATAAGAAGCTATCACTACTCTCTATGATTATCGAACGTTGGCCAGGACCTTTGCCAGGGCAACATCTTACACATTGGTTTATAGATTGGAAGTGTTTTCATCAATTGAACCTAATTGAAGAAAAGGTTAAAAGGCTATCCATCACGGTCGGATGATACGAGCTTACGACAAAAAGGTTCATCCTAGAGAATTCCACAAGGGGAACATGATGTTAAAAAAGACTTTTCTTCTATAAAACGATTTTAGAGGAAAACAGATGCCAAAGAAGACCTGTTCTAGAGGAGCATTGATGTTGACCGAGACAAGTGATGAAGACTTGCCCAATCTGGCGAATTCAGGTTTAGTCAAGAAATATTTGACCTGAAAGAGGAAAAACCAAGATAAAAACTCGTAAAGGGCGCCTCGAAATAAAAAAAACAACAACAAACAAAAAAACAGGAGAGGCCAAGGCGAAAACCCGCAAAGGGCGCTTTGAGACCAACGAGGATTTGAGTTGAAAACCCGAAAAGGGCGGCTCAAAATTTGACCAAAAAGCGGGGCATACAGTAGTCTTGCTACGTCTGAATTAGCAATGAGGAAGTATGTTACGCCTTGGGGCATTAACAAAGTACTCCGGATCCTACACATATTGAGTTTAAAATGGTCCTCAAGAAATTGGAACAAAGAAGCTCAAGCTGCAATATCTGGGGAACCTAACTTTTGAATTCGTTATCTTTGATTGCTTTATTCTTTTGAGATACACCCAAATCAATTTTCTTTTATTGCCTGGGTTATCTTTGATTAAATTATTTTTTCTGAGCTATGCTCTTGACTAATTTCTTTCTCGTCCATTTTTGTCACATTTTTCAAGCATTTTATATTGAAATAATGATTTATGGACTAATAAAACTTTCATAAAAGGAGTTTCGTATATTACTCTAGAGGTTTCTAAATAATATGAGGAATCTGAAACATGACTATTGTTCAGAACTCACCAAGCCTAAGGGCTGGAAACGTTGAAAAATGATTATCTCTTTAGATTCTTATTGGATAAATACAATTTCGTTGGTGATACAACATCGGTAAATGACGAACAAGGTCAATCCAAGTATAAAAGGGGATCATTTTCGGGATACCCTGCGTTTATTCAAACACATAAATCTGGTCATTACACACAAGGAATGGTGTAACGGATTGAAAGTGATATAAGTTCTGTACCTCTGAGTGATAACAGAAATATGGAAGAAACCGAATGTTATTCCCCTGAAGTTGCAATAGGAAGTACCAACTTCATGTCCCAAGGTTCAAGTGGAGAGGACTCGGAATCACCATGGGGCAAATTATTTGAGCAGAACATGATTGATAACAAGAATGAGTGATAACACATAAAGTAGGAATCATACTCATTTTTGTATCATAGCAAATTTCATTAGGAGCTTTTGATTCATTACAATCATTGCATCCTAATCCTTTAAAATGAATCATTTTCATGACATGTTGTATTCATATTACTCATAATACATGTAGCTAGAAGCATTTAATTAATTCCGATCATAGCATCTTAGTCACATGACATAAACATGTGGGACCGAGTCTACAGGACATGTCCTTCGGTGGATGGTGTAGCAATATTGGTGAATTTGCAGATCTTATCTTCTTGAAGTTGTAGGAAGCAAATCAAAAGCACTTTCAGTCTTATCTCCCTGAAGTTGTAGCGGAGTAGATTGAAGATAGAAGATCTTATCTTCCTGAAGTTGTAGGAAGTAGATCGAAGACAACAGATATTATCTTCCTGAAGTTGTAGGAAGTAGATCGAAGACAACAGATCTTATCTTCCTGAAGTTGTAGGAAGTAGATCGAAGACAACAGATCTCATCTTCCTGAAGTTGTAGGAAGTAGATCGAAAACACTTTCAGATCTTATCTTCCTGAAGTTGTAGGAAGTAGATCGAAAACACTTTCAGATCTTATCTTCCTGAAGTTGTAAGAAGTAGATCAAAAACACTTTCAGATCTTATCTTCTTGAAGTTGTAGGAAATAGATCAAAAACACTTTCAGATCTTATCTTCCTGAAGTTGTAAGAAGCAGATCGAAGATACTAGCTTGCATCCCTAAAGTTGCAGACTGAATACAACAGATCTCATCTTCCTGAAGTTGTAGGAAGTAGATCGAGGACACTTTCAAATCTTATCTTCCTGAAGTTGTAGGAAGTAGATCGAAGACACTTTCAGATCTTATCTTCCTGAAGTTGTAGGAAACAGATCAAAAGAAGATTTCAGCCTTGTTTCCCTGAAGTTGCAGTAGGAGTAGACTGAAGACAGAAGATTTGATCTTTCTGAAGTTGCAAGAAGCAAATCAAAAGCACTTACCTCCTTGAAGTTGCAGTGAGGCAGACTGAAGAAATTAGCTTATCTCCCTGAAAATACAGCCATTTTACAAGACCGGGCAAAATGGGTGTGTTTGCCGTCTTTGTTCTATTCCCGTTACACGACAATAAGCAAAGAGGGGCAGCTGTAGAAGCCCATTTTTTCCCGAGCCCTTGTAAATAAAAATAAAAATAAAGCCAATGTTTATTTTTACAGTCCTTTAAAACACCCAAATTTAATGGCCCAAAATTTGTTTCAGAAACTGGAAACCCTGAAACCCTAGGTTTCCAGTCGCGCCGCAAGGGTCAGAAACCCAATTGTCACGCCGCAATAGCTGGAGTCCAATCGTCGCACCTTTGTAGCCACCAGAATCCCCTCGATAGCGCCGCCATTCTTGTGCCTGGTCCTCACCGCGAAATCATCGTCATCAACCTGCGAAAAAAGGAAACAAGCCACAGCAAAAAAGGGAAAGAACAGATATGGAAAAATATATTTCCTTCTTTATTTTGTTTTTTGGGTTATAAAACCCCTTGTAAAATCTGTAATAGGCACAGATACAGACAAAAATATTGTCACAAATTACAGAAAAAATACATCGATTCACGAACACACAAAAAGCACAATCTACACAAAATCAGTGGGCACAAAATACTGTCAAAGAGATCAGAAGAATAAGATACTTCGGTTTCTCAGAGGTGATTTCTTATTCTGTTTATTTTTTGTTTTATTTTTATTATATATATACATATATATTTGCACAAATAACCATTGTGAAAAAGAATAAAAAAGGAGTTACCTTTCGAAGACGAGGAAAAACAGGAGTTAGGCCTCCGGCCACCGGCCACAGAGGCGCGAGTAGCGCGTGGCCCAAGGAATTGATGATCGGAGCTGAAGCGAGGGGCAAGGGATGAGGGACGAGGGACGAGTCTTTCTCTCTCAGAGGATTTTCACAGTTTTTTTTTAAAACACTTAAACTAAATGATTTTTTTTATAAAACTGACTTTTATAGGCAAAACGGAACGGCGTCATTTTCGACTAGCATGACCCGCGCGTTGACCCGGACCCGAACAGAGTCCGCGTGTTTTCGAAAAATGGGATATTTATCCCTTTAGCCCCTCCGTATTTTTATTTTTATAATTAAGTCCATTTATTTTCATTTATAATTTGATCCCTTTATGTTTATTTCTATTGTTATTTGGTCCAGGTTTCTTTATTTATTTATCGATTTTTTTTTTGAATTTAGATTATTCTAATATTATATTAAAATACTATATTTATTATTAATAGCATAAATATATATATTTTACTATCTTTATATTTATTTATTATTATATATATTATTTTACTTATTTAATAATTTATATATTATTATATTTTTTACATTATATAAAACTTTATTTTATATGAAATTTATCTAATTTATTTTAATTATATTATTTATATTATGTATATAATTTTCTAATTAATGTATTACATATAGGCATATATTTTCATTATTTATTTAATATTATCACATATTTTTTATATATTAATTATTATATTTTTCTTAAAAAAAATTATACATTGTTAAATTATTCATCATTTATGTATATTGCTTTATGTATTTCATTTGTTTATACAATGCCCTTTTATTTATTTATTATTTTATGGTTACCTAGTGTAGTTATTTTAGTTGTATTTTACATTGTCTATATTAAATGTTAATGTATTATAATTGCTTTTAATATTTATGTTCGATAAATGCAATATTGTTACATGGATTATTATTTAAAATAAAAAAAATCCACTTTTACAAAACTATTATATTTTTAAAAGCTTTTAAAATAAGGTAATATTTTGGTATTTAGAAATTCGAGAAATAGTGCCCTAACGTACTGAGTTGCGATTTTCCGTTTGGCTAAATAACTAAATACCCTTTTTCAAGTTTTGTAAATCATGAGATGATTTTGATTACGAAGGTTTTTTTAATATCGTGTCCTAACGTACTGGATGTGATATTTATATTCCTTCGGAACAAAGAAATCTCAAGTTTTAACTTAAATGGCTCAAAGTTTTTTAAGAAATCATATTTTTGAATACTTTTAAACTTCAAACATTTGGACATGATTTTATCGATTAGGTACCAATTTTTGGGCGTTATGAGGGTGCTAACCCTTCCTCATACGTAACCGACTCCCGAACCCGTTTTCTTATTTTTCGTGGACCAAAATCAAATGTTTTAAAATAAAATATTTTACAAAGTGATCCAATCACACCTAAGTAAAAAGGGATTGGTGGCGACTCCCATTTTCGTTTTTTTAAAGTCGACCCCGTTTTTTCAAACTTTGAAAATGGTTTCGACAAATATCTTTATTAACCGCCTCAACTTATGTTTTTGGTTTAATTGCCCTTTTAGTCCTTTTTACTTTTTTGTATTATATTTGTTTATTAATTTAACAATAATATAATATATAATTATAACAAATATATATTACTTAAATAATAACTAAATTAAATACATATATTACAAAAGTACATATTTTAATTAACACACTTGTATTTTATCATCACCTTACACTTGTCTTTATTTATTTTATTTCATAATATAATAATAATTAATAAATATCTTTTACTTATTATTTAAGAAAATATACAAATATATTACAAGTTATTTTCATGTATTTTACACATTTTTATTATCATTACCATACGTTTGTCACTATTTTAATTTATTTAATAATAATAATAATTTTAATATAAAACCATAATAATATTTATATATAATATATAAACTAAGAAAAATCTCTTTTCTTCCGATTTGCCGCCTCACCTAATGAAATAGGCATAATTGTCTATTTAATCCCCTTTATTTTATTTTAATCTATAATTAAACTTTTACCCTTTATTCAATTTAGTCATTTTTCCTAATTTCTCATAATTAAGCTAAATTCACCTAATTGAAGCCTAATTAAACACACTACTAGACTCATAAATATTTCTAATAATTATTTACAAATTTTGTTTATTAAGACGGAGACTCGATAATGCACTTTTTTGATGCCCGTGATGTAACATCCTAAAATTATGGGCCTATGCATTTAGTGTAGGGATAGAATTAATTTGTTAATTTAAGTGATAGGGGTCTAAATTTGGGCTTAGAATTAGGCAAAGGCCCAGATTAAATTATTTTAAGGTGGCATCATTAACAATTAAAAAGGAACAAGTTTTGGGTCGCAAGGAGCCCATGTTTTTGGGCCATTTTCGGCAATTAAATGGGAGCAAGGGTGACGCCACAACAAGGGATTTAAGGGATTTAAATTGAAGTTTAATGAAGCCCAAATCTTTTAGTTTAAATGAGTTAAATTTCGGCATTTAGAATTAATGAGGTGGACAACTACAAGGCTTAAAAATAGGAAGATATATACGGATTTTTAAGTGATAATATCATAGATAAAAAGGAGAAAAGTTAGGAGCTTATCTTCAAAGGAAGTGTTGGCCGAAAATCCACCACCTAGAGGAGTGTAAAATTCAGCTACTGCATGGCATAGAGGGTGCCGAAATTCTCCTCTCTTCTAGCTTAAATTTTAAGGGCGTTTTCGATATTTAGCAGTAGGTGTCAAAAATATATAAATAGGGAACCCTAAAATCCTCTCCCTTGGTGCCAAAATTCCCTAGCCTCTCCCTCTCCAAATTTATTTCTTCAATTTCTTCAAAAGCCAAAACTTTTCCCCACTTTCTTTTCCCTTGTGCCGATTTCTCTAAAAAGCCGAAGCATCCATCGCTTTTTCTTTTATTCATCCCATTTAAGAAATTATTCTATACTTCCGGCATTTAAATCTTCCATTGGCATTGCCGAATCCTCTCTCTAGTGCTAGCCGAATCTCCTAAGCTAAGGTAAGAGTCGATTCTTGTTTAGTTCTCATAATCTATTCTCGGGTTTTGAAAAGCAAAAGCCGAAAGCTAATAGTTTAATGGTTTTTGGGATTTGAAGGAAGCTTGGTCGACTAGATCTAAAAGCCGAAAATCGTTAGTCTTCAACTTCGGGATTTTAAGGTAAGAAGAGTTGTTTATTCAAATACATAAAAATTGGGTAGAACACTAACCATGGCCGAATATAGGAGAGGCCCTAGTTTCACATCCTTCCGGCTTTTTGAGCAAAGTTGTAGATCGGTTTAGCAAGGATATCAACATTAATCAGGTGTGTAGATCTCTAACACGCTACTGATAAACCTGTATGTATATTTATTTTGTATGTTATGGGCTAAAAAGCCGGAATAAGGCTATATAGACAATCGAATGAAACCCTAAAAAGGGTTAGGCAAGGATGCCAGGTACGTAAACATAGAACTCCCTATGTGTATCGAAGAATATATATATCTGCTTGATGTTTCTTTATGTATGTATGCATGGGGTGGGAATGATGATAATTAAAGGGGAAGTGCATGATAGGTCACTTGGTGATCTGTGGTAGAAATCCCACATAATTTTAAATGTAAGGTCACGTAGTGATCGGTGGCTATGCCACGTTTAATGATTCCTACTTAATAGGAATAGGCAGTATGACTGTCGTTTTGGTGTGTAGCGGATGGAGGGTTGATTGTAGAAATCCCCACGGTGTGATGGTTGGTACGGGATGGTGTGTAGAGGATGGAAACCTAGGATGGGTTGGGTTATTCATTCTTTATTGTTATTATGTGATTATGATTGATGCCTTCCTGTATGGGCCAGGGCCCATAATGTGTTTGTGGGCTCAGGTCAATGTGTGTTTTGAGATTTATACACTGAGTCTTTGTGACTCACGCTTTCCTTTTCTCTACTCTTCCAGATGAACAATAGATCGTGGACATGGGAGCCGAGACAGACTCGAGGGGCCATCAAGTTTCTTTTGACAAGTTAATTTGGAGTTTCTTTAAGTTATTTTTTTATTTTTTTTATTATGGGAATATTTTTGTAATAAGGCCCCTAGTTTTTATTCAACTTATGAGTTTACAATGTTAAGCAACTTATGAATTTTATGATAAGGTTTATTTATACTTAATAATAATTAATACAAGGTTATTTTTTTTAAAATGCCGCTTATTTACTTAAATATTGTCTAATAAACTCACAATTTCAAAAACCAACAAAGCAAAAGTTTTCAAAGTACAAGCAGTGACATGCCAGATCCGGTCGAAACGCATGGGCCGGGTTTGGGGTGTTACACGTGAATTTTGGGTCATTACATATATAGAGATGAAGATCTCACGAAGACATAGGTACGGATGTATCCCGAAAGCGATCTACTATCCTATAAGGAGGTGAAGACCTCACGAAGGAATTGTTTCGCACTCCCACTTAAGAAGGGCAAGATCAAACGATTATGCAATGGAATATGCGAAAATATACCAAGAAACTCGAATCAAAAAGCAAACACGAACAAAATTGTAACATCCTAAATTTTTGGGCCTATGCGTTTAATAGGTAGGATATGTTTAATGTGTTAATTTAAGTGTTAGGGGTCCAAATTGGGCTCAGGCTTAGGTAGAGGCCATGATAAAAATTTTCTATTTGGGCATTATAGGGGTTTAAAAGGTAGTATCTACGTTTAAAATACCAAAGTGGGCTTGTGGCCCAATCTTAGGAGGTGACGCCACACAAGGGAGTAAGGGGCCCAAATTTAAGTTTTATGGAGCCCAATTCTTTTAATTTAAGTTAGCTAAATTTTGGGCATTAGGATTAGGTGGAGTGGATGGCAACAAGGCTAAAATTTAGGGGTTTTAATGTTTAAAATATGTTGATAATAAGCAGATAAAGGCTATTATTTAGGAATTTATTTTATGAGGATAATAAGCAGATAAAGGCTAAAATTTAGGGATTTTAATGATTAAAATATGTGGATAATATGCTGATAAAGGAGGGAGGAGTTAGAGATAATTAAGTCTCTTTTAGATGAGCTAGTAGATTAAGATAAAGGAGAAAAGATAGGATTTATCTGCAAGGTTAGGTAAGTGCCGAAATTTCTATAAATAGGGGGAATATCTCTTCAATTTCGGCATTTGGGGTTTTTCTCTCATTCTTTTCTCTTCTTCTCTGAGTAAAAGCCGAAAACTCCTAAAATTCCATCTTCTTCTTCATTCTCTGCAAAAGCCGAAATCTCTAAGCCTATTCCCTCATCTTCACTTTGATTCAAAAGCCGAAACTACACCTATTCTTCTCCTTAATATTCATTGGTCGAATCTCCCTTAGCCATCTTTTCAATTTTTAGTTCTTTCAAAAGCCGAAAGCGCGATAGATCATCTTTCCGGGATTTTTCCTAGAAGCCGAAACTCATAGATCTCTAAGTTATAGAATCGTGTTACATTCGGGATTTCAAGGTAAGAGGATTTGTTTATTCATATATATAAAATCAGGTAGAATACTAACTATGGCCGAATATAGGAGAGGCATATTTTCACATCTTTTCGGCTTTTTGAAGCAAAGCGTAGATCGGTTTAGCAAGGGTATCTACAGTAATCAGGTGTGTAATACTTCCCCACCATCTAGAACTGATTATTAATATATGTTCATAAGCTTATATGTTATGATAAAAGCCGAAATCTCTACTTAATGTGGGAAGCCCAAAAAGGGTAACGCAAAGCGCCAGGTCAGTGAATAATCTGATTAAGTGTTATAAATAATTTGCTTGTACATGATTGCATGGGTTGGGTTGATGAAAGGAGGAAGTTATACGTTATATGTGTAGCGGTTTATACCGTGATCTGTTATATGTTGTAGCGGCTAATGCCGTGATCTATCATACGGGCTTCGGCCATAATATGTTGATAAGCAGCATGACTGCCATCTTGGCGTGTAGCGGTGTGGGTTGATTGTAGAAATCCCCAATGGTGTGAACGGTTGGTACGGGGGCGTGTAGCGGATGGAAACCTAGGCAAACGGGTTGGGCTTGCATATTAATTTTTATTATGTATATTAAACTGTTTATTTTGTTTTATGGGGCTAAGGCCCAAATCTAATGGTGCATGAGGGTTGCACACTGAGTCTCGCGACTCAACCAATTAATTAATATTTCAGGTAGCACTTGGTGCATCGGACCGGGCTGGAGAGGAGCGCAAGGTGGCCATGCAAAAGAACATTTGGATTCAGCAAAAAGACTCTAGTTTATTATTTTATATTTTTTTAATGGATTTTAAATCTCGTTGTAATAAGGCCATGGGCCACTAGTTTATATTTTGTTTTATTATGGGCTTTTATTACCTTTAGTTGTTTATTTTTTTATTTTAATTAAACTAAGGCATGTAATTAAGGTCAGTTTTATTTTACAAAGGCATATTCTATAAAATATATTTGGGCTTTTTCTGAAAATTACGACATGATTGACAAAAATTTTCTTAGTAACATACCAGATCCGGTCGTGGCAATTGGGCTGGGTTTGGAGTGTTACAAAAATGATGAAGACCGCAACGATGATGGATGAAATGCAACCAAAGGATAGTAAATTTAAACCAAATCATCAATTTTCGACAAAAAGACAAAAAGTAATCAATTCGCGGCTTGACTCTCTTATTACATCCCCAATGGAGTCGCCAAGCTGTCGAAACTTTTTTTGAAATCGACTTTTTATTTTGAAAACAAAAATGGGAGTCGCCACCAATCACTTTTAAGAGGCATGATCGGGTCACCTCGTGATTTGGTCATTTTAATAAGATGGTTTGATTATTAAAACAATATTTTTCGGTCTACAAAAATCCAGAAAACGGGTTCGAGAGTCGGTTACGCACGAGGAAGGATTAGCATCCTCGTTACGTCCAAAATTTGTACCTAATTGATTACTTGATGTCATTAGTGTCGAAAATTGAAAATTTGTAGAGAATTTAAAATATGATCCCTTTTTGTATTAAGATTTTTTAATAGGAAAGGCTTTATTCTAAATTAATCGAGAAAAAGGATCATGCCCCGTAAATTAGGACACGACGTTTTTAGTTTTCGAAAACCAGAATACTCGCAGTTTTATTCGTTATCTAAATCTCATTTTTTTTTCTATATTTTTGAAATGGATATTCGATTATCTCAGTTTTAGAAAGAAGCCATACTCCGTAAGTTAAGAACACGACTTTTCTAATTCCAAAAATAACAAACATTGCCACGATTAAATTTTTTTTACCTTTTTTATGTGTAGTGCAAAAAACGAATATAACACTTAAAACGATGCGCATTGAGCATAATATACACATGAATAAATGCTATAATGATAATGATGTAAATATGACAATAGTAAGAATATTAATTGATGAAATTAATAAAATAAATAATGTAACTTTAAAATAAAAATAAAAAATGAAATGAAATATTTGAAAAAATAAAAGAATAATAAATAAATAAATAGGCAAAACAAATAATATTAAATTTAAGTATTTTAAAAGTAAAAGAATAAATAAATAAAGCAAGAAATAAAATAAGTAATATTAAATTTAAGTATATGAGAAATATACTAAAAAAATAAAATAAAATAATGATAACAATACACAAATAAAGAATATAAACGATAATTTTTAAAATACATGAAAAATAATAAAGAAAGAATAAATAAATAAATAAGTAAATAGATATAAAAGAAAACAGTTTAATAAAGATTAAAAATAAAAGACTAAATAGGAATTTAAATGAAATTAAGGGAATAAATTTTAAAAAAAAACTAATAAGGACTAAAATAAAATGCGCGAAAAGAAACGGGGATTAAATGAGAAATTAACCAAAAATTTAGACACGCGTCATTCCCTAGGGTCAGCTCTGAGTCAAAGGGACTAATTTGTAAATAAATTAAAATTACAGGGAAAAATAAAATAGTTGAAAAAGAATAGGACTAAATTAAAACAAGCCATAAAAGCAGAAGGACAAAGGCGCAAATAGACCTCCCGCATAAAAAACACGCGGATCTTAAGGTGGGTCGGGTCGAACTTTGGGTTTGGCACCAAAACGACACCGTTTCAGGTGCTTGACCATTAAAACGGTCCAAGGACCAAAGTGAAACAAAAATAAAACTAAGTGGTAAAATTAAAAAAATAAAGAAAATAGGATAGGACTAAGTTGAAACGCGCCGCAAAATCGGAAGGACCGATTGCTCAAATATCCCCTCAAGCGAAAACACGTGGATCCTAAGGGCGGATCGGGTTGAGGCGCGGGTCGGCCAAAACGAAGTCGTTTTGGTGCCTAAAGAAACTGGCCAAAACGATGTCGTTTTGGCATCCTATAAAAGCCAATAATCCTTCAAAGAAAAAAAATCATTTTTCAACCCCTCACTCCCAAAAAAAAAAAACCTCTTCTCTATCAAAAATTCCCAAGCCAGCCATCAAGCCCCGCCGCGGCCACCGGCTGTCGATGACGGCGACCGTCGTCCATGGTGGCTGGAGTTCACTGAAAAAAGTCTATTTCGACCATTTTTCCTCCCTCGGCCCGGGTTTGAGACGAAAACATCCAAAAAGCCAAAAAAAATCAAAGAAAACCCTCTCGATTTCGCTTTCTTCGATCGCAACAAAGGTAAAAGAAATTTATTCCGAAAATATCTAAATATATATTTGTTATATAGAAAACAAATATGCAATATGAAAATATACCTTAGAGAAAAACTTTACTTTCAGTCTGTTGTTTTGATTTTTTGTGTGTTTCTCTCTACTATTATATTCAAAATCACTGTCCAAAAAATTACATTGAGTTTTCTGTGGCTTTATAGCCGAATACAATATTTCATATTTTTTTTTGCTACTGTCTACTGTCTTTTCTACTGTTGATTTTGCAGGTGGTGGTTGAGCGGTGGAGGAGTGGGGTTGGCAGAGGCTAGGGACTAGGGGCGGTAGCTAGCTAGGGTTTTTTATTTTATTATTGAAAATTGTTTAGCTGTTTGGGCTACATGCACTTTAGGGTTTTCTTATTTGAGCTTGTAATTGTAATGGACTTGGACTGTTATTTATTTTATTTTTGATTTTTTTATTTGGGCCCAGATGAAATTGGGCTTTCACATCAGGCAATAATGCTCTAATGTGGACACATTGGGCTTTCACATCAGGCAATAATGCTCTAATGTGGACACACTTTTGGCTGTGTAATCCCTACTAGATTTGCTTTTCTTGAACTTATCGACATTATTCAGGATCTAGGTTTGTCCATTGTTCATCGTTGAATCGTCATTGGAAGCACGGTAACACCTTAAATCTTGCATGCAATTGGGCAGGTTAGGTGAGCTGTCGGCTATATCCTCTCTTTTTTTAAATATTATTATTTTATAATTTCTTTTTAGATTGAATCAAATACGACCTTCTATTATTATGTTGACATTTAATTTTATCCATACTTACTATTGTGAATTAATTAGGAGTTCGGTATCAATAAAGGTCCATTTCTGAAATTATTTATGGAAATGGGCCGTTTTTAAAAATAACAATGCGTATAGACCGAAAACTTAAAAACGCGCTGACGTGGATATGTTTTCAAGGGATAACCCAGAAAAACTCTTCCATGTTAGCGCTTTTTCCTTGTGTCAGGCAAAAGCGCGCTGACGTGGACGCTCTTTTGGCCGTGTAATCCCTGCTAGATTTGCTTTTCTTGAACTTATCGACGTTATTCAAGATCTGGATTTGTCCATTATTCATCATTGAATCGTCGTTGGAAGCACTGTAACACCTTAAATTTTGCATGCCATTGATGCCATTCATGCTCTCTATTTGTTGAGCCTTTCCTTCCCTACATGATTTGGATCTAAAATTTTCCATAGAATTATTCTAAGAGAAGAAAAAGGGACTTGAAAATTGAATACCTTTGCTCTTTCTATGGGAGCACTTAGCTTTTATTTTTCATTTTTAGTTTTTATCTGCCTAGAGCTGAGTGAGCTAATATGCCTAATAAAATGAGTAGATTTTTGTGGTTTGGAGCCTTGTGTGTATGGAATTAGGTTAAATTATAGTTTTAGTCCCTTTATTATGTCAAAATTTGAGACTTTAATATATATTTTTTTTAATTTGGTATGATATCATTAGTAAGTCCCAGTTGATATGGTTGTTGTTTACTATTTGCTTTTTTATAAAGTTATCTTAAGCATTTTATTAAAATATAATTTTATTATTGCTTAAACATAATTAACTAAATTTTCAAATGCTTTTGGTTATGTGGCTGAATAAAAAAAAACATGTGTCTAATTATGAAAATTTTCTTTTTATTACGCTAAAAAAAATAAAAACAAAATCTATCTCATCACGTCAAATTTATTTTTTTCAAAACTCATATTGTCAAATTTATTTTTTCCAGAACAATACTTAGCAATTAAAAAAAACCCTAAAACCCTAAGCAATTAACAACCTAGTACCCTAATTTAAATTTTCCTAAACCTTAATCAAACAAAAAAACCCCTAAACCTATGCCCTAATTTGCAAATAACCCATTAGGGATTACACGGTCAAAAGCACGTCCACGTCAGCGAGCTTTTGCCTGACACAAGGAAAAAAGTGTTGATGTGGAAGCTTTTTTTTGGGTTATCCCTTAAAAAAGCGTCCACGTCAGCGCGTTTCTGAGTTTTCGGCCCATACCCATTATTATTTTTAGAAACGGTCCATTTTCGTACATAATTTTGGAAATGGGCCTTTATTGGTACTACCTATTAATTAGACCCTAAAATCTTTTCGAGAAAAGCTAAAATTGATTTTTATTTTAAGGTTAAATAAAATTAACTTTAAAATTTATGGATAAATCTCAAAAGTATACATGAACTTTGATTTAATGTATAATTGTTACATGAATTTTAATTTAGTACAATTATATACGTGAAACTCTAATTATAGTTCAAATGTATACTTGAAAATTTTGATTTAATCATACACATTTAAAGAAATAAATACATCAATTTATTTTTATATTGGATAAATATAATTATTTATATATTCAATATATAAATATAAAATGATGTTATACGAATTATTGTGTTAATAATTTAATTACAAGAATTGGATCAAATCAAAATGTCATGTATAAAATTATACAAAATCAAAGTTCATGTATACAACTGCACATTAAATCATAGTTCATGTATAATTTTGATATTTATCCCTTAAAATTAAAATTAAACTTAGATTTTGAGACAAGGACTGAATCAAACTGATTTTACAAGTTTTGGGCTTGAATTGAATTTCACAATTAAATTGGAATTTGATTTAAATTAATTTTAAATTTATTTTAAGGTTATTTTTTAAGTTTAATTTCAATTTAATTAAATTTTAGAAAAATCCGCCATGATGGGGGTGGATATTAGGATATCCATATATGGTTTTTAAAGAAAAATTGTTTTATTTTTGTTTTCGGTTTTTAAAAGAAAAGAAGGAAACAAATTTTTTTTAAAAAGGGTTTTTTTTTGTGCCGGCCACCGTGCACTGCTGCCAGAAACCGAAGAATATTGGGTTCTCTGACGGCGTTTGCTCACCGGAAAGTGAAGAAGAAGGCAGAGGACGGTGGAGAGAAAAGAGAGAAAAATGGGGAGAGTTTTCAGGTTTTTGAGAAAATGAAGAAAATGACTATTTAGGCTGGCTAAAATACTCAAATATACCAAAAAAAACTTTATTTACGGAAAAGGGCCAGTTTTTAAAAAAATTACGGAAAAGGGTCATTTCCCCACAAAACGCATCCACGTCAGCGCGTTTTGTGGGGATGCAGCAGGAAAGCACGCCCTTGGGGAAGCGCTTTTGTCACATCAGCACAAAGCGCGCTGACGAGGACGCACTTTACTGATGTGGCAAAAACGCTCCCCCATAGACGCGTTTTAGCCCGTGTTTTTAACATAAAATCATCCTACACCCAAATGTGTCCTTTTTAGGAGGAGCATATCCCTGAATTCTATAGCACCGTAATCCTACGTATGTTTGAGGAACACCCATGGCATTTATGTGACCCTAGCCATTATATATTCCATGGAAAATAGACCACCCAAAATTGAACCCTTCCATTTGGAGCTTGTAATGGGTGGGGAAAAGGGAACTTATCCTCTGTGGGTAATGCAAAACTTATTTAGGTTCCCTTGTGTATTAGAATCAACCTTCAACCAACATGCATTTACAGTTTTAGATACCCAATTATAGGATAGAATCATGCCTAAACCTTTGTAGAAATAAACCCTATAATATGCATATATATAAATATGTATATATATATATATTTATATATATATATATTTTTTGGTAAAATACATGAGTTGGTTATAAGTTGAATTTGAATGTACAAACATGTATTCGGATACAAGTTTGATCAATCAATGAAATAGAAACGAAAAATAGAGAAAATAAGGAAAGATTTACATACAGCCGTTTATTAACGCAGCTCAGAAATAATCCTACTCCATAAAACCTCATTCAGTGAATGATTCTTTTTTTAACAATCGAGATCACCTATTGATTTAAGTCCAAGATACCCTTACACAAAAAGTAATTACAATCCCAAAATCGATCCTACTTATTATAAATCACTCATCCCAAAAAGCTTGTTTACATTACATATAACTAGCTAAAAGCACTCTAAAAAGCTTTTTTCAAATGTGCGACATAACAATCTATTTACAAACTTCACGCATAGCAATGATGAGCTCAAATGAATCGAGATTAACTTGACTTTTTGTAGGCCATGTATACTGAAAAATATTTATTAATGAAGTCCCAAGTTATATAGAAGAAACCCCCTTGAAAATAGCAAAAAAAAAAAAAAAACACTTGTTTGAGAATAAGAAAAAATTTCACTATAAACCCAAGTTGAACTCAATCTCTTTAACATATTGTAAATACAACTATTTTAATTTTAGCTTTAAATTTTAGGATGAGAACTTCAAGAATCCCATTATAAGGCTTACTTTAAAAAGACCAATGCTCAAGTTGTCTTCCAGTCTTAATTTACTTAAGTCTTTAACTAATAAAGTAACTGAGCAAAACCGCCTTGGCTTTAACCCTTCTTTTTTACATTATTGTTGTATTTTACTTATTTTATTCTTGCTTATTAATCATGGTGTTAACTTAGTCTTCTTATGTTTTTCATTCTCATTTGCATGCATCATAAAGTCACATTTCAAAAGTACAATGTCATAACTCAATCTTAGCAGCGATGAACTCTACTCAAGAACCCATGATAATCCTAGATAAGGATGAGCTCGAAGAAGCTCAAGATCCTTCAATTAAGAGCCCTCAATCGAAAAGGAAGAGACGAGAAGATGAAGCAGGGTTGATGGCTAAGATACAAAAAATGGAGACAGTCTTAGCAAAATGGGACGAAGAGCTTTAAAGGCTTAAGCAAGAACGTAATGATAAGGAAGCTGTGTTCAAGGATTTGCATGAGTGATTATTAAGATGATAGAAATGAGGAAGCAAAAGGAACGGTCAACACTTGTCATCCAAATGGACCTGGTATACTCAAGCTACTTGATGAATCCCAAAATTGATAGTACGGTACTGAATTGGATATTTTTAAAGTACAAGTATCACATTAAATATTTTATAAAAGTATAGGTAACAAATAATATACCAAATTAATAGTTTAAGTATCACATTAGACAATTTATAAAACTATAGGTATCAATTGTGACATTATCCCTATAATCTATAAATGGGCTGATTTTTAGATGATTAATATATAGAGAGCTAATTGAGCTTGGCAACTTATACCTATGTTATACTAAACTTTTTTTTTTAAAACTATCCGATACTTAGAACTTGAAAACAGTAAGCCAAAGTGATACTTCATTTTAGGCACCTCAATTACACTGTTAGATTTTTTCAATTTCACCAATAAGTTGCGGCCATGTGTCATGTTTTCTAAAACCGTGAATAAATATTAAATTTGTTGAAAATTAAGCTAAAAAATAAAAGTAAATAATAAATGAAATAATTTTTCTTAAGAAAACGTTTTTGGAATTCACAATGCCATTGAATGTTTTACTACATTAATTAGGAATTGTGTTTGGGAATTTTATTTTTTTATAGAACTTAAATAAATAAATAACCATTCATCTCCACCCAAACTTTTTCAGCAACCCTTCATTTCATAAGAAATCAAAGACAAATAAGTTGACAAAAAGGAAAGGTTTTAAGAAGCTTGCTTGGTAAGCCATTATCATGCTTTATATATATATATATATATATATATATATATATATATATATATGTGTTATATTATTATTTTTGTGTTAACTGAGTCAAATTTATTTGAAAAAATGTTCATTATTTCACATATTCTGGGTTATGTGGATTTTAGGGTTTAAGTGTTGTACTAGGGTTTAGGGTTTCAACAATGTTGAAACTTGATGTATTGATTTTGAACTTGAAGAAACCATGGTAACTATTAATTAATGGGTTTAGGATGAAAATTAGTATGGGTTTATGGGTTAAAAAGATTTGTATCGTACGTAAATTAAGAAATTATTTCCATGGAAAAAAATATTTAATGGAAACCTAAATGTATAGTTTGTTTTGCTTTAAATTTATTATAATAATAATAAATAAAGAGAAACTAAGAAAAGAAAAACAATGTAAAGATATGGTTAAAATGCTAGATTTATGGAACAAAATGATATCCAAATATTATTAAAATACTTAAACACGATTAGCTTAGATCTGAAATGGGGTAGAGGTTAGGAAGAAGACAGAGCAGGCAGGATTTTGTTGAGGCAGCTGTTGTACTTGCATGGCCTTTCAACTTGAACGATATGTCCTGAATTTTCTATGTACTCTACACTCGCTTTCTCCCCTATTTGCCTGTCACCAATCACAATCACAATCCTCATTCCTCATTCCTCCTTTCAACTACACACTAAATCAATAATGTATACTTACTGTTGTATGTAGTGGGCATTCTCCACCTCAAGAATCTTGTCATTCTTTCCCCAAAAAACATGTATCCTCTGCCACCAATTTCTATATATTATCTCACTTTTTCACAAACCAACACTACATTAATACATTCACCAACTATGTAATTCATCAAATCAATTGATACCTAAATGCTTCAGAATATATATGGAAACACATATTTGCATGTAAAGTTTTATATATTTATGGTGTTTTTAAATATAGAAATAATGAATCTCATGACATGATGGTTAAGTGTGTTCACCGTCTCATATGTAACTTGGATTTAAATTATTTTTATTATCCGGGTTTTATTTTGTTATTGTAATTCACTAAAAGAATATATATATATATATATATATATATATATATATTTTTAATTTATATTTTCCTTCCCCTTCTTTTCTCCTAAGATGACTGAACAACATTACAACAATAACTTTAAATTTTTATAATCAATGCTTTTAAATTCCCAACCTAAAAGCCTATCATGCAACTTGAGATAGGGTACCGATTTCAGTAACGTAATTAATACATCTTTTTTTCCGAACAGTTTTTTAAGACATAAAAAACTTAAATACTAAAAACCCCTAAATAAAATAATTATTTTTTTTAAAAAGAACTTAAAGGCTAAAAAATCCTAATCAAATAATTAGATGATTAAATTGAAGATTTAATATTTATATTTTAATTTAACGTACGTAATATCATTAATTAGTTAAAATAGTGGACACCATTTATTATTCCAGTTAAAATGTTAAATATTTGGACTAACTTATATTATTGTAAAAGTAGATGACTAAATTGTATCACATTAAAGTATAAAGATTAAATATCAATTTGAGTATAATAGAATCATCAAAATTACAATTTTGATATTTTTATTAACAAATTATATTTTTAATATGAAAGCTAAACTATGGGAATTGTTTCTTTACTAGTAAAAATAGAAAAAAGAAGAAGCAACTTTTCTATTAATCAAGTTACAAATTCATAAAATTAGAATTTAGCCAGAGTTTTTGTAACATCCTGAATTTTTGAGCCTATGCGTTTAATGGATGGATATGTTTAATGTGTTAATTTAAGTGTTAGGGGTCCAAATTGGGCTCAGGCTTAGGTAGAGGCCTTGATTAAAATTATCTGTTTGGGCATTATAGGGTTTAAAAGGTAGTATCTATGTTTAAAATACCAAAGTGGGCTTGTGGCCCAATCTTAGGAGGTGACGCCACACAAGGGAGTAAAGGGCCCAAATTTAAGTTTCATGGAGCCCAATTCTTTTAATTTAAGTTAGCTAAATTTTGGGCATTAAGATTAGGTGGAATGGATGGCAACAAGGCTAAAATTTAGGGGTTTTAATGTTTAAAATATGTGGATAATAAGCAGATAAAGGCTATTATTTAGGAATTTATTTTATGTGGATAATAAGCAGATAAAGGCTAAAATTTAAGGATTTTAATGATTAAAATATGTGGATAATATGCTGATAAAGGAGGGAGGAGTTAGAGATAATTAAGTCTCTTTTAGATGAGCTAGTAGATTAAGATAAAGGAGAAAAGATAGGATTTATCTGCAAGGTTAGGTAAGTGCCAAAATTTCTATAAATAGGGGGAATATTTCTTCAATTTCGGCATTTGGGTTTTTTCTCTCATTCTTTTCTTTTCTTCTCTGAGTAAAAGCCGAAAACTCCTAAAGTTCCATCTTCCTCTTCATTCTCTACAAAAGTCGAAATCTCTAAGCCAATTCCCTCATCTTCACTTTGATTCAAAAGCCGAAACTCTTTCCATTCTTTTTCTTCCTAGCCGAAATCTTCAAGTCTCTTCCTTGTTTTCTTTTCTTCTTCTCTTTTCTTGTCAGAAACCGAAACTCTTCACTCAAGTATTTTAAAAGCCAAAGACACATCAGCCTTCTCTTGCTCATACTTTTTCCGGGATTTTCCTAAAAGCCGAAATCCCTAGATCTCATCTCCTGTGATTGCCGAATTACTTCTGTGGTGCCTACTTGTGCCGAAATCTGAAGGGAACTTTAGTGGAGTCAATCGCATAGATCTCTGAGTTATAGATCGGTAGCACTCGAATCGTGTTACTTTCGAGATTTCAAGGTAAGAAGATCTATTAGTTTCAATGTGTAAATTCAGGATTTACTAACCCCTGGCCGAATATAGGAGAGGCCCTATTTTCACATCTTTCTGGCTTTTTGAGCAAAGTTGTAGATCGGTCTAGCAAGGGTATCAACATTAATCAGGTGTGTAACCTTTCTCACTATTAGACTGTTTGCTAATATATATTCATATATATAAATCTGCTATACTTTGCTAAATGCCGAAATCCCGGCATAACAAGTGAAAACCCTTGAAGGGTAAAGGCTGATCAACAGGTTAGTGACTTCTGTCCTATTTCAGTGATTATTCATGTTAAAACGATATGCTTTGTATGACGATTTCATTGTATGCTTGGGGTTGGGAAATTGATGAAAAGGGGAAGTGATATGTTCTGGTAGCTTTTGCCATTTCAGCCTGGTGACTCTGTCACAAACTCTGTTTCTGGTGGCTTTTTTCCATTTCAGCCTGGTGACTCTGTCACAACTCTGACGATGAGCAGCACGACTGCCATCAACGGCGTGTAGCGGTGCGGGTTGATTGTAGAAATCCCTTATGGTGTGAACGGCTGGTATGGGAGGCGTGTAGCAGATGGAAACTTAGGATTTGGGTTGGGCTTGCATAATTTTTTTGTTATATATATGTTAAATTGTTATTCTGTTCTGTGGGGCTAAGGCCCAAATCTAATGGTTCATAAGGGTTGCACACTGAGTCTCGCGACTCAACCAATTTCTTAACATTTTCAGGTAGCACCTAGTGCATCGAACCGGGCTGGAGAGAAGCGCAAGGTGGTCATGCAAAAGAACTCTTGGATTTAACAAGAAGACTCCAGTTTATTATTTTATATTTTTATTTAATGGGTTTTAAATTTTATTGTAATAAGGCCATGAGCCACTAGACTATTATTTATGTTTTGGTTTTACGTTGGGCTTTTATTACTGGGCTTTTAAGTTTTATGTTTTAAATTAAGTTAAGACATGTATGAAATTATAGTTTTTGTTTAAAATTCACCAAGGTAATTTATAACTTTATATTTTATATGAATTAATGAATTATTAAGTTTTCGGTATAAATGTTTAAACCTAGTAGTTGTTTTCCAAAATGCGACATGTTTTGTAAAATCCCTTAAGTGACATACCAGATCCGGTTGTAGCGTTTGGGTCGGGTTTGGGGTGTTACAGTTTTTCATTATTAAGATTATGAAATCAAAATTGACCAATTATTTCTACCATTTTTTTTCTTTTCTAACCATATAAAACATAAAATATACAAAAAATAATTGAAAAGAATAGATTGTATTTGTGGGTTTAATTTTATTTTATATAATTATAATAATATTAAAACTTATTAGTTAGAATTTTTAAAATATTAAAATTTATTAAATTATTTCTAGCAACTATAATTTTTAAAAAACAAATGAATATTCAGTTTCAATATCTAAAATCCTTTGATATTATAACAAATCAAAATATCTAAAATATTTGTATTAATTTCAAAGTGAATTTAAGTAATAATATATTTTTTTCCTCATATTCCTATGCACTAGGACTTAATACTAAGTAATAAATCTAATATTCAAATATGTATACCTAATTCTGTAAAAAAATAGATTAAATTAGAGGTGTTCATAAGTTGGGTTCAGTTTGGGCTTTAACATGATATTAAAATATTTTATATTTGCTCGATTCGGCTCAAATTATGAGCCTAAAATTTTGCCCAAATTTACCTATATTTGCAAAAGACTAACCCAAACTCAATTTAAGCCCGCCCATATTATTTTTTAAAAAAATATTATTTTAATATTTAATTATTTTTACATTTTTTACTTATTGAAATTTTTTATATAGTCATTTTAACATTATTTTAATATTTACATTAGAGTAGTATTATATATTTAGTATATATTTATTTTTTTTAATGTGTTCTAAATTACATATATAAAAATAATATAATATAAGGTATTATAAACTTAAAAATAGGTCAGGTCAGGTCAAGCCGAGCTTGGGCCTTGAAGAGTCAAACCCGAGCCCGACCCATATTTTAAATGGGCCTAAATATTTTTTGCCTAAATCCATTTGTTCGGGCCTAATATTTTTACCCAAACCCTCTCAAATTTCATGTAGGCATTCGGATCTGGGCGAATAGCTCGACTCATGATCAGGCCTAGATTAAATAATGTTGAGTATTTAATTTTATTATTATACATTTAATGACTATATATACGTGTTTGTGTTAGATATAAACTTTCTTTAAGTCATAGTTATAATATACATCACTCTATTATGTTTAATTTTATGATTTAATATGTATACTTTTATTTGATATAATTTAGTCTCTTTATTATTATAACGTCATTAGTTTTTTTTTTATGTGTGGTAAAATAGGTTTTTTCTAAAATATCACATTAATATTTTAATTAAAATAGTTAATAATATTAATTATTTTAATTAATTAATAATTTTATAAAAATATAACAAAGTGAGGGTAAAAAAACCAATACTGAGATCACTTCATTTCTTATAATAGCAAAAGAAAAAGAGAGAACCAAAGGTGAAATACGTGTCTAACAAAAAATAAATCTTATACCTTTTATTTTATACATAATTATATAAATTATGAAATAATAGATATATTTATTGTTAAAATTACTTTTGATATGAAATTAAATTATAAATTAAGAAAAATGATAGTAGAAATTATTTTATGAACCATTTTCATTATATTATTTATGATTCCGTCCAATTAAAAAAATATATATATTTTTATTTAGAAGTTTAGTCAAAATGTACATATAATGTAGAAAAAAAGTGATATATCCTCTTTTAATTGAACAAGATCATGAATGATGTGATGAAAATGGTCTATAAAATAATTATTTCATCAAGAGGGTTTGAATAGAGATAAATGTTATATATCCATATCTAGGAAAGAAATATATATATATATATATATATTAATTATAAATGTAATTTTCAGATTATGCTATCAATTTATTTCCAAAAGAGTTCGATTATTAAACATAATCTTCCAATAATTAACCAAAACTTGTATGAGAACGACGTACCTGATGATAACTAGGGACTGTAAATTCCTCGTCACTTATAACCAAAGCCTTTAAGAGTTCCACTTTCTCCCTTCTATTTTTACATATTCCCTGTAATAATTTTGAAAAATTTATTATTTTTAATTAAAAGTTAATAATAATAAAAATATTTGATGCCTACGTTATCAATTAATAATAAGATAACACATTATCACTTATGTAGATAAATTATTTTATGAACCTTTCTCATTATATTATCCATGGCCTCTTTTTAATTATTTAATGATATTTCAACAGTTTTTTTTATGTCATTAACACATAATTTTGGTAATTTTTTTTTACTTTGAACCTTGACCCTAAAACCTGAACATTTAACACTGAAGCCCAGATCCCAAATCCTAAACTCGAACATGAACCATGAACCCCGAATCCTAACTTCAAACCTTGAACCTTGAATCTCAAACATTGAAAGTGTTTAGGATTTAGTGTATGGGGTTTAGATTCGAGTTCAAGATTTAAAGTTCAGGGCTCAAGGTTTAGAGTTTGAGGTTTAGGGTTTAATGTTCAGGGTTCAAAATTGAGAGTGAAAAAATATCAATATTATGTGTTAATGACATGGAAAAAATTACTGGAATGTCATTAAATAATTGGAAAAAGACCATAGATCATGTGGTGGGAATATTCCATAAAATAATTTCTCCACTTATGTAAAACAAAAATATTGAAGGGTTTAAAAATAAATTTAAATATTTTTATTTTTAAAAAATCATTTATATATCAAATTAACAAAAAAACTAATATTTGAATGAGAAACAAAATGATTAAATTATAATTTAATTATTCTTAAATAAAACTGGTAACATTTACTTTCTAAGTCCTTAAATATATATTTTTTATTTTATATTTAATGATATGTTATCTTTAACAGTTTTCCTTTAAAATAATAATAAAAAATTACTCGGGAATCAAAACTGATTACCTCCAAAATTTCTTTGTAAATAAATTTGGGAAACTTTGGAAAACTATGAGAACCAAGTTGAATGAGGGTTTCGACGCCCTGGACTGATTCAGGGAGCAAATAATCTGGCCAGCTATTGAACCCAAGACGTTGGAGTTGGACTTTGCTGATGGACTCAGTCAAGGCCATAACGGAGCAGGTGACCACCAGAGAGTGGACCAACTCAGGGTATATCTCAGCCATCTTGAAACCAACTATTCCTCCAAAGCTAAAACCGACCAGGGTACATTTTTGGACACCCAGTTTCTTCAACCCTTTGGCTATGCACTCAGCTTGGAACTCCACCGACCTCTCACTCTTGTCGGTGATGGAATCGCCGAAGAAGACGAAATCGGGGACGTAAACGGAGTAGTGGTTGGCCAAAGCTAACACCTGAAACTGCCATGTTAGGATACCGTCAAAGGCAAAGCCATGTAGGAAGACTACGGCTGGCTTTGTGGTGGTCTGTGTTGGGACCCAAAAGTTGACTACAGTTCCCGGCTCGATCTCAATCTTTTTAGGGCTTATCCCAGCTAGCTTCAACACCCCATGCAGAAAAAACTTGTATATCTTCAACAAACCCATACTCTTCTCTTTTTCTTTCTAAATTTGCTGCTCAACCCAGACCTTAACAAATAACAAGTATCCACTTTTATATGCCTTCCTTTACACGTCTTAAAATTTAATATTTTATTAAAAAATTAATTAAACTATTTTCCTAAAAATTGAAAACAAAATTTAATTAAAAAAATAAAAATAATCATTTACAGTCTATAGTCACATTTAATCTATTATAATTTCAACTGCTCATGAATTAAAAAGTCATATGAATGAATAATTACATTTTTTAAATATATTTCTAAACAAGATATACAAATAATAAAATTATTGAAAAATAAAATATTTATGTATCTATACGGTAAAATTACCAAAAATTCATTTTTTGCCAAACAATTAATATTATTTTAAAAGTATTATTTTTTATATGTTGATAAATTTAAAAAATATACAAACATTATAAGAATCATTGAATTTAAATCCAAAACCAAACCTTCTATTTTCATATCAATTTTCATAAATTTCTTTATATATCACGAAGATTTGATAATCTAATATTTATTAATAATAAATCTATACTTACGCGCACACCCACCATGCTTCTTTTCTTCTTCTTTTATATAATAAAAGTGGTTAAATTTTAATTTTGGTCATTCTAATATGCTTATATTTGAGATTTAATCTCTATATTTTAATTTCTAATATGTTCTAACATGCTATTTGTAATTGGCTCAATTTATCCGGGTCCATTAACTAGATTAAAAAACCAAAAAATAAAATAAAACCAAAATAATAAACATTCCAAAATTACAATACAAGCCCAATTATTAAACCTAACACAAATACCTAAACCACTAAGCCCAAAACAAAACAAAAAAAAAAAAGAAAAAACAAACAAAAACCCTAGCTAGCCCTTGCGCCGCATGCCTTCAACAACTACAGCCCCCACACGTCCGTCGCGTCTTCGTACTCACCAAGTCAACAGCCTCCGTACACTTCTCCGTACGGCCTCCACTGCGCGTCACACACCTGCACAAGGAAACAAAACAGCAAGCAAAAGAAAAAAGACAACAAAGATAGCAGACAAGGGCCGAAAAATAGAAATTTTTTTCTCTTGTATTTTGATTCTTTTTTCGGCTATATAAAAGGGCCAAAGAAAATCTGTAAGGGGACAGATTTTTTTTAACAAACCATCAATATGAACAAAAAGAAAGCAATCAATAGCAATAAAAAAAATCAGATTCAAGGCTCAAAAGGTTGTTTTCTACTCTTTTTCTTTTTGCATCCTTGTTCCTTTCATTTTTTTCTTTTATTTTTTTTTTACAAATTGATTTTAAATAAAATCGAGAGAGGAGGGCTTACCTGGATTTGCTCCTTGAATCTTCGGCAAAGGTGGAGGTGCATGAAGCACCAATGACCCTCAAGGGCGGCTTCTAGGCCGAAACCCTAGCAGAGATTTGGGGGAAGGGGTATTATTTTTTTTTTTAAAAATGATAGACCAAATAAAGTTCAGCAAAAAAATTAGATTTATATTAGCCTCTGGAACGGCACTGTTTTGTGCCATAGCTTTGGACGCCGGACGGCGTCGTTTAGGCACAGGGCCCGCGCGGGTGACCCGACCCGGGGAGGATCCGCATGTTTTCCATTAATGGGAAATTTGTGCATTTGGTCCTTCCTCCTTTCCTGATATTTCAAATAAGTTTATTTTTTATTTTTTAATTTTTCCCCAGAATTTTGTTGCAGTTGCATTTTGGTCCATTCGAACGACACCGTTTATGCACGCTATTCATCCTGGTCCCTCAGCCCGCATTTTTTTGTTTTTTTTTTTAAATTTATACCTATACCTTCTTTAGGTTATAATTTAATCCCTTGTTGTCGTTATTATTATTATTATTATTATTATTATTATTATTATTATTATTAATATTATTGTAAAAAATATAACGTCGGTAATGACAATATATAGCAAAGAAAGAGAAATAAAATTTAAAGAACACACATATTTTACGTGGAAACCCTTTCGGGAAAAAAACAGGCTGGGGAGAAGAAAATTCACTATGTCGAATTCGAATTAATTACAAGAGGAAAAATAATAGGGTGAGTCACCAAGACTCAGTGTGTAAATCCCGAAAACACATAAAAGGCCTGGGCCCACAAACACATTATGAGCCCTGGCCCATACACAATGGCAACAATCATAATCACATGACAGATAATAAATGATGCAAAGCCCAAACCATCCTAGAATTCCATCCTCTACACACCAACCCGTACCAACCATCACACCTTAGGGATTTCTACAATCAACCCTCCATCTGCTACACACCATATCGACAGCTGTGCTGCCTGTCATAAAGACTGATCACTATGTGACCTATGTGGCGAAGCCACCGATCGCTATGCGACCTTAAAAATATATCGACAGCTGTGCTACCTGTCATGAAGACCGATCACTATGTGACCTATGTGGCGAAGCCACCGATCGCTATGCGACCTTAAAAATATATCGATAGCTGTGCTGCCTGTCATAAAGACTATCACTATGTGACCTATGTGGCAAAGCCACCGATCGCTATGCGACCTTCTTCCCCTTCACATGTCAATCCCATCCCCATGCTTACATGCAAGAACATAAATATATTATCATCACAGATTATCACATACTTCGATACACATAGAGATTTCTATGATAACGTACCTGTCATCCTTTGCCTAATCCTTTTAGGGTTTTATTCGACTGTCTACACAGCCCCTTTTCGGCTTTTATCCCATAACATATATTTAGTACAGATTACTATACAGCCTTTTTTTTCGGCTTTTAGCCCATAACAGATATTTAGTACAGATTACTTAGTGTGTTAAAGATCTACACACGACTTTTCATACAGCCTCATTTTCCGGCTTTTCAGCCCCTAACAGGTAT
Organism: Gossypium australe; assembly: GCA_005393395.2. NCBI lineage: Eukaryota > Viridiplantae > Streptophyta > Magnoliopsida > Malvales > Malvaceae > Gossypium > Gossypium australe. Next base: position 121,482,017 of record CM016625.1, read on the forward strand.
AATACCAAAAAATAAAACTTATGTGATAAGGATCTACACATGACTATTCATAAAGCCTCATTTTCCGGCTTTTCAGCCCCTAACAGGTATAATACAAAATAAAACTTATGTGATAAGGATCTACACACGACTGTTCATACAGCCTCATTTTCCGGCTTTTCAGCCCCTAACAGGTATAATACAAAATAAAACTTATGTGATAAGGATCTACACACGACTGTTCATACAACCTCATTTTCTGGATTTTTAGCCCCTAACAGGTATAATACAAAATAAAACTTATGTGATAAGGATCTACACACGACTGTTCATACAACCTCATTTTCCGGCTTTTCAGCCCCTAACAGGTATAATACAAAATAAAACTTATGTGATAAGGATCTACACACCTGATTATCGTTATAACGAGACCCTCTAAGTCGACGCTATCCGTAGCCAACACCACCGCTGTCTGCCTTGAAATCCCGAAAAGAGATATGAGATTCAGGGACTAGTGTTTCCGGCTTTTAGATCTAAGAGATCTACTTACTAGAGAAGATTTGGCTACTTCTAGAGGATTTCGGCTTTTTGCGAAAATCAGGAAGAGAAGATGATTCGAAGAAATCTATAGAGATTCGGCTTTTAGAAGAGAGAAGAGAAGAGAATAATGGAGTTTTCGGCTTTTAGAAGAAAGAAGAGAATGATGGAGTTTTCGGCTTTTAGAAGAAAGAAGAGAATACTAGAGTTTTTTGGCTTTTAGAAGAAAGAAGAGAGTAATGGAGTTTTCGGCTTTTAGAAGAAAGAAGAGAATAATGGAGTTTTCGACTTGTAGAAGAAAGAATAGAATAATGGAGTTTTCGGCTTTTAGGAGAAAGAAGAGAAAAGAATAATGGGGTTTTCGGCTTTTAGAATAAAGAAGAGAAAAGAATAATGGAGTTTTCGGCTTTTAGAAGAAAGAAGAGAAAGAAAAGGTGGAAACCCTAAATGTCGCAAAATAAAGAAGAGAACCCTCCCTATTTATAGAAATTTCGGCTAACTCCTAGCATTGTAGATAGCTCCTATCTTTTCTCCTTTTATCTTCCATATTATCAACTATAATATCTACATTATCTTATTCATATGAATCCTCCTATTTTTGAGCCTTGTTGCCATCCACTCCACCTAACCCAAATGCCGAAAATTAGCTAACTTAAACTAAAAGAATTGGGCTCCATGAAACTTAAATTTGGGCCCCTTATTCCCTTGTGTAGCGTCAACTCCTTGCTCCCTAAGTGGCGCCACTGACCACTGGGCCAAAAGCCCATTTTGATGTTTTAAACACAGATACTACCTTTTAAACCCTATAATGCCCAAACAGATAATTTTAACCAAGGCCTCTGCCTAAGCCTGAGCCAAATTTGGACCCCTAACACTTAAATTAACTCATTACACATGTTCACCCATTAAACGCATAGGCCCAAAAATTCAGGATGTTATAGTTCTACCCCCTTAAAGAAATTTCCAACTAACTATTAATCGTACTACCCAAGTCTCACCACTACGCTTTCGCTGCGCACTCTAATTCTAAAGCCAAAAGAAACACTTAGTATACTATGGTAGAGTACGCACCGATATTCGCATCTAGAGCGTCCTCGTCCCCTTGTACTCATTCTACCGATTCGCGTTTATCTGATTAGAATTTTATGAATTATTAGTTTTCTTCCACTGATTAACCCCGAACAGTCTTATGAATAGTAGTTTTAAGGGTAGTTCTTTCGAATTCGCAGTTATATCTACAATTCAGTCTCAAGTTCACATCTCCTAGTTCTAAGAAGCACATACATTCAATCATCACACACCAACATACATATAACATCCGTGAACTCATATTCCTCACTTAAAGAGTATTTTCGTCATTTCACTACCCAGGGGTTTTTCCGTAGTTTTGCCCTACAGGGTATTTTCCAAAATAAAGTATCTTGGTGATTTTCTTCGAATTAGGGGTACTTTGGTACATTTTTTTTAAAGCAAGGGTATTTTTGGAAAACAAGTTTTTTTAAACAAAACGAGGGTATTTTGGTAATTTCCTCAAAATGGTGTATCTTGGTTTTGTTCCCGAAATAGAGATATTTTGATATTGTTGTTGTTGTTTTTTTTTGTAAAGCAGGAGTACTTTGGAAAATTTAATTTCGTAAACCGGGTTACTCTTATAAATATAGGGGTTTTCGGGTAAATTTGCAAAACATGGGTATTTCATAAAATCACGGTCGTTTTGAAAATTTTCACAAACCAAAGGTATTTTGGAAATTTTGCCAACCGGAGTGTTTCGGTAATTTCTCAAATTTTGGTAGTTTTACAATTCTGGGGTATTCTGGGAAATTTTCACAAATCAAGTGTATTTTGGAAATTTTACAAAACTTAGGGGTATTTGATTGTGAAATAGGGTGGCTGGTCCCTTTCGGGTTTTAATTATAGATTTTGGCCTGTCAACAAATCCTCATGGCTAAGGTGAACAGTCACTACGCACCAGGTAGGATTCCAGCGAAGAGGAGGTGAGTCACTAGGACTACTTAAGTACCAAGCTCTCCCTGAATCCAATCCTAGACATGCGTATGCCTGTTGCCACACCCTAACCCAGTGACTTGTTCACGGGTTTGTTTGGATTGATTAAGTCTTATGAATTTAAAGAGTTGTTTAAACTAAGCCTAAAGTCCATCAATACTATCATACTAGTCTACGTCCATAAAGCCCATCAACCCAACAAATATATCACATCAAGAGTTAGAATACTTACCTGCGTAGATCCGGTGCCGGTAGACTCGAAGGCCATATCTTCTTCCAAATTTTTTTTAAATTCATATCAAATTTTCAAAACACTACTGGACCCATTTCACAGCTCGAGTTTTGAACTGGGCTCTGATACCAAATTGTAACACCCCAAACCCGGCCCATACGTTTCGACTGGATCTGGCGTGTCACGGGTTGTACATTGAAAACTTTTACTTTGTTGGTTTTTGGAAATCGTAAGTTAATTAGAAAATATTTGAATAAATAAGTGACATTTGAAAAGAAACCTTGCATTATTATTACGAGGTATAAATAAACCCCTGACATAAATTCATAAGTTGCAAATATTAAAAAAAAAACTACTTAGGCGAATATAAACTATGGGGCCTTATTACCTAAATATTCCCAAAATAAAGACTTAAAGGAAAAACCGAAAATAATCTATAGAAATAAAAACTTGATGGCCCCTCGAGTCCGTCTCGGCTCCCATGTCCACGATCTACTGCTCATCTGAAAAGTTAGGGAAAAATAATAGGGTGAGTCACCAAGACTCAGTGTGTAAATCCCGAAAACACATAAAAGGCTTGGGTCCACAAACACATTATGAGCCCTGGCCCATACACAATGGCAACAATCATAATCACATGACAGATAATAAATGATGCAAAGCCCAACCCATCCTAGAATTCCATCCTCTAAACACCAACCCGTACCAACCATCACACCTTGGGGATTCTACAATCAACCCTCCATCCGCTACACACCATATCGACAGCTGTGCTGCCTGTCATAAAGATCGACCACTATGTGACCTATGTGGCGAAGCCACCGATCGCTATGCGACCTTAAAAATATATCGACAGCTGTGTTGCTTGTCATGAAGACCGATCACTATGTGACCTATGTGGCGAAGCCACCGATCGCTATGCGACCTTAAAAATATATCGACAGCTGTGCTGCCTGTCATAAAGACCGATCACTATGTGACCTATGTGGCAAAGCCACCGATCGCTATGCGACCTTCTTCCCCTTCATCATGTCAATCTCATCCCCATGCTTACACATAGAGATCTCTATGATTACGTACTTGGTATCCTTTGCCTAACCCTTTTAGGGTTTTATTCGACTGTCTACACAGCCCCTTTTCGGCTTTTAGCCCATAACATATATTTAGTACAGATTACTATACAGCCTTTTTTTTCCGGCTTTTAGCCCATAACAGATATTTAGTACAGATTACTTAGTGTGTTAGAGATCTACACATGACTGTTCATACAGCCTCATTTTCTGGTTTTTCAGCCCCTAACAGGTATAATACAAAATAAAACTTATGTGATAAGGATCTACACACGACTGTTCATACAGCCTTATTTTCGGCTTTTCAGCCCCTAACAGGTATAATACAAAATAAAACTTATGTGATAAGGATCTACACACGACTGTTTATACAGCCTCATTTTTCGGCTTTTCAGCCCCTAACAGGTATAATACAAAATAAAACTTATGTGATAAGGATCTACACACGACTGTTCATACAGCCTCATTTTCCGGCTTTTCAGCCCCTAACAGATATAATACAAAATAAAACTTATGTGATAAGGATCTACACACGACTGTTCATACAGCCTCATTTTCCAGCTTTTCAACCCATGTATAATACAAAATAAAACTTATGTGATAAGGATCTACACACCTGATTACCGTTATAACGAGACCCTCTAAGTCGACGCTATCCCTAGCCAACACCACCGCTGTCTGCCTTGAAATCCCGAAAAGAGATATGAGATTCAGGGGCTAGTGTTTCCGACTTTTAGGTCTAAGAGATCTACTTACTAGAGAAGATTCGGCTACTCCCAGAGGATTCCGGCTTTTTGCAAAAATCAGGAAGAGAAGATGATTCGAAGAAATCTATAGAGATTCGGCTTTTAGAAGAAAGAAGAGAAGAGAATAATGGAGTTTTCGGCTTGTAGAAGATAGAAGAGAATAATGAAGTTTTCGGCTTTTAGAAGAAAGAAGAGAATACTGGAGTTTTCGGCTTTTAGAAGAAAGAAGAGAGTAATGGAATTTTCGGCTTTTAGAAGAAAGAAGAGAATAATGGAGTTTTTGGCTTTTAGAAGAAAGAAGAGAATAATGGAGTTTTCAGCTTTTAGAAGAAAGAAGAGAATAATGGAGTTTTCGGCTTTTAGGAGAAAGAAGAGAAAAGAATAATGGGGTTTTCGGCTTTTAGAAGAAAGAAGAGAAAAGAATAATGGGGTTTTCGGCTTTTAGAAGAAAGAAGAGAAAGAAAAGGTGGAAACCCTAAATGTCGCAAAATAAAGAAGAGAACCCTCCCTATTTATAGAAATTTCGGCTAACTCCTAGCCTTGTAGATAGCTCCTATCTTTTCTCCTTTTATCTTCCATATTATCAACTATAATATCTACATTATCTTATTCATATAAATCCTCCTATTTTTGAGCCTTGTTGCCATCCACTCCACCTAACCCAAATGCCGAAAATTAGCTAACTTAAACTAAAAGAATTGGGCTCCATGAAACTTAATTTTGGGCCCGTTATTCCCTTGTGTGGCGTCACCTCCTTGCTCCCTAAGTGGCGCCACTGACCACTGGGCCAAAAGCCCATTTTGATGTTTTAAACACAGATACTACCTTTTAAACCCTATAATGCCCAAACAGATAATTTTAACCAAGGCCTCTGCCTAAGCCTGAGCCCAATTTGGACCCCTAACACTTAAATTAACTCATTACACATGTTCACCCATTAAACACATAGGCCCAAAAATTCAGGATGTTACATAACCAATGAGAGATCTTCTTCTATTAATGTCTCCAGCAAAAGCAGCATCAACATACGTAATGACTCCATCTCTAGTTCTTCCAAATTGTAAGTAAACATCAATAGTACCTCGTAAGTATCTTAAAATCCACTGAACTACTTTCCAATATTCTTTACCGAGATTCGCCATGTATTTGCTAACTACACTGACTGCATATGATAAATCTGGACGTGAACAAACCATAGCATACATGAGAGATCCCACTGCACTAGAGTATGAAACATGTGACATGTACTCAATCTCATCATCTGATTGTGGAGACAAAGACGATGAAAGTCTGAAATGGGTTGCTAAAAGAGTACTAACAGGCTTAGCACTTTGCATATTGAACCTGCAAAGAACTTTCTCAATGTACCCCTTCTGACTTAGGTACAATTTACTTGTTTTTCTATCTCTGAGAATCTCCATACCAAGTATCTTCTTTGTTGGTCCTAAATCTTTCATTTCAAATTCTTCACTTCGTTGGGCTTTGACCTTTCTTTTCTCTCCTTTATCTTTTGCTGCTATCAACATGCTATCAACATAAAGAAGTAGATACACAAAAGAACCATTACTTTTTTTCTTAAAGTAAACACAACTGTCAAAACTACTTCTTCTAAAATCATGAGAAGTCATAAAAGAATCAAGTCTCTTGTACCACTGTCTTGGTGACTGTTTCAAACCGTAAAGGGACTTTTTCAGCAAGCAAACATAGTCTTCTTTTTCTGATACTGTAAAACCCTTTGGTTGTTGCATGTAAATATCTTCCTCAAGTTCTCCATGCAAAAATGTATTTTTTACATCTAACTACTCAAGCTCCAAATCATGCATGGCCACAATACCAAGCAAAGCTCGAATCAAACTATGCTTCACAACTGGGGAGAACACATCTGTGAAGTCCACTCTTGGAATTTGATTGTAACCTTTTGCAACAAGCCTTGCTTTATATTTGGGTCCTTCAACTCTTGGAGTCCCTTTTTTTCTTTTTAAATACCCATTTACAACAAACAACCTTTTTACCTTTAGGAAGTTTCACAAGATCCCATGTTCTGTTTTTATAGAGTGATTCCATCTCCTCTTACATAGCAAACATCCACTTTTCTGAATCTTCACAGCTAACCGCCTCAGAATAATTAGACGACTCTTGGTTTGCATCTATATCTTCGGCCACATTTAAAGCATAAGCAACTAGATCAGCCTCGGCATACTTCTTTGGAGGTTTAATTTCTCTTCTAGTTTTGTTTTTGGCAATAGAGTATTGTGGTGAAGAAGCAACTATATTCTCAATTTTTGTACTGGCTTGAGGAGTCGAATCTGTATTAATCTGATGCTCCACCTACTTTTAATTTTCTTTATTGGAAGAGCCTTTAAGAGATAAGTTAGGTAGCATAGCAGTTTCATCAAAAACAACATCTCTACTAATCACAACTTTTCTATTTTCAGGACACCATAACTTATACCCTTTTACACCAGCTTTATAACCAAGAAAAATACATTTAATGGATCTCGGTTCCAATTTTCCATTAACAACATGAGCATACGCAGGACACCCAAAGATTTTTAAATCAGAATAATTAGCAGGATTACCAGACCATACCTCTTGTGGAGTCTTTTTCTCAATGGCAATGGATGGAGATCGGTTGATCAAAAAATGTACAGTAGTGGCTGCTTCGGCCTAAAACGACTTTGGTAAGTTGGCATTTGACAACATACATCGAACCTTCTCCATGATCATTCTGTTCATCCGTTCTGCAATGCCGTTTTGCTGTGGAGTATGACGAACTGTCAAGTGTCTCACGATCCCTTCTGACTTGCATAGTTTATTAACCTCATCAGAACAAAACTCTAAGCCATTGTCTGTGCGGAGGTATTTAATTTGTTTTTCCGTCTATTTTTCAATCATAGTTTTCCAAGACTTAAATGCGGAAAACACATCGCTTTTCTACTTCAAGAAGAATGCCCAAACTTTTCTGGAAAAATTATCAATAAAAGTTAGCATATAATTAGCCCTACCTCTCGAAGGAACTCTTGATGGCCCCCACAGATCAGAATGAATATACTCCAAAGTTCCCTTCGTGTTATGGATTCCTCTGGTGAATCAAACTCTCTTTTGCTTCCCAAAAACGCAATGCTCACAGAACTTCAGTATGCAAATTCCTTGCCCATCAAGAAGTCCTCTTTTGCTCAATTCTGCCATGTCATTCTCACTCATATGCCCTAGGCGCATATGCCAAAGTTTAGTAATATCATCATCTGACAAGGAAGAGGAAGTGACAACTGCATCACCAATAATAGTAGAACCCTGCAAAACATATAACTTGGCAGTCTTTCTCTGCCCTTTCATCAGAACGAGGGAACCTTTGGAAATTTTCAAAATCCCACATTCAGCTATGTATTTGTACCATTTTGAATCAAGAGTACTTAATAAAATTAAATTTCTCTTCAATTCTAGAACATGTCGTACGTCACTAAGTATTCTGACAACTCCATCAAACATCTTAACTTTAATTGTTCCAACACCTGGGATTTTACACGAAGCATTATTTCCCATCAAAACAACACCTTCAGACACTGTTTCATAATTTGTAAACCAATCCTGATTGGGACACATGTGGAAGGTGCAACTCGAATCAAGTATCCACTCCTCGCTCACTTTAGAATTATTGACAGAAGCAACTAGAAGTTCACTACACTGTAGTCTTCTACAACATTAGCATCACCAAAATTTTTTGGTAGTTTTCCCTTTTGATTCGCAGCCTCCCTTTTAATCTTGTTCTGTAGCTTATAGCACTAAAATTTAATGTGCCCTTTCTTCTTGCAGAAATTACAAGTTTTACCTCTGTTTGAAGACTTCGATCTACCCTTAGATTTACCGCGAGGATTCCATTCCTGTGTCCTTCCACAATCATCATCAGCATTCCGATCTTATCTCCCACGAAACAATGAGACCCTCTCATTGAGAGTCAGTTTTAACCACAATGTAACATCCCGAATTAGGGCCTATTCAGAATAGTGGTTTCGAGACCACGAATCTGAAGTAGAAATAATTATTTTATAATTATTATAAGGTCTATGATATGTTTACATGCTTGTGTGAAAATTTCATGAAGAAATTATGTAACAGTCTGGTTTATACCCTAGTCGAAACAGTGGTTTTGGGACCACAAATCCGAGTCTGTATAATATTTTAATATTATTTTCTATGTCTTTGATAAGTGATTAAGCATGTGGTAAAGTTTCGTAATATAATTTGTCTGTTTATGTGTTTAATTTGATTAAAGGATTGAATTGCATTGAAATGCAAATTTGCATGTTTTATGAAAGGATTCTTATTTGTTATGTCTTAATAAGTATGAGGACTTATGTGGCAATTAAACCATTAATAAGATAATGGATGGTAAATGGCCGAATATATCCTTATTGTCTAATGGTGTCAAATGTCTTTTAAATGGCTAAAAAGGTAAATGAATTATTAACATATTATTAATGAAACAAAAGATGAAAGTGTTCATCTTTCATTTCTTTTCATTTGACCGAAACTAGTAAGAAAAAGAAAGGTTTTAAAGCTTTGCATATTCGGTCATTCCAGGCTTGAATTAAGGTATGATTTTGAGTTGGATTTTGATGATTTTTATGTTTTTGAGATTGTTGCTTAGCCTACTATCAAGCCCATATCTCAATTTGACGAATTGATGTTGTTCATGAGAAATGCCATTGATGTTATGTTGAGCTTTGTGATTATTTATGGTGTTAAATGAAAGATTTGAGCTAGATGAACATACTTTGTTCTTGAATTTTTAATAAATTTAGCTAATTAGGGTTAAATTGAGAAAATAGTAATATGTGGGACTAAATTGCAAATTTGAGTGAAAATATGGGCTTGTATGGTATATATATGCATTCGGTTAAGCTTGGATGTGTGATGATTTTGTGAATTTGATGTTTTGAGAAAAATAGACTAAATTGATAAATTGTGCAAATGTGAGGGTTAATTTGTAAATAGCCCTAAATGTGTGTCCTTGGATTGAATTGAATGAGTTAGTGAATAAAAGGGTTAAATTTTGAATATGTATAGATCAAGAACCGAGGAAAACAGACTTAGATCGCGGGAAAGCGAAAGTAACCGAGTAGTCGTTTCCATTTTCGTTAAATCAAATCCGAGGTAAGTCATATTGCAAATAAATGTAATTGTATTGGATTGAGCATATTCATATGACTATTAATGATAATGAATACTTATGAGACGTTATGTTCGTGAATTCTGAGACAAGGCCGATATAGTATTAAGTCCGAGAAGTCCCATACGAACCTAGGAATAGATAGGATTAGCTATGTCATGACATAGGTATCTGTTCTATTTTATCATGTAAGACCATGTTTGGGACGTTGGCATTGATTCGAGATTTCGTGTAAGACCACGTCTAGGACGTTGGCATCGATATTATTGTAGGGCCCAAAATTTGCCCGGGCCCATGCCATAACTAATTAGCCAAACAGAACCAAAAAGCAAACAGAAATTAAAAATTAATAAAAGTCCAATTGTTAATAGCAGTCCATGTGTTATTACAAACCCAAAACAGACCCCAAATACCCACAGGCCCAAATGGCCCAATAATTTTGACATTCCAGAAACCCTAGAGGGTTCTGGAATCAGCCAGCGCCGCAGCCTCTCTCGTGCGTGACTCCACGTCCGCGACCGTACGTATTCCTGCATGCCCCACGTGCCTCCGTACGACACGTCCGCCTTTCATACCTGTAAACCAATAGAAAAGAAACAACAACAAGGAAAAACACAGAAAAAAGGACAAACTACTGTATTTTTCTATTATTCTTCATTTTTATTCAACATTCGACAATAAAAAGTCGGAGAAAATATTGTAACCGGTTACGCACAAAACAAATATGCAAAGAGATTCAGAGAAATACAGTAATCAAAAACAGATTTAAAAAAGGTGATCTCAGATTTCAAATTTCTTTTTCGCTTTCGGACTCTATTTTCTCCGCCGCTTGTTTTTTTTTTAGCTTCTTCTTCTTAATGTTACGCATGAATAAAAAGAGAGGAAGCGAAGACTTACCTCAGGAATACGCCATGGGTTTCTTTCTGCTTCGTCAAAATCGAGCCTGAGAGGGGATCTCAGGGCTGAAAAACATTCACCAAGGTTTGAAATACACCAACCGCCGTCTGTGGTGGCGAATCGGTGTTTAGGGGATGGGTCTAATCCGGCTGAGTGGAGAGGAATAGGAGATTAGGGTTTTGCTTTAATTTTCTTTTTTGTTGTTCTGTTTTCAAAAATGGCTGAATACTAATGTTTAGTTTTTTTCTCTCTTATATACAGTCTGAAACGGCACCGTTTAGGGCCTATTTCAGTGGCTCTAAAACGGTGCCGTATTGACATTAACTGATGACCTAACCCGATTTCGGTGTAGATCCACACGTTTCAGTCCCTGAAGGAACATTTGCACATTCAATCCTTCCCTGTTTCGTCGTGCTTTAATTAAGCCATATAGGCGTTCTTATTTTCTTAATTTTGCACCTGAAATTTGTATGTCTTTTCAATTTAGTCCGTTTTTAAATGCTGCGTTTAAAGGATTTGAATATTCCCATTTTTAGTCCTTTTATTTCAGGGCGCCTTTCGTTCTGGTCCCTAATTTTAAGTTATTGACTTTATTAGTTTGCAAATTATTCATTGGATTTTGAATTTGTTTCAATTAATCCTATCTTGTTTTAATGCGTGTAATTCTTTTATTTTTTTTTTATATATTTATTCGTTGTTTCTTCCTTTGTGGAATCTTTCTAATATATTGTTAAATTCTCATTATTCCATGCGCACATGTTTCTAAAATCTGTTTATATTTTTATATATTCTCTTAAACCTTCCAAAATCGTTTATGTTAAAAGCTTGGTTTAAAATTATTTTTGTTTGTTTCAAGCGCATGTTACATATATTATACTTAAGTGTATTTCATTTTCTTATTTTATACATTATTATTTTAGACCAATGTACTTTATTTTAAATTATTCTATCTCGTTAATGTTATGTTCATTGATTATTGTAATTATGTGTATGGATTTTTTATTTATTTGTATGCCGTTATTTAATAATTTAGCATTTCACTTGTGAATAATTACTTCACTTTGTATGTTATTATTTGATCGCATTTTATTCGTTTAGAAAACCATATTTTAACACCGTTCCTGATTTTAAAAATCATTTTGTGCAAAGCTTTAAAAATAAGACAATGTTTCGTGTTTGGAAATTCGAGGGATCGTGCCCTAACGTGCTGGGTTTTGATTTTTTGTTTGACCAAATAACCGAACATCTTTTTAGAAAATTTCATTCATGTTTTCTTGGTTCTAAAATAAGGCAATGTTTTGTGTTTGGAAATCTGAGGAATCGTGCCCTAACGTGCTGGGTTTCGATTTTTCGTTTAACCAAATAACCGAACATCCTATTAAAAATTTTTTATTCATATTTCCTTGGCTCTAAAATAAGGCAATGTTTTGTGTTTGGAAATCCGAGGGATCATGCCCTAACGTGTTGGGTTTCGATTTTTTTGTTTGACCAAATAACCGAACATCCTTTTAGAAAATTTCATGCATGTTTTCTTGGTTCTAAAATAAGGCAATGTTTTGTGTTTGGAAATCCGAGGAATCGTGCCCTAACGTGCTGGGTTTCAATTTTTCGTTTAACCAAATAATCGAACATCCTGTTAAAAAATTTTCATTCATGTTTCCTTGGTTCTAAAATAAGGCAATGTTTTGTGTTTGGAAATCCGAGGGATCGTGCCCTAACGTGCTGGGTTTCAATTTTTTGTTTGACCAAATAACCGAACATCCTTTTAGAAAATTTCATATATGTTTTCTTGGTTCTAAAATGAGGCAATGTTTTGTGTTTGGGAATCTGAGAGGTCGTGCCTTAACGTGCTAGGTTTCAATTTTCCGTTTGATCCCAAATAACAGAACACCCTTTCAAAATCTTAATGCATGAGTTTCAAGAATTTTTGGATAATCTAGAGTTTGAAGACTTAAATTGTTGCATCCTAACGTGCTGGATGTGATATTTTACTCCTTTGGAACTAGAGAATGTTAATATTCAAACTCGAGTATCTTTAAATGGGTGAAAGAAGGTCGTATTTTAAAATCTTTTCAAGTTTTCGACATTAGGACATTAATTAATCAATTTGGTACCAATTTTGGGTGTTGCGAGGGTGCTAATCCTTCCTCGTACGTAACCGACCTCCGAACCTTTTTTCTTAGATTTCGTAGACCAAAATTATTGTTTTAATAAACCAAAATGTTTTATTAAAATAATTCGTCTCAAGGTGATCCGATCACACTTCGAATAAAAGATCGGTGGAGACTCCATATTTTTTAAAGTCGATCCCCATTTTTTTAAAAACGCAAGAAAAATGGTTTCGACAGCTTGGCGACTCTACTGGGGAATTCGAAGAGAGTCAAGCAGTAAAATTGATTAATTTCTGTCCTTTTGTCGAAAATTGAGATTTTGATTTGAAAAATTACGATCCTCTTATTGCATTCGCTTGCATCATCTTATTTGATTGCTGTGGTTCGAGTCTTGTATAATACTTTTGCATTATATTGCATGACCATCAGGTCACACCCTTTTAAGTGAGAATGAGAAGCTACTCTTTCGTGAGGTTTTCACTTTCGTCCAAGATAGTGGATCGCTTTCGGGATACATCCGTACCTATATCTTCGTGAGATTTTCATCTCTGTGCAGCCATAGGGAAATATGTTCCCCTGAATCGAACTCGATCCGTATGAGCCTATAATGGGTTAGGATCGAGGAATATACTGGTTCGGGTACCTCTCTTTAGAGCCAAACCGCATATAGAAAGCCCTAAGAACCCACCCCAGGTAGAGCTGCGATAAACCCTAGTGGTCACCCAGATAGGTGCTTGAATGTTTTATGTGCTTTGAGTTTTTATTCCTATATCTAACTTTTTGCGTTGTATCTTTGTTACTTTGCATGCATTTTCATATTAGAGAAAGGTGTCGATTCGGGTTTGATTACTAAATTAGAGAGCTCGGTATGGAAAATGACTTTCTTGATAAAGTGGAGGATAACGCGATTGTCCGAACTTGGTCAGAAGCAACACAATTCGAAAAAGGGGATAGCCTAGCTGTGGGGCATGTGTCGGAATTATGGGACTACACCCATATTAGCGTCACACAGAATAATCTCCAAGAGTTGAAAATGATATGGGATCAGTGGAACGATGAGACTAAGAGGTTGTTCTACCAGAATTATGGGGATTTGCCGTACTTGCTTGACGTCAAGGTAGATGAGCAGTTATTCCGTGCCCTTGCTCAGTACTGAAACCCCGCGTATAGTTGCTTTACCCTTGGGAGAGTGGATTTGGTACCCACTGTGGAAGAATACACCGCTCTACTGCATTGTCCGAGGGTTCAAAATGACAAAGTCTATGTGAGAGCTGCTTATGTCCCAGCCTTCTGGAAGAAGTTAATGAGCGTTAAGGGAATGAGCGAGCAGTGGGCAACAACCAGGCTTAAGCAAAAGGGCGAGTGTAAGTGCATCCCATAGAGGAACTTGGGGGATTTGATTTTAGCTCATCCAAACATGAAGAAGAAAATATGTCTTTGCATTAAGCATCTACGCATTGGTGCTATTCCATAGGGCTCTAGGATACGTAGATGAAACAGTCACAGATCTCTTCGACCGACTTAGTTGAGGGGTCACGCCAGTTCCTGCAATCTTGGTCGAGATTTTTAGGTCATTGAATGTATGTAGAAGATCCAGAGAGGGCAGGTTTATAGGGTGTGCTCAACTGTTATTAGTTTGGTTTCACGGTCACTTCTGGAAGGTAAATAAAGTCTCTTATCAACCTTTCTGTAAGAATTATTCACCTTTAAAAGAAGAAGTGGCTACGTCAAGGCACGAAGATATATCAGAAGAAAAATAGATGATGATTTTTCAGAATCTCCAAGAGGTGGATATCGAGTGGAGAGCTCTATGGATGATGCCTGATGAGATACTCTATAGATGTGGAAGCTTTGATTGTGTCCTTTTACCTGGAATTTAGGGAGCCGTTGGGTATGCCCCTTTGCTTGCAGCAAGACAATATAAGTCCAGACAATTTGTGCCGGCGACACACGGGGTTAGCTCAAAGTGAATTTGCTTATAGAGGAGAAAATTACAAGAAAAGGATTCGGGAAGTTGCTGATGCTTGGAAGCAAGCTCGTCGGATGAAAAAGTTGATGGTAGGATCAATGACTACCCCCGAATATAATGATTGGTTCAGCCAAAGGATTAATGATAATATACCTGGGCCGAGTTTAGAAGGTGCTCGATCAATAGAAGAATGCTTGCAAGTTGTCCCGTTAGAGATTGAGATTATAAGGCAGGATTTCGAAAAGAAGAGTCTCAAGTTTGGAAAAGGATCGACCAGCTAGAGGCGGAAAAAATGCACTTAAGATTGGACGTGGAAGTACAGAAGGCTGAGGCTGAGAAATTCAGAAAAGAAAAAAACTGAGTTGAAGAGGATCTAGACAGCTTGAAGACTGACTATAAGAAAATGCGCCTATCCATGAGGACCGCTAGTTTAGGAAAGACTTCAGAACAATGACGTCAAGAGCTTCAAGGCGAAAGGACTAAGGCTGACCAATGGGAGGAGAAGTTTCGAGAGGCACAAGCACGAAATGAATCTGTGGAAAAGAGCCTCTCAGAAAACCGAAGTGAACAAAGCGAACTGAAGGCTAAAGTCGCGGAACTCGAGACATCTCTTCATCATCATCGAAGCCGTAACTCTATAGAAGAATTAAGATCAAGTTTGAGCCAAATTGAAGAAATGAAGAAGAAGATTGAAGAATTAGAAATGGCATTGCAGAATTGTCAAAACCGCGGTCAGATCCTGGCTTTACTCCAATGCGTGTACATACACCGCCAGAGATAAGTCCACAAGGGCCATCAGTCTCTATCAGGCCACAACAAATTCCAGCCGGAGCCTCGATGCTAATGAATTTCCAGGGCGGCTCAGGCTCTAACCCTAGCCATAGTCCAATCAATCCAAATGTCCCTGATTTGGATGAAATAGCTGAAGGAGAGAAGACAAAAGGGGAATTACCAAAACAGCTAGAAGATAGATGTAAATGGTTGGAGGAGAAGTTTAAAGCAATAGAGAATGCTGATAGCTGTTATAGAATCGATGCCAAGGATTTAAGCTTGGTCCCCGACTTGGTGCTCCCATACAAATTCAAGATGCCTGAATTCGAGAAATATAATGGGACAAGTTGCCCCGAGGCCCATATTACTATGTTTTGTAGAAGGATGACAGGATACATTAACAATGACCAACTATTGAATCATTGCTTCCAAGATAGCCTGGTGGGAGCCGCAGCCAAATGGTATAACCAGTTGAGTCGTGCCAGAATTGGTTCGTGGAGAGATTTGGCTCAGGCATTCATAAAACAGTAAAATCATTTGACAGACATGACTCTCGATAGGATTACTCTTCAAAACATGGAGAAAAAGGGAAATGAGTGCTTTAGACAATACGCACAGAGGTGGGGGGAGATCTCCATCCAAGTCCAGCCACCATTTTTGGAGAAAGAGACCACAATACTCTTTATCAACACACTGAATGCCCCATTTATCACGCATATGCTAGGAAGTGCTACAAAGAGTTTCTCGGACATTGTAATGACAGGAGAAATGATCGAGAATGCCATAAAAAGTGGAAAGATCGAGGCAGGAGAAGGCAACAAGAGAACGGCTACAAGGAAGAAAGAAAGCGAAGTGAATAACGCAAGCATAGGGTACTCGAAGTCAATCACCGTTAATCAGCCAAAAGTGGTAACTATAGGGCAACAGGGTTCGTCAAGGAAAGAATCTAGCACCACAATACAAAGCAATGAAAAACTCCAATTTATGTTGATCCCAATGACTTACAAGGAGTTGTATCAAAGCCTGTTTGACGCGCATGTTGTGTCTCCTCATTATCTAAAACCAATGCAGCCTCTGTATCCCAAATGGTACGACTCGAATTCACAGTGTGAGTACCATGCGGGGATCACAGGACATTCAATAGAAAATTGCCTTGCCTTTAAGAAATTGGTAGAAAGTTTCATCAACATGGGTATTGTGAAGTTGGATGATGCACCAAACGCAGAAAATCCATTACCCAATCATGCTAATAACGGGGTCAATACAATTAGTGAAAGTTCAGAGAGAAGAATCAAAGCAAGTGTCGCAGAGATTAAGACTCCTTTAAGAGTGGTCTGGGAAGAAATGGTCAAACAGAGACTAGTTGTTGCAGAAGAGAGTCAGGGGAAGTTGATAAATTATTGCGAGTACCATCATGAAATGGGACATGAGATTCAGAATTGTAAAGAATTTCGAGCTTTGCTACAGAATTTGATGAACAATAAAGAAATTGAGTTTTGTGAAGAAAGCGCAGAAGAGAAGAGCATATGCGCATCAGAGTCAACAACAAAGAGCTCAAAATTCAACTTTCCAGTAATAGTTATTTCGCGACCCAAAAGCAATGGAGCAGGAATACAGGCAGCGCCAATAGCGATAATACAGAGGCCCGTAGCCTTCACTTATAAGGATAGTAAGACGGTTCCCTGGAACTATGAGTGTAATGTGGCAATCCCAGGGAAGGAGAATGCGGCTAGTGCTCCAAAGGAGGATCTAGATGTAGGTTCTCATACTCGTAGCGGGAGACGCTATGATTTGACAAAAGGGAAAGGCCCAATGGTAGAGCAGAAGAAAGAAAAATCAATCGAGCCTGAGTCGCCTATCAAAGAACCAGTGAAAGAGGAAGAAGCTAAGGAGTTCCTAAAATTTTTGAAACATAGTGAATATTGTGTTGTAGAAATACTTCACAAGCAGCCAGTGCGCATATCCGTGTTAGCTTTGCTACAGAGCTCAGAGGTACATAGAAACGCATTGATAAAAGTTTTGAATGAGACTTACGTGGCCAATGACATCTCAGTTAATAAGTTGGATCGATTGATTGGTAACATAAGTGCTGACAACTTCATCTATTTCAATGACGATGAGATACCACCAGGTGGTAGAGGATCCACCAAGGCTTTGCATATTACCACTAGATGCAAAGGATACACGCTACCAGGGGTCTTGATAGACAACGGGTCGGCGTTAAACGTATTACCCTTGTCCACTCTAAACAGATTACCGGTGGACAGTTCGTGATACGGGCCGGCTCGGGGTGAGTCGAAACGTATGCGGGTTGCCCAATCGTCTACGATGAGGGAATAAGCCTTTGGAAAATAATTCGAAAAACATAAATGAGTTTGCGGAAGCTTTAAGTAAATAAATAGGAGTTGGTTCGGTTTGATAAAATAAAAAAATAAAATAAATAAAAATGATAATTGGATGGAGATGGATAAAAGAACTTAAACAAGAATCGATTCAACACTAAAGAGTGTCACCCCGGGTTCTATAATGTTTAAGGTGGAAAATGGTAATCGAAGATGGAAATGGAAATACGAACTTAACTTAAGAAAGATTCAACACTATATAACAGTGTCACCCCGTTTCTTATATCGTTAAGGTGGATAGATGGAGATAGGTTGATGAACGCCACACCAAACGAAATTTGGTGATAAGTTCAAACAAGTCGAAGACGCCACAAGCAAGCTTGATAAGTCTAACGAAACTTGTACGAAAATGAAGAGGAGATAAACTCACTCATAAAATTTCATTGAAGTCTGAATTGTGTCAAATGAGAATTACATAGCCTTTTTATAGGCTGAACAAAGGCTAGCCAAATAGTCTTCTAATCTTGCCTCTTAACCCTTAAGCTTTTGAAAGGGCACCAGCAACCTTTAACCCTTAACCCTTGAGTTTTTGAAGAGGCACCTAACAACCTTTTAACCCTTAAGTTTTTTGAAAAGACACTAGTAACCTTGTCCCTTAACCCTTAGGTTTTTGAAAGGGCATCAGCAACCTTGTCCCTTCATGTTCACCAAAAGGCACCTGACAACTTTGTCTCTTCATGTTCACCAAAAGGCACCTGGCAACTTTGTCTCTTCATGTTTACCAAAAGGCATTGGGCTAGTTGAATGCCGAATGAAGATGAACTAAGCTAACACGACTAAATCAGCTTGAAGAAAGGTGCGAATCAAGCTAATTGAGCATGAAGCTGGGAAGCAGTTTAATGTAGAAAAGCCAAGAGATGACCAAGATATGTTGGAGGAGGTAACAATTGTGGGGGAGCCAACTATAGTTGATTTTCCAACATCTTATAGAGCTAACTAATTATACAGACAAGGGCTCGTCTCAGTTAGTATACTTTGTAAAACACTGGAAATATAAGCAAGCAAATGCCGTTCGTCTTCTTAGAGAAGAATTTGACAATCTAAGCAGGCAAAGGCAGGAATCTGAGCTCAAGAGGATTGAAGTTTGAATATTGAGTTGCTCTGGGCGTGCTCGTATCAGTTCGCACATGAAAGAGTGCCAGAGCATAGTGAAGGCGTTTGATGGTACCCAAAGAAAAGTGATTGGGAGAATTGAGATACCCTTATTAATTGGCCCGACTTCTTATGAGATGGATTTCTTGGTCATGGATATCAAACCTTCCTATAACTACTTACTAGGAAGACTGTGGATACATTCGTCAGGGGCAATACCTTCATCATTACATCAGAAGTTGAAGTTGGTAACGGATGACCAGCTAATAACCATAAAAGCTGAAGAGGATATTATTGCAGCTGTGACTAGTGATATGCCGTATTTGGAGATAAACGATAAGGCAACTGAATGTTCTTTTCGGGTTAGCTTAACCAAATTTTGTTCGAGTATATTTGTTCAAGTTAAATTTTAAAAAATAATTTTGGGTCCTTGTAACCATTATCACCCATAGTAATAAAATTTGTCCACCTTAACCAAATTTTTTTATTAACTTTCATCACCAAATAATTTATTTATTAATCTTTTATATACGAGTTAGCTTCTTTGCTTGTTTAGTTCTTTCAATTATCTTCAGATTCTTGTCACTATGTATTTTGGAATTAAAAAATATATTAAATGTAAAAATGTGATTTTTTAATAAAAGTTATTTTAGAGATAAAATGTGAAATTGATACCAATATAAAATTTTAACACGAATATTTTATGGCATAATTAATAATTCAATTTTAATATAAATATTCAATATGACTAAACAATCCAATGATATAAATAATATAAAATGTGAAATTTAATTTAATTATATAAATAGTAGATATAAATAAAATTATTACTATTTATGTTTAGTGATTTTTTTTGGATAATTTTAATTTTTTATTTGAGAGTAAAGGGTGAGAAGTAAAAGTTTAGGGGGAAAATAAAAAGTTTTGGAGAATAAAAGTTTGAGGGAAAATAAATAGGGGGAGTAAAACTTTGAAGGGAAAATATTAAAAAAAAATTGGAGGGGGGATGGGTTTGGGGTAGATGGGAGGTGAAATGGGAAGGGAGTAAAACTTTTAGGGGGAAAATGGGAGGGGGTAAAAATTTTGGGGGAACATAAAAATTTTTGAGGGTTTTTGGGAGTAAAATTTTGAGAAAAAGTAAATGGGAGAGTAAAATTTTTGTGGGAAATGGATTTTGGGTAGATGGGGGGGTTGGGATGGGACGGGAGTAAAAGTTTTGGGGGGAAAGTGGGAAGGAGTAAAAGTTTTGAGGGAAAAGTAAAAAGGTTTGGGAGTTTGGGGTAAAAATGTAAAATATTATAGTTTGATATTCGAATTATTCGAGTTATTCGAATTTGAAAACTCAACTCGATTCAAACTCGAAATTCGAAAAAAAGTCGAGTTGACTCGAATAACTCGATTCGTTTAACTCGAAATTCGAATTTTTTTTCAATTTTTTCAAGTCGAATCGAGCTTTGCTCACCCCTAGAATAGACTATGTCTATTTATAGGCTTGTAAAGCCATATTCTAATACGAGTGTAGAAAGATTGAAACTCCTTATTCTAATCAATATCAAATAGATGGAGTTTAATAAGGTTTAAAAAACCTTATTTAAAATAAAATAAAAGAAGTGTAGTTCTATAGGGATTCTTCTTTTATTTTATTTTACCATTGTATTTTATTTAAATAAGGATTCGAGTCACTTAATTCTAACAATTATTATTAT
This sequence comes from Gossypium australe, assembly GCA_005393395.2. Taxonomy (NCBI): domain Eukaryota; kingdom Viridiplantae; phylum Streptophyta; class Magnoliopsida; order Malvales; family Malvaceae; genus Gossypium; species Gossypium australe. The sequence continues at coordinate 121,502,703 of CM016625.1, forward strand.
TATTATTATTATTATTATTATTATTATTATTATTATTATTATTAAGTTAACTAACTTTGCATTTATTATTATTATTATATATAGGTATTTACATAGTATTTTTTAATACATTTATTATATTTTATCTTATTATTACTTATATATTTACATCTTTTTATATAATTTTAAAATTTAGATTTTATTACCATTATTATTATTAATATCATCCTCATTTTTATTAACTTTATTTTTGAGTTGTTTTATATCATATTTATTTATTTGTTTAGTACTAGTTTTCTTTTATTTTCGATTTTTTTTTACTTATTATTTTCCTCTTTATTTTTTGGCTTGTTCATTTCCTTTCCACCTCCATGTTTTTATATTTTAATTTCAATTTAGTCCTTTTGCTCTAGTTTTATTATAATTTAAGTCCTAAAAATTTTTTATTTTTAATTCGATCCTTAGTTTATGAGATTTCGAAATTTTTATTATTTTTTAAACTGTTTCACACATTATATTTGATTTCTTTGTTTAATTGCATTTTTTTTAAAAAAAAATTTAATGTTTTAATGAAAGTTACTTATTTTCTTAACATTGCTTTTATTTCATTTTTGCATTTGGTTTCTTCTATAGTTTCTTTTATTACGCTCTTCAATTTATTTATTTATTACCCCAAAATTTAGATTTTATCACTTGTTTTTTAATCATTATTATTGTAATTGTCACTATTCGTACTCGTGTTGTTAGACATTTTATTTTAGCTCTTTCTTTGATTGTTCTTTGTGAATTGGTTTTGTTAGTGTATTTATGTCATTATTATTAGTGCGACAATTTTATTCACAAGTTATCGTTTTAAATTAAGATACATTTCATTTAATTATCACACTTATTATTATTCAAAAATTTACAAAATAAGGCAATATTCGATATTTGAGAGCTTCAAGAAATAGTGTCCTAACGTGTTGGGTTTCAATTTTTCGTTTGACCAAATAACCAAATATCCTTTTAAAATTTCAATGCATGAGTTTTTGGAATTATGAGATGATCTTGAATTCGAGAATTTCAATTGTCGTATCCTAATGTGCTAGATGTGATATTTTATTCCTTCAGAACAAGAGAATCTTAATATTCAACTCGAGTATATTCAAATGTTTTAAAGGAGATCATAATTTAAAATCTTTTTAAATTTTCAACATTGGGGCATCAATTAATCAATTTGGTACCAATTTTGGGCGTTGCGAGGGTGCTAATCCTTCCTAACACGTAACCGACTTCCGAACCCGTTTTCTGGAATTTCGTAGGCCAAAATCAATATTTTAACAAAATAAAACATTTTATAGGTGACCCGATCACACGTAAACAAAAAGGATTGTTGGCGACTCCATGTTTCATTTTAAAGTCGATCCCCGTTTTCCAAAACAAAAAAAATGGTTTCGACAGCTTGGCGACTCCACTGGGGAGTGGTTGAGAGTCAGGCCATAGATTGATTAATTTTTTGTCCTTTTGATTGAAAATTTGGAACATTGTTTTGAAAAATCATGTTTCTTTTGATGCATTTGTTGGTACTATAATTGCAATAATGTTGAGTCTCGTAGAATACTCTTGCATTGCATTGCATTGCATGACCGTTGCGGTTACACCTTTTAAGTTGGAGTGAGAAACTATGCCTTCGTGAGGTTTTCACCTCCGCATGGGCTAGTGGATTACTTCCGGGATATATTCGTACCTATGTCTTCGTGAGATTTTCATCTCCGCATGGCCATAGGAAAATGTATTCCCCTGAACCGAACTCGATCCATATGAGCCTATAATGGGTGAGGATTGAAGAATCTGCTGGTTTGGGTACCCTCTTTTTAGAACCAAACCACATATAGTTGACCCTAGGAGTCCACTTTAAGTAGAACTATGTTAAACCCTAGCAGTCACCTGGATAGGTGTTTGACTATTTTTCTGTCTGATTTGATTTTTACCATCTGTATATGATACTAATGTGTTTTCTTTTATTTATGACTACATTGCATTTCGTCATTATAGAAATGAGGTGTTGATTCATATTCGATTGCTAAATAGAAGAGTTTGTCATAGGAAAATGGATTTCTTGATAAAGTGAGTTATAATACGTTTGTCCAAATATAGTCCAAGTAAACACAACGAGAAAAGGTTGATAGTATATGACCTTGCCTCGTTGCTCGAGGATTCAAGCCAATAAGGATTATTCGAGAGTCATCAAGTCTCAATTTTCTTAAAGAAGCTTATGAGCATCGTAAAGGATAAGTGAGTGAAGAGTCACAGCTTGAATCAAGTAACAAAGAGTTAGAAGGGGCATCTATTAAGAAAGTTCACGGGACACGACCATAACATCTGTATACGAAGAAAAGGATTGGTTTCTTCACCTAGACTATGAGGACAAAGCCGCATATGTAATCCGCTTTATATAAAGAAATTTATTTTCTAGAAGAGTTCTTCCAATGGAATTGAATTCAGAATCAATGCCTCTCTTTCTTTTTGCATTCATTTCATGCCTTTGCATTGCATTTCATGCATTTGCATTACATCACATCACATGCATTAAAATTTGTAGAAAGACTAATTAATTAAAAATTATTTCAACAACCTAAAAACCGACAAAACCTTACCAAATACGCATCCCTACGGCACAAGAAAAAAGACCAAGTCAATGGATAAAAGACTAGAAAAATTAGAGCAAATGCAAAAGGATATGCAAGAACAAATGCAGGCACAGATGCAAGAGCAGCTAGCTAAGATCCAGTAAGATATGAGGGATCAAATGATGGAGTCCCAAAGAAACATGATGGCTCAATTGTCCCAACTACTGATAGGAAGGATGGACAAAGGGAAAGGCACCATGGATAATGAAGATCCTCAATATCCTCCTGGTTTTATCTCTACCAATGCTCAAACACAACCTGAGGTACACCTGCAAAGACCAACTGTCACAATTAGTCCCCAAAAATTTCAGGCTGAGGCTTCGACACCGGCGAATTCCCAAATTGGATCAGGCTCAAATCTAGAGGGTAATCCTGCCAATCCCGCTGTTCCCGATCCAGATAATATAGCAGAAAGAGAAAGAGAAAGAGTAAGAAGGGAACTCCCAAAGCAGTTAAAGGACCAATGTAAATGGCTGGAAGAAAAATTCAGAGCAATGGAAAGCACTGATAATTATAGAGGAATAGATACTAAGGATCTAAGCTTGGTTTCGGACCTAGTACTTCCCTATAGGTTCAAAATGCCGGAGTTTGAGAAGTACAACAGAAATAGTTGTCCCGAAGCTCTATCACCATGTTTTGTAGACGTATGACTGGGTATGTCAACAATGATCAATTACTAATCCACTGCTTTCAAGACAGTCTAACTGGGGCAGCGTCCAAATGGTATAACCAATTGAGTCATACCAGGATTAGTTCATGGAGAGATTTAGCTCAAGCTTTCATGAAGCAGTATAATCATGTAATGGATATGACCCCAGATAGAATTACTTTGCAGAACATGGAGAAGAGAACAAATGGGAGTTTCCGACAGTATGCCCAAAGATGGAGGGAAGTCGCTATACAAGTCCTGCCACCTCTACTGGAAAAAGAAACCACGATGCTCTTCATCAATACTCTAAAGGCCCTGTTCATTAACTATATGTTGGGAAATGCTACCATGAGCTTTTCAGATATGGTAGTATCCGGCGAGATAATTGAGAATGCTATAAGAAGCAGAAAGATAGACGCGGGAGAAAGCACCAAAAGATCAACTTTGAGAAACAAGAAAAATGAAGTAAATATCTTGAGTACGCGTTTCAAACCGGTCACCATGGGCCAGCCGAAGACTGAAATCAATAGCTATCAAGGCTCTTCAAGGTAAGAATTCAACTCGAGCCAAATACAGAAATGCTCCAGTTCACACCCATCCCGATAACATATAAAGAGCTATATCAGAATCTTTTTGATGTGCATGTAGTGTTTCCATTCTACTCAGAACCTATGCAACCTCCGTATCAAAATGGTATAATGAGAATACCCAATACGATTACCACATGGGAATAACGGGGCATTCAATTGAAAACTTCACTACATTTAAAAAGTTGATCGAAAGGCTCATTGAAACGGGAATTGTAAAATTCGACGATTCCTCAAAACCTAATCACTCGGATGAAGCAGTGAATATGATAGTTAAAAGTGGAGGCAGAAGAGTTGCAATTCCTTGAAGAAGTCAGGGGCTTGGAAGGAATATTAGGGAATCTGAACATTAATGACATATCCGAAGAGGAAATCGGGGAATAAAAGTTTCCAAGCCCTTACATACTTGGGAAGATTTTAAACAATGGGACTATGGAAGGGATCCTTGTATTTTTAGAGCTAATCTAGAGTAATATTCAAAACATGCCTGTTGCTTTAATCCTAGAGGCAATAAGAATCTTTTTATGAAATAGGCTTGTGTTCAGAATTTTTATTTCAATAAAATGCATCTTTTTAAGCAAATATTTTTTTCATTCTTTCCATTTCATATTATACATTCTTTTGTTTTTTAGAATATTCTTTCATTCTTTATTCATAACCATACCATACAAATAATCATCCTTAGAATCATTTATTCTTTGAATTTTTTTTTGCCTTCGTACCTAGGTACCCAGATATCAACGACATGAGCGACTTGTTACTGATTCCCTTTTTGAATGAGATATGGGTCTAAGGGATCTAAGGACTTTGAAGATGACAGAGATTGTAGCCTATCTTTTGATTTATTAAAAATGGTAGAATAAGATGAAAATAGACTATACCTTACAAAGGGTCAATAGACGTTGCGAGATTAGGAAAGGGGTAAAGATCAAAGCCTAACTCACCATAGAAAAAAGGTTAGACATCATTGAGCTATTTTCAAGAATTCAAAGATGTTTTCGCACGATCATATCAAAGCACGCCAGGCTACTGAAACGTGGGTATGCTGTTAAGGTTGGTGTTTAAAGAACCCATGTTAATGGTTATACAATGGCCAGGCTAATCAAGAGGTTCGGGCTACTGGTTTACCAAGAAAGGGAAATTGCATCAGTTACGCCGTAAATGCCAAATTATGGAAGACAAGACTTATGTGCCTCCTCTATTTTTTCTATATGTGGGGCATAGATGTTATGGGGTCGATCTCATCAAAAGCATCTAGCCGACACCAATTCATCTTCGTGGTTGTCAATTACTTCAATAGGAGGGTGAAGGTCGCTTCATATGCCAAAATTACAAAGTCAGCAGTTATCAAATTCAGATTCAAATCCAAGTCCAAATCCAAATCCAAATCCAAATCCAAATCCAAGTTCAAATTCAAATTCAAATTCAAATATAAGTTTAAATGCACATTCAAATTCAAAAAAAAAACGGCAATAAAGAATGTCAGAAAGGAGAATGTCTAACATAATTGCATAATGTCAAAGATTTACAGTCTGTTCAAAGATCAGACACCATATCAGTGCAGCAAAGGCAGCCACAAAACCATTCAAAATTTTTGAAAAATGATTGAGATTTGTAAAAGTTGGTATAGAGAAGTTACCATTTACCCTCTTTGCTTCTTGAACGTTGGCCAGGACCTTCACCGGGGCAACATCTTTCTCATTGGATTATTAAAAGGAAAGCAATTGTTGGAAGTTAAGATTAAGAATTGGATGAAGTAGAATGTCTCCAGTAAGCTTGATTGAAAGTATTCATCATGGTCGAATGAACCAAAAATGGATGATACGGGCTTATGACAAAAAGGTTCGCCCAAAAGAATTTCATGATGGGGACCTGACATTAAGAAGGATTCTTCTCATAAAAAATGACTTCAGAGGAACGTAAATGTCAAATTTGGAAAAACCTTACGTGGTGAAGAAGGCTTGTTCTGGAAGATCATTAACTTTGACCAAGATGGATGCAAGGACATGCTCAAGCCAGTGAATTCAGATTTCATCTAAAAAGAGAGGTCAAGGTGAAAACCCGCAAAGGGCACCTAGAGACCTTTTTAATAAAAAAAACAAAAAGAAAAAAGAAAAGAAATAAAAAATTTCAATAAAAAAAAAGAAGAAAGAAAAAGGAGAGGCCAAGGTGAAAACCCGCAAAGGGCTTCTTGAAACCTTTTTAAAAAACAAAAAAAAAAAACCAAAAAATCAAAAAATAAAAGAAATAAAAAATTTTCAATAAAAAAAAGAAGAAAAAAAAAGAGAGGCCAAGGCGAAAACCCGCAAAGGGCGCTTTGAGACCAAAGGGGATTTGAGTTGAAAACTTGAAAAGGGCAGCTTAAATTTTGATTGAAAGTGAGGCATACAGTAATCTTGCTATACTTGAATTAACAATGTGGAAGTATGCTATGTCTTGGGGTATCAACAAAATACTCTAGATCCCTAAACACATATTGAGCTTAAAATGGTCCTCAAGATGTTTGAATAGAGAAGCTCAGGCTGCGATATCTGGGGCACCTAGTTTCCATTTTACCCATTTTAAATTTGTTATTTGTTATTATCTTATTCTTTTCAAAAAATGCTCCCAATAAAATTTCTGTGCATTTGCTATCTTGGCTTAACTTATTTGTTTCGAGCTATACTCCTAATTAATTTCCTTCTTGTCCATTGTTATGATATTTTTCAGGCATTTTGCATTGAAATAACGATTAGTGGACTAATAATACTTTCATAAAAAGAGTTTCGCATATTACTCTGGAAGCTTTTAAATAATACAAGAACTTGAAACAGGACTATTTTTTAAAACTCACCAAGTTTAAAGGATGGAAATATTGGTGGAGGAAGAGTCTAAACTAAGACTATCTCTCCGGATTTTTGTCAAAATTGGTGATTGAACAAAATATTGCGTCAGTGATACAATCTTGATGAAAAATGGGCAATGTTAACCCAAGTGTAAAAGGGGAATCATTCTCGAGAAAAAAATGATATTCTGCATCCATGCATACACATTTGGTTAGGTCACCCAAGGAGTGATCAATTGATTGAACAAGTTACAGATCCTATACCTTTGATTTGCAGCAGGTTGAATAGAAGAAGATGCAGATCCTATATTCTTGATTTATAACAAGTTGGATTGAAGATGAAACAAATTTTATACCCTTGAGTTGCAGTGGGATGGGTTAAAATTGATACAGATCCTATAGCCATAAGTCGCAATGGGATGGTTTAAAGACGGTACAAATCTTATATCCCCAAGGTATAGTGGAAAGAACCCTGAAGTTACAGTGAGGCAAATCTTTTGAGCAAGATATAATTATTTTCTCGGGTTTTCTATCAAGAATACCAGCCGAACAAGATGGCAGCATAATATGTCAGTGATAAAGCCCTGATAAACAATGAGCAATGACACCTTAAACATTTAAAAAAGGAATCATTCTCATGATATTCTGCATTCATGCAAATGTCATCCATAATATCATTTAGTTAGGAGCATTTGATTCATTCCGATCATTGCATCCTAATCATTGTACATTTTAAAAAAAGATCATTATCATGATATTATGTATTTAGGCAAATGTCGTCCATAATACATTTGGTTAGTAGCATTTGATTCATTCTAATCATGACATCCTAGTCATTATGCATAAGCATAAGTCCATAAATCGATTCTATAGGTCATGTTCCCCAGAAGAGGGTGTAATAAGATCGACGAATCCACAGGTCCAACACCTCTGAAGTTGCAGTAGGATGGATCAAATTCACCATGGTGAATCTCATTTCCCTGAAATTGCATTGCAGCAGATTGAAATCATTACCCTTATCTTCCTTAAGTCGCAGTTGAGCAAATCGAAGATAGCGAATCTTATTTCCCTAAAGGCGCAGTGGAACAGATTAAGCTACTGCAGATCTTATCTTCCTGAAGTTGCAGTGGAGCAGATTGAAGCCACAGTCTTATCTCTCTGAAGTTACAACGGAGCAAACTGAAGATAGCAAATTTTATTCCTTGGCGTTACAGTGAAACAGATTAAAGCTACAAATTACGACAGATCTTATCTTCCTGAAGTTACAGTGAAACAGATTGAAGCCACCAGCCTTATTTCCCTGAAGTTGCAGTAAAGAAGACTGAAGACAACAAATTTTATTTCCTTGGCGTGTAGTGGAACAGATTAAGCTACTGTGGATCTTATCTTCCTGAAGTTGCAGTAGAGCAGATTGAAGCCACGGCCTTATCTCCCTGAAGTTGCAGCGGAGCAGACTGAAGATAGCAGATCTTATTTCTTGACGTTACAGTGAAACAGACTAAAGCTACAGATTACGGCGGATGTTACCTTTCTAAAGTTGCAGTGAAGCAGATTCAAGCCACCAACCTTATCTCCCTAAAGTTGCGGTGGAGCAGGTTGAATATACAAGTCTTATCTCCCTGAAGTAGCAGCGGTGCAAACTGAAGTTTGTAGATCTTATCTCCCTAAGTAATAGTGGAGCAGATCAAATTTGGCGAATCTTATCTCCATGTATCGGTAATGGAGCAGATTCAAGCCACAGCCTTATCTCCCTGAAGTTGCAGCGGAACAGACTAAAGATAGCAAATCTTATTCCCCTGGCGTTGCAATGAAACAAATTAAAGCTATAGATTACGGCGGATCTTATCTTCCTGAAGTTGTAGTGAAACAAATTAAAGCCACCAGCTTTACCTTCCTGAAGTTGCAGCAGAGCAGACTGAAGACAGCAAACCTTATTTCCCTAGCGTTGCAGTGAAATAGATTAAAGCTACAGATTACAGTGGATCTTATCTTCCTAAAGTTGCAGTGAAGCAAATTGAAGCCACCAGCCTTATCTTCCTAGAGTTGCAGCGGAACAGATTGCAGATAGCAAATCTTATTTCCCGGGCATTGCAGTGGAATATATTAAAGTTACAAATTACGGCAAATCTTATCTTCCTGAAGTTGCAGTGAAGCAGACTGAAGCCACCAGCCTTATCTCCCTGAAGTTGCAGCGGAGCAGACTGAAGACACTAGTCTTATTTCCCTGAAATCGCAGTGGAAAGGATTAAAGTTACAAGTCCTATACCTATGAAGTTGCAGTAGATTGGATCAAATTTACCAAACCTTATCTCCCTGAAGTTGCAGCGGAGCAGACTGAAGATAGCAAATCTTATCTCCCTGAAGTTGCAGCGGAGCAGATTGAAGCTACAAGTCTAATTTCCTTGAATTGAATCGAAGCGCTAGTTCTTATGCCCCTGAAGATGCAGTGGGATGGAATGAAGCTACTCGAAGAAGAAAAGCACCGAAAGAAGTCAAGATTCGACAAGACCGGGCAAAATTGGCCCTTTTAAAGTCTTTGCTTCATTTTCGTTACACGACAACGAGCAAAGAGAGGCAGTTGTAATTGGCCCAATTTGCCCGGACCCATTAACTAGATTAAAAAACCAAAAAAAAAATAAAACCAAAATAATAAACAGTCCAAAATTACAATACAAGCCCAATTATTAAACCTAGCCCAAATACCTAAATCACTAAGCCCAAAACAGAACAAAAAAAAAAAAGAAAAAAATAAACAGAAACCCTAGCTAGCCCTTGCGCCGCATGCCTTCAACGGCTACAGCCTCCACACGCGCGTCGCGCCTCCGTACTCACCACGTCAACAACCTTCGTACACTTCTCCGTACGGCCTCCACTGCATGTCACACACCTGCACAAGGAAACAAAACATCAAGCAAAAGAAAAAGACAGCAAAGATAGCAGACAAGGGCTTGGAAATAGAAATTTTTTTCTCTTGTATTTTGATTCTTTTTTTCGGCCATATAAAAGGGCCAAAGAAAATCTGTAAGGGGACAGATTTTTTTTAACAAACCATCAATACGAACAAAAAAGAAGCAATCAATAGCAATAAAAAAAATCAGATTCAAGGTTCAAAAGGTTGTTTTCTACTCTTTTTCTTTTCGCATTCTTGTTTCTTTCATTTTTTTTTCTTTTATTTATTTTTTACAAATCGATTTTAAATAAAATCGAGAGAGGAGGGCTTACCTAGATTTGCTCCTTGAATCTTTGACAAAGGTGGAGGTGCATGAAGCACCGATGACCCTCAAGGGCTGTTTCTAGGCCGAAACCCTAGCAGAGATTTGGGGAAGGGGTATTATTTTTTTTAAAAAAAATGATAGACGAAATAAAGTTCAGCAAAAAAATTAGATTTATATTAGCCTCTGGAACGGCACCGTTTTGTGCCATAGCTTTGGACGCTGAACGACATCGTTTAGGCACACGACCCGCGCGCGTGACCCGACCCGGGGAGGATCCGCGTGTTTTCTATTAATGGGAAATTTGTGCATTTGGTCCTTCCTCTTTTCCTTATCTTTCAAATCAGTTTATTTTTTAATTTTTAATTTTTGCCCCAGAATTTTGTTGCAGTTGCATTTTGGTCCATTCGAACGACACCGTTTTTGCGCACTATTCATCCTGGTCCCTCAGCCTGCATTTCTTTGTTTTTGTTTTTTTTAATTTATACCTATACCTTCTTTAGGTTATAATTTAATCCCTTATTATTATTATTATTATTATTATTATTATTTTAATACATTTATTTTATTTTATCTTATTATTACTTATATATTTACATCTTTTTATATAATTTTAAAACTTTAGATTTTATTACCATTATTATTATTAATATCATCCTCATTTTTATTAACTTTATTTTTGAGTTGTTTTATATCATATTTATTTATTTGTTTAGTACTAGTTTTCTTTTATTTTCGATTTTTTTTGTACTTATTATTTTTCCTCTTTATTTTTGGCTTGTTCATTTCCTTTTCACCTCCATGTTTTTATATTTTAAATTCAATTTAATCCTTTTGCTCTAGTTTTATTATAATTTAAGTCCTAAAAAAAATTATTTTCAATTCGATCCTTAGTTTATGAGATTTCGAAATTTTTATTATTTTTTAAACTGTTTCACACATTATATTTGATTTCTTTGTTTAATTGCATTTTTTTAAAAAAAATTAAATGTTTTAATGAAAGTTATTTATTTTCTTAACATTGCTTTTATTTTATTTTTGCATTTGGTTTCTTCTATAGTTTCTTTTATTATACTCTTCAATTTATTTATTTATTACCCCAAAATTTAGATTTTATCACTTTTTTTTAATCATTATTATTGTAATTGTCACTATTCGTGTTGTTAGACATTTTATTTTAGCTCTTTCTTTGATTGTTCATTGTGAATTGGTTTTGTTAGTGTATTTATGTCATTATTATTATTAGTGCAACAATTTTAATCACAAGCCATCATTTTAAATTAAGATACATTTCATTTAATTATCACACTTATTATTATTCAAAAATTTTTAAAATAAGGCAATATTCGATATTTAAGAGATTTGAGAACTCGTGTCCTAACGTGTTGGGTTTCGATTTTTCATTTGACGAAATAACCAAATAACCTTTTAAAATTTCAATGCATGAGTTTTTGGAATTATGAGATGATCTTGAATTAGAGAATTTCAATTGTTGTATCCTAACATGCTGGATGTGATATTTTATTCCTTCGGAATAAGAGAATCTTAATATTCAACTTGAGTATATTCAAATGTTTTGAAGGAGATCATAATTTAAAATCTTTTTAAATTTTTGACATTGGGGCATCAATTAATCAATTTGGTACCAATTTTGGGCGTTGGAGGGTGCTAATCCTTCCTAGCACGTAACCGACTTCTGAACCCGTTTTCTTGAATTTCGTAGGCCAAAATTAATATTTTAACAAAATAAAACATTTTATAGGTGACCCGATCACACCTAAACAAAAAGGATTGGTGGCGACTCCATGCTTCATTTTAAAGTCGGTCCCCTTTTTCCAAAACAAAAAAATGGTTTCGACACTATTAATTAGTTTAATATTTTTATAATGTAATTAATTTATTCAAATAGATAATATCGTTAACTTTTCAATTAATATGCTATGTGGTTATATATAATTTGAAAGTAGATATATAAATCCAAAAAGTAAAGAGGTTAAATTCTTGAAAATAAAAGCAAGAATAATAAATTCCAAATGAATGAAGTGTAGAGACTTAGAATCATGGTTGTTTGAATCGGATTCAATTGATCGGGGTATAGATCCGAAGGAAGTATCAGACTAATTGAACCGCAAACCAGTATGGATTAATTAAACTAAGCTAAAAAAATTAATTGAATTGTTTTTCTTTAATTTTCTAGTTCTGAAAATATTACTTAGATTATATTTTAATTTCTAAAATTTTATTTTTCAATTTAATATAAATAATTAATTAATTAAGCGCGACTTTTGTTTTTAAATGAACATGCTTTCTTTTTTTTAATAATAAAGAAGATAACCAAGTGCTGTTATTTATACTTTACAAAGGAATTACCCAATTTATCTTCTAACAAAAATTTCCTAGCATGAAAAGTAGGAAAATCAATAATCGAAAATTCGGTTTTCCCTCTCAGACAAGTTTTAACCATCTAATCAGCAACCATGTTCCCCTCTTTTCGAATAAATTGAAATTTTACCATTTGAAAGCATCTCTTAACAATTAAATAATAGAATAAATACGTTTCAATATATTTAAATTCATATCATCTCACATTAATAATAATATTGATATCAACCGAAGTAAAACTCAATCCAGAAATAACTTATTTAGCTTGTGGATATTAAAGATCGGTTGCCGCAACCAGAAATTAGGCAACATATTAAATAAAATTTGATGGGTCCCCTACGTTAGGTGAGCTGCACATATCTATTAGTTTATAATTTCCTTCAGATCGAGTCAAAGACGTCCTTCTATTATTAAGTTCACATTTAATTTTGTCCATACCTACGATTGTGAATTAATTAGACCCTAGAATCGTTCGGCAAGACCTAAAATTGATTTTTATTTTAAGTAAAATTAGCTTTAAAATTAAAATTAAACTTAAAGATTTTGAGACAAGGACTGAATCAAACTGATTTTACCAGTTTTGAGTTTGAATTGAATTTCACAATTAAATTGAGACTGAATTTAAATTAATTTTGAGGTTATTTTTTAAGTTTAATTTCTATTTTAATTAAAATTTAGAAAAATACGCCATGATGGGTGGATATTAGGATATCCATATATGGTTTTTAAAGATTTTTTTTTTCGGTTTTTAAAAGAAAAGAAGGAAAATAATTTTTTTAAAAAGGTTTATTTGTGCCGGCCACCGTGCACTGCTACCGGAAGCCAAAGAATATTGGGTTCTTTGACGGCAATTGCTTACCGAAAAGTGAAGAAGGCAAAAGATGGTGGAGAGAAAATTACATCCATAATGAATCTAGATAAATGGTTTTCTATTTTATTCTAAACAAGTACAAAACTAAAAAATAAAAAATATACAAAAATATTAATAATTATTTAAAAAGTTTAAAAAATTAAAGTATGAAACAAAAATTAAAGAAACGATTGACATAAAAATTCAAATACGAAAAAATTAAAATATAAAAATATTTTTAAATAGTTTGAATTTCACAAGTTGATAATATTCACATAAAAATATAATTTAATTTTTACCATATTAATAGAAAAAAGAGTTTATAGTTCTTATAATTTTTATATATATTTTTAGAATTATTAATATTTTTAGAATTTTTAAATTTTTTTATAGTTTTGCACTCCTTCATAATGAATTTAAATAATTATATGTTTAGGTTGAACTGAACTTGAACAATCATTAGTCTAGGCTCATTTTAGACGTGCACTTTATTAAGTTTATAGTTTTTTTATAAATTATTATTATTTTTGAATGCTTTTCATATTTTAATTTCTTAGAAATTTTAAATAATTATTGATATTTTTTTATAATTTCTAATTTTATATAGTTTTGAATACATCTAGAATGAATCTGAACAAATAGTTATTGAGATTCAAATAAATCTGGATAACCAATTGTTTAAGCTTATTCCGGATGTAATTTTTATTAATTAATTTTATATTTTGTAAAAAATTGTTGACATGGCATGCCACATAAACATCCTTCAACATGGCTTTCCATGTGTCATCTTTTGATGGTTATTATCAACAATGTCAATATCATTAATGGTCAAGCTGGTCAACTAATGGTTTTCAGAAGAGCATAATTGATTTTTTTTTTTTTTTTTGGTCATTAGAGATTCAATAAGATGTACTTCGATTGATTTTTATTAGTATTAGGGAAAAAATTTGCTATCATCATGTATACTTCTTTACATCAATTATTTAAATGTTAACTAACAATTCTAAAATTTAATTATTTAGATATCAATTAAATAATATCATGAAAAAAAATATGACTTATCAATTCAAAAGTTTTTTTCAACTCTTGATTACATTATACATAAAATGATCTTACACCCAAATGTGTCCTTTTTAGGAGGAGCAAATCCCTGAATTCTATAACACCGTAATCTTACATATGTTTGAGGAACACCCATGGAAAGAGAGTACCATGGCATTTGTGTGACCATAGCCATTACATATTCCATGGAAAATCAGACCACCCAAATTTGAACCCTTTCATTTAGAGCTTGTAATGGGTGGGGAAAAGGGAACTTATCCTTTGTGGGTAATGTAAAACTTATTTAGGTTCCCTTGTGATACGATTTCCCGAACTTGGATAGTTTGGAAAATAGTTCGAATGGAAGGACCATCTTGAATAGGTTCAATTGGTGGAAAATCTTGACCCGAAGCACTTGAATACTTTAAGGAACTGTAGTTATATTAAAACTACGACCCACTCAAACTTGACAGAATACTCGAACCTTAGTAAGCGAAGTTGCTACACTCCGTGATGGGAAATGAAGTGATAAGACAATTTGGTGAACATTACAAACTTGTAAAACTTTGATAAAAAAGAATTATTCACTCTGCTCATGTTTCACTTGGCTTTTACTCTCATATGCTCTTACGACACTTGAGCCTTTTTCCGCTCGCAATTTTGTCTCATAGGTTCTTAAGAGAACTAGGAGAATTCTTTCAAACACTTCGAAATTAGTGGTTTGGAAATTGGCTTTGGCTATTCACGGGTGCTTGCAACAAGAATACATGTTAGAATGTTCATAAAAGAAAGAATGAGAAGTACTCGGAATGATATCAACTTGATGAAAGGAACATAAACTAATTTTTTTTTCACTCGAACTTTCTTTTTATCGAAAAAAATTTTGAATTTTTTTTCGAATTCTTGTTCTTTTTTTTTTCAAATTTCTCTTTTTTTTTTTGTTTTTTTCGAAACTCTTTTTTTTACTAATAAAAAAAAAGATAGATACGAATCTAGTTTCAAGAATCCCGAGCTAATGCATGACCTAATTAAATGCATAACACATAATGCAAGTCACAATTTAAAGATGCAGATAAATAATTCAAGACATTAATTAAAGATGCAAATATAAACTAAACTAAAACTTAATTAAAGTCTTTTAAATTGTCCCATGATTAATCAAACCCACCACTAAATTGGTCCACACTTGAATCCAATTAACCATCACAGACATTGGGCTCCGCCCAATTTGATTGATAAGCTTCATTTTACACTTGAGCCCTTCTCGTTTGAGCTAATCTAAACATTTCTGAATTGCATCGTAATATGATGTGACTGGAATCACATCACCTTGTGTATCAGAATCAACCTTCAACCAACATGCATTGACCATTTTAGATACCCAGTTATAGGATAGAATCATGTTTAAACCTTTGTAGAAATAAACCCTATAATATGCATAAATATATATGTTTTTGGAAAAATACATGAGTTGGCTATAAGTTGAACCTGACTGCCCAAACATGTATTCAGATACAAGTTTGACCAATATATGAAACAGAAACGAAAAATAGAGAAAATTAGGAAAGATTTACACACATTGTTTGTTAACATAGCTCAAAAATAATCCTACTCCACAGAGTCTCGTTTAGTGAATGATTGGAGATCGCCTATTGATTTAAGCCTAACATACCCTTACAAAAAAAAAGAAATTGCAATCCCCACATCAACCCCAATTGTTACAAATCATTCACTTCAAAAACCTCACTTACATCACATATAACCAGCCAAAAGCACTCCAAAAGGCTTTGTCGTAACCATTTTTGGAAAAAAAAAATGGGAGTCGACTTTTAAAAATAGGGAGTCGCTACCGATCTTTTTTGGTGTGATCGGGTCACCTTTGTTTTAATAAAACATTTTGATTTACTAAAACAGCATTTTTGGTCTACGAAAATTTGAGAAAACGAGTTCGGGAGTCGGTTACATGCGAGGAAGGGTTAGCACCCTCGTCACGCCCAAAATCGGTACCAAATTGATTGATGCTGTCCTAATGTTGAAAACTTGAAAATGTTTAGGAAAAAAAATTGAATTTGTTAAATTGGGATTGAATCTCAAGATTAACTCGTTTATACTCTGAGACATTTATACTCTGAGACCGAGATCATCTTTGACCTTCGAAGCGTATAAAGGATATTTGGTTATTTAGTTGAACGAAAAAAAATCGACACCCAGCACGTTAGGGTGTGATCTTTCGAACTTTCGAACAAACAAATATTGCCTTATTTTTTGTTTAAAAAATGTTTAAAGGATATCGACTTTGCGAAAACGTATTTTTATTTTAAACAACAATTATATGCCAACATTTGTATTTTATAAAATATTGAACAAAATTATTTGAAAGCAATTATGATGTATTAACATTTAAAATGTAACACCCCAAACCCGGCCCACAAGCCTTGACCGGATCTGGTATGTCACGGAGTGAAAACTTTTTGAAAGATTCGGGTTAACATTGGAAATCTGAAACTATTACTGAATTTGTAAAACAATGTTTGCTAAAACTAAGATAGTTTGGTTTGATAAACACGATGGAGTTGAAAACTTTTTCTTTTCCTTTGAAACCATTCGATCATTTAGATCTTTAGAAATGTCGGGGTTATTGATAACTTGGTAAAATTTGCTACCCGATGGTAACGTCTTTGAAAACGCGTACGAGCACTAATTTTGAAAACGTTGCCTTTACTGATTTGCATAACAATTCATAAGTTCGTTAGAAATAAGGTAAAAACTACTACTTAATCATACGAATAATAATAATAAGCGGCCATATTACAACCCAATCGAATTTAGCAAATAGTAAACTTTAATGGTACGAAACAAAACTTCAAAATCGAGGAACAAGCACGGCCACCTCGCGTCCTCTCCGGCTCCATCTCCGCGATCTACTCACCTGAAAAAGATAGGGAAAGGGGTGAGTCACCAAGACTCAGTGCATAGATAATACACATGTCCTCACATACAGGCTTGGCCCATATCCACACAGTTCATACACATGAATATGCAATTATGAAGCCCAACCTAGCCATCCATACTCCTTTTTCTACCCCGTGTGGTACCAAACCACTGGTGGTGCCAAACCACTGGTGACTTAAAGTCACGGTATCCGTCAATACTTGTGGTGCCAAACCACTGGTGGTGCCAAACCACTGGTGACCCGAAGTCACAAGTCAAATGATGGGGCCAACCCATCGTGTGATACCAAATCACTGGCGTCGATCCCGTATCTCAAATGTGGGGCCAACCCACGGTGGAATTAATCCACAGGGACGAGACGCTATGAGGTGCCAAACCTCTGGAGGTGCCAAACCTCTGGTGACCGTAGTCACGAAATGTGGTACCAAACCACTGGTGTCCGTCGACACGATTATTACTCCCTCTCATCAATCCCACCATCATCATGCTCACATAACAAGTATCATGATCCCATATATCATGCATTTGTATATAGCATAGCATTTAACAGCATATGATGGCATACACAACATATATCATAGATCGAGTAATAGGGGACTTACCCGAGGACCCAGCTTATGCCCACAAGGCAAAGTTACTACATGAGAGGTTATAAATATCATCATAATAACAATTTATACTAATAAAGTGTGTAAGAGCTTACACACCTGATTAAACGATCACCCACCTTGGGTATCCAACATCTTAGCCCTTATTTCGGCTAACATGCACAACATATACATTTACATATAACACATATAAACAAGCAAGAGAACAGTGCGATAACTACGCACCTTATCACAAACAGCGTTATGCCCTCAAATCCGAAGCTATCCCTAAGCGATACTACGGCTATTTGCCTACGCTGTTGCTCGGATGCTGGCCCACACCCCGGTGGCCAATCTCGCGCAGCCGAGACAGGTCGCTTCTTAAACTTCGGAATAGGGACCTTCCCTTTTTCCTTCTTGACTGGTATTTTCCTCCATTAATGATATCTTAATCAGATAAACCGGTTAAACCTCTGAGTCATTTACCTCGAGCACTTCAATTCTCGAAAGAGTCATTAGTGCCTCTTAACACTAGCTACACACAACAGAGCACATCATTATAGTCTTATACATATTCGGCCACCCCCAGAACCTGGGTCAACATTTAGTTATCATCACAACCCAAAATATAGCTTTTAGCCGAAAATAATACTTCCTTACCTTGCTTATTGATCCTGAAACACCATTTGTTTCTGTCGATTAGCTCCCAAAGGTATCGATAGTCCTATTAAAACAAGGTTAGGGTCGGCTAATACACAAACTTATGAACAAAGGCCCTTAGCCGAAACTACAACCTATTTACCTTGATGTATCCAATCCCGAGAGAACCCTTACTCCTTTAAGGCTATCTCCTTTGACTACACAAGAACGAAACATAAAATCAAGGCCTTAATAAGGTTTGACCAATCCCAAATACCAATGCCAAATACTGATTTCGGCATGCTAAAGAATAAAAGTTCAACCGAATATTTTTAAGGGAGAATTAACTTACCAAAAGATTCGGCTATGGTTCAAGTGTTAATGAAACGTGCAGCCAACAACAAGGCAAGCAATATTTGCTAGCCAAAATACTCTCTCTAGCTTCTTCAATACCTAAGCCCAAACTTGTTCTATCTCTTTCTCTCTCGGTCAAGAACACAAAAAGGGAAGAAAGAAAATAAAACAAGCAATAGCCACCCCACTTGTTTCTTGTAAACCGAATATACTAGGCCTTGAAGCAAGTTCCAATCGGCCATGCAAACATGTAGTAAGAAGGAGAGTAAAGCAAGGATATTTGGCACTCTTTAATCATCTTTCAAAACCGAAACACTACTGTAAAGGGTCCTATAGTCGGCCAAACACAAATGGGAAGGAAGGAAAGCTAAACAAGGAATTTGGCACCTCATTTGCTCTACTCAAAAACGAAAATGAAAGTCTCTAGGGAGTCCTACTTCCGGTCAAACAATTTGGAAAATGAAAGGCTAAACCGAATCAAAGCATTCGGCCATGCTTTGTTAAGCAAAATAGCCGGCCATGCTTCCTCCTCCTTTCCCATATCTGTTTCAAATTTCAAACATCAAAATACCAATAACATTGTTTATTTGCAAGCTCATCACTAAGTTCCCTCATTCAACAAATAAAAAAATGAACATCCCAAGACAAACCCAACTCCCAACGGCATGCTTTGTTCCCATTAACACAAAAACAAAGAAAATTCTTTGTTAAATAGCATGCCCAACACCATTTGAAATTTAAAATCAAATTTAACTAATTCCCATGCATAAAAATAATAATACTTATAATTTCCCATACCTTATTAATCATAAAATAAAACTAAATAATAATAAAAGTAAAGGAGTAATGCCCCGTACTTCCAAAACAATAAAAAAAAAAAGAGAAGAAGCAACCCTTGCTTCATGCGTGCCTGCTGCATTTAATGCCCATGCAGCCCTTTCACGTTAGCAAAAATAATCAGAACCAAGCTGCGCTCCAGGGTCTCGAACCCAAGACCTGAAGCATCATGCCCATGCGTCCTGCCAATCTGCTAATGTGACTTTCTTGCCAATTTTGCTTCGAAAATTCTTTTAAACCATTCTTCGCTAGTTCTCATTTACTCTAGCGCCCAGTAAAAATAAAAGCCTCCGCACGCCCCTAATGGGATTCGAACGCGAGTCCCCCCCTAGCCGCGGATCTCAAGTAAGGCCCTTAACCACTCGGCCACTATGAATTTCATGACAGAAATGCATTGCATTTTCTTTTAAGCCTTACTTCGCTGGCTTCCTCATTTTAGCGCTAGGAACCGAAAAAATAAAAACATCCGTGCCCTTAATGGGACTCGAACGCGAGTCCTCGCAGTGGCCTCCATGCTGCAAACGTCTTATCCACTCGGCCAGGCGCCTTTTTGTGATTCAAATCACCTCGATTTCTTTTTAAGGCCTCCTTATGCAGCGCCCTTTTACAAAATAAAAATGCTTATGCGCCCCATGCCAATCGAACCCCTGACCAAATTTGGCGCTGACCCTTAAGTGGCACACGGAAGCCACTATACCAGGGGGATTATTATGCCACAACCTATCAAAATTTATCCTTAAGGCCTCCTTACCCAAATTTCACTTTTAGCCCAAAATTTTCAAAATTTTCAAAACACTCCCATTTTTATCCTCGAGCTTTAATAACCCCCTAAAACACATCCAAACCCCTCTTAAAGCCTACCGACTCGTGAATTTTGCTCCAACGCACAGCCCCTATTTTGGGATGTTACATAAAATAGGCAATAAAGCAATAATAACACAAAATATGTTAAGTGATAACTCATATACTAAAGTAATTGTAAATACATGATGAAGTATAAACAAATATAACTATCAACAAACAAATGAACATATTTAACGCATACTTAGATAATAGATAGAAAGACACATACATGATAGAGCCAATATAAACATAATATATAGTGATTTTAAATAAATATATAAAATTACATATGAAAACAAAATAAATAGAATATATTATATAACATAAATAAATTTTAGCCACAAGTAATATACGATATAATATTGTATAGTGTACGTTTTGAAAATATATAATATATGAAAATATCTAATGAAAATAATTTTTAGCTAAATAAAAGTAACAAATAATAATGATAGAAATACACATATATTTGTACTATTAATATACTAGTATATAGATAAGGATATGGACCGTTTAATATAATACAAAATAATAAAATAAAATAAAAAGGATAAAAATAAAATAATCAATAAAAACAGGGGGTCAAATAACAATTAAAAAGGAACTGAAAGGATTAAAATAAGACGCGCGTTAAATGACAGGGGTTAAAGTGGAAATTATACTAAATTTTAAAACGGAATCGTTTTGGCTTAAACCGTGAAGACCCATAGGATCGAATTGAAATGAAACATGAGTTTTGGGGCCAAATTAAGAATAGAAAGAATTTAAAACGAACGGAATTAAAAGTAACAGAAATACGGAAGGACTGGAGCTGTAATTTAACCATTTAATGGAAACACGCGGATCCCTTGACCGGGTCGGGTCGACGCGCGGATCACAGGGGCTAAACGAAGTCGTTTCCTTGATCAATATTAACCTCCCCCTAAACAGAGCTAAAACATCACAGCTCCCCCACTCAACCTAAACCCTAACTCTTTAATCTTCTCTCTCAGCCGCAATCTAACCCCCCTCACCACCGAACCAGACGCCTACAACTCAGACTCCCTTTTCTAACTTTGATCTCGACTAAGCAAGGAGGAAATCGACGACGGTGATCAATAAGGTAAGCACTCTTCCCCTTTTATTTCGTCTATTGCTTGTAAAAATCTCAAAGTAGTAAAATAAAGGACTGAAAATAAATGAAAGCAGTAGTAAAAATAAGAACAAAAACGGAATCAACCTTCCGAGTTTTGATTTCTTCTGATTTTTTCGCGTTTCTAAAAGACCGAAGATTCAAGATTTTCTTCGGTTTTGTTACAATCGATTTTACAAAGATCCCTATCTATTTTCTTCTGTTTCGTTTTTTGTATTCTTTGATAATGCGTAAGAGCCGAAGAACCCATACAAAATGTTTGCTTCGGCTTATATAACCGATCTACTGGTTCATTTTTGTGTCTTCTTTTTCGTCTTGTTTTTCGGTTGTCTGCCATTTTCTTGTTAGTGAGTTGTTTTCTTTTTGCAGGGTATGCGCGATGGGCACGCGAAACCGAAGGCGAGTGGTGTGCTGAAGAGGCAGAGGCGTGCGGTGCAGTGACCAAGGCGTGGGTGCCAATGGCTGGCGTGGAGGCCAGGAGGCATGGGCTACTGTGTGGAGCAATGTGGCGCTTCAGGAAGGAACCCTAGGGTTCTGAAAATTTTTTAGTTTTGGGCCATTGGGCCTCTGCAAATTTGGGTTAGGGTTTGGTTAAGTGGGCTGGTTGTTTTGGGCTTGCTTGCTATTGGACTTTGTAAAGTGGGTCATTCGGGCTGTTGGGCTCAAATTTGTTTTGTAAATGGACTTTTGTTTTTTGGACTGTTTTATTATTATTGGATTTTTTGGTTTTATTATTTTTTGTTTATTTATTGGGTTTATTTTCGATGGGCCTCGGTCGCTTCTGTCAGGCCGGGCCAAAATTGGTTACTACAGGCTTCTTTCAAATGTACGATGTCAAAAGCTTTTTTTCTTTGAAATCGACTTTTTATTTTAAAATGAAAATGGGAGTCGCCACCAATCACTTTTAGGAGGTGTGATAGGGTTACCTCGTAATTTGATCATTTTAATAAGAGGTTTGATTTATTAAAACAATATTTTTCGGTCTACAAAAATCCAAAAAACAGGTTCGGGAGTCGGTTACGCACGAAGAAGGATTAACACCCTCGTTACGCCCAAAATTGGTACCTAATTTATTACTTGATGTCCTTAGTGTCAAAAATTGAAAATTTGAAGAGATTTTAAAATGCGATCCTTTATTAAGACATTACTTAACTAAATTAATTTTCACGAAAAGGAGCTTATTTCAAGTTAATCAAGAAGAAAGGATCATGTCTCGTAAGTTAGGTCACAATGTCTTAGATCCTCGAGAACAAAAATGAACGCCATTTAATCATCACTTAAATCCCGTTTTTATTTTATTTTAAAGTCAATATTCGACTATCTTGGTTTTAGAAAGAAACAGTATTTCGTAAGTTAAGAACATGACTTTTCTAATTCCAAAATAATGAACATTACTTTGATTAAAAAAATTCCTTTTTTGTCCCTCGCACAAAGACGAATGCAATATTTAAAATGATGTGTATTTAATTCATTCGGGCGTGATATACAATTGGATAAATGTTTGAACCTTAATGTATGATATGATATAATTTAAAATGACCATATAGATAGAGTGAGAAATAATACATAAATGAAGAAATAGTATAATAGTAATAACATAATTATAATAATAACACAGACATTAATAATCATATCATGGTGATAATAAATAAATGATGTAGTTTAAGATAATAATAAAAAAGTGGAATATGCATGATTTAAAAAAATAAATCAACATGACATGAAAATATCAAAAATAAATAATAAATATATATAATAACAAGAAATAATAATAAAGATAATAATAAAAAAATCACGCAAATAAAAGAATATGAACAATTTAATTTTTAAATGTAAGAAAAATAGTAATAAACAAATAAATGAATAAATAAATAAAAACAATTTGTAGAAAGATTGAAATTAAATAAACAGAGGGCTTAATTGAAATTAAGAAGTGTAAATTGTAAATAAATAAATAGACTAATTGTAACATCCCGAAATTGGGCCTAGTAGGATTGGGCCCATTGGGCCTTGGGCATAGGAGTGTTTAAAATTTTTGAGAACAAGAGAATGACATCATTTCAAGTTGGACTTATTAAGAAGATGATTTTAGAAAGTTACGGGATTCTATAAAGTTTCGAGTTCAAGTTGGGCCTTAGTAAAATTTTGTGTTTAAGCCTATTAAGGAGAGATAGTAAGTGGCATCAAGGCTTATGGAAACAAAAGAGTAAATTGCTAGCATAAAATGAGCATATGGCAAGGAGGTTATGGCATCAAGTGAAGTACTTTAAGGGAAGAGGTTCAAATCCCATTGTGTGCAAATTTTGACTATTATTTTTGTACTTCCTTCCATGGTTGTAATTATGGTAGGGGAGATTTTATTTTTTTTATATTTATTATTTTGGAAAGAGTCAAAAAGAAATATGGTATGGAGGGAAACATGGGATAGTGGAAAGAAAGAAACAAAAAGAAAAGGAGTAAAAAGGGGAATATGTTGGCATTTTTCAAGGGAGATGATTTGGAAAGTTTGAGTGGCCAAACTTTTGACTATTATTATCATGCATGTGGACGGTTTTGGGGAGGAAAGGGGCTGAATTTTGCTTTGTCTTTTGATAGAATTTTAGTGCTAGTTAGGCCAAAATCTATTTGGCACTATTTTGTGTTTTCTCCAAATCTCTTCTTTTGCTATGTGCCGAAAGTTACAAGCCATTAGTGAGTTTAGTTTTTCTTCTCTTTTGTTTGGTCAAAACATTCATCTTTTGTTCATCTTTCATTGATAGCTGAATCACCTAGCATCCATCCAACCTCCCATTCTTTTCTTTTAACCATTATCATCCTAATTCTTCATCATTTCGTTCCCTATCGTGTGGGAAAAACCTCATCTTGATCGAATCGGACTTTCAACAAGGTGAAGGAGCACAAGTGATTGTATTAACCAAATCGTTATCATCGACTCGTCAAGTAAGTGGGGACGGGATTTCAGTAGCCAAAGGGGTAGGATCGAGGGAGATCACATAAGTGGTGTTGAAATCGGTGGAAAGCACAACTCGTTATTAAGGTGTGTAATCCCGTACCTTTCGTATATATGATTGAAATGGTGTGTAATATCACACTTCTCTGAAAGTTTGTATGAAATATGCTGTTAATCGGTGGAAATACCAAAGAAAACTAATAACCGGCATCCGTAATCACTCGGGTGTGCGTATGATCGTAGTGGTAATCGTATTTCGTAATAAAACAGTTTCGGTTAGAAGCAGTGATGTGTTTTTGAAAAATCACTAAAAATAGGAGAAAAGGAATTAGAAAGTGAATAAGATATCAAATTAAAGCTTACTGTGTCTATCTTAATATGGAAGAAACGGAGAAGGAAAAGGAATTTTATATTCTGAGATATCTTGATTTTAGTGAGACTAGTTCTGATTAACTTCGGGGTTCACTGATCTGTTTTGGAAAAATCATATAAAATTGTACAAAGTGAATTATGGGTTATAATTTATATGTATGGATTCCTTAGTAAGTCTATTTTCAAGAGAAACAAGTTTTAGCAGTATATGAAAACTGTACAGTGAGATAATTGAAATTAAGTTAAGAGAGGTCAGAATCGTTGGACAGTGAAACAAGGGAAAAATTAAGGAATAAACTGTACTAAATGGATAGGCTAAAAATTCTGGAATAATTACAGTAAGAAGATACATGAGTCTAGTTTCAAGGAAATTTTACGGATCTAGATTTCAAGTTTTCTAACTCGAGTTATAGCCAATTTAGTCAGTATGACGCAAATGGACAGTTTAAATTTGTATGCCCCAAATTACTAGTTAAGTTTTAGTTGCGAAATTACCCCGTTTGGGCCTAAAATGGATTTTGACCCAATAGTTCCGTAGAGACCCAAATAGAGTTCTGTATCACTCGAGGCGATAGTGAATCTTCGGAAACACCGTTAAATATGAAATTACCGAATTACCCTCGGAGGGTAAATTACCGAATTACCCTTAGAGGGTAAATTACCGAATTACCCTTGGTGGTTAAAACTACTGAATTACCCTTGTAGGGTAAATTACCAAATTACCCTTAGAGGGTAAAATTACCGGATTTCCCTTGGTGGTTAAAACTACTGAATTACCCTTGGAGGGTAAATTACTGAATTACCCTTGGAGGGTAAATTACCAAATTACCCTTAGAGGGTATATTACCGAATTACCCTTGGTGGGTATATTACCGAATTACCCTTGGTGGGTAAATTACCGAATTACCCTTAGAGGGTAAATTACCGAATTACCCTTGGGTTGTGAAATTACCAAAATACCCTTAGAGGGTAAATTACTGAAATACCCTTGGGTTACAAAATTACCGAAATACCCTTAGAGGGTAAATTACTGAAATACCCCTGGGTTGCAAAAATTACTGAAATACCCTTAGAGGGTAAATTACTGAAATACCCTTGGGTTGTAAAAATTACCGAAATACCCTTAGAGGGTAAATTACCGAAATACCCCTCGATTGCAAAAGTTACCGAAATACCCTTAGAGGGTAAATTACCGAAATACCCCTGGGTTGCAAAAATTACCGAAATACCCTTAGAGGGTAAATTATCGAAGTACCCCTGGGTTGCGAAATTACCGAAATACCCTTGGAGGGTAAGTTATCAAAATACCTTTGGGTTGCGAAATTACCGAAATACCCGTGGAGGGTAAATTACTGAAATACCCCTGGGTTACAAAATTACCGAAATACCCTTAGAGGGTAAATTACTGAAATACCCCTCGATTGCAAAAGTTACCGAAATAACCTTAGAGGGTAAATTACCGAAATACCCCTGGGTTGCAAAAATTACCGAAATACCCTTAGAGGGTAAATTACCGAAAATACCATTTATGGGCCAAATTGAAATATGTTACTATATGGGCCGATTGATATTTTGCTATGTGGGCTGTGTAATATTTGATATATGTGCCAAGTGTTAAAAGTGATAGTTTGGGCCTCACGTGTTTAATGGGCCAAATTTGCTAGATTGATTTATGGGCCAAACTTGCTAGATCGTTTAATGGGCCAAATTTGCTAGATTGATTAACGGACCAAAATTTGCTAGGTCGATTAATGGGCCAAAATTTGCTAGATCGCTTAATGGGCCAACTTGTATTATGGGCCTTATAATGAAATTATTCTATGAATATTGTTATGCTTTGTATATGCATACATGATTGCATGGGTTGGGATAAAATTGAAGAGAAGTGCTAGTGGCTCTGCCACAATCTAGTTCGGTGACTCTGTCACAATCCAGTTCGGTGGCTCTGCCTCAATCTAGTTCGGTGACTCTATCACAAATTGATAACTTGTAATATGGGCTTTTTGTTGAAATTTACCTTATGAATATATTGTTATGCATTATATATATATATATATATATACACATGACTGCATGGGTTGGGATAATTGACGAAGAGAAGAAAGGCCTGTTGCCAAAATCTAGTTCGGTGGCTCTGCCACAAATATTTTAAATGGCTTAATGCCTCTAGTTCGGTGACTCTGTCACAATCTAGTT
Source organism: Gossypium australe (assembly GCA_005393395.2). NCBI lineage: Eukaryota > Viridiplantae > Streptophyta > Magnoliopsida > Malvales > Malvaceae > Gossypium > Gossypium australe. Next base: position 121,529,758 of record CM016625.1, read on the forward strand.
CGGTGGCTCTGCCACAAATATTTTAAATGGCTTAATGCCTCTAGTTAAGTGACTCTGTCACAATCTAGTTCGGTGGCTCTGCCACAAATATAATTTTAATTGGCTTAATGCCTGCTATTGGTGTGTTGGCGGGGTGGGTTGACTTGATCCCCACAGGTGTGATGGTTGGTACGAGTGGTGTGTAGCGGATGGAAATTAGGCTTGGTTGGGAATTGCATATCACATGCATATTATGTTCATGTTATTATGTTATAATTGTAAATGGGCTTAGGCCCAAAATATTGCTATGTGTGTTCCGACCCAGTGGATGATGGTAAGGGGATTACACACTAAGTTCTTGTAACTCACCCCCCCTTTCTCTCAACCTTTTCAGGTAATGCTCAGTGACGTGGACTTGGGCCCTGGATGGCTCGGTGGAGACCATACTTCAGAAATGGTTTATTTGGACTTCAGACTTATTTCTTGTTTATTTTATTACTCTACTATTTGGGGTTAAATGTTGTAATAAGGCCTAGGATTTTCTTTCAAAATGCTTCTGCAACTCTATTCCCAAACATCCCATTTTCGTAAATTGTTTATTTCAAATATGTTTTCACAACCAAAAGGTCTTTAAAGATAATTACGTTTTCAAGTAGATAACAATTGCTTAAGTGTTTTGGGTTTTAACAAAGAGGCCGTAATTCTCGAACAAGTTTTTAACAATCTCAAAGATGGTTTAAAAAAAAAAAATTCCATGTGACACGTCAAATTCGGGCTTAACTTCTAGGCCGGGTTTGGGGTGTTACACTAATAAGGACTAAAATGGAATTTAAACGAAATTACAAGCATAAATCTTAATAAAACAAATAAATTAAATAAGAAAACATAAATAAGGACTCAAATAAAATGCGCATAAAATAGTAGGGACCAACTAGGAAATTATTCTTAGGCCCTCTAAACGCATCGTTCCATGGGGACAAAAATAAACTAAAATCAAAATTACGTGGTAAATTTAAAAAAAAAAAGAAATAGGACTACATTGAAATGTCATTAAAAAGCAGAAGAACCGAAAGCATAAATAGACCATTAAGAAAAACCACGCAGACCCTGTTAAGGATCAAGTCAGATTTCGGGTTTGGCTTCGAAACGGCGTCGTTTTGGGATTTTGGAACCACTTCAAAATGACGTCGTTTTACTTAGTCTATATAAGTTAAAAAAATTTCAAAAAAACAATCACTTCCCCTTCATTTAAAAAAAAAAAGTCTGGAAACCCCTCAATTTTTCTCTCAAGCTTTCTCATGTCCGGCCTTTGAGACGCCGTGGGCCTGCCAGCGGCCACCGGTCATCGGCGACGGCAATCGTCACCTCCGGTGGCCAAAATTTAAAAAGTTTATTTTTATTTTATTTTTTTGAAAAAATAAAAGAAAAAAACTAAAGGGGGTTTCGATTTCTTTGGCATCCCTCTCACGCCCTCCCCTCCGACGGAGCCCCAGTGAATCCCAAGGGAATCAAGGGCTCCTCCATGTTGGAGATGGGTCGTTTCTCCTCGAAGGCGGAGAATCTGCGCACCCACAGCAATGACGCAACAAGAGCGGTAAGTTTTTTTGCTTTTGTTGTATTTTTTTATATTTTTCGAAAATAAACAACGAATAGAATGGATACCTTTTGAATCTTTTTGTATTTTTTTTATTGCTCCTTTGTTTCTGTTACAATCCATGGCCTTTATAGCCAATATTACACAATTCATTGTTCCAGTTTAGCTACTGTTGCAGCTGTTCTTGCACTGTTTGGTTTTTGTCCTTTTTCTTTCTTTTTTCTTGCAGGTGGCAAAGCCAACGAAGGAGAGAAGGTAGACCTTTTGCCACTTTGGTGAAACGGCAGCAGCAAGGGTGCATCAATCCTCTAGACGAGGCGTCTCGGGTGGCGTGCGCGCTAAAAGGGGAGTGCGGCGCTGGAGGCTAAGGTTTTCAATTTTCTGAAAACCTAGTTTAGGTTGTTGGGCCTTAGAGTTTTTGGTTAGTTTGGGCCATTTGGGCTTGTAGCATATTTGTAACACCCCAAACCCGGCCTATGCGTTAAGACCAGACTTGGCATGCCACACAATTCGAACTTACGTCCAGTCATCAATGCTTTTAATGAAAACAATTTTTCAAAACGATTTTGAAGACGGAGTTTATCAAAAATCGAGATTTATTTGAAAACCATGATTTTAAAACATGAGAGTTTACAATTTGATTTTCAGAGAAATAATTGGTTAAAAACTTAAATAATTGGTTGAAATAAACTTATAAAAGAGTTTTCACGGAAATTTTACGAGTAAGCGATATTTAAGAAAAACCCTTTTTATACGTAAGTTTAAGAAAACATTTATAAGAATTAAACAGCCCCATTTAAGTAACTAAAACATATTAAAATCCATCCACGAATAAAAATCCATAATAATAATACCAGAGGCCTTATTACATCGCAATTGAAATAGTACTTAGATAAAAATACTTAAAAGAAGTTCAAAGTTTTTTTTTATAACTCATCATTCGTAGTATGGCCTCCACACGAAGTCATCCCCGGCCCGAGCCTCCATCAATTACCTGAGAAGGTTAAGAAAAATAGGGTGAGTTACTAAGAACTCAGTGTGTAACCCACTTACCGTGATCATTGGGCCAAAACCATTTAAGCATTTAATTGGGCTTGAGCCCATTTACAAATGTACAATATATATAAATCAAATATAAAAATAATGCATATGATATGCAATTCCCCACCAAGCCTAATTTCCATCCGCTACACACCACCCGTACCAACCAACACACCTGTGGGGATCAAGTCAACCCACCCCGCCAACACACCAATAGCAAGCATTAAGCCAATTATAATATTTGTGGCAGAGCCACCGAACTAGATTGTGACAGAGTCACCGAACTAGATTTTGGCAACAGGCCTTTCTTCTCTTCGTCAATTATCCCAACCCATGCAGTCATGTATATATATAATGCTTAACAATATATTCATAAGGTAAATTTCAACAAAAAGCCAATATTACAAGTTATCAATTTGGCCCATTACTCAAAATAGCAATTTGGCCCATTTAACGATCTAGCAAATTTTGGCCCATATAACAAATACCAAGCGGTCCATATAGCAGCATATCACATTTGGCTCATAAAGGGTATTTTCGTAATTCGGTCCGTAGGGACATTTCGTAATTCAGCCCATTAGGGGCATTTTCGTAATTCGGCCCGTAAGGACGTTTTCATAATTCGGTAATCATACTCACTAAGGGTAATTTGGTAATCTCGCAACCCAAGGGTATTTCATAAATTTTACCCACCATGGGTAATTCGTTTGGGCACAAAAATTGAAACTGTCCATCTGCGTTATGCTGACTAAATTGACTATAACACGAGTTAGGAAACTCGAAATTTAGATCCATAAATTTTCCCTGAAACTAGACTCATATAAATTTTTACTGTAATTTTTCCAGAATTTTTGGCTTAGCCAATTAGTACAGTTTATTCTTCAAAGTATCCCATGTTTCACTGTTTGACAGTTCTGCCCTCTCTTCACAAAATCTCAGATATCTTATTGTACAGAACTCAAATACTGGTTTTGTTTGATCCGAATAAAAATAGACTCACTAAGGATTCTAATAATATAAACCATGTCCCGTAATTATTTTTCTACAATTTATAATGATTTTTCCAAGTCAGAGTAGGGGATCACGTATTCATTCTAAACCAGTCTTACAAAAATTTAAAAATCTCAAAATATACAAATCCTTTGCTTTCTCTGTTTCTTTTATAAGAAAATAGACTTAGTAAGCTTTAATCTGATATCTTATTCACTTTGTAATTCCTTCTATCCTATTCTTCATGATTTTTCAAATACACATCACTGTTTCTGACCGAAACTGTTTTATTACAAAACATGATTATTACTACCATCATACGCACGTCCGAGTGATCACGGATGCCGGTTATTGGTTTTCTTCAATATTTCTACCGAATCACAGAATATTTCATGTAAACTTTCAGAGAGATGTGAGATTTACTCACCATTTCAAACATATATTCGGAAGGGTACGGGATTACACACCTGATTTCGATTTCCTAATGAACCACTCGTCATTGACCACTATGTTCGAAGGTTGAATATATCGAGTGATTTGTCCCTTATTAATATTGGATCCGATTTTCTCCATTCGACTTAAGGCTATAATGATGTTCGGCCTCCCAGTATATCACGATTGATCAAGAGGTGGATGTTAATATGGATGAGAAGAAGAAATACAGAAAAGATGAAAGTTCGATTATGGAGGAAAATATATGTTGATATTCGGCTATGGGGAATAATCAAACAAGAATATGTGATTTAATGATGGTGTTGGTTTAGAGAAGAGAAAAGATTAGAGGAATGGTTAAAAGAAAGGATGGGAGGTTAGATGGATGATAGGTTGTTCTGCTATCCAAGAAAGATGAATAATGGATGAAGGTTTTGACCAAACAAAAGAGAAGAAAGATTGAAAAAAATGCACAATTGTGCTAGGAGGTTTCGGCAATGGAAATAGCAAATTGGGAGAAAAAGACACAAGATTTGCAAATAGGAAATTTGGCCAAAACCATCCACATCCATTCCCCTAAAAGTCAAAATTTACCATAATTATGTTTTCCCCATTTTCTTCTCCATCATTCCTTTGCCATAATTGTGTTTTCCCCCTTTTCTTCTCCATCATTCATTTGCCATAATTGTGTTTTTCCCCATTTTCTTCTTCATCATTCATTTGCCATAATTGTGTTTTTCCCCATTTTCTTCTCCATCATTCATTTGCCATAATTGTGTTTTCCCCATTTTCTTCTCCATCATTCATTTGCCATAATTGTGTTTTCTTATCACAACACCCAAATAATTTTTTTTTGGGATGTTACAATTCTACCCCCTTAGAGAAATTTTCGTCCTCGAAATTTACCTGGCTAAAAGAGGTGAGGATATTGTTGCTGAATTACGTCCTCAGGCTCCGACGTAACTTCCTCCGCTCCGTGATTACGCCACAGAACCTTAACCAATGGCACAGTCTTCTTTCTTAGCACCTTAACATCACGGTCTAAGATTTTCACTGGTTCCTCCTCGAAAGATAAGTCTGGCCTTGATTCTACTTCTTCCACCGGTACAATATGCGACGGATCCGATCTATAACGCCTCAGCATAGAAACATGGAAGAGACTGTGAATCTGACTCAACTCCAGAGGTAATTCAAGCTGATAGGCCACTAGTCCTACACGCTTCAACACACGGTACGGTCCAATGAACCTAGGGCTCAACTTGCCCTTCCTTCCAAATCTGAAAATCTTCTTCCAAGGTGAGACTTTCAGAAAGACCTGATCTCCCACCGCAAACTCAATATCCTTACGCTTCAGATCCGCATACAACTTTTGTCGATCCGAAGCTTCTTTTAACCGCGCTCGAATCACCTTCACCTTTTCTTCTGTCTCAGATATCAACTCAGGACCCAACAACTGTCTTTCCCCCAATTCAGTCCAACAAGTAGGGGTACGACACCTACGACCATATAAAGCTTCATAAGGCGCCATTTGGATACTGGATTGGTAACTGTTATTATACGCGAACTCTGTTAACGGTAGGAAATCCTCCCAACTACCTCTGAAGTCGATTACACAACCACGTAACATGTCTTCCAAAATCTGAATTACTCTTTCTGACTGACCATCTGACTGAGGATGAAAAGCCGTACTAAAGTTTAACTTTGTTCCCAAAGCCTCATGTAAAGCTTTCCAAAACCGTGATGTAAACCTGGGATCCCTGTCCGATATGATAGACACTGGTACCCCATGCAACCTCACGATCTCAGATACATACAGCTTAGCCAACTTCTGCAGCGAGTAATCCGTACGAACTGGTAGAAAATGAGCAGTCTTCGTTAATCGATCAACTACCACCCAAAAAGAATCTTTCTTAGTAGGTGTTAAGGGTAACCCACTAACAAAATCCATCGTTACCTGTTCCCATTTCCATAGAGGAATCTTTACTGGTTGCAATAAACCCGATGGTAATTGATGTTCCGCCTTTACTTGTTGACACGTCAAGCACTTACCCACGAGATCAGTAACCTCCCGCTTTAACATTGGCCACCAATACTGCTCACGAAGATCCCGATACATCTTACTTCCTCCGGGGTGCATAGCATAAGGGCTACTATGTGCCTCTCGAAGAATCATTTGTCTCAAATCAGAATCCATGGGCATACAAACTCTTCCACGAAAACATAACTCACCATCCTTGCTCAATCCAAAGTCCCCTATAAAACCACTTCCAACTGGCCGCATTAAAGGACCCAACTTTTCATCTGATAACTGCTTTTCCTTGATCTGTTCTAACCACAATGGCTTCACCTGAAGTTCTGCTAGCAGACTGCCATCCTCATACAAACTGAGATGAGCAAACATTTCTCTTAACTCCGACACTACCTTACGACTCAACGCGTCTGCCACCACGTTAGCCTTTCCAGGATGGTACTCAATTGAGAAGTCATAATCCTTTAACAACTCCACCCATCTCCGTTGTCTCAAGTTCAACTCCTTTTGGGTAAGGAGGTACTTAAGACTCTTATGGTCCGTATAAATGATCGACTTCTCACCGTAGAGATAGTGCCTCCAAATCTTTAAAGTAAACACCACCGCAGCCAACTCCAAGTCATGATTAGGATAGTTGACTTCATGCGGCCTCAACTGACGAGAAGCATACGCCACCACTTTCCCACTTTGCATCAACACACATCCTAAACCCGTATGTGATGCATCACAGTAAACGGTAAACTCTTTTCCAGCCTCAGGTTGAATCAGTACTGGCACTTCCGTCAAAATCTTCTTCAGTTTCTCGAAACTTTCTTGTTGTTTATCGGTCCACACATACGGTACTCCCTTTCGCAACAACTTAGTTAGGGGTGCAGCAATCAACGAAAACCCCTCAACAAAGCGTCTATAGTAACCAGCCAATCCCAAGAAACTCTGAATCTCAGCCGCTAACTTCGGTGGTTTCCAATCCAACACAGCTTCTACCTTCCGAGGATCAACTCTTATTCCTTCGGCTGACACCACATTCCCCAAGAAAGTCACTTCCTTCAACCAAAATTCGCACTTACTGAATTTGGCATAAAGTTGCCTATCTCACAAAATTTGCAACACAACGCACAAATGTGAGTCATGCTCTTCCTCATTCCTCGAATATACCAAGATATCATCTATGAACACTACTACGAACCGGTCTAGATAGGGTTGAAAGACTCGGTTCATCATGTCCATAAATGCAGCCGGTGCATTGGTCAAACCAAACGGCATAACCAAGAACTCATAATGTCCATAACGAGTTCGGAATGCCGTCTTATGAATGTCTGCCTCTTTCACCTTGAGTTGATGATAACCCGATCTCAAATCAATCTTGGAGAAAACTGAAGCTCCTCTCAATTGATCAAACAGGTCATCGATTCTCGGCAATGGATACCTATTCTTGATCGTCAATTTATTCAACTGCCTATAATCAATGCACATACGCTTCGACCCATCATTCTTTTTGACGAACAAAACTGGTGCTCCCCACGGAGACACACTCGGTCGAATAAATCCCCGATCTAACAATTCTTGAATTTGAGCTTTAAGCTTTGCTAACTCCTTCGACGCCATTCTGTAAGGAGCAATGGACACCGGAGCCATTCCGGGCAAAAGCTCAATGCCAAATTCTACTTCCCGATCTGGAGGTAGACCCTGAAGTTCTTCGGGAAAGACATCTGAGAATTCCTTCACCGTTCTCACATCTTCCACCTATAATTCCTTGGCATCCAATGCACTAATGAAGGCTAGCAATGCTCAATACCCTTTTCGCACCAACTTTTCTGCCTTCAAAGCAGATACCACATTTGCCAAAAAGTTCCTTCGCTCGCCTATCATTACTACCTTCTTATCATCCACAGTCCTTATTGACATCCGCTTTTCAGCACAATCCAACTGTGCCCGGTGCTTCACCAACCAATCCATGCCCAAAATAAGATCAAACTCACTGAAAGGCAATTCCATCAAATCCGCTAAGAACATTTCTCTTTGGATTTCTAAGGGTACGTCTTTGAACAATTTATTCACAATTACAGACATCCTAAAGGACTAATTACCGTCATCTCTCTATCGGTAATCTCAGATCTAATATTCAAGTTTCCAGATATGGCACTAGCAACGTACGAGTGGGTAGACCCTATATCTATCAAAGCAGTAACAGGTACATAAAGATGAAGAACGTACCAGTTATCACATCAGGTGCATCGCCATCTTCCCGATGCCTGACCGCATAAACCAATCCCGGCTGTCTTGCCTCTGCGTTACCTCTAAAGCCATTACCTCGACCCGGTGCACATTGACCACGTTCAACACCATTACCACCACGACCTGGTCCACGGCCTCTCGGTGGCTGCTGAGTACCTCTAGCTGACTGAGCATCAGGGTTACGAGCTTCTGGAGTCGTATCAGTCCGTCGAGGGCAGTTTTTATACTGGTAATCCTTGGAACCACATTTATAGCAGGCACCAATTTTCCTCCAGCATTCCACGGGGTGTCGCTTCCCACAGTCAACACAGTCTCGACTCTGATTGGTAGTCGCGAGTGCTCTAGCTTGGGTTGGCTCATCATTCCTAGGCCTCTTCTGAAAACTTTTAGTGGAACCTGAATTCCTGAAGTCCCTCTTGCCTCTTCCTCTGTCTCAATTCTGACGTGCAGAGTTTTTAGCCTCCTCAGCTATTTTGGCTTTCTCCACAAGCTTGGCAAAAGTCCTTACTTGTTGTGGGGCTATCAGTACCCGTAACTCATCATTCAGCCCATCCTCAAAACGTACACAGCGCTCATGATCGGTTGGCACAATTGTCCGAGCATAACGGCTCAAGTGTAGAAATTCTGCCTCGTAAGCTGCCACTGACTTATTTCCTTGGACCAGATTCAGGAATTCTTTCCTCCGGGCATCCATATAACTTGCCCCGACATACTTTCCTTGGAATTCAGTCTTGAAGAAATCCCAAGTAACAAGTTCAGCCTGAGTGCCTTCTCGAACAGTGAGCCACCATTGATACGCTTTATCCCTCAACAAGGACACAGCGCCTCTTAGTTTCTGCTCGGTGGTGCACTCCAAATCATCCATGATTCACTCCACTGCCTCTAGCCAATACTCCGCTACATTCGGAGCTACACCGGAGACACCCCTAAAAACTTTGGCACCACTTGATTTAAGTCGTTCCGATATTGATCCACGAGCTACTGGCCCAGTTCTAGCTCCAGCAACCCTTTCTAGGACTCGCAACACTGCTTGGGTCAAAGCAATGTCCTCTCTCATGTGGTCATGTGATCCAGTCTCACTCCCGGGTGACGCAGGTGCGTCCATTTCTGACATAAGACCTGGCGCTTCAGACGCAACCCTAGCACCTCGGCCACGTCTACCACGTCCACGTCCACGTCCTCTAGTGCTCATATTGGGTATTTTAGTTTAATCTGATTACAAGTTTTATGAATCAGTACACTATTTCAGTATTTATTAACGATATTTTATGAGATATAAGAGGTAAAGTTGTTTTCGCAATCACTTCCTATAGTCTCAATCTCTACCATTTTCAACACCTAAAACTAGAAGTTCTAGAGTGTTCCTATGATCATATCACAATAATAAACACTCAATACTTGAGTACTTACTTGACTTGGTGTCGGATGCTCGTGGTGCCATACTACCTTTAAAACATAAAGTCTAAAAATTTAAATAAAATTTAAACGATTATTTTTTGAACCCAAACCACAGCCGAGTTTTGAAACTAGCTCTGATACCATAAGGTAAATTTCAACAAAAAGCCAATATTACAAGTTATCAATTTGGCCCATTACTCAAAATAGCAATTTGGCCCATTTAACGATCTAGCAAATTTTGGCCCATATAACAAATACCAAGCGGTCCATATAGTAACATATCACATTTGGCCTATAAAGGGTATTTTCGTAATTCGGTCCGTAGGGACATTTCGTAATTCAGCCCATTAGGGGCATTTTCGTAATTCGGCCCGTAAGGGCGTTTTCATAATTCGGTAATCATACTCACTAAGGGTAATTTGGTAATCTCGCAACCCAAGGGTATTTCATAAATTTTACCCACCAAGGGTAATTCGTTTGGGCACAAAAATTGAAACTGTCCATCTGCATTATGCTGACTAAATTGACTATAACTCGAGTTAGGAAACTCGAAATTTAGATCTGTAAATTTTCCCTGAAACTAGACTCATATAAATTTTTATTGTAATTTTTCCAGAATTTTTGGCTTAGCCAATTAATACAGTTTATTCTTCAAAGTATCCCCTGTTTCACTGTTTGACAGTTCTGTCCTCTCTTCACAAAATCTCAGATATCTTATTGTACAGAACTCAAATACTGGTTTTGTTTGATCCGAATAAAAATAGACTCACTAAGGATTCTAATAATATAAACCATGTCCCGTAATTATTTTTCTACAACTTATAATGATTTTTCCAAGTCAGAGAAGGGGATCACGTATTCATTCTAAACCGGTCTTACAAAAATTTAAAAATCTCAAAATATACAAATCCTTTGCTTTCTCTGTTTCTTTTATAAGAAAATAGACTCAGTAAGCTTTAATCTGATATCTTATTCACTTTGTAATTCCTTCTATCCTATTCTTCATGATTTTTCAAATACACATTATTGTTTCTGACCGAAACTGTTTTATTACAAAACATGATTATCACTACCATCATACGCACGTCCGAGTGATCACGGATGCCGGTTATCGGTTTTCTTCAATATTTCTACCGAATCACATAATATTTCATGTAAACTTTCAGAGAGATGTGAGATTTACTCACCATTTCAAACATATATTCGGAAGGGTACGGGATTACACACCTGATTTCAATTTCCTAATGAACCACTCGTCGTTGACCACTATGTTCGAAGGTTGAATATATCGAGTGATTTATCCCTTATTAATATTGGATCCGATTTTCTCCGTTCGACTTAAGGCTAGAATGATGTTCGGCCTCCCACTATATCACGATTGATCAAGAGGTGGATGTTAATATGGATGAGAAGAAGAAATACAGAAAAGATGAAAGTTTGGTTAAGGAGGAAAATATATGTTGATATTCGGCTATGGGGAATAATCAAACAAGAATATGTGATTTAATGATGGTGTTGGTTTAGAGAAGAGAAAAGATTAGAGGAATGGTTAAAAGAAAGGATGGGAGGTTGGATGGATGATAGGTTGTTCGGCTATCCAAGAAAGATGAATAATGGATGAAGGTTTTGTCCAAACAAAAGAGAAGAAAGATTGAAAAAAATGCACAATTGTGCTAGGAGGTTTCGGCAATGGAAATAGCAAATTGGGAGAAAAAGACACAAGATTTGCAAATAGGAAATTTGGCCAAAACCATCCACATCGATTCCCCTAAAAGTCAAAATTTGCCATAATTATGTTTTCCCCATTTTCTTCTCCATCATTCCTTTGCCATAATTGTGTTTTCCCCCTTTTCTTCTCCATCATTCATTTGCCATAATTGTGTTTTTCCCCATTTTCTTCTTCATCATTCATTTGCCATAATTGTGTTTTTCCCCATTTTCTTCTCCATCATTCATTTGCCATAATTGTGTTTTCTTATCACAACACCCAAATAAATTTTTTTTTTGGATGTTACAATATTGGGCTATATTTGTTGTAAATAGACAATTTTTTATTTTGAACTTTATTATTTTTTGTTTAAATTTTGTAATTTGGGCCCGGGCAAAATTGAGGACCGGGCAAAATTGAGCCATTACATAAGAAATAACAAACTATTTATAAACTTCAAGGATAGCAATGATAAGCTCAAATAAATTGAGATTAACTTGACTTTTTGTAGGCTATGTATACTGACAAATATTTATTAATGAAATCCTAAGTTAAATAGAAGAAACCTCTTTGAAAATAGCCAAAAACAACTTGTTTGAGATTAAAAAAAAATTCAAGATCAACACAATCTCTTCATCATACTCAAACTCTTCGTAAATACAATTACTTTAATTTTAGCTTTAAATTTTAAAATAAAAACTTTCAAAAAGCCCATTATAAAACCAACATATGAATATACCCAAATTGTCTTGTGTCTTAACTGACTAAATCGTTTAACTAATGAAGTAACTGAAAAAAACCGCCTTGGCTCTAACCCTTCTTTTTTACATTATTGTTGTATTTTACTTATTTTATTCTTGCTTATTAATCATGGTGCTAACTTAGTCTTCTTATGTTTTTCATTCTCATTTGCATGCATCATAAAGTCACATTTCAGAGTACAATGTCATAACTCATTCTTGGCGGCGATGAACTCTACTCAAGAACCCATGATAGTCCTAGACAAGGATGAGCTCGAAAAAGTTCAAGATCCTTCAATTAAGAGCCCTCAATTGAAAAGGAAGAGACGAGAAGATGAAGCAGGGTTGATGGCTAAGATACAAAAAATGGAGACAGACTTAGCAAAATGGGACGAAGAGCTTTAAAAGCTTAAGCAAGAATGTAATGATAAAGGAAGCTGTGTTCAAGGATTTGCATGAGTGATTATTAAGATGATAGAATTGAGGAAGCACTACACCAAAACAGACTTTTAGCGGCGTTTTTAGTGGCGTTTTACAGAAAAACGCCGCAAATATTATACATTAGCGGCGTTTGGAAGAAAACGCCGCAAAAAAAAGAGAAATAGCGGCGTTTTTTTTTTAAAACACCGCTAAAAAGGAGAAATAGCGGCGTTTTGGAAATAAACGCCGCTAAAAGTCAGAGCATTAGCGGCGCTTTCGAAAAATCGCCGCTAAAAGCCGGAGCATTAGCGGCGCTTTTCTAAAAACGCCGCTAAAAGTCAGACATTAGCGGCGCATTTAGAAAAA